>OY734943.1:23322542-24530073 GCA_963457585.1 Spergularia bocconei | reverse complement strand
TGTGACTTGTACAACTTTGGAGAAGTTATTATATACGGAGTAACAAAGAAGTTGTCAACTTGTAATCCAACATTGAACATTTGGATCCATCACTCATGCTTTTAAAAAGTCAAACATTTATAGATTTGCATTTTGTGATTTCATATCTCATCAAATACATTGCTGTCAGATAAAGATGTACTGAAACAAGCTAAGGGACGACATGGAAACTGGTTTTGCTACCCCCAACACAATGCTGGAGAACATCATTATTAGAGAGGAAACGGTGGGCTCTCCGAACTTTTTCCTCTTTAATTTTGTGCCCCAACACCGTGCTCGGGTTAGCATAACCGCATGGAAACAGAGAAGCTAAGGTTTCTTGACGTGCCTATCACCAGTTGAAGACATCGTCAATACTAATCCGCACACCCAAAGATACTCTATGTGAGTGTCACCAATAAAGATACTTTAAACTCTTAACGTGTTAGCTAGGTCTAGCTAGTAACAAACCCGACCCAACCTGATCCACTGATCCGAAAACTAGACCCATTAAGACCCGAAATTGTGATTAACCGAACCTGACTCGACCCCACCCGGTGACGAGCTACAACCCGACACGACCTGATAATGTTCTACAGTCTACACAAAAATGACCCAACCCGACACAATAAAAGTAAAGGTAGGTATAAATTCACGGCATGAATCAATCGATCCACGATATTTTGTGTCTGGCAAGTCATAGACCTAAGCGGTGTTATGACTTGGCAGGTACAAGAGAGCGTGAATCAGTTGACTCATGCCGTAGCAAATTGGCAATATTATTACCTTATTAAAGGGCATAATTGATTAGAGAAAAAACAGTATCTTTACCAAAACTTCCTTAAAACTTACCGCTTGATTACCAAACGACTATATATATTATGCATATTGATAGAGGTCTATAGTGTAGACACACTTAATTTATCTATAATGTAAAATTGAGTTAGTTGTAGTAAAATTGAGATCGGAGTAGTAAAATTAATTGTAATGAAAAATTCAGATAGTAAAATTAATTGTGAGTGTAGTAAAATTTTGATAGTGTAGTAAAATTATTCGTGATTATAGACACTTTTGTGTGTTTACACTGTAGACCTCTATCATTATCCTATAATTATAGTTTGGGGAAATTTAACAAAATAACCCATGTGGATCGTATATATCCTCCCAAAACATTTTTTTTTCACAGCAATACATTTTAGGTGAAATCACAATTGTAATTCTATGTAGCTTAATGTTTGACCTTTAAAAGCATGAGTGATAGAATCCAAATGTTGGATTAAAATGCAAGTCAGACAACTTCTTTATTGACAACTTCAAAATCATTCCTCATTATTATTCCTATTATTGCGTACAAACTTAGGACTCCGTAGTCAAAATCAATCAATATATGTCACGATGATTCTATGATAATACTTAGAGAGATATTAGACACAATGTAGACACCCAAAATTGTCTACAATCATCAATAATTTTACTATATTGTCAAAATTTTACTACTCACACAATTAATTTTACTACCCGAGTTTTTCATTACAATTAATTTTACTACTCCGATCTCAATTTTACTACTACTAACTCAATTTTACATTGTAGACAAATTAATTGTGTCTACATTGTAGACCTCTATCAATTTGCTAATTATATCGATCTCATGCCAAATCAACAAAACACAAACTTTCCTAAACCCTTTGAAAATCCATTACTCATCTTTCTTCTACTAAACGCAATTGCAAAGCTTACAAAAGGGGAAAAGCAAACCAAAAAAAAAAAAATACAAGCAATTAAAACAAGCAACTAAGGGCCTGTTTGGTATCGTTTCTGTTTTCAGTTTTCTGTTTTTTTTTTTTTCAAACCAAAGTCCCGTTTTTGAAAACCAGAAAAAGTGGTTTTCAGTTTTCAGTTGTCAGTTTTCATTTTCAGTATGTCTATTATAGACACATACAATTAATTTTTATCTTTGCAACTTATTTAACTAAATTTTTTACACAAAAAAACCAAAAACAGAAAACGGCAGTGATACCGAACGGGCCCTAAACATGTATTAAGGAGTATGATCATATCATGATCACATAATAATTATGTTCATATTGTATTGCGGGTAATTAATCTTGTAAATTAGGATAGTTGCAACTACGATTTGTAATTTAGGAATAATTATTAGTTTGTAATATATTGTATCCTAGATTAGCTGGTAGTATTTTGAGGTATACACATCATCTTGTACTTACTATTTAAGGTCTCCATTTTGTCAATAATAAAGCTTCCATGTACATTTCTCTCCTCCCTCTCGTCTCTCATTCTCTACATAGTTCCACAGCAATTGATCCTTCGACGCGCTCATCAATGTCTTCTGCCTCATTGTCATCCATTTTTTCAAAAATTTTGAAAGCTTCAATTGGGTCGTTGATCTAATTGTGAGTACGACCCTCCCCGTCCCCTAAGAATTGTTGTTCTATTGTGAACACGGTTTATTTTTTTCTCATCGTCCGATGGTTATTCTTTCTCCTCCCCATCATTATCTTATAAATCACCGTTGCATCTCATTCTCCCCTTTATTTTACTATGTTACTCTACTTCAAATAGTTCATTCTCCCACAAAATCTTGAATCTGCCCCTTGTCTTCGTATGAACATAATTATTATGTAATCATGATATGATCATATTCCGATCCGTCCTTAATAGCATGGACCTCTGTGAATCGTCTCCACCGTTCTCGAAACTTCCTGAAGATATAGAGCTCGAAATCTTGTCATTGCTCCCCTTCGAATCTTTGCCCACAATCAAGTCCGTTTCAAAACGATGGAATGATTTGTTACTACATCCTATTGAACACTTCTTTTTACGCCACTCTCGCGCCCATGCAAACCCTAAACTCTACCTCTTTACACGTTGTCTAGATCCATATGAGAATGTCAAATATTGCGTAGTACTCTACGGTTACTTTCTTTCTGCTGAACTTCCGAGTTACAGCGGGTGTAAGGAGGAAGATACTGCGAGAAAAACAAAGGTGACGAAGAGAGCGTGCCGTGTAGCTTTGCCTCGATCACCATTTGTAATGTCTAATATTTGTAACGGCCTCGTCTGCTTCTACACTGAGTTCGGCTGTGTCGATCCTCCTATGTATCTTTATAGTCTAAGGGCCCAAATAAGGATTCGTATTTCATCTAGTCTTTCCCGCGATGAATTGAAAAGAGGCGACTATGATTATTGGAAAACTTTCGGGTGTTTTTTGGGGTTCGATGCAACAAGTAATGAGTACAAAGTTTTACGACACCGTATGAAGAGTAATTATTACGTGTATGATATCCTGAACCTCGGATCATCATCGTCTAACTCGTGGGTGCCGATAACTAATGAGCTTGTACCAGCTGCAATTCGCAAAGGCCGGCCTAGGGTGGCTACTTGTTATGTCGATGGAGTGGTTTATTGGCTCCATGATACTTCTGATTTCGCAAAGTTCCCGATTTTAGCTGCCTATGATTTCAGTCATGGTCGATTTCGAGTTTTCGATATTGGTCGCCTGTTTGGCTCGTCATCGGATAAGAGCATAAAATCCGACCTCACAATTCGTAAAGGCTGCCCAAATCTGGTTTTGTGGGAGTATAGTGACAACAAGAGGAGGAGATTTAGGATGGAAAACCACACGACTTCGAGTTCGAAGAATGTTAAATGGAGAATAAGTGAGATTAGTTCCCCTCTTAGTAATAATTTTAGTTTATATGTAGGAGGGATTGTCGTAGATAGGGAAGGAAAGCATGTGTTACCCTCCACATTAATGTTCAAATGCTATGACTTAGAAAATGGTACAACTTGGGACATAGAAGCTGAAGCTCTTTCAGATCAGTGGTATATCCATGATTTTGTATTCCGCGTATTTCTCGATAAGAACTAAGATTTATGAGATTTAAATGTTTTTGTCCAGAGTTTTCAATGCATGTAGTTCAGGAGTATTATTGTAAATTTGTAACGCGTGTGGTGCACGCGCTAAATTATGTAGATTGAGTTCTTACTTATTTTCATGTATATGTGTGATAAGTCCTATCGTTAGGTAGTAATTTAGGGCTTTAATGTGCTTCAATTGGTATGTTTCTTCCTAGTTGTGCCCAATTTACTCCGTTTGTATGGCAAAAGATCTCATCTACTTGATCTCTTTTGAATACAACGGGAGCGAGAGAAACGACAACGATGAAGAGAGCGTGTTGTGTACCTTTTCCTCGATCTCTAATATTTGTAATGGCCTCGTCTGTTTCCAAACTGATTCCCATGACGACTGGCCTGTGTTTCTTTTTAGTCTAAGGGCTCAAATTGCCATCCCTCTTCGTGGAATTAGTGCAGTTTCACCTCGATTGGGTGATCGAATAATTAGGTTTTGTTCTTTCTTGGGGTTCAATGCAATAAATCAAGTGTACAAAGTGTTGCGAATTCTTACGCTGATTCATCAAAGGAATGGCACGAGAATTTGCGAGTATGAGATTCTAAACCTTAAATCATCATCTAACTCGTGGGAGTCGATACTGAAGGTATCCTAATACCATAATAAATTAGGATCACTTACCTTAAACGACAGCGGAAATATATCGAACCCGAATCTTGAGATGAACCACAATCTCGCTCAGTCGCGCACGGAATCACGAACGGAAAACCGCACTTGTTCACAGCCCAAGCACTCCCACTCTACCTTGCTTTGTTGTGTCTCTCTTTATGTGAGTTGAGAAAATAAATTCTCAGAATGACGTACCAATCTCGTATATATAGTATTGATCAGTTAGGGTTGAGTTGTTTAGTTTACTCAAAACTCTCTAGTATCCAACTTGATCACAACCATATCTCCCACTATCCAAAGGGAGTTTACTGAGTCAACGACTCAATAAAATATTTAGTCTCCAAGACTAAGTTGTAACCCATCATGGGTGTAGCAACGTCCAACAGCTCCCACTCACACGTGATGGGTTAAAGAAGAGATAACACTCAAGCACTAGTAGAATGTTCATACGAGCGAATGAGCCGTGTGACCTACGAGCATCTCATACAAAAAATTTCAGGAGCTTTATCCATACACCTGTTAGGGATATACGGTAGCTGCAACTCATAATGACTCGTCTCACCCTAGGCTCCATTTATTTGCACATGTGTGATCATCATTTTATCCCAAAAAAAATAATGATCAACAGTTACTCGTATACATTCACAATTATGCTCTCCCGGGAGCATAAATGGTCGACCTGTGAATGTACAAACAAAGGCAAAAACAAAACAAGTCAACCTTCCCTTCAAATTCATATTTATCCATGCCTAACTTGTTGCTTTCCTAGACATGTGCCTTTAGACCGAATCTTTCTTGATCATAGGAAACATGCTAAAGTAGCTAACACAAATAAGGTATTTCAAAATATAATTTAAGGTCATAAGGGTGAAGTTGAAGACAACTTATCTTCTAGGGACTCACATAGTGAAGATACAGGGATCATCCACTCACTTCCCATAATGATCAATTTTTACACACACAGTACGAATTGTGTGCCACGAATGGGGCTTTATATAAATTTGTGTATGCCTTACTAGCTTCCATTTCGTGCAGATCCTAGTTCAGTCACACACTAGATATGCGCCTAACTTGAAAAACTCAAAGAGTGCTCGCTATTCAAGCGCCAACTCGAGTTTTCACATCTGGAATTTACATTAGGTAACATGTAAATATTACAACATTTTTTTTCATATAACCATGAAATTAATTCATCTTGACTCCAATCAAGGCGACATTACATACTGTAAGTACAATTCTAGCTCGCACACTATGCGCCTAAGAATCGATAAATGTCTCATCTCAGCTCGCCACTAATAGCGCCTAAGGCGATTATCCATGTGAGTAGACAATCTATACCTGTAGCATACTTAAATGATATGTACACATAAGTAGAGTGAAAAATAACATTATACTCAAATCATTCAACTAACAAATGTATTCTTATTACCAAAATAAGAAAAGAGTATAATAAATTAATAAACAAATTACATTCATCAAATCTTGCGCATGCCTAAATTTCTCACATGATTGTTAAAAGCATCCCTGGGAATAGCCTTTGTGAAAGGATCAGCAATCATGTCTTTCGTAGAAATATAGTCTATGTGCACTCTTCTTTTCGCCACTATGTCCCTGATGTACTTATATTTGGTGTCAATATGCTTAGTTTTATAATGAAATTTTGGGTCTTTACAGTAAGCTATTGCAGCTTGATTATCGCATCGAACCGTTACCGGATCCGCAGCACTTTCGATAATTCCCAAATGTTTCAAGAACCTTCTAAGCCACACAGCTTCGCGTACAGCGGCATTACAAGCAATGAATTCCGATTCCATTGTAGATTGAGCTACGCATGTCTGCTTCTTGCTTGACCAAGAAATGGCACCACTTGCCAATAGAAAAGCATAACCAGAAGTGGACATGCGTTCATCTAAATCACCACCCCAGTCAGCATCAGTGTACCCATTTAGACGCAAATTTCCTCCTTGATAACAAAGGGAGTAATTTACTGTCCCTCTAAGGTATCTCATGATTCTCTTGACTGCGGCCCAATGCGCTCGTCCCGGGTTTGATTGGTATCGGCTTACCATGCCAACTGCATAGCAAATGTCAGGCCGAGTACACATCATTGCGTACATAAGGCTGCCAATAGCGCTTGCGTATGGAACTTTTTCCATTTCAGCTTGTTCATCTGGTGTTTTCGGGCACATTCGTAGGTTAAGGCCTTCCCCTTTTACCATTGGAGTGTCTACAGGTTTGCTATGGTGCATGTTAAATCTTTCGAGAACCTTCTCAATATAAGACTTCTGTGAGATTGAAAGAAGTCTTTTTGAGCGATCTCGTTTAATTTCAACACCAAGCACATAAGCAACCTCACCCATATCTTTCATCTCGAAATTGGATGACAACCAACTTTTTATGGTTGTTAGAAACTCCAAATTGTTCCCAGCTAGCAAAATATCATCCACGTAAAGGGACAAAATCACAAATTTCCCTTCAGACCTTTTTACGTACACACAATGGTCTTCCTCAATCATCGTAAACTCGTATGATAATACAGCTCGATGAAATCTTTGGTACCATTGTCTAGAAGACTGTTTAAGACCATAAATTGATCTATTGAGTTTACACACTTTTTGTTCCTCGCCTTTGACTTCAAAACCCGCTGGTTGAGTCATGTATATTTCTTCTTCTAGTTCTCCATTGAGAAATGCCGTTTTTACATCCATCTGATGTAATTCAAGGTCTAAGTGTGCGACGATCGCTAGGATTAGGCGAATTGAGGTAAATCTCACAACTGGTGAGAAAGTTTCCTCATAGTCAATTCCCTCTATCTGGGTAAATCCTTTTGCCACAAGGCGAGCCTTGAACCTGTCAATGGATCCGTCAGCCTTTCGTTTTATTTTGAGAACCCACTTGTTCCCAATTGCTCTACGACCGGCTGGGAGGTCGACTAAGTCCCAGACGCAGTTCGACCTCATAGAATCCATTTCTTCCTCCAATGCCTTTTTCCACTTATCTTTATTCGGGCTGGACAGAGCTTCGTTAACATTACGAGGCTCATCATTATCACAAAGAAGAGCTAAATGAGCTTCCCCTTCAATCGGGAAACGGCGACGTGGGATGCTCGGACGATTGCTCTTTCTAACAGGTTGTTCATGTGGTTCCGACCCATGAATTATGTCACTCCCACTATCAAATTGAGGTACAAGAATTTCATCTCTCCCCTCGTCAATTTGATTAAGTGGGGTCACATCTTGATCTTCCATTTCATAAAAATGGAAATCTTTTTCAACCTGGCCCCTAGTAGGAAAATCATTCTCTAAAAAATTTACATCTCGTGATTCAATATCAGTTACACCACCATCAGTATGTTCTCCTACGAACACATATCCTTTTGAGTGTTCAGAGTATCTAACAAAGATACATTTCTTGCCCCTGGGACTTAATTTCCCATGTTTCCTCGTGGGGTCAAGAACATAGGCAGCACATCCCCATGGTCTAAGGCCACTTAGGTCTGGTTTTCTACCTGTCCATAATTCGTATGGAGTAGAGGTAACTGATTTTGAGGGGACACGGTTTAATATGTAGGCTGCTGTCAATAATGCGTCTCCCCAATACGAGATTGGTAGATTAGCTTGCGCCATCATAGAACGAACCATGTCTAATAGGGTACGATTCCTCCTCTCCGCAACACTATTTTGTTGCGGCGTTCCGGGAATGGTTAATTGTCTAATAATACCCTTTTCATCACAGAGGCCTTTAAACATCTCAGATAAATATTCACGTCCACGGTCAGTCCTTAGAGTTTTAATGCTCTTTTCAATTTGATTCTCAACCAAACTCATGTAACGTCTAAAACACTCTAGTGCTTCTGACTTATGGGAGATCAAATAAACATGACCGAAACGTGTATAATCATCTATAAATGTGATGAAATACGAGGCACCATGTCTCGCCCTCACATTCATTGGACCACAAATGTCAGAATGAATTAGTTGCAAAGGAGTGTCAGCCCTTTTAGCCTTTCCGAAAGGCTTTCTAGTTATTTTTCCTGCAAGACAATTTTCACAAGTGGATAGATTAATTTTTGCGAGTTGGCCAAGGAGGCCTTCTCTAGCAAGTCGATTCATTCTATCCTGTCCAATATGTCCCAATCTAGCATGCCATACATTCGAGTCATCGTCATTCACAGGCGCAGATGAAACAGAAAAACAACTAGATTTATTTGAAACGTCATTTGTCTCAATTACAACCAAATTTTCCTGGATTATACCTGAACAAACGAAACTGGAATCCAGAAAAATGTCTAAACCATTATTATGAAAATTCAAGCTAAAGCCAAGTCCTAAAAGAGCAACAACTGAAACTAAATTTCGTCTTATCCCTGGTACATAAAAGACATCATGTAGATATAAGGTACGTTCATCCTTTAACAGGAGCTTGCATGTGCCAATTCCTTTGACTTCAAGCTTCGAACCGTCACCCACATAAATCCATTTAGTACCGGATGGAATTCGACGATACTCCACAAATGTTCCACGGTCTTTAGTTAGGTGCTCTGTTGCTCCTGAGTCTACAATCCACATAGGATGAGATTCGATTAGCATCGCACAACTAGTAACAAAAGCAAAATTAGAACATTTGGAGTTAAGCATTACCTCGTCCTTCTTCGGCTCAGTGCACTCACGAGCGAAATGACCAAGATTGCCACAGTTGAAACATTTCACCTTGCTCTTATCTTTCTTAACACCACCACGCTTGCCCCGCATGCGACGATTGGTGTTGGCTTTCTTAGCATCAGGCCCCTGACCCTTCTTATTTTGGCCTCCACCCCACTTGCGCTTGCCATTAGCTTTGCGCGAGTTCGACGACTCAGCCACATACGCTTGTCCAGAGAGCTTCTCGCTTTCCAAGCGCTCTTCCTCAAGCTCTAAATGGCGAGAAATATCTTCAAAAGTGACGATATTGTCATTGTGAGCCAAAGTCCTTTTCATGTCATTCCATGCAGGAGTTTTGGGAAGGGACCTGATGGTCGCCTGAATTTGCTCCTCCTCGGATAAGGTCTGCCCAGCAGATTTCAGCTCCCTGGCCATGTTTGATATAGCTCTCAAATGCTGCCTCATGTTGTGTTCGGGGCGCTTATGATAGCTATCAAACTTCATTTTCAGCCTTCTCTGTTTGGTGAGCGAAGTACCTCCGAACTTATCCTTTAGAGCATTCCACATATCATGAGCAGTCTTATGCTCCTCAAACTCAACCATAAGATCATCTTGCATAGTGCAGAGCAGCATAGCACGCGCTCTACTATTCTTTCTTTGCCAGACTTGGTATGCTTTTTGATCTTTCTTATGTTGAGGAGTCTCTCCCTTTGGAGGTTCATTCATGGTATTCTGGATGGCCTCCAAGACCTCTTGTTCCTCAAGGATGTATTGGACTTTGCGGTGCCACATATCATAATTGTCACCATCCAATTTCTCATCCTTGTTCAACTCAGCCACAACAAGTTTTGAAACAGTAGCCATGGTACCAATCAAATAAGCTACACAGAACAAGGCTAAGAATGAATAATTTGCACTCATATATTATTGTACACATCAGGTTGCATCTTAACAGTAATCAAAGTTTGATAAACTAACATCTCCTAACGACATCGAAAAATAGTTAACAACTACCAATCATCTCTCGTATACGAAAGTCTGTCTTATCAAACAAGAATTATTTTAAGCGCAAACATATAGAGTAATTAACGAGAAGTTTCAGAAAAAACATTTCTACCAGTCAATACTCATATCATTTATCTATCAATCTATCATGCAAGGCTACTGATTATCCATGAAATACGCAGTAAGGCATAAACAGAGTGCTACTTCTTTCAATGTCAACTTTAAAAGCATGGAGTTGGTGACATATGACGTGACCATACATAATCATTCTTGAATGTCATCCACTAAGAAGTATTAAAAAAAATATATACTAAAGTAGTATATGCCAAACACATGTGCACATGCCTTAAATTAAAAAGACAAATCCGATGCATATATATCAAGTCAGTAGCAAACTAATCACAATCATATCAAATTTGCATACTTATGATCATGGTAATTAAGATTATATAAACACGGATTAGTATAGCGGTAACTCATGCTTAAATAATCAGTACAAAGCAACATGCGATTCCGACGAGAACGGGAACATCTAACACATGCTCTGATACCAATGAAGGTATCCTAATACCATAATAAATTAGGATCACTTACCTTAAACGACAACGGAAATATATCGAACCCGGATCTTGAGATGAACCACAATCTCGCTCAGTCGCGCACGGAATCACGAACGGAAAACCGCACTTGTTCACAGCCCAAGCACTCCCACTCTACCTTGCTTTGTTGTGTCTCTCTTTATGTGAGTTGAGAAAATAAATTCTCAGAATGACGTACCAATCTCGTATATATAGTATTGATCAGTTAGGGTTGAGTTGTTTAGTTTACTCAAAACTCTCTAGTATCCAACTTGATCACAACCATATCTCCCACTATCCAAAGGGAGTTTACTGAGTCAACGACTCAATAAAATATTTAGTCTCCAAGACTAAGTTGTAACCCATCATGGGTGTAGCAACGTCCAACAGATACACAATGAGCTTGTACCACCTGCGATTCGTGAAGGTGGCGGCCCTACGAAAGATAGTTATTGTATCGATGGAGTGATTTATTGGCTCCGTGATACTTGTGATTATTGGGGATATCCTGATGGTGATTTCTCAACCTTAGCTGCCTATAATTTGAAGCATGGTCGATTTCGAGTTTTCGAGATTAATAAGCTGGCTGGCTTGTCCTGGATGATGGGAATTGGATGCAACCTCACAACTCTTAGAGGCTGTCCTACTCTGTTTTTGTATAAGCCGGGAGACAACAAGTTCAACAAATTTACGATGGAAAACCACACGAGTTCGAATAATGTGACATGGAGTATTAGTGAGATTAGCTGCCCTTTTGTGTTTCTTGTAATGTCGTACGTGGGACGATTGTCATCGAGAAGATAGAAGACTGTGGATTATTAAGGTTCAAATGCTATGACTTAGAGAATGGCACTAGTTGGGACATGATCATAAAATCTGAAGCTTTTCGGATCAGTGGTCTAGATATATATGATCGTTTCAGCACATTATTTCTCGATGAGGGTGTGCCATCGGAACTATATGATATCGGTGTTACTAAGACTAGATAGGAAAAGGATGAAATTAGTTCATATGGCAATGAAAAACAGCTCCTCTCCACCAGAAATTAAACTATACATTTACCAACTATCGTCATCCAATATGGTTAAGTCGGGTGTTGATTTCTACACTCCAACGAACTCCTACAAATACGTTTTTACAGTCCATGCTACTGCAGCTCCCTATATATGCACCTCTTACAAGGATCTCCCGGCAAAGCAGTGATCTCCGGTCAGGCGTACACGGCCAACATAGAAGATTGTAGGCTTTTGCAAGTCACCAGCCATTACGCCTTAGTGGAACAGAACCAACTTTTTGTTGAAGGTGGTAAGATGAATATATATATCTGATAAATCGACACAATGTGATGTGATTTCCAGATGTATCTATACATGATGATATGTAAGTCACTATACAAATGATTTGATATATATGGCTAGCTTTCGGTTATGTATACTTTTTCTATACAATGCCTGTGCATCAGATTCCTCTACAGGAACCTCGGCGTATTTCCTACTATATATACTATGAGGAACGTATCAGTCTTCAAGGGACTGCTTGCGGGCTCTCAATTTAAGCTGAAGGCTATCCGGCTGAGGAGGAGTCCCGCCTCTACGAAACAAAACAGCCAGAGCTCTCGAATTTCGACAAAGATCGAAGACCTGCACAGAATGAAATGTTTAGTTCTGCTGAATCAGACACTGATAAGATTACAGAACTGGACATGACTCTTTTTTCTTACATATGATGCTTCAATCTCTGCAACGCCTTCGCAGCCTTGACCGCCTCCCTGCAGAAGGTCACAGTATCTCGCAGCATCATTCTGGTCTTCAAATACCTGAAGCAAATAGAAATCAGTTAAATCAGACAGGAACCAAATAAGACACCGCTGTAAGATAAGTGAAGTCGCCCCTGCTAGGGCGTAAGATCAGAGTGTTAACTAAAATCTTAGAAGGAAAGGAAAATTGACTCACAAGTATTCCCTCTCTCACATCCTCCACAACCATTTGAAACTTTTTACCACTTCTAGATTGCTTAGCCTGATTGCCAAAGTCAGACCCTCGTTTCCGCCCCTTTGAGAACAACAACCCGAGCTCGTTTTCAACTTCACTGCAGCAAAAAATCCAAACATCAGCGCAGAACTTGTGCATATTACCTTTACATGCCAGAGCTAAGTCAAGATGAAAACGATAAGGCCAAAAGCCCCCATCAAACCTGTGACTCCTCCGAGTTTTCATTGTGCATAGTTGATTTTCCTTCTGCGTGAGGACATACACCGGTTTTGAACTGTCCCTCCATGGATTGGCATCCAACACTGCAGAAGTGTAAATATGATCATGTATTCCATCAGACAAAACAGGGTAATTTAAAAAGTGACAGATACTAATTCAAATTAGCTAAATTTTCTATGGAATTTGACAAAGTAAGATGTCCATCCAGAACACACTTCTGACTTCTGAGTTCCTGCTACAAATTGCACATTCAGACCCGGTCAGCAGCAGTTGGCTACTAACATATGACTCCCTCTTATAAAAACTTTCTCAGTTGCCCCCTGTCATTATCCTGATTCCTTCTCGTGCGTTATGTTTATACTTAGTTAATTCATGCACATAAGTAGGCAATTGAGAAAATATCTGAGAAGAATAGAGAATTTAGAGAGATTTGGGGAAAAATCATTTCAATTAGAACAGAAATCATCAGGTTACAATATGATCATTACAAGAGTATATATAGAGGAGGTTAGGACAAGTAACCGCCTCCAACCAACTGTAACAAACTTTGTAACAGAATTCTAGTTTGTTACAGGGGTAAAATTGTAAACCTATATACTCTACAATATCAAATGGCACACAGAACTATAAATCTTACTCCGTAATAAACTAGCAACCTCACACAGGTGTAACGGGAAATTCGTTCAACAACAGCAAGAAAAATCATCCTCCAAACAAGATATACAGAGTCTCGGAAATAAGGAAGCCTAACGACAAAGCAATATTGACTCCAAACAAAAACATCTCCAAACTAAAGAAAGGATAAAACTGACAAGGAGGAGACCCATCATGGGCTCATGGCAAATGCAAAAAGTTTGTAGACTATGCCCATCAAAAGCTTGTCTGTGACTTTGTGGGCTGTGGCCAAATGTAAAACAACCCTTTGTTCAATAGAAAATTTATGTACATCTATGAAACGAAACAATTACCAAATTCCGATAGGCAAGTGGACAATTTTAAACAGAAGATCCTAGAATGTAAAAGCCTGAGTATTTGAACTTGATATTAGCACCAATGAACACAAGGGTTATCTTTAATATCTGAACACCATCCTGTTTCAGACAGCAGTTTCCTAAGTGAAATCCCAGTCTCTTGAAGTGTCCCAAGAAAAATAATCGAGGAGGAAATTTTTCCTTGAGATCACAACTATTCCTTTCCGTAGCAGATGCCGTGTCATGTATAATCTAAACAGAATGATGATAGTTAAAAAAAGTATATTGACATCAGACCATGGAGCCAGTCTACAAAATCTAACCTTATATCCAGAGTTCCAGACACTCTCTACTTCTTTAGTGACGCTTTGCCTAAATAAAGTATCAGCCTATCAAGGAAACGCAGGCTTAGACCGAGCAACTAGAGTAAACACGCGCAAACTTGAAGAATCCACGGACTCAATGTTATAGCTCTAATGCGTGCTCTAGGTCATACAAGCAAGATACTAAAAAAACATCACTTGAAAAGCGGGTTTATGAAAATAGAGTCCAATGACAAACTTCAGTTTCAATGATTTTCTAACTTACTAGACTTGAGGTGCCGGTATCAATGCATACACCTAAGATGAACAGAAAGAATCATTTCAAACAAGCAATCTATGTCCATAACAAAACAGAACTACAGAAGACTAACACTCCTACCAGGATTCAGCTACTGCATTTGCTATGTCTTCCAAATGCTAATGAGACGAGTATAACCTAGACCATCCAATCCAAATGTGCTCATTCACTTCAAACTTAAGAACACCAGCAGACATTACTCGAGTTTAGAGAACCAGTCACTAACACAGTGAAGCGCACTCTTAATTAAACCAAAGAATCAAATGACAGGAGCTCCAAGATAACTACTTTCCTCTCTCAAGTTTATCCTATCATAATCATCTATAACAGTTCGCAACTTACTCCTACACTCCTTAAATTCACGACCCTGAAGCTGCACACTCATAAACTCATAATTTACAGAAGCTTACATTAGTATTATTAACCTGCAACTCTGGACAACCTACCTACTTCTTCTAAACACACCTTGTCGAGTAAGCGTAACACACGTACCGCAGACCAACCAGTAACCCTTCCCATTCTTCTATACACCAACAACATTACAGAAAGGATCAACCTCCATATCCTAAAACTCAATTCCTCAAATAATCATTTCCGAAATCGAAAACATAACTCACACTAATTCTCTATTAACAAGACGATAATTCCAAAACACACATTGCGAAACGTAACAGACAATCAACACGATTATTTCAGCAACGATCATCCGGAACAGACAACACTCAATAATCCAATCACAAAGGTAAATAAAGTTGCGTACATCAGACGCTACCTACGATCAAAACAATTAAGGAATAGGGAGTAAGTATAGTATACCATCGTAGCTGGAGGAGTCAAGGGATTGGTGGAGGTGACGTCGGATATCGTAAGCACGAGAAGAAACTTGCTTAACAAACTCATCCGAACTCCCGGGAATCGTGCCGTCTAATCGTAACGCTCTCTCCACCTCCACGTCTTCATCTCCACCGTCCGATTCTCCGCCGGAAACATCCTTTGATTTACCTCGTACTTCCCAAACACCTCTTCTGCTGATTCTAGAAGGCGTGAAACTGAATGAAAGAGGCTGTTTCCGGTGGTGTGAGTGGAGGAGAGACGTTGTGCTGCGGCGGCGGTGCGGCGGAGTAGTGGTTGCGTGTGGTGGAAGCATGATTGATGGAGATACTGAGGAGAGAGAATCCATGGCAACCTCGCCTTTTCTCCCACAATTTTGGAGAAATTTTGGGGAAATAATATGGTTTTATTTTTATTTTTATTTTGCATTTTTTATATTTTTGAGGCGGGGAATTTATTTATTTTTTCTTTTTTCTGTTCTGATTTTTAATATTGGTGGAGCCCAGGGTAGTTGGACTTGGAGAATGGAGACCAATTTCAAGATGATCACGGTGAGGCAATTCCGTTGAACAACCCCATCTGGTAACTTATAAGTTACGACTTACAAGATGAACACGAACATTCAACTACTCGACTCGACTATAACACTACAAAGCCCAAACTATGAAGGAAAGTGCATCTAACACGAACACGAGGCTGAGCAGTCCGGTTAGGACCTATCCGACATTTCTCAATCCTTGAAAGCTGAACTGAAATACTCCATCTAGTGGGATACGTGGGAGGACTTAAGTACCTGAAGACTGGTATCAACGCAAAGAACGGGCACTAATGGAAAAAAGTACGTTTAAGGTCCGACATAACTCCTATTGCCAACATAGGACAGGAGTAAAGACTTTAATAATTTGTACAATTCAAGCAAATAATTTTTCATATACATACATGTTAAGTTGTTAACAACAATTGTGCTAATTTTACATGGTATTACAAATTGAGGACTAGGGTTCTTTACTGTTTCTTCTGGACTGCCTCGGCATTCAATCAAATATCTGCGTACTAGTGAGTAAGCTTAAAATAAATGATGAAAATGATTGCAAGGAGGAGAACACCAATGACTGAGCCAAAAATCCATTTGTTCTTGCTTATTCTTCGTGACATAGAGGTCAAAATCTTCTTACTTTTGTCAATGGCATTGTCTACCTCGTAAAGCTGAAATCCAAAATGGGGAGGTTAGTCATCAAGACGATATTCCTCGGTTGTTATTTTGTGTCCATCCTATGAACCACAACCGCTTATCTAAATTCTAAAACGAGGAAAAGGGGATTAGTAATCACTATATCTAACCACTCTATTATTGGGACCCTGTAGCTGCTTAGTGTGCTTACTATCATCAGCATGAGTGCATGACTATAGTTACTATATCTAACCTTACAGGCTTACAGCCATCATGCTTTTCCCACAAAGACCTTGGGATGCAACACTGGGAAAAAGTAAATGCAAAACCCACGAAATTGAGAGGATACAGATAAGATACCTTGGCATGAGAATGCAGCAGAGTTTCACGCTGCTGTTGCAGATTTTCAAGAATGCCCCCACCCGTCTGCTCTGCCTCCAGTATGGCTCTCCTACTCTCCCGAATTCTATCACTAGACCGATCTAATCTTTCTGTCGAAAACGTCAATCTTTCTCTCTGATCTGCAGAAGTCTGCATAGCACAAACACTCATGGTCACTTTTGACACGTCGTTCGAAGGGCAAGGAAAAGACTTTAAAAATCACAGAGAAGCAGTAAAACCAATGCAGCAATGTAATCCTGCACTGCTGACAATGCAAGAGCAGATGAAAAAAGGGTGAATCTTATGCTTAATAGGTAGAACAGAGTTTCTGATGTTGAAGCTAACAGGTGAAATGATACAAAAACATTCAACACTGATGTATCAGTTGTCTAAACACCAAATCTATGACATCAGAAGACACTCAAGAATTCGGCCACCAGCCAAGGAAAAGCACAAGTTCCTTTTTAAAAGATTATAAAGCAAAGGTAAATAGTGGATCAATTGATAGGATAACAGGCTTAACAGCACACGTCAAAATTAGCAAGGAAAGTTTAGTCACCCATACTTAAGTTAGAAGTTAGGAGACATTACCTTGTATGCATCCGCCATCCCAGCTTCCAACAACTCCTCGCGAGCAGTCTGATCATAACTCGGTGAGCTGATTTTCTTCATCTCTCTTTTCAGATTATTCAAGTCAGACTTATACTCCCTCAGCTTAGCAAGAAGCATAGCCTTCACATTTGGTTGCAAACTCCTTGCTTCAAGGTCCATTTTCCGGATCTAAAAAATGCAAAGATTGACTCACCACAACATCATAACTATGATAATCCATGAACCAAAGGCAGACTGTATTACAATACCAACATATCCGCCTCATCCAGGCTGGCCTTGATTTCACTCAGCTGCTGCTCTTTCTGCTCTGTAAACATATAATTAGATATCAGATTCGTACACGAAAACTGAAGACGGCCAGGAAATGGAAAGGGAGGGGGGAGAGCATTATTTGACACTAACCTCATATCCTACAAAGTACACATACCACTAAAATTCCTACAATCAACCATCTTTTTCAGAGTATCTAGTGCACATCATATTCATGCATCTCAAGACCAAGGAGCAGCAGCTATATCATACAAGGTATTTTAGATAAAGACAAGCCATGTATTACGAGATACTCCCTCCATTCATATCCAAATGCCCCATTTTTTTTTTTTGCAGTTTCTGATGGACCATATTCGGACACATTTCTAGATCAAATCGAAGGCTCACTTAATGTAAAAATTAGCACATTCTCTATTCTGCAATGCACTATCCCAATCCCCCTTATTTTTAAAGTAAATGAGTCATTCCCTTGGTTGATGTTTGGCTCACAATATGGTAAGTCAAAAACTGAAAAGTCAATGGGGCATTTGGATATGAATGGAGGAAGTAGTATATAATCTCCCTCAAATAGTAAATTAACGCTTGCAATTAGCATTGTTTTGCCATATGCAATGACCCATGAAATTTTATTGTGACCTCAAATTTCCTGCAGCTTTTGGACAAAGCCAAATCTAATAGTCCAATAAGGCAGTTAGAACATCAACCAACAAAAGAAAAACTAACTTAAGTTTAACCTAATTTCATGGACAAGCCGAGGGCGCTGCAAGTAATGTAGAAAGATGACTAATGAGCATCCCATTCCTTAACCTCATTATTTTTTGACGGTCTCTCCATGTACTCAAATGATTTCTGATGCTTTGTCCTCTATATATATAGAATGTTCAACCTAAAAGTCTAAAACCCTTAGGCCGGCAAAAGACACTATCAAAAAGATCATAAATAACATCATCACAATAAATTTTACCCGGTCACTCAGCGAAAAATGCACTCGACACTGTTAAGAACGACTTTGCTGTATGGTTGAGCATACTACATAAAACATTGGTTACTCAAAACAGGAGATTTAACCTCTATAGAACTGTCAGCGATGCGCAGACCAGGGGATCAGAGGGCATTGTAGGCGCTTGTATCCTACCCATCTAATATATGTCTACGCCCCATAAATAAGTTACATCAAAATGTAGAGCCAGAAAACAATTACTAAGTATAATTATCCCCGATTGATTGCACCACTTTGGTAATACAACACTCATTTAACTTTGCCACGCCATTGTTCAAGAAATATCACACCACCATGATCGGACATTTTTATAAATTTACACCAACTTACTAACCTCAATACCAGGAATACAAAGAAAAGTTTATAATGCCCATACCAACCACTTCGTACGAATCCCACACTACTGAGCTTGGAAAGTCCTGGTGAAGCAGCCTCGCTAAGTGTAGTGAGTGCACATTTCATATCTAAGTATCTATATTAACACAAAGTTTTCAATAATCTCCGTCCCTTTTAAGAATGTGAACTTCAAAATTCACTACAGTATCCAACTATCTTATCTATGAGAGACAATTGCATAAGCACAGCAACAACAACAACAACCACCAAGCCCTATTCCCAAAATGATTTGGGGTCGGCTAACATGAATCGTCATCATCACAAACAATTACCAGGTGGACCACATTCACCTTGTCATCTGAGATTCCAACTGATAAGGCAGCCAAGCCACTTAAGTAAGGACAACACTCAAAAGGAACGGCGATCAACCATAAAAGGGCAGCCCGGTGCTCATTGCCGTCCCCTCGAAGCGAAGGATCCCACCACAAGGGTGTATAGAGGGCAAGCCTTCCCTTGTCACTTTTTGGACAAGAGGCTACTCCCAGGAGTGGCAATCAACCATGTGCAGGAAAATTGAAGAGATAGTATAATGAATGGTAATCAAGACATGG
The DNA here is from genome assembly GCA_963457585.1 of Spergularia bocconei. Lineage (NCBI taxonomy): Eukaryota > Viridiplantae > Streptophyta > Magnoliopsida > Caryophyllales > Caryophyllaceae > Spergularia > Spergularia bocconei. Next base: position 24,510,275 of record OY734943.1, on the reverse strand, counting down.
CAAGTATTCATCTCCTTGTCAACTAATGATCAATCACCACCAAACACGATTAAACAATTGCCATAACTCAAACGATAATGTACCCAGTAAGCAACCGTGAAGGAAAATATATCGACCAGCTCCAAAATACCTCTTTGGGGTTTTAAAGCTCAGCACATATGACCCCTCGTAAGTCCTAAAACTCATAACATATGCAATTTCCTACATCTCCAAACTAACACTTCAAACCTACACCGAAACTAAGATACCTTGTATCGAACTTTCCAAATTCAGCCACTGTTCAAAGAACTCCATACCAAGCCACACATCTACATACCAAACTATCCTTCTCCCCATATTCCATTTGGATCAAATTTTACGCTACACCATCAATACGTATACTCGTGTACGCCAGTTCTACAGCTTTCCACCCAACTTCGAACCCCGACAACGTTATTATCCAACGCCGATCCTCCCCCTTTCAAAACCTTCCTAAAATTGAGCCAATAACAAGGATTCCGGGATCGATTTCGCGAGGAACTAACTTCTAGGCTTCTAGCTTACGATTCTACACATCAATTGAAATTAAATCCTCGAAAAATCTCTAAACATACACTTAATCACCGATCAAAACCCTAAAACCCCTAATTAAGCAACAAAAATTAACGCGCGAAGTAAGGAATCATTAAAAAAAATCGCATGTTCAATCAATCAATCAATCGATTTAAGAAGAATAATTAATAACTGAAAACATAGAATTAAAGGGAGAAGAGTACCTTGATCGGAGAGAGAAGAAGTAGAGGAACATTTTCTGGAGAGATTAGCGGAGAGCTCACAGTATTGGCGCTCGTAACCGTCAAATACTTCACTCATTTTCTCTCTCCTCGATGAATTTGATAAGATTGATTTGGGGATTTAGGGTTTGGTGAAGAGAGAGAGAAAGGGAAAAGAGTTCGTTGATTTGTTGATGGCGGACCAGAGCTCCCCAGTTAGGTGGACAAAGTCGAAATCTTGAGAGAGAAGCCTTTTTTGTGACAGTTATTTTTATGGAGACTTTTTACTGTGCTTTTACTTTTTTTTACTGTGCTTTTACTTTTTTTACTGTGGACTGTGAAATGGTAACTTGAAAGCTCGTAGTTCAGATTAACGGGTTGTGTTCGGCTTAAAATTTGGCATTACCTCTGGGATTTGGCACACGCCACACGGCTTATGAAAATATGAAATATGAAATAGATTTCCATTTGAAAGATCCGTTTTAGAATGCATATTTTGGTCAAAACGTTTCGGACTTGGGTCAGTCGTACAGGTCTTTAAATCAAGAATTAAGGACAATTAGAAGTTGTTAGAAGAAAAGTTGTTAGTAATAGATAATAATATAATAACGGTTTTTCTAACGTGTGCCCAATGGGCACATGTTAAGAGCCTATTTATTTCCCTAATTAAGTGATTTTCTCCTCAATCCAACAATGAGATTCAGTTGTATTTTGGAATATTCTAGACTATAAAATATTCTAGATCTAGGAAACCTGGAGTATTCTCCAAGTTATTGTGTAGTATAAATACACATCTTTTTAATTCAATACTTATCCAAATATTTATTATATTATTATCTATTAGTTAGAAGCTTGCTAAACAAGCTGATTTATCTGTTACTCTGACAGATTACTCAAGCATTTTTTCATTTTCACAATCATGAATAATAACAACTTTCTCTTCTAAATTCTGTTACGGAGTACATTTTTCTAGCTTCTTCTTTACACTTTTCTGTACAACAAGTTGAGCTCAGCTCCTTGTATCTTCTTCTTCAAATCTTCTGCAAATCTTCTGCAAACCTTCTTCACGTCTCAACATCAGTGTGTCTTTCTCCTTTTAATCCTATCAAACTCAGGAAGGACGAAAGTTCTCTGCATGAAAGTAAATGAGTAAGAATGGTGCTCAAGCGATAACAATTCTACCCCTAGACACTGAACTCTTACATTAAACAAGAAAGAAGATGAAAGCAGGCTTTTAGTGGCATGCAATTCTGTGGTGTGTCAAGAAGACATGTACACTTATTAAACTGGTCAAAGTCACACTTGCTAATCGAGTGGCATTAGTGGCATATATGTACTAGTACCCCAGTCTCGTAAGAATATACAACGCCTCCAATCAGAATTGCATGCTACTAGAATTCCAGTACTGGAAACTTACTAACACCTTTTAAAGTTGGCAGTACATAAAATGTTAACGAAGTGGAATATTCTTAGGAGGAAGCAAATAAACCAGAACAGCAGACAAGAACAGGAGGAATAATTCGTCGTAATAATACCAAAACTAATAAGCAAATGAAGGGAGGTATCCCACCTCAGGAAGAAAAGAAAAAAATGTTGAGGGGAGACTTCCGAATTGCTATAGTTTTGTTTGGTAGTTCAGGACTAAACCCCTCAGATCAACCCCATATCTCCCCTAGAATAGCAAAGGGCAGCTTTCAAAAGAAAAAAAGAATGCCAATGGCTTTTTTCGACTAAGGACTGCTTGGCTGTTCCCCAACTTCCCGCCACCTGTGCTCTTCTGCTTCCACAACTTAAATCATCTTGCCCTCCTTAACTCAGCAATAGCTCTCTCCACTATGAGCCCATTAGGCCTCTGTACCCTGGCTACCACTGCTGTTTTAACGCCCATGGGTGACCGAAATATCCAGTCATAAGGTGTTTGATTCGACCAGCAGGGTTCCTGATCACTAATATTGACGAGAAATGTTTACACATGAAGGTTAAACCCCTCAGCCACCAACTCCACATTGAAAGTAAGAGTTTGTCAACGGAGGATGTACAAATCCCTCAATCCCCCATGCTGACTTATAAATTAGGGTAATGATACCTATGTTTCTTTCTGCCTACTCATTTTAGATAAGCTAGGCATTTGACTCCACGGTTAGCCATAGGCAAGCAACTACTGTGGAACGTGAAACCCCAATCTCACCACATCACTCAGGTGGTCTCAAGGTTACAAGTGGCACTACATATCTAATGTGGCTAGGGTAAAGGAACAGGAAGTCGGACTTATGAAAATGCAGCAGTAGTTCAGAGAAACAAATTGTTACCTGGCTGAATGATGCAATAGCAGTTCTCTTAATACGAAGCATTTCTCTGAAGGTGTCCTCATTTCCATGCTGGGCCTCGAATTCATTCCACTTATTCCAGAAATCAAGATCCATTCTATGATCAGCAAAACGGGAGGCAAACATGTAAATTGCACGAGCACGATTAATCTCTCCGAGGCTCTTCTCAAGTTCAGCATACTTCAAGCACATGGTCTTCACGTCTTTGTCAGGGAGGCCCGATTCAATAGCTTCTTCATATATTTCCCTGGTTTGTGGTACACCGAAAAATTCAGCTGTACGAGCTATGTACATTTCATACATGCTCAACTTCTCATCAGCCGGGACAGCTTTAGTAGCCTCATCATAGACATTCATTGCCCTCTTAGCTAAGCCATAATCCTCCTCGAATTTCGCATATTGCAGGAACAAAGACTTCACACAATCCGCAGGAGCCTGACATAGAACAAGAATGTTAGATATATCCGACTCCAGTAAATGACATAACATTCATAATATGGAAACTCAGGATTTGTAACCGTGTAGACGCTGAAAATACAAAATTATTCTTCCGTCATAAATCGAGAAAAATGCAGACAAATAGTAGAAAAAAGTTTTGCCCTGCTCAGTCTGTTATGCATCTTGCCATATATGGTGATCATAGCTAATAAGGGTCTATTTTCGCCTGAGTGTCAACCGCGCATCACTTGCTTAAACGGACCTAAAGGCATAGAAGTTACATAGAAGCCCCAATATTATAATTTAGCTCGAGACCATGTAAGAATGAACCACGACATCTCCAAAAAAAAAAAAAAAAAGGTAGAGGAATATTGTTAAAACCATCTTGGGCATCTTCTATTAATGTGTCCACAGAAGACATATGGTTTTCACTTGATTAAACGGACCTAAAGGCATAGAAGTTACATAAAAGCCCCAATATTATAATTTAGCTAGAAAGTGGAAGCCATGTAGAACGAACCACAACATCTCAAAAGAAAACTGGAAGAGGAATTGTTGAAACCATCTTTCATAAATGTGTCCACTGAAAAAGTGAGCATATATGGTTCGAACAAATTGCTACAGAAGGACATTGTGCTTTGACAGGGGCGAGGGAGCATATCTATCATCAGTGAGAAGCGCAAGTTTAAGCAGCACATATTCAACAAATATTGCTAAAAATATAAGAGAGGCATACCATTGAAATAGCATCGTCAAAGAGCTCTCTGGCTCGTTCTAATTTAGAACTCTTGTATCTCTTCACAAACTTGGATAAATATGTAACCCATATATCTTTTACATGTGGATACTTAAAGATCTTCACACCCCTTTCGTATACCCTGAAAGCGTCTTCGAAATACTTGTGCTCCTGTAGAAACAAAAGAAGGAATGTCGTCAGAAAAGACAGCAAAGCTTACTAGATCCGCTGCATAGCTGGCTAAGACCAGACGGATTATTTAGAAAGTCATACCTCAAGAAGCATAGCATAATTTATAATAATCTGGGGAGTAGCAATCTTAAGATCCAGCATCCTCTCATACAGAGCACGAGTAGATTCCAAATCACCAAAGCTTTCCTCAAGGTCCACCCAAAATGTCCATAATGTCAATGATTTGTGGACATTAATCTGGACAGGTTCAACACCATTGCCAGCAACTGCTCAGAAAAATGCAATTAATTAGTTCATCCCTCTAAATACATGTAAATGAATAAACACAAATATTCACTGCTAAGCACAGAGGCAGTGGCACTTTTGCTTTCTTTTCTTTATGTATTATTTCGCAAGTGCAGATTTCAGACACCTCTTGGTGCTGCGTGGCAACTTGTCAGACCACAAAGGTATTGCTATTTCTAGAAGATTTTGCCGACTCCAATATTTAGTGTATTAAGCTTTAAAAGTACTGCCAGACGCTTTCCAATAGTTCAAGACACGACCAGGACTATCTAGAGGAATATCTGCTTTACTGGGAGAAATTCAGCAGCAAACAGTGAGCTTCACTGGTATTCAATGACAAAGTTCAAAGCTAGGAAGCAAGACTTCGCTCAGTCATAAGAATTTATTCGTCTTCTGGTTCCTAATTAGATTAACCTCTCTTTACAATAGAGTAGGTTTCAGCTAGCACGGTTTGAGGGGCCTAGAGAACCTCACTTAAAATTTGCCAGACTGTCCAGAACAGCATGTCTAATATTCCAGTTCCGACCAAGAAACACCCCCCACACCTCGATCCCCACGACCCCACATCAGAAGAAAAATATTGAAACACCAAAAAGCCACATTGTTACACCCAATTTTTTTTTTTTAAGAAAAAAAAAAAAAAAGGGGAACAACCCAAAGGTGTTGGAACATCTAAGTTGCAAATACATCCAACCTGCATCAAGCTAAAATTAGCTATTTCTGGATTAGTAGTTTATAACCGAAATACTGAATAGCCCCCATTAAGATTATCAAAAAGCTCATTAAATCCATTTATCGATGGAAACTTATAAACCTGTTTCAAAGTTGTGTCGCAACTTCATATAATGGAAGAAAAGCACCTGAAGGAAAGCAGTTCTTCAATGCTTATCTCCAAGACCCCCACCCCTCCGTCTCCCCAAGTACCAAATACACATACATACATACATACATACAAACGTATTATACAGGCATGATAACAGCACAACACTAGCACCAAGACTCTTAGAGGCAGCAAGCAAACATCAACCCATTCAGACAACGCATTGATACCAAGCAAAAGAATACACTCAAATCCTCTCACGGAATACAGATTACAGATTAGCCAATCACATTTGTAAGATCAAAATAGTTTTGTGTATGATTAGTACAACCGTCTTAGCCCCTAATGTGTCTAGCTAGCTCGCCCGCAGAGACTCTGAAGAACCAAATATTAAACCCCTAATTCTCTCTCCTCCCTCCAGCGACCTTCCTCACACTCTCAGCCTACCACCTCCTACACCTACCACCCAGTCAACCACGTCTTAACTTACCGCCCAACCATCGACATGCTGCACCTCTCAAGCCAGACTTTACAACATCAATCAACTTGGTGCAGAGGCTATGTGATAACATGGAGGTGCTGGTGGGACTCACGGGAGGTTTAGTGCTAAGCAAATTTGGGTTAGTCCTGACTTTTGGTCCACTTGCTTTTTTATCCCCATTTACTCGTTGTATTGGTTCGTTATATCCAAGAGATAGCAGAAGAATAAGGGAATGGAGGGAGTTTCTATAAAGGGGAAGGAAAGAAATTTGTAAGGGCGAGAAGTACAGGTGAGGATACCATTGAATAAAGACCGTGCATGCCTCCTACTAGCACGATGCCATAAAGAATCATGTTTTCTCCCCACAAAAGTCTTAACCCCTCCCCCCCCCCCCCGGGAATAATTCAGGCTGGTAGGCATCCTAAACGAAAAACCCCTTCTACTTTGGGTATACCAGTGTACCTAAGCAATCCCATCATACCAAGTAATCATGTTATGTTCTGTTACAAGGTCACGACCACATTACTTTTAATCTAGATATGCTCCGAAGCCAGAACTTAGATGACAGGACAACAGATTTATGAGAACCCTTACTGAGATACTCCATTAAGCATAGATGTAAAAAATTTAACACATCAGTAAGATCACCTGCAGACTGTTCTTATGCTACAAAGCAAAACCAAATTAAACATAGTAGAAAAATAATACATACCTTGACGCTTAACTTCAACAGATGGCTCTGCTGTTGCACGCCGCATCAGGTCAAGTGCTCCTGTGAAGTTCTTATGCCTAAGCTCCATCTCTGCCCATTCACACCATACACTTGCAAGGTGATCAACAGCGCTATAGTTGACTTGCACAGCTTTGTCAAAGATGACCCTAGCATTAGCAAGATCATTATGACTCTCATACAGCTTAGCAAATGCAACCCACAGAGTATGAGGCTTCCCAACAGCCTTCAAAGGATCCACAGTCCTCACTGCCTCGGTGTACGTCAAAATTTGCCGGGTTGGATTGGCCTCAAAGAGCTTTACTCTCCGATGCCACTGCTCCACATTGTGAGGATTCTGTCGGAGCAACACACTGTTGGCAAGCTCCGGCCTTCTATCCATCAAAAGCTCCAACCTAGCCAATATCATATCAACGTCATTGTCATAGTGTAACCATAAGCCCTTTAGAATCTTCTTCTCAAGCTTAGACACCGAAAACCCAACATCACACCTAATATCCTCCTCCTGGTCTTCATCTTCACCCTCACCCCCCTCCTCCACCTCACCATCACTCCAATCCATACTCTCCATCTTGAGTGCCAGCATACTCTCCTCAAACTGCGAATACGCATCAAAAATCACACTAAAATCCCTTACAGTTACAACACTCACCATCCCTTCCTCATAAACATCCCTGGCCTTCTCAGGCAACCCCCTCCTAATATAATAATCAGCCAACGACGTCCACAACCTCCCAACCTCATCCGTAAACTTCCTAATCCCACTCCTTATAATCGCATCCACATTCAACCCCACCTCCGTGGCATGCTTAGTCAACAAATCACACAACTCCAACCACAAACTATACTTACTCTTCCCCTTAATCGAGCAAAAACCGTCATCATTCAACACCTCAGCCAACCTCTCAGCCGCCTCCTGCCACCTCTCCGAACTCACCAAAAACTCGATAAACTCCTCCACGTGAGTCGGATCATACTTCAGATACCTCCTATACACCCGAAGCGAGGTCTCAATCGGAACCCCCTTCTGACTCACAAACCCTAAGTACAACTCCCAAATCCGATCATGTTGCGTAACCGGCAAGGCACAAAGAGCCCGATCAAAAGTCCTCCTAGTTCTAGTAATCAAATTCTGCGTAATTAGGGTTTCCAAGTACATAATCCAGATCCTAGGCATCTTATGCATGGTAATAAGAGCTCTTTCGAATGTATTATCTAGGGTTTCATACTGAGAGTGATTAATTGGAAGATTACGAACTAATTCTAATCGTTCGCGGAGATATGCATACCATAATTTGTAGCTTCCTGGGGAAGCTTTCAGAGCTCGCTCGTAGATGATTGACCGCTTCTGGAACGGGGCGTCGGTGCGTGCGACGAGGTAGCGCCACCATAGACGGAGGTTGAACGGGTTGCGCTGAATCTCCTCCTCGTAGATTATGTCTTCGGCGGCCGGGTACAGGTGTTTGGGTAAAACCTCCATTGTTGTGACTTGTGAGAGAGAGAGACGAGAGGTTTTTGGGAGAAGTGAGTGACTTCTTGGGGGTTTTGGCGACGAACTTGTAAAATTAATTCAATAAAAATTCTATTTTTTATCACTCAGTATAATTATTACGTGGCGGGGAGACGTGTCTATATATACTCTCATACCGGCAGCATACTTTATCCGATCCAAATAGATAGTATTCTACATACTTTCCTTAAACGTAAGATAAATTACGATTTTCCTGCTTTAAGACTTGCCTTATATGGTAAGTTTATTACAATCATTGTATGAGACCGTCTCGCAGTTGATTTTGAAAATTATCAATATAGACTTGTAGTAGAGTTTGTTTTTAAACATTTACCATTTAATACAACATCACTCTCTCTTCTCTTAGTACAACTACCTTCTACATTTCTCATTCCACGATAACCACCACATTGCACTCTCTTCACCACAACCGTCACTCATCTACCTCCCCCCTATCCGACCCTGACACCTTCAACTCCTTCATCCCCACGATTCCTTGATTTCCCTAATCCTCCCTCTCCCCAGATATTTCTTCTTTACAGATCACCGTTAAACTCACGCACCCCCTTCTCGACAAACATTTGTGGTAATGAGCTCATCTACTTGTTACCACTCTCCCTCTCGCGTGCGATCTCGTACTTGACGAAACATTTGGCGTTATAAAGTACTTCACGTTTATACATTTACTTCGTCTATGTTCACATTGTCATGCCAAATTCGGCATTTAAATACCAAATTGTGTACATTTTCAATTAAATACCAACTTGTGTATCAAAATTGACTCAAATTTTTGTGGTACATGACGTACCTCCCACGCGTCGCATTAAATGTTTTGACAAAAATTGGAGCTAAAAACTTATGATAGATGCCAAAACCAGCTAAAAAATATGCACTACCCTTAATGGGTGCACTGAGATGATTAGAAGATCATGGATAACTACACCCTAACTAATCAAGCTCAAACGACTCCAAGAGCATCTTCGCGAAGAATAGTCCGTAATTCCCCCTGGGGGAATTGAAGGATGATTCGTTTATGACCTTGAATTACTCCGTGATTCTCTATCCAATCCGCAACACAATTAACTTCCCGGAACACCTGCTCAATTCTAACTTGCTACGGTTACATGTAGTGGGATTGGTGCACCCTTTCATTTTGTGACTTTCCACAACAAAAATTTAAGGGCATGTTCGGTATCATTGTCGTTTTCAGTTTTTGGTATTCTTACGTAAAAAAAAATAGTTACATGAGTTACAAAATTAACTTGAAATTGCTCAAACTATAATAGTTATTATATAGAAAATGAAAAGTGAGAAGTGATAAGTGAAAACCGTTTTTTTTTTTTTTTTTTCAAAAACGGGACATTGATCTTCATAAAAATCAATCTATATATATAAAAGAGGCATTTTTCAAGAGCATACAAAAGTTCTATAAATTCCAAAATCACCACAAAATTTCATTTGGCAATGCAATTTTCTCATAATTTTGGCAAAAGATAATGTGATTTTTAGGAAGATAATCATGAAATGTGAAGATAATGTTATAGTTCTATAATTTTGGAAAAGATAACTTTTAATTTTAGAAAAATCTTTGTATGAGGATATAAATAATCTTGAGATAAAAGGTTTGGAAAAGATTAATATATATTTTTCTCTTTTCTCTTTTGTACGTACACTTTGCTTTGCCTTTTCCATTTTTTTTTTTGGTTTTTTTAATTGTTAGATAATTAATAATACAATGACACATTGTACGATAATATTGGAAAACTTGTGATAAAATTTTGACAAAGCTTGATTACACCCAATTCTAAACCACCACCTCTACAACTTCTTGATTCATATATATAGTAGCCTCTCTTACCCTCCCATCTTCACTGTATTTGTTCCATTATTTATTTCAATTTATTTTTATTTATTCTCATTTTTTTCAATAGTTTGATTCATATAATATTTTGTGTTCATGGAAATCTCCAAACTAAACCTTTTTGTCTTTAGTGCTGCAGGATCTAATACTAATATGTACATGCATCTTTGATCTTTCCTATTGCTACGAATTTCATATTTCTAATACGATCATCATGTGCCAGGCTAAAGCATAGGAGGACATCTCTAGATAACTCATCATCGTCATTTTGAACGTCATCGCAACATATGAGCTTTCCTCATCATGGATCGGAGAAGAAGAGGTTGGAAATAAATGGAAGGAACAAAGGTTACGATTTGAGACAAAGTGTGTCATTTTTTTCAAGTGATTACTATGATTGATTGTACGTTATAAGTCAAACTAATCATTTCAAAACCTAAGCCTCCGAAAGAAAAATAATCATGTTAACATTTTCTCTTTATATTATGTATTTAGTTGTTTAATTTGTTCTTAATCTTCTGATCTGTATTGGCCAAAAGAAACACAATTAGTCAAAGCAATATGTGGCGAACATGACCAATTGATTTAAAGAGTCTGATGTTTTATGAAGAATGAATTCACTGCAAAATTGCTTAACACCACAATTAAATGTTATAAGAGTTCTTTTTAGAGTTTGGTCGATAGAAAACACCACAATTAGTCTAAGGAAAATGAAAATTTGAGATAATGCCAAAAACACCACAATTAAATAATGTAAGAGTTTGACCGAAAGAAAACAATGATTTCAATGCAAAATTCCTTAACACCACAATTAAATATTGTTAGAGTTCTTTTTAGAGTTTGGCCGATAGAAAACACCACAATTAGTAAAATTTTTGAGATAATGCCAAGATTCTTGAGATAGAGTAATAATTAAAATTCTGAAATTAAAAATACCAAAATTATGAGAAAAATGCATTCTCTGACGTTAAACGTGAGAATTTCTTAGTTCAAGATGCGTTGTAAAAATATATAAAGTGAATTACATTTATCCCCTCACTGATATATAAGTTCATATGGATGCATAATCTAGAAAATAGAAACTCACATGTTGTATGATTTTGTAAATTTTTAAGTTGCTTATATTAACATGGATTAAATTCTGTAGTGTCTTACTGAGAAACCGTGCAACGCACGGGCTTTCCACCTAGTAGAACATTAAAAATAGGAACGGATACCAAACTGGTCCTAAGGAGTAAGGACATGATGCGCAAGAAATATACAAGTGGGAGCTCCCCACAAATTTTCCGAAAAAACGTCTCCATGAACCAGTATGACTTGAACATTTTTGGGAGAAATTGGGAACGCAGTAACTTAACTTGACCACTTAACCAGTGACCATCAGGAGAACGAAAGGAGGAGAGAGAGAGAGAGAGAGAAAGGAGGAAAACAAAATTCCTCCCATCAAAAGCTTCACCTTCACGTCGGGAACGCCAACTCCCCCCCCCCCACTCTTCCAGACTTGTTGACTCTTCTCTCTAATTCTAAAACCCTACTCTCTTCATCAAAGCTTCACCTTCACGTCTCCTCATCTCACCTGGTACGTCTCATTCCCCCCCCCCTCTCTCTCTCTTCGAAACTGTATTGTATAGTATTACATTTATAAAATTATCTCACGCCGGCTCCACCGCAGGCGGTGGTTACTTCCCGATCGGACTTCCGCCGACGGGGGCGTGATACGGCGTCGCTTCGCCGAACTTCACACCCAGGTTTGGGGATTTTTTCGGCTGAATTAAGGTACTTATCTACTATTTACATTTATAAAATTATTGACCTAAGATTTAGATTATTATAGTTGTATTATAGTCTGTATTTAATTCATTATCGTTTTTGATTAGTGTTAAATTGCCGGAGTAAATTTTGATTAGTAGATCGTTTCGCATTTTCGGAAATGTGTGTTAGTTTTGTCTGGAATTGTTGATCTCGTTCTGAAATAGATCCGTGTCATTCCAACCGTCGGATTTCGAATTAACTGGTTGTAAGTAGTGCTGACCTTGAAGCCGTTGTTGCGGTAACGACGGTGGTTGTTGAATCTTGATGCTGCTTTTGTGCGGGGGGCGGGGGTGATGAGGTGGTAGTGAGGTGTAGTTGGGAATGTTGAGGATGGGGACTTGAATTCGGGACGTAATTCACTAATGTATGCAGTTTAGGAGGGGTTCGGGAGATGGGAGGGGGGAGGGAAGTTGAAGCCGAGACCTAATTAATTAAATCCATTCAGAGGAGGTCGGGGGAATGGATGGTAATGATATCAGAAATCAGAAATCAAGGGATTGTGATTGTTTTTGGCAATGAGAAACATATGTAGTAGTTTTTAAGTCGTAGAAAGCATCTTTGTTTTCGGAAATGTTGAATCAAGGAAATACATACGGAGTAGTTAAAATGTATTTTTTGATTTGTCAGGAATAAATGTGTTATTTCTCTTAAAGAATATACATGTTCAATTGCAAAATGCCGCCTTCCTTTTTCTTTAGTTGGATATCTGTGTATTGGCTTGCATGGGCAGTGGCTTACGCTTTGTTGGTTTTTATTAGGCACAACTCGATTGGGGGTGTGCGTTGCGGGCAGTAATTAAGTCTGCAAAAGTAGTCAAGTTATCAACATGGGTCGTCTAAAGATGCAACCTGCTATAAAATCAATTGAAGAGGAACCTGAGGAATCTGAAGTTACCCCGTCTAATAAGGCTGCTCTATCATGTATGATAAATTCAGAAATTGGGGCTGTATTGGCTATCATGAGAAGGAATGTGAGATGGGGAGGCCGATATATGTCTGGGGACGACCAATTAGAACATTCTCTTATTCAGTCTTTGAAGGCATTGCGCAAGCAAGTTTTCACGTGGCAGCAACAGTGGCACAATATTAATCCTGTTCTCTACCTGCAACCTTTTTTGGATGTAATACGATCTGATGAAACCGGTGCCCCCATTACTAGTGTTGCTTTATCATCTCTGTATAAAATTTTGACTCTCGATGTGGTTGATTTGAACACCACTAATGTTGAAGATGCAATGCATTTGGTGGTTGATGCCGTCACAAGTTGTCGGTTTGAGGTGACTGATTCTGCATCAGAAGAGGTAGTATTGACCAAGATTCTTCAAGTTCTTCTGGCTTGCATGAACAGTAAAGCATCTGTTGTCTTGAGCAATCAGCATGTTTGCACCATAGTCAATACTTGTTTCCGGATTGTGCATCAAGCTACGACAAAAGGGGAATTGTTGCAAAGAATGGCAGCTCACACAATGCGTGAACTTGTCAGGTGTATCTTCTCTCATCTTCCTGAAGTTCAGAGCTCGGAACATACTTTAGTTAATGGCGGCTATTCCATGAAATCAGAGGTATTATACATCTTACCTTACAATTTTCATATGCTCGCTTTTAGATGTTTTGTGAGATGAAGAAGTAATTTGAATGATACTTTGAGCTTGTAGCTTTGGTAAAAATTTGGTCATCATTCAGCAAAAGAGCTACTGTTGGCTAACCCTGAATCTGTTGATTGTGCATTTCATTTCTGTGGACAGAATGAGAGTGTATTCCAATTTCATATTACGGTCAAACCTTTCATTTACCATTTCACTCTGGAAAGTGTCACAGAAATGCTAGTGTACTACTACTGCACTACCATACTACCTTTCAGTAGTTATTCACAATATCATGTGTAACTAGATTTAAAATAGTTCTCTTATTTGACATCTCTTTTACTGTACTACGGTACTACCCAAGTAAGCACTAGCCTTTCCACCACTCTGGCTTTTGAAGCACTTCACTCGCCTGTTGAATGCTGCATCATGCTTTTTTTTAATGCTCGGTCACATGTTATCTGGCACTTCTTCCACTAATCTTTTCAGCTCGTTGGTTTTCAAATTGCTCATGAAGAACCGTGACAGCTGAAAAGAATTAATATCCCATGGCCTAGCATTTGCTCTTACATGCCTGGTTCGAGTCATTGGCAATTTCAGTAAATTTGAACTGGGGTTCATTCAAAAAATGAAGTGCATTTAAAAAGTGGGGACCTATTTGTCAGTAACTGACACCAATATTCGGAGTATATATATTTTTTCATTCCATTGGATGTTATTTCCCTTTCTTTATCCTTTTCCATTTGTGGTATTTTCTTTATTCTACCTGCCAATGTTGTACCCCTGTCGCTTTTAGATTTTTGGAACGGAATTTAGAAGTACAAATGTTTCGTACATTTATTTACTGTTGTACTTTGATGCAGATTGGTGGCCTGGATAACGAGTACAATCCATCGGTTAATCAAGTCAATAATGGCATTGGTAACTCTGAATACGATGGTCAATTGCCCGGTGCTAACTTTGGCTCCAACGTTTCTGTGGCTGTGGGTGCTGGTGTGGTGGATGAAAATGGTTCTGGTAACGGGAATGATCAAATAATGACGGAGCCTTATGGTGTACCCTCCATGGTTGAGATTTTTAATTTTCTGTGTTCTTTGCTGAATGTTGTTGACCACATTGGAATGGGTCCTAGATCAAATGGTATGGCCATTGATGAAGATGCCCCTCTCTTTGCCTTGGGTCTCATCAATTCTGCTATTGAGTTGGGTGGCAGTTCTTTTTCGAAGCATCCAAGCTTACTACATCTGATACAGGATGAGCTCTTCCGAAGTCTAATGCTATTTGGTCTCTCTCCAAGCCCTCTGATTCTCTCTATGGTTTGTAGCATTGTACTTAATCTATATCATCATCTGCGTATGGAACTGAAGCTACAGTTGGAGGCATTCTTTTCTTGTGTGATCTTAAGACTCGCACAGAGCAGATATGGGGCTTCTTACCAACAGCAAGAGGTTGCAATGGAGGCCCTTGTTGACTTTTGCAGGCAGAAAACATTCATGGTCGAGATGTATGCTAACTTAGATTGTGACATAACTTGCAGCAATGTGTTTGAAGATCTTGCTAATCTGTTATCTAAGAGTGCTTTTCCTGTAAATTCTCCATTGTCTTCAATGCACATTCTTGCTCTTGATGGGCTGATAGCAGTTATTCAAGGAATGGCTGAAAGGATTGGTAATGGATCTCTTGGCTTAGAGCAGGCTCCTGTGAGTCTTGAGGAATATACACCATTTTGGATGGTCAAATGCGACAACTATTGTGACCCTAATCACTGGGTTCCTTTTGTGCGCCGTAGAAAATATATCAAGAGAAGGTTGATGATCGGTGCAGATCACTTTAACCGTGACCCAAAAAAGGGATTAGAGTTTCTTCAAGGGACACACTTGTTGCCAGAGAAGCTTGATCCACAAAGTGTGGCTTGTTTCTTCAGATACACAGCTGGGTTAGATAAGAATCTTGTGGGAGATTTTCTTGGAAACCACGATGAGTTTTGTGTTCAGGTTCTTCATGAGTTTGCTCAGACTTTTGATTTCCAGGATATGAATCTGGATACTGCTTTAAGACTCTTCCTGGAGACTTTCAGACTGCCAGGAGAATCACAGAAGATTCAGAGGGTAATGGAGGCTTTCTCAGAGAGATACTATGAACAATCATCACATGTCTTGGCCAACAAAGATGCTGCTTTCTTACTTGCATATTCGATTATAATGCTTAACACAGATCTCCACAATGTACAAGTTAAGAAAAAGATGTCAGAAGAAGACTTCATCCGCAATAATCGACGCATAAATGGAGGTGAAGATCTCCCTCGGGAATATCTGTTAGAGTTGTACCACTCTATTTGCAAAAATGAGATCCGTACCACACCAGAGCAGGTTGCTGGTTTTGCTGAGATGAATCCAAGCCGATGGATTGATCTCATGCACAAATGCAAGAAGAGTGCACCTTACATTGTGGCAGATTCCAGGGCTTATCTGGACCATGATATGTTTGCTATTATGTCCGGTCCAACTATTGCTGCTATCTCTGTGGTATTTGATCATGCTGAGCATGAAGAAGTCTATCGAACTTGCATTGATGGTTTTTTGGCTGTTGCAAAGATTTCGGCCTGCCATCATCTTGAAGATGTGCTGGATGATCTGGTTGTTTCTCTTTGCAAATTCACAACCCTTTTAAACCCATCTTCTGTTGAGGAGCCTGTTTTGGCTTTTGGTGATGATACAAAAGCAAGGATGGCCACTGTTACAGTTTTTACAATTGCAAATCGTTACGGTGATTACATCCGCACAGGCTGGAGAAATATCCTGGATTGTATTTTGAGGTTGCACAAACTTGGTCTTCTTCCTGCTCGCGTGGCCAGTGATGCTGCAGATGATTCGGAACTCTCTGCTGATCCTGCACATGGAAAGCCCCTGACAAATTCGTTATCTGCAGCTCATTTGCCATCTATGGGTACTCCGAGGAGATCCTCAGGACTGATGGGTCGGTTCAGCCAGCTGCTATCCCTTGAGACTGATGAGCCAAGGTCACAACCGACTGAGCAACAGCTTGCAGCTCACCAGCGGACACTTCAGACAATCCAGAAGTGTCACATTGATAGTATCTTTACGGAGAGCAAGTTTCTTCAAGCTGAATCTTTACTACAGCTTGCACGAGCTCTGATATGGGCTGCTGGACGGCCCCAGAAAGGAGCTGGCTCACCAGAGGATGAAGATACTGCAGTATTCTGCCTTGAATTACTTATTGCGATAACATTAAACAACCGTGATAGAATTGTTCTCTTGTGGCAAGGGGTCTATGAACATATTGCAAACATAGTGCAGTCCACTGTCATGCCCTGTGCGTTGGTGGAGAAGGCTGTGTTTGGACTTCTTAGGATTTGCCAGCGGCTCCTCCCTTATAAAGAGAATCTAGCTGATGAGCTCCTTAGATCACTGCAATTAGTGCTGAAGCTTGATGCTCGAGTCGCCGATGCCTACTGTGAGCAGATAACCCAGGAGGTCACTCGCCTGGTTAAAGCAAATGCCACTCATATCCGGTCACAAATGGGCTGGCGCACTATTACTTCGCTTCTATCAGTCACAGCCCGGCATCCTGAAGCTTCTGAAGCAGGGTTTGAAGCGCTGGTGTTTATCATGTCCGAGGGAGCTCACATGCTGCCATCTAATTTCATACTGTGTGTAGATGCTGCTAGACAGTTTGCTGAGTCTCGTGTTGGGCAAGCTGACCGATCCATCCGCTCTTTAGATCTGATGTCTGGTTCTGTTACTTCTTTTGTGAAGTGGGTTCATGAAACTAAGGAAACTGTGAAGGATGAGGATGCCATTAAGATGTCTCAGGATATTGGGGAGATGTGGCTGAGACTTGTACAAGCCCTAAGAAAAGTATGTTTGGATCAGAGAGAAGAAGTCAGAAACCACGCTCTTTCGTCATTGCAGAGGTGCTTGACTGAAATTGATGAGGTCCGCCTTGCACACAGCCTCTGGTTGCAGTGTTTTGACATGGTTATATTCACAATGCTCGATGACTTGCTTGAAATAGCCCAGGGACACTCTCAAAAGGACTACCGTAACATGGAAGGAACACTATTAATTTCCATGAAGCTCCTCTCCAAGGTATTCCTGCAATTACTCCCTGATCTCTCCCAATTGACAACATTCTGTAAACTGTGGCTGGGTGTTTTGAGCCGGATGGAAAAGTACTTGAAGGTGAAGATCAGAGGAAAGAGGAGCGATAAGCTTCAGGAACTAGTCCTAGAACTCCTGAAAAACGCCCTGGTAGATATGAAGAACAGGGGAGTCCTAGCTCAGAGAAGTGCTTTAGGCGGTGATAGTTTATGGGAATTGACTTGGCTTCATGTCAACAACATCTCTCCATCTTTGCAGTCCGAAGTGTTCCCAGCTGCAGGAGCTGATGTGACAGCTGCAGATCCTACTGAATCTGCACCCTCTGATAGTTGATAACTCGATGCACATTCTCAGTCTAGATCCCTCCACGTTCTCACATCCCTCCAAAAACCGATAGATGAACTTGTGCTGATTGGTTACCGAGCCTAACTGCGTGTTTATCAGAAGAGTGATTCCATATCAGCTGTGAGTTCTGTTACTCTCTCTTAACTTCTTAAGTAGCGTTGAAGATGAAATTTTCGTAGGCTAGGGCCTCAATGTTCCGCAGATTCTTCTGATGTTTGGGTATGCGGAAGTTGGAATTCTAATGTTTGAGTCAAAATGTGAAGGATGAATTCTGCTTGTTCTCGTTCTAGATATAGTTCACAAGTCTGAAGTTAGAGCATAATACTAGTACCCTGTAATTGCTGTACAGAACTACAGATATTCATCTTGCAAGTTTACGCCCTTCTGAAATTTTAAGCATATGTTCATGTTGTGGATCAATCTTCCATTGGCAGACATAAAACCGTAAACATAAATGCAAAGCCAAGCACTCTGGTCCATTATGTTGATCTTGTCACCGATGACTAGACCGTTGGAACGACGTGACTAACGATTGATCTAACATTTACATTGGGGCATGTATAGAAATGTACTCCGTATATGTCATATTCAATCAACCTTTTTTTTTTTTGGTTACACTATTCAATCAACCTTTGCTCTCTCTCTTAAACCGCATAGAAGTATGGACTCATCTAGTCCGTGTTCTTGATTACACTGGACCGAACACTCATTTTAACGTTTCAGACAGAATTACACACCCTCAAATCCACAATTTTAATCCCCGTTCCCACGTCCCAAATCATCTCATATTCTCATTTTCACTTTCACTATCACTAATCCCCGTTCCCACTTCCCAAACGAGCCGTTTTTACACCGTTTATACTCTCCCAGGGATTAATCATTATCATTTCACTGATCTATTAATAAATACTCGTAAATCTTGTAGAAGAAGACAGAGAAAATTAGTTTTAGGACAATCGGACAATCGGACAATCGGACCGTCGGTGCTGCCTCCTTCCTTCCTTCCTTTCTCTTACAGCCCACCCACGTTCCTTCCAAATCTTGCATTACACATCCATCATATTCATATTCATATTCTTACTCCTAACAATAATAATAATAATAATATAATTTTCTTACATTAATTTCTCCAAATCTCCCCATTAATATTCACACTCACGCTTCCTCCCTCTCTCCTCTCTCTTACTTCCTCACTCTCTCACTCTCCCCCCCACACTTTCACTACATACATCCCACAACAACAACAGATCTCATCATGGGCCAAGAGGGCTTCACGGCCCAAAAACGTACCCTCGGCGGCGGCGGTCTTGGCGGCGGTGGTGGTGGTTCGACGTTGCCCACCACCAATTCCGCCACCCGGTCACGTGGGCCCCCACGCAGCAGGCAGATCGCCAAGACATTCAACAACATAAAGATCACCATTTTATGTGGTTTCGTCACTATCCTCGTTCTCCGGGGCACAATCGGGCTCAATCTGGGTACCAGCGGGCCCGACGCTGAGCAAGCCAGCCTCGAAGCGGAGGCCCGTCGTGTTATCGCCGAGATCCGATCCGACGGGGCTGAGCCCGACGACGGCCCGTTAATGAGCCCGAATGTTACCTTCACGTTCGGCCCGAAGATTCTCAACTGGGACCAGCAGCGGGCCGACTGGATGGCTGCACGACACGTGGACAACAACAACAACAAGAAGAAGCCGAAGATGCTGTTGGTAAGTGGGTCACCACCGAACCCGTGTGATAACCCGATTGGGGATCACTACTTGCTGAAAAGCGTAAAGAACAAGATTGATTACTGCAGAATCCACGGTATCGAGCTGGCGTACAACATGGCCCACTTAGATAAGGATTTATCCGGGTACTGGGCTAAACTCCCGTTGATCCGACGCCTGATGTTGACCCACCCGGATATCGAGTGGATCTGGTGGATGGACAGTGACGCGCTTTTCACGGATATGGTTTTCGAAATACCCGTCGAAAAGTATTCGGGTCATAATTTGGTGATCCACGGGTACCCGGATTTGTTATTCGAGAAAAAGAGTTGGATTGCTTTAAACACTGGTAGTGTGTTGTTTCGAAATTGTCAGTGGACACTTGATTTGCTTGACACGTGGGCGCCGATGGGTCCGAAGGGACCCACCAGGGACGAGGCCGGGAAGGTTTTAACCGAGTATTTAAGCGGGAGGCCGGGTTTCGAGGCGGATGATCAATCCGCATTGATATATTTGTTGATTAGTCAGAAGGAGAGGTGGATGGAGAAGGTGTATGTTGAAAATTCGTATTATTTGCACGGGTTTTGGACCGGGTTAGTGGATAAGTACGAGGAGTACGCGGAGAAGTATCATCCCGGGTTAGGGGACGAGAGGTGGCCGTTTGTGACACATTTTGTTGGGTGTAAGCCGTGTGGGAGTTACGGGGATTACCCGGTAGAGAAGTGTTTGAGTAGTATGGAGAGAGCGTTTAATTTCGCAGATAATCAAGTGCTTAAGTTGTATGGGTTTAGGCATAGGGGATTGTTGAGTCCTAAGATTAAGAGGTCGAGGAACGAGACTGCGACTCCTTTGGTTTATGTTGATCAGTTTGATATTAGGCGTGGGCATGGGAGTGAGGTGAAATCGTGATGATAATTGGGAGGAGAATTTGGTTGGAATTGAGGGTAATGTCATTGCCAGCTGACCATTACTTGGTTTTTGCTAATTGTGGAGCGGTTTTGATTGGTCTCGTATGTATGAGGCTATTTGATTCGCGGTAATGTGGTATGCTCACACTGGTTATTGTGGACTCTGGAATGGAGTTCCCTTGGTTAGATGAGAATATGAATGTGTGTGTGTGCCTTATGATTTACTCCTTGTACTCACGTGCAATACGTGTTGCACAAACTTGATAGTTTTGTCTTGAGATGAAATATTTATTTTTTAGCTTCTCATTCTTTTACCAAAATTGTATTCATATTTCAAGAAATGATATTAGCAGTTTGCAGGAATTTCTTATGGCGTATTTACTTTTAGCTTAACAAGTTTCTGTGACTTTTTTCTTTATAGAAAAAATAAAATTGTTTCTTCTGACTTACAAGAAGGCTGTTTCTGGTTACTGTGTTAGCAATGATTCTGAAAAAATGCTGGGTAGTTGCCTCTTTTTGCTGACAATGGCTGCATTACTTCTATGGTCATTACTCGTGCTGCTGTTATTGTAGTTTTTGCTAGGGGTCTTGTTTGTGTTGGACTGTTGGGGTCAGAGTTCATAATAGCTTGTTGAATTAGGCTGTTCTTCTACCGTAAACAGATGTCAGGCATTTCAACTTTGTCTTGCAATCTTGCATTCTATATCTCGTGAGCTGGTGCGTTTTGTTACGTGGTCATGTTTTTAAGGTTGTTTCATAGTATTTGCTCCAAGTTTTTTTTTTTTTTTTTTTTTCTGTGGGCTGTCCATTTTTCTACCTTGGTAGAGTCTAGCACCTCCTTTGTGCTTCTCATAGGAATAGCTAATAATTACACTGAAATGCTGTATACAGAGTGGTCATCACAGTTCAATATCTGGTGAATGTTGTTCATGTCTTTCTGCTGCAGGGGAACTTTTCTCTGGGATCAGGTATCACTGTCTGGTAGAGCTGGTCTGCGCTTCTACATATTTGTTAGTCTTTGTTTCTAGGTAAAGTTTCAAATGTGCCCTTCATGTAGTTGTGCTAGGAAAGCTCCCTGAATGTATCTTATGAAGAAAGGTACCGAACCTGAATGGCTGAATCAGATTCAGATAGCATGTAGGGTGCCGTTTATTACATTATTTATTCGATAGCTTATCTATCTATAGATGTTTGTTTAAGCACACGACAACTTCAGGCATCTGAGATGGCTTAACATCAATATGATGTCATAGTTAGTCTTCTTTCCCGTATACAGTTAGTTCTGTTTAATGGGTTTCCTGAATTGCATATAGTAATGTCAAGTGTAATTGTCCATTTTGATGGTGTTGAGCTGACTGTGCATACCCTTGTTCCCCTGTTTGCCGATGGGCCTTGGTCCTTGGAGCATGGCTTGTTCTTTTTTAGCATGATGAACTAAATGTTGGGCAACTCCTTACTTTGCTGCTAAAGGTGGCATTAGGCCAGGGAGTGGGGCTGCAAAATACTAAGTACAGACTTGTTGCTGTCAAATTTTTGGACAGATTTTATTAGTGGGGAATAAATATTTGACCAGTTTGACATTTCTTTGTACCATTGTGACAGTGGGTCAAAATTTCTATATTGTGGCAGTGCATCTGTCTTGCTTCAGGTTGGAGTACGGTGGTTTGGTGGCTGGAGGAATAACCACATGCCGGGCCAGAGGTTGTCCGCTCAATGCGTTTACTGTTTTTTGCGCTCTACTTAGATTTTCTCCATTTGCTTAGCTCTAAGCACCAAGTTGTTTGGACAAATACCCTTGATATATTGGTCTAAAAAATCAGCCTCTTAGGACTGTTTAAGCAGAGTGTTTATGTGCTTGCATTAGACTTGTTTCAGGATGAATCCTTGAACATGGCCTTCTGTTACTTGTGCTAGTCCTACAACTTGGATGTTTTCGGTAAAGAGCAGAAGAAAAGTCATGAAATGCAGGTCACCTCCTAGGCTTTACCAGTTCCATTATTTGAAACATAGCTTATTGGTCCATAGTTGTAGCTGAGTTCAATTTTTACCTGTCGGTTTTGGCGATTTAGCTATAGACTTCCTTGCAGGCTGCTGGAGATACAAGCCTCATCCATCTTTCTTTTTCCTGCTGCACTGGTGTCACTTCGGGTTTTCTTAGCCTAGTAAGCTGTACAATAAGGTTTAATGTCATACTTTGCTGTAGAAAAGGTGGGAGAAGAATGTGCAGCATTTTTTTATTTTTTTATTTTTTTTTATGAGGTAGGAATGTACAGCAAAATTGGTGAACCAGATGGTACATACAATATTAAACTCCATTGTCTTTCCTTGAAAACTACTATAATGAATTTTGCAAGCATTAATATATTATCTTTAAAAAACCAGAAAGGAGATGCTTGTGCCTTGTGTTATGTGTTGGTAGTATGGTATGGAAGCTATATTCTATAATACAGTAGTATTAATGTTTTGTGCTCGAAACCGTCACATATGGGTCTTGTCTTCTCTTGGAAATGCAGATTTCGGTTGCCAAGATCTGAAGACTGCAGCGGAAACTCTTGCATCTTTGTTGTTACTAGTACATAATATAAATTGTGGAAATGTCTCATTTGAATCTTCGTTCATACTCTGGGAACCTTCTTCTGTACTGAAGTAACGAAATCTTGGAAGATTGCATGATGGAGCACTGCAACTAGTCACTAAACAAAGCATAAGGTTTTGGTTTTCTTCATGTCTTTCTATTTAATTCGCAAGATTGGAACCTTTCGTCGTGCTGACAAGATCTCATTCATGTGAGCTATTTGACTCAGGAGCTGGCTGATTCTCTGTAACAGCAGAATTAGTCTAATATTAGTAGCTCTCTTATGAAAGTGCCGGTTACAATATTACAAGCATATGCCTTGTTCTCTTAAAGAGTCTGAATTTAGGAGTTGCTGTCAAACTGTATTTTATCACATTCTGAGAAGGGTTATTTGTATATTTACCTGGTCTTTCTCCTTGATCAGAAGCCGAAGCTGATTCCTCCACTGCCGAAACTTCAGGCAGGCAAATAACGCTACTGCTAATGCAGCTGCAGGAATGACTGTAGAACACGGTCTCCAGCTGCTAGTTTGGCACCTGGAGCCTGTAACAAAAATCTCCAATAGCCTTCCACCCACTGTAGAAATTCGGATCCTGACATCACGCATAACCACTGAAAGCTTTGAATCTGGTCGTATATGATGCTGTGCTGGACAGTCTGCGTCTGAAACAGGAACTGTCACTGGCAACGATGACACTGACAATGTATCTTCTTCTGAGGATTTACAATCTGCAGGCATAAGTGGCAAGCCTTCATGTTCTGTTGGTGGGAAGATAGAAGAGCCATCACTGTAGAAATTTTCCTTTATTACAAGTTCAAACTCCAGCTGCTGTGCGCCTGGTGGAGATGAAGGCGGCCTGTAGTCAAACGGTTCTGGGACCTCTTCCCAGTCGGAGAATTCGTCTGAGATCACTGGAGTCTCCATCTTCAACGGTTTCTTCTTTTGCCAATATATTTTCGAGACGTGGAGATATTTAAGCTAAGTGAAGAATGAATGTTATAAATCACTGGATTTGGATAGCGTTTTGCCTTTTTTCTCGACTTGAAAAAGTTTGATAGGAATGTTCAACAGGGCTGATCATAAGCATGCTGCCAAATCTTGCTTCAAGAGAAACTGTCCTGTTCTGTAAAAAATCTTGGATCATTGTCAGTTTTTCAGAAATATCTTTGGTCATTCTTCAGGGGTCCCTCGTAGTAGTCATACGCTCACATTTCTTCCACATCACATATCAACCTTACAGATGAACGTTGAGCCAGGCTTTGGTTCAGGTTCAGGCCAATATTGGTCATTCACATTTTAATTTCGGCTCCTTTAGTTAAAGCATGATTCTCGTATCGGGTGTCCATTGCGTTCACTTCCAAAAACT
Organism: Spergularia bocconei; assembly: GCA_963457585.1. Taxonomy (NCBI): domain Eukaryota; kingdom Viridiplantae; phylum Streptophyta; class Magnoliopsida; order Caryophyllales; family Caryophyllaceae; genus Spergularia; species Spergularia bocconei. Next base: position 24,485,725 of record OY734943.1, on the reverse strand, counting down.
AAAACTCGAATCTGAGAGATGATGAAAATTATGAAGTTGGCAAATTATCCCCATTCAGCTACTTCATATTCATAACAATCAAACTTAGTAGAGAAGTGGAAAGCGTAAAATAGAGTTGGGAGACAAATGTCATGAAGTATACAATATAAAGGCATCTACCAATCTTCCTGCTCCGCAAAAAAAAGTTGCGAAAACAAGCAGAAAGGAGCATGAATTGCCATCACAAGTCTGATAATTTTAACGATTTGTTATAAGCCCTAGACGAAAAACACAAGATTTAAACTAAGAACCAGTGAAGATTCTGATGTACACACTGATTCCATTATTACAATGTACTTGGAGGTAAACAGTTGAGGAAAAGGCAGTCACAGTCATTTGCAGGCCAGTATCAGATTGTCCAACAGTAGTACATCATGGGGAAACAGACATTGTGAGTTTGCTGCTCAAAACCCCTTGCCAGGAGATCATTGACTGTCCCTCTTTCGAGCTAGTTCTCGAGCCATCTCCCGCACTTCCTCTGGCGATGGAGGCCTTGGTCCCTCAGGAGGGTACACAATATAAGAACGCTACACACAAGTAGATCAATTTGATTAGGAAGGTATTCAAAATAGTAACAAATATCATATAGCTGAAAATGATTCTGAACAAACAAAAGATAGAAGGTACAAACAAGCTCGATAAGAGCCCACGTATACAAAAACAATTTTCTTAAACAAGCTTACTTAATCAAGTTTAAGAAAACACGCTCCACATATATCTGGATTATGCATCCAAACACACTATTAATGACTTCAAAGAGATTTGGTAATCATTGACCCATGGTTCCTGTTAGCAGAATAGCAGATCTTACAGCAGCAATGTCTGGAAATAGTGTAGTGGAGACAGTGACAACACTCATCCTGGACGAGATTACATCAAAATGAAGATACACCACCAAGCAGAAATGTAAAACCCTCGTAAAAGACAAGTAAGGTACACAAGAGTAAAGTAGCTCGTGTTCAAGACTGAAGAGGATAGTTTCTCAAGCTACAAGCTAGTGATAACTCCAAACAGGATGCATATACTTGCACCACAAAATTGTTTCCAGTCATATAATATTGTATATATCTAGCTTTACCATTCATTTCAACATTCACAAAAAAAAAAAACCATTTTCGATGGTGGAACCTCACCACAATAGTCGCCTAAACAGAAGTCCATGCAAAAGACACACATTAATAATGAGACTCTCATTTCATTACCCCCTCTCAGATGTAACATCTAAGTTCAAAAGTATGAGAACAGGATGAACAATGTTCAAACCCTGGAAGCTTTTCTAGGGATGGATTCCTCTCGCATTTAGTCTCGCTGGTCAAGCCCTTGCAATTTTTTTTTTTTTCTTTTCTTTCTTATTTTGGAAAGGAAGGTTCTTTATTCATCCAAAGGGAAGATAGGAAAGCAGACAATCCCCTAGGAAATTAGGCTATCTATGATATTCCCATTCTCGTAATTCTTTTGCCAAGCACATATTATTACACTCACATAGTATTTTATCCTATTGACAATCCAGTCAGTTCATTTTCTCGATCTGCAAATGTCCGAGAGTTCCTCTGAATCTGATACTTTGTGTTTGACATTGCTAAGGGTAGTATTGCGCAGAAGATAAGCTCTAGCCCAATCACACCAGATCCCCGTAGGGTTATGATACAGTCTCCAACTCTCCATAGCAATTTTGCCAGTAGAGCTTTAATACCAAGCAATCACTTCACTGATATTAAAAAAAAAAAGCGAACAAAAGTGTTTTTTTTGGTCTCCACTTCTTAGCTTTAACCACAGAATCTAAAAACAAAGCACGTGTCAATGCGATTATCAGAGACCTTTTCAGTATAGCTCCTGAAATTCATCCGCCGAGGATGAAATCACGGAGGCTGACACAGAGACAGCAATTCTCTCGCTTCCATTTCACCTTCATAATCCACCATTTCTCAGACACCCCAATCCACACTACACACATTCATTCAAACTTCCTTTTCTGGCTACCATTAACCTGGTGCACAGGAGCGAAAGTTCATTTCATCTATTGCCTCCCTCCAAAATCTCAGTTAGGCAGCAGGGGAACATCTTCTTCCACATTTTACCTAATCTTTGATTAATCATGGCTTCTCCATCGCCTTTGGAGGTAAGTTCCTATTGAATTTAGGGAAAAGAGGTTATCTTGCCAAAGCATAGGCCAGAGATCGCGCTTTAAGAGTTTAAGCATTGGGCCATGGATGCAAAAAGACTCAGCGAGTGAACTAGGTTTTAGTATTCCTTCTCGTGCTTTTATTTCTTCCGTTCAAGTTTATGGGGTAAAATTCACATACTGTTCGCCGTAAAAAACAAAAAATTTCCATCTTTCCCTATCCCCAGACTAATTTGGAAAACCAAATGCTTTAAATCCGAATGCTGCTCATCAGAGAAACAGAAGATCATCTAGCAGTTCACCGCCCTATCAGCTGTGGAAATTCAAGGTGGAGAGCAAGGACATCATATCCTGGAAACGTTTTCCTAACCTAATCTCTTACCGAGATAGACAAACTGATTCGATTCACGCATCTCCAACTCCCAATACTATCTATCTTAACTACAAGACTTGCAATCAAGTCCTCTTTGAGTATCATCATTCTATCTCTAAATAAGCATCTCTCTAGTTCAGTGGTGAATAAATTGGAGACAAACAACGAATATCCGAGACGCAAATAATCGATACCCTTGCATCAACAACTTTCAGCACTACCATTTCCACCAAAAGAGCTGAAACCACATTCATCATCCTTAATTTCCAACCTCAATCTTCCTAATCACTCAACCCAATCTACACACACCTCACAGCCTAAAGAAACCCACTTTCATGATCCTATGAATCCCTCTTTCTCCCTATAAAAACCCCAATTTTATTGGGTCAGTGGTAAAATTAGCTAATAATCAAACAAAATCAAATTGCAATAAAAATTCACAGATAAAATAATCAAATCAATACAAAATGAAAAACCCAGTAAAACCCAGAAATGAAATTACAAGAAATGAAAAACCCTAAAATTAAAATTGGTAAAAAAAGTTTAGAAATGAGAAGAACATACTCCGCCCAATTTCTGAAGATTTTTGGTGTTGTTAGCGAAAGAGTACATGAGAACGATCGGAACTGCCACGTATACCGCGAATTTCCCAACCTCTAATAAACCTTTCCCAGCTCCTAGTGACGACATTTTTGTTCTACAGATGTTTGCAAAATTGATGAGATGAGAGTGATATCTTTGGTTACATTTGATGGTTTAGTTTTGAGGTCGGTATGGAGTTTGGGACGTCGGCTGGGTGGGTCTCTAGTCTCTTGGTCGACCACGTAGCGCGTTTGAGTCGGGTTGAGTCAAGTCGAGTTTAAAGAGTACTTGTGTTGTTGTATAACAATTTTTTTGCGCTTAGGGGTCGTTTGTTTCGAGGGATAAGGAGGTGGGATGAGATAAGTTATCCATATGGCATGTTTGGTAAATAGGATAGTAGGTGGGATAAGGCTAATTGGGATAAGTTATCCCCATAATCTAATACCTAGGGGGCAGGTATTAGGAGTTGGGATAAAAAATGACTAAAATGACATATTTGTCCTTACTTAAGTGAGAAATAGACCATTTATATTTGGAGGACAATATTGTCAAAAAACAACTAAATAATAGAATTCTCAAACATCTTATCCCTTACCATACCAAACAAGGGATGAGATAAAATTATGAAATCCCACCCTCTAATCCCTTCCTAATCCCACATTTTATCCCTCTATTCTTATCCCACAATCCAAACGACCCCTTAACGTCATTCTAGCTACGATAATCATATCAAGAACAAATAAATTTGAGTTTTTGATAAATGTGAGGTGCAGTCGGTTGTAAATGAGTGTTATATTTTGTTGGATGCATGGTATCTGACTATTTGCCGATTAAGTATATGAGTACTCCGTATGATATTGCATTGTGACAAACTCATCTACTATAGGTAGGTACTAGGTAGCAATCCAATCAAATTAAAGTGAACAATTGGTACTTTTCTTTTTTGGAAAACATGACGTACAACAATTGGTACTTGAAATGTCCAACTATAAGTGAACAAAATTTTGAAATAATGCTCAAAAAACAAATGTTAAACAAAATGGGTCGATAAAAAACTTGTTCAACATAATGGGGTGCACGTCACCTATTTGTAAAACCGCCAATGACTATGGCGGTTTTAGGACTTGTGAACAGTAAAACAAAAATCTCATATTTTGTGATCAATAAAACCGCCACTGGCACTGGCGGTTTTACACATGTAAAACCGCCAGTCCCAGTGGCGGTTTCACTATTCACAAAAAAAAAAAAAAAAAAAAATTTCTTTACTCTTAAAACCGCCAAGGGCTGTGGCGGTTTTATATATGGGTGACGTGCACCCCATATTGTTGAACAAGTTTGTTTTCCACCCATTTTGTTTAACATCTTTTTTTCGAGCACTATTTCGTAAAAATGTTCACTATAAGTCTATAAGACTAAAACCCCCCATGAAACACCTTTTAAAGCCGCTTAGTGGTTAGTAACTCAACTTGCTTATCGGGTTCAAATTCTCATAAGCCCCTCCCCGCATCATTAGCTGCTCCTCTGTACCCAAAAAAATAATGTAATGTAATATTTTTCTTCAAAAAAAAAAAACAAAAATAATGTAATATTTATTTGCATTCATTATTTTGCATTTATACCTTTAAAGTCCGAAAAAAAAATCGGAAAAAAGAAAGAAAACAAGTAAAGATCTTGTATTATTGAAGGACTCGAATCCGTGTTAAACAGAGCAACATATAGCTATCGATTCACGCAAAAAATAAAACTAACGTTGCTATCATAGCATGAAAAAATCCCCAAATGTATTTGACTTATTAAGCCAGTTGTAGCAAAAATTTAAAGAAAAGCAATTTTTTTAAGAAATAACGGAAATCAACTAACAACCCATGATTTGAACCACCTGTAACTTGCAAGTTTCCCCAAACTGTTGGGACTTCATTCCAACATACAAAAGCTTCAAGCTTTTTACCCTTTGATTAACTCAGTCAACAATCCCTTCAGATTTTACCCTTTTGGTCAAACTGTTGAACCCAGAAATCAGGTTTGTTTTTACTCTTCTTTTTAATTGGGATTTCATATAGTTGGGTAAATATATTATGATCATGGGTTTTGGTTGGTTTTTACTTTATTTTGTAAAGATTATCACTTTATACAATTTGCATATGTTTTCTTCGATGAAATTATATATAGATGATTGTTTCGAACGTAGGGGTAAGGTTTGCGTACATCCGACCCTCGTTACCTTGCTAAAAGCGGGAGCCTTTGAGACACTGGAGTAATGTTGTTGTTGTTGTATTAGAGATACTGTTAACCAAATTTTGATTTTGGGTTGTTCTTGTTCATATTCACTTGATAGATTTGTATTATTTTATTAGCATGAATGTGGATGTGCTTGGACATGAGTATAGGTGTGATTATTCCATGTATGATATGGTCAATTTTGCATTAGTAGCCAATTTATGATCTTGTTCATGTTTGTGTAACAAAACTTGTATAAATGTGAAGGTCACGCAACTAGGGCGATTTGCGCCCTGAATTTGTGCGAGGAAGAGGGGGATTGATTGATAATAAGGTTAATTGATGAATGGTGAATGGTTTCTGTTCTGCTATTGAAAATTGATGATTGGGGTTGACAGTTGAAACCATAACCTCAAGGTAGAGATGGAAGTGGCGGGGTATCTCGACTCACTGGGCTTAGTTTAGAGAAGACCTTCTAAGGAGGGGGCTATGGTGAAAGGAAGTTTGGGAGAGGGACAATGACATAGTGTCATGATCAATGGATTGTGTCGTACTTAGATCAAAACTTACAAATTCATTGTAGGTTGTATATTTGAATGATTGAGAGTGAAGCTGTGTGAAATGCAAGGCTTACAGTTCTTTGACTGATTTCGGGGTCAAATTTTGTGTGTTCATCATATGTTTAAGCTGCAGTAGGTGTTGTATTTGTGTTAAAATCTTTGGTGGGTTTAAGCATTTACTCAATGCTCGACCACTGTAAGTACTTGTAAAGCTGTGAGTTGAGGTTCTAATTAACCTTTACCAAATGACACCCTTAATTTTGATTCTATAATTTAATAAGTTTCATATGGTTATATGAGTGAGAAAGGACTTCTTGAATCGGTTTCTTTCATTAATGAACGAATTTAAGCGAGATTCTTCAGTTGTTTTACCATTGACATACATCAGTTCTCTGTGCAACCTTTTTCATCTAAAGCCCCATGTTTCACTAGTGACTGTTTGGTCTCATCTTTGCAGGCTGTTTATGGATTTTTGGTGATATCTTTCCGAAATGATCGTGTCTGCTCTTTTAACATCTGTTGGAATAAACTCTGGCCTTTGTATACTATTCTTCGCACTATACTCTATCCTAAGGAAACAGCCCGGAAATTTTTATGTATATGTGCCACGATTATTGGCAGCAAAAGGGATTGAGCGGAGCAATTATTTGTTGCAACGACTTATACCTTCCCCTGCATGGGTAAGAGCAGCATGGAAACTGTCGGAAGAGGAATTATTATCTACCTCGGGGTTGGATGCTGTAGTTTTTATTCGGATTATCACCTTCAGGTAATTCAGTCTTAATATCTTTACTGGCTGTATTTGATGGGGGCCTGTTGTATAAAACAAGTTCATATGTGAAGCAAATGACACCAAGACAAATTAAGAGAAAACTGATATAGCCCATAACATATAGATGCATCTTGTTTCTGTAAAAACTAATAAGAGAAGGATTCTGATCGTCGTTTCAGTCTTCATCATAAATATGAGTGGGGAAGTAAGACTTGGGTTGATCCCTTAAAGTTTATTAGTTAAACTTTGTAGAGGCACATGAGATGTCTGTCTTGGGCCAGTTAATTTCTTCCACTGGCCCTGGCACTGGCACGTTCCCCTGTAACAAGACCCAGCTAGGAATCTTTCAAAACGCTCAGGCTGATGGAACAACGGCGGAAATGGGTAGCATCTAAAGGAACCAATTGATATCTGTTGCTGTACTGGCCCGTTTATTACCTTTCAATAGCGGTACAATCTTTCAATGGTTGGATAAAAAACTGTCTCCTTTTATTACAGTTTTGGCATGTTTTTTATTGTACTACTAAATCAGGTCCAGTGATTGTGTTTTCAGGTTTCATCAGAGGAGCTATCTTTTCCTAAAGTTTCTAATTTCTTTCGACATCTGTTTGCAGTTTGAAAGTATTTATTTTCGCTGGGGTTATAGGACTTTTTGTACTTCTTCCAATAAATGCCTCAGGGACTCAGGTTTCGGCATTCGATATTGCAATCATCTCCAATGAGACCCTGGATTTGTTTACCATTTCTAATGTGAACAATGGTTCAAAATGGTAATTACTTTACAAAACTACTGTCCTTAATTTGAAGAAACTCAGACTAGTCAGTTGTTATAATACAGGATTGTTCTCTTGATCTGATTACATTGAGAAGGTTCCTTAAATCACAAATTAGGTTTCTGTGGCAGGTTATGGGTACATTGTGCAGCTGTCTATCTGGTCACTGGCTTTGTTTGCTACCTTCTTTATCATGTAAGTGTTTTTTTGCTAATACTTCTATGTTCTATATCCATAAACAGTATGAATTTTGAAAGCAAAAGTTCCTGGGTACTTGCCACTAACAAATTATTACATGGTTCATGGACCAAAGTTAGGAAGGTGCTCGACTCTTGCAATAGTGGGGGTGGGACTCGAATTTTTATCTTAATGTTTTCTGGTGTGCATGATGGTTTTTCGTTCTGTATTTAATGATTGACCCAAAAGAGAGTATTTGGTAGATTGCCGCAATGTGAATGGATTTATTTTGCTTGTAACTTTATGTAGGACTGCATAGTATGTTTGTACTAGGTGTTTTTTGTTTTGTGTTTTAAAGAACTTAAAGAAGAGCTTACACTTCCAGGTAACTAGAATTTCTGAAGTTCCATAAGAGGGCTGCCAGGAAACTCAATTACATAAAAGAGTACAATGAGTAGAACCTGTCCAATTGGATACTTATAAAGTTAAAATGCTTACACAGAACTTGTTTCTTTTGGTGCAGTAGTAAGTTTCTACACTTTACCTCTGTTAGTTGCTACTTTCTTGTTTTCGCTAGAAGACTGGTTATAAGAGGTCGATGCCTTTATATATCCTGTGTGACGCGCCGTTCATTTCTTGTTTGAAACAATGATTTGCTTGTCCAATTCAAATATGTCCAAAATTATTTGCAGGAATATGATTTCGTTTGTTCAAAGAGGGTTGCATATTTTCATTCGTCAAAGCCTCAGCCACATCAATTTACAGTATTGGTTCGTGGGATTCCTGTAACTCCTGGGAGAAGTATCAGTGAAAGTGTCGACAGTTTCTTTAAGGAATATCACCCTTCTACCTATTTGTCCCATGTGGTGATTCGTCGGACTAATACGCTCTGGAATCTTGTGGTAAGATCATTCTTTCACATGAAGACTCTTTTTTGTTAATTTCGAATGTTATGGTTGTTAAGGGGCGGTTCAGTCACTTTGATTCTGTATACGTGAAATTAAGTGACAGCCAAATGAATTCGTGAACATTTATGTATAGTCTAAATTAATCATGTATCTCTTTTCTGAATGATATGAAGAAAGCATATGAAAGAGCAACGGATTCACAGTCCGAGTTACCCAAAGATATGGCTGATCTCAAGCCGGGGAATCTAGAGGATAACACGAGAGCAGAACAATCACATGCATCCTTGACTAGACAAGTATGTTTTTCTTTTTCTTTTTAATTTTTTTTTTACTAGATGACGATTCATGTTAGCCGACCCCAAATCATTTTGGGAATAAGGCTTGGTTGTTGTTGTTGTTGATAGATCATGATTGAGTTGTGCCTTTTTCCCTCTCTTGTTGCTTATCGTCATTGCCTGTGATAAACTATGTGTCCTTTTTATATTGTTAATTAGCAGCCTGTTGATGCATTTCTAGAAGCTGCTTTCATTTTGGATCATCTATAAACAGCCTGTCCATGATTTCAACACAGGCTTAAGGCTGTATAATATCGCCCCCTTTCCCCTTCTTACCTCGCCAAGGTGGGAGCCTTTGAGGCATTGGGTTAATAATGTTGTTGTTGTTGCTGCTGTTAGCCATACTTGTAAGAAAAGGAACCCTTTGGTACCTTTTTTTTGGAAAGGAATTCCCACATTTTTCAAGGAGTTCTTCACCCTCTTGATTACCTTTGAGATTGGACTTTCGCTTTGTGTCCTTATGGCTAAGCGTGCTGGTTTTCTTAAGGATTTTTTTTTTATCTGAATTTTTTTTACATACCCAACGCTTAATGCTAAAATGCTTAAAAGTTAGTTCTCATGCACAAAGAAAGCTTTGGTGTTGCTACCTGTGATTGTTAAGTGTAAAACAGTTGGCTAAAATCCTTCTGGGGCCATCTTCCTCCAAGTTTCTCTCTTGTTATCTTTGAGAGACTAAAACTGATTGAGGTTTGACTTTATGAGCTATGACAAGAGTTTTGCACTTGTCTCATCAAATATTGAATTTTGCCCTGTTTCAAGATTTGAGCCATGATTCTTTGGAACTGTTAATCTTATCGGGTTAAGAGAGAAAGAATTTCATCACGAGTATGGCATACATTGACTGAGATTGAATCAGCCCAGATACAAGATAATAATATTATTTAGTAAACTTACCTTTTCAGTCTCGTATCCGCGTTGAAAGTTTTTTACATAGTCTCCATTACACATTAATATTGGATTTTTCTAAAGACTGCCATGAAAGTTAGTTTTTGTCTTGATGGGGAGAGCATATACTAGCATCAGGGTTCAAATGAGTTGCCTAAGCTTGGAAAAAAGTGATTTTAATGTTCATTGCATATACTAGGGCTTTCAGTAAGGGTTGTCGAATGTAAAGTGTTTCTTACCAAGAGTCCAGGACTCTTCCTTTTAGGCTGAATGAGCAACAAGGTTATGGATAGCTCAGTTGACATGGTTTCATATACTTAATTGACTGTGGATACACGGACCTTTGTCCCAAGTTACAAATAGTTTGGCACCTCAGCTGGAGATCCTTCGATGTCTTGATCTGAATTACATTTGAGACCTACAATCCTTAGATAATCATAGATAGTGGCTGAATTACTTTTCAAGGGAGGTGTCCATATATGAATTTAATTACTATTCTACATTATCCTCCGTTAGTTTCAAGGGTTTTAATCTGCACTCAGCATTGCATATCTACTGAGAATCTTAATAAAAGAAGGCACCGAAGTTAAACTGCTTTGGCTTTCACATTACTACTGTGACTACATTTGACTTCTTGTTTTGGTGAATTTGTTTGGTGCTCTAGAGATATATGCTAAATTCAAGATGTGTTACATACTGATTACTTGTTTTCCCTTGCTTGTTCTGAAATTGTGAAGGAAGTTCGGTCTGCTTTTGTATTCTTCAGATCTCGTTATGGTGCTACAGTTGTTTCGCACTTGCAACAATCTAAGACGCCAACGGAGTGGATTACGGAACAAGCTCCAGATCCTAATGATGTATACTGGCCCATTTTCCATTCATCATTCTTGAAAAAATGGGTGTCCAGAGTGGTGATCATAGTGACGTACATTCTTGTGACGGTTCTTTTTATATTACCAGTTCTGATTGTGCAAGGTCTCACCAACCTGTCTCAACTGGAGGTTTGGTTCCCCTTCCTTCAAAGTATTTTATCAAAGTAAGTGTTTTAACTCGATGGATCGACTATTCATCAATATGGTTTTTACAATTGATGTTGTCAAATCACGAAAAATTCCAAGTATCACAGAATCATAACAAGATGTGGGAGTAAATGGAGATGAAGGGGGAGAGAGAGAGAGAGAGAGAGAGAGAGAGAGAGAGAGAGAGAGAGAGAGAGAGAGAGAGAGAGAGAGAGAGAGAGAGAGAGAGAGAGAGAGAGAGAGAGAGAGAGAATCTTTGTTGTATTCTCATTAAATTAGGATTCATTAAATTAGGATTTTGTTTTTTTCATCAGTGAAACTGATTGTACTGTTTTATTTTTAATTTCAAAAATGCTCTGTTTCATGTTTAGCTTCTTTTTTTTAGGTCTGAATTGAACATATGGTTTCTCTTGTGATTTTAATTTAGAACCATAAGGCTGTCGTTTTCTTCGTCTTGTTCATGTAGCAAGTTTTGTCTGTGTTCATACAGGAAATACATCAGTCAAATTGTCACAGGATATCTTCCCAACCTAATTCTCCAAATGTTTCTAAGATTGGTACCTCCTGTGATGGAGTTCCTTTCGTCAATTCAAGGACATGTCTCTCACAGTGAGATACAAAGAAGCGCATGTGACAAGTTCCTTTGGTTCTTCATTTGGAATGTCTTTTTCGCAAACGCACTATCTGGGTCTATTTTTAACCAGCTTACTGATCTCCTTGATCTCAAAAACATTCCATCACGTTTAGCCATTGCTGTCCCGGCTCAGGTAAGAACACTATGAGGCTTGTTGAATTTGTTTACCATAAAGAGCCGTGTAATGTTCATACTCTCCAGTATCTACGTTTATGACTTCCTAATGTTTTTGTTCGTTTCTCTTCAGGCATCTTTCTTTATTGCTTACGTTGTCACTTTGGGATGGACCAGCACCTCATCAGATCTCTTCCGTGTTATTGAATTTATCCAAAGCTTATTTCAAAAGTGCTGCTGCTGCTCTAAAAAAAATGCCGATGACTTCAAAGTTCCGTATATTCTTTATCATAGGGACATCCCCAAGATTCTGTTTTTTGGGCTTTTGGGGATAACATATTTCTTCCTAGCCCCCTTGATGTTGCCGTTTTTGTTGGTCTACTTCTGCCTTGCGTACATAATATTTAAAAATCAGGTAACTTGAATTCTTTTCTACGTTCTTCACATTTTAGTATATAACCAACATAACTCTCATTTGTTGTAATAGAATTCCGTAACATGGACTATGGCCGCTGCCACTCTTAGGAGAGTACTAGCCCAAAAGAGTTTCATCCCAAAAGGCCAAAACCATTGGGCGATGGATAGGTAAGTCCTATGGGTTATAAGGCAAAGGTTCTGTTAGTTGAAAGCCAACAGGTTAAACACTTACCTTCCGGTGTAGTTGAAATTCTCGATAATCTCCAGCTACTGAAGAAAGTGATTGTTAAGCTAGTTCATACAGTAGCTACAAGTGTTTATGTACCATACGGTGGATTGAAGATGCTTGCCATGTGAAAACGTAGCTGTGATTTTTTCAGCTGCAGATGACTGCAAAATGTGTATCCACGATTCAGTCAGATCTATTCGCTAATTGTTTATGTTTTATTCATAGCTTGCTAAATTCTTTCCAGCCCAATTCATACATGCTTTTCTCCTTGCGTTGTGTTGTTCAGAGCAACGTGATGCACTGTTGCCTCAATTCTTTTTGATCTGTCACCCTGATTAAACTTTGGTTTTTCTTCTCTATCGTTGCAGTTTATAAATGTATATGCCCCAAAGTTCGAAACTGCTGGGAAGTTTTGGCCTATTGTACATAATTCCATGATATTTTCACTGGTGTTGATGCACGCTATTGCTCTAGGCATCTTTACTCTGAAGAAGCTCCGGATGGCATCCACATTAGTAATTCCTCTACCACTGTTGACACTTCTGTTCAACGAATACTGCAGAAAACGTTTCCTACCGAATTTTACCGCCTATTCTGCCGAGGTATGTAAACCGTGTTACACCATGTTAATATTCAGAAGAACTTTTTGGAATTTAATTTAGCTTTGTTAAACTGGATGAATACTAGTTGTTTGACCTGTAGCAATCTGTTACTTATCAGAATGACTCACGTAATGTTCTATTTCTTGATCTTTTCAATGACTTGTAAACGATAGGCCGTATATCATTATGATCATTATAATTAGAATCAACACTCTGGAACTTGTACAACAAAAGAAAAAAACCTTCACAAATCCTCAGAAGTCGATCTGACCACTTTATTATAGGTGGTAATGTATGTTTTAATGAAGGGGTTAACCTTTCAACATTCCACCTGATATACCTTTCAATTTTGCTTCGGCTGGAAAATATGGTGAAATGGTATATGTAAACTTTGCACATGGCAGATGCTCACTCCTTCCGAAAAGAGGTGCTGAGATTTGCTTGAGTTTAGATTTTCGGTTCATCTCTGCTTCAGGACTATTCTATGAACCCTCCAAATTATTCACATTTGCCTTCTTTATGGCTTCTGATTTAAGTGAGAGTTTGTCCTTGATTCTTTCAACTTTTTCTTGGATTTAGAGTCTATGGTCTTGATGTGGAGGAAAAAGCTTGTGCATAGGAAAACATATATACTCTTCCTAACTCTTACACCTTCACACATCAGTATTTCCTGTTTGGGGAATGGGTAATAATTTTGTTGGTCTGCACATTCGATTTCTAATAATGTATCATGTTTTCAGACTCTGATAAGTAAGGACAGAGAAGACGCAAATGATCCCCAAATGCCCCAGTTCTTTGATCAGCTGATTACTAGCTACATGGATCCTGCTTTATCTCCACAGCAGTTCTCAGGTTCTGATGGTCCCAGAGCTCCCAATCACTCTGATAACCATACAGATCCGCTTCTCTCATCTGCTTTAGCTGTATAGCATATACGATCATCAAGTGCACCAGCATTGTAGTGTGGATTTATTCATATGGCAGTCTCGGCACAGAAGGATGCTCTGAAGTAATTTTTGAGGTATTCAGAGATCAACCTTGCCTGTATTTTGAACAAATGTTGTCTGCCGCAATACAGTGTGTGAAATTATGGTTGGGGATCTCGTAGCGGTTCGATCCTGAGTTTCGCAATGGTGTTACTTGTTTGCCATTGCACTTTTAAATTTGTCCATACAAATTATCAAGTAGCAGTAGTTTGCTGCAAAATACAAGTGTGCCATGTAACTGAAGTTGAGAAGAAAGATTCATACAAGAAGATTTCCGAATAGTGAAGTACATAGTAGATATTCGTATGTCTAAAGAATTCTGAATAGTTAAGCATGTATATTTAAGTTACTAGATAAGTATGTGTTGTATATTTAAGTTACTAGCAAAAGCAAGCTTTCCTCGTATGAGGCAACAGACCGAATCCCCGGTGCTCGTAACTCCTTCCATTGTTCATGCTCAGGATCATAAGTCTCTGCAATAAAACCAGTCTGGAACAACAGTTTGCCCTCTGCTCCGACTTCTATTTCCCGCCCCAAAGGGCCAGTATTTGGCCTAGCAGCCGTAGATACTGTGACGAAACAAGTCCAAGAATTGGACCTCCAATACTCTTTCATGCTCCACACCTTCAGACAGCTCTTCGGCTCCTACTCTCTGGTCCACACCGAAAGCATATCCTTGTAAACCAGTGTCTGAAATCTTCGATTCTGATGGCCGTCATAGTATGCCGGTGTTCTGATGTGGTTAAACTTCCTGCTGGCTACGAAATTGTAGCTTATGATGACCCTCAAACTTCCAATCCAACCAATCCAGTGGCAAGCTCCATTGAAGTAAGTTCCATATTCGCTCTTAATGGAGAGATCACCTTTCATGTTTTCGGGTGCTTTATCCTCGTCTTTGGTCCATCGACCAGAGTTTAGGGAGTAGACGTAAACATCGTGTTGTTTGTTGACAACAACAACGTTATAGTCTTTACTCTGTGGAGTAAACCCGAACCCGAAATATCCCCTCCCGGGAGACGTCAAGTCTCTTGTATTTCATGATAGAAGGGTTCAAAAGACAGACGAATCGCACATCATAGTATCCTGTTGGAATATTTAGACATATGAGCCCGTTGCACGATCCTATTATTTCAGAATCAGGAAAGTTGATTGTTGATGAAGATTCTTGGAAGTTGCAAGGTCGACACTTGACAGTGGTGAATGATTCGTCGTAAAGGCAAAGTTCCTTAGCAGGATGAGCTCTATTGTAGAGGCGATTGTGCAGGCAAAACCAACGGCGATTAGCTTTGTTTGAGTTGAAAGTGTGGTGATGAAGGGTGCGGAAGTCGTCGTGTCTGATAAGAGTACACCATAATTTGCACACGATTTGGAATCGAACCAGGGACTTGGAAGGTAGTCTCGAAAGGATGTTGCGAAGCAAGTCTTCTGGTACGTAGACAGGGATATTGGAGGAATTCATGCTCGGTAGGTTTAATCTGATCGCCTGGTCTAATCTAATCTAATTTAATAATTAATACATATACTCTATAGTAGAGTACATATGAACTTGGAAGGCTTAGTCTTCATGGTTGATAAAAAATCAACATAATATGGTAAGTACTTTCATGGTCAAGTTTTTATTGAGGGACTTTTGGTAATTTAGTAGTGGTAAGAATTCCAAAAGGAACCTCTGGCAAAACAAAAAAAAATAATCTAAAAGGAAATAACATAGGTGTAATACTCCGACAGTTCGACTTATCACCTACGTGCTGACCCAACAGACCAACGCGGGTCATTACTATTCACCATAAGAAATCTTCCCAGGAACTCATCATAAGACTAAATAGTCTACTATTCACCAAGCACACTTACAGTGGAATTCTATCACACATGGGGTTCCTAAAAAGAAAATGGCGTTCTTTAACATATGGGGTCGCTAAAAAGAAAGTCGAATTTGTCAGTATGAGTATTAAGTAGCATTATCAATCCATATGTACTTACGTATTAGAATAATCACACTAACAATTGAGTTGAGGCGGATGAAGTACCTTTTTTTTTTTTTTTTAATCTGAAGTAGTTCACATAGAATAAATGAAGAATGTTAATAATCATGATATTCATAGGACACCCAACATGAATGATCTCTATAAAGCATTATTGATGGACAGGAATGAGAAGCATTGATACAAATTTGCGAAGTACAAGTGAAGATTGCAAAAACAACAGGAACTCCGGCCCCAACAGTAAATATAGTCCCTTCTGTTCCTCTATAATTCATGAAGCAATGTCAGTCATCACTCATCAGTTCACCATTTACCGAAAAACTTTTACCCCATAGTGATGTGCTAGACACTACACTGTGCAACACGATGACTCATGAAAGATAAACCCGTTTTTATCCAATTATCCCCAAACTCACTATCTTAGCCACTTAGCTAGAGACACGTCTGCTTTCCCGGTGTAGTATGGCATAACTCCGTTTTATACCAAAAATTTTCGAAATTACAAAGTTCGACCCGACGACGATTGTTGAACGCCAAACTTTCCTTTCACATAATACTGTATGATTGATTTGTCTGTTCATACAAAGCCTACATTCCCCTTTTACTAATGACATTGTTACAACTTTCCCACTCCCCCCTATCCTTTTATGTGCAAGACTCCCCTTAACATTTGACTTGATAATAAACACACAAAAAGCCAAAATGTAAGGGAAAAAGTGCTACAGAGTTTATTCTCATACTTCCACTTTGACATTTTAACCCCTTTTTCCTCCTTTCTTCTGATTTTCTCTCTCCTCCATATATTTCCTTGTGAACAAGACACAAAGAACACTAGTACTCCCATATTAACTCTCCCAAAGTCCAGTCACTTTCTCTGCATCCCTTCTTCTTCACTCTTCTGCTCTTTTTTTTTTCTTTTCAAACAGTTTTATATTATTATTGCAACTTTTTATAATTCATATAAATCAAAATAAACCCTTTTTAATTTTTCACTCATTTGCCCATAAAAATCAAAACTTTATGCTAACTTGAGACTCATTTTTTTTGTGCTAAAATTAGTAATAATGGGAGAAGAAACACAACATTCCAACAACAACAACAACAAAAATAGGAACTTTGTTCCTCAAAATGGGAGTATTAGAGAGAGATTTAATCACCAAAATAATCATGATTATAATCATAATCATCATTATCAATACAATAACCCCATTCTTCCTTACAATAATTACCATTATAACCCATTTCATTTGCACCAACACCCCTGTAATAATAATATTAATATTAATTATAATAATAACACTTGCAGATTTATTGGGTATTTTAACCAAAATTTTCAGCAACAAAATCAGCAAAATAATAGAGGAATTCTTCCACTTCCTCCAATATTACCATCACTTCAACAAAATCAGAGATTTAGGGGAAAGCCCCATTTTCATAAACCTTCTAATAAACCTCTTGGTGATATAAAGGTCCCATCTTCAACTGTTTCCCAAGGTAAACACTCTACTACTGTCTTTATTTTATATTTTTCTTGTTTCGGAACGAGGTTTCGTGTCAGGCGACCCCAAATCATTTTGTAATACGAGTTTTTATTGCTATTGTTGTTGGTTCAGCTTTTTAGATTGATGTTTTTTTTAGTGTGTAAGTACATAAATTTTGATTGTTAAGCAAAGGTGAAAAGATGCATGCCTTTAGGAGATTTTTAAAATGATTGTATATAGATATGGTGGTGGAACTTGTACTACTGTTTCATATGTTTAAAATGTTCTTACTTTTTTAGTTTTTCTATGATGTTGGTTGTTTAATTTATTAAGTAGTGTCCCTTTTCAATGTGTAAACAAATATTTATCTTGGAAGTGTCTGACTACTTTTACCTGTTTTTATGGCATGGGCTTCAATTAGTTTGATAATCAAGAATAGTACTGTATGTTTTTACTTGATGACAACGTCGGCAAGTATAGTGACGATTCATGTTAGCCGACCCAAACAATTATCGGAGTAAAATGAGTTATTATTGTTATTGGTCACAATCATGAATTAATGTAAGTGCTCATTTTGAACTTGCAATACTAATGGAAAAAAATGACGTTTTTAAACAGCTAATGAAGAGCTTCAGCAACAAGTTAAATCACTAACTATTAGGAACTCTAGTGTTGATAGTGCAACCCAGGAATTAGTAGTTCCAAAGAGGCCAGACTCTGGAGGAGTGGAAGGTCAGGTTGTTTCTCTCTTGGCTAACCATTTTCGAGTGAAATTCGATCAATTGAAGCCGATTTTCCACTATAATGTCGAAATGTCACCAAGTCCTTCTAAGGAAGTAGCTAGATTGCTTAAGACAAAATTAATGGAGGAGAATTCGGCTTTGCTATGTGGTGCAAATGCTGCTTTTGATGGTAGAAAGAATTTGTATAGTCCTGTTGAATTTAAGGGAACTAGGCTTGAGTTCTTTGTTAGTCTGCCTGTTATTCCGAGAAGCAAATCGTGTTTTGAGAGCAATGATCGAGTAGAAGTAGAGCAAAAGGCTAAGCTATTTAGGATCAGTGTGAATCTTGTGTCGAAATTGAATGGAAATGATTTGGGAAAGTACTTGAGTAAAGATGGAGATGAATGGGTGCCACTTCCACAAGAATATCTCCATGCTTTGGATGTTGTGTTGAGGGAAAATCCTAATGAGAAATGCATTCCATCTGGCCGATCATTGTACTCGACCTCAATGGGAGGCGCTAAGGAAATAGGAGGAGGAGCTGTTGGTTTAAGAGGATTCTTCCAAAGTCTTAGGCCAACCCAACAAGGCCTAGCTCTGAATGTGGACTTTTCCGTGACTGCCTTTCATGAGAGTATTGGAGTCATACCCTATTTACAAAAGCGGCTTAAGTTTTTGCAAGATCTTCCTCAGAGGAAAGACCGATGTTTAACAGCAAGGGAAAGGAAAGCAGTTGAGAAGGAGTTGAAGAATGTTAGGTTGTTTGTTTCTCATAGAGATACAGTTCAAAGATATCGGTTTTATAGCTTGACTGAGGAAATCACTGAAAGGCTCTGGTTTGAAGACAGGGATGGTAGCAAATTGAAGCTTTTAGACTATTTCAAGGATCAGTATGATTATGAGATACAGTACAGAAATCTTCCTTGCTTACAGATAAGTAGGAGTAAGCCGTGCTACCTCCCCATGGAGCTTTGCGTGATTTGTGAAGGACAGAAGTTTCTTGGTAAACTCTCGGATGATCAAACAGCAAGAATAATGAAGATGGGAAGTCAAGGACCGAGAGAACGAAGAGAAATCATCAATGGGGTCATGAACGGACCAGTTGGACCAACAAGGTACGTAGTTCTTAATGTCAAGAGTTTCCTTGGCGATGTGTTGCAAATGTGCAATGTGATGTAATGTGTAATTTGTTTCAGTGGCAACCAAGGGGAGGAGTTTAAACTACAAGTCTCTAGAGAAATGACGCAATTGAGTGGAAGAATTCTTCTGCCTCCAAAGTTAAAGCTCGGGGATGGAGGGTTTGTAAGGGATGTAGTTCCCTCTCGTTCTGATCGCCAGTGGAGCCTTTTGGGTGGTCATGTGGTTGAAGGAACACGAATTGATAAATGGGCGCTGATTAGTTTTGGTGGAACCATTGAACAGAAGGGTAACATTCCTAAATTTATAAGCCAGCTATCTGTGAAGTGTGAGCAATTGGGCATTTTTCTTAACAAATGCACCAGCATTACCCCACAGTTCGAGCCCATTCATGTCCTTGACAATGTTTCCTTGTTAGAAAGCAAGCTGAGTAAGATCAAAAGAGCAGCATCGAACAACCTACAGCTACTTCTGTGCGTAATGGAGAAGAAACATAAAGGGTATGCAGATTTGAAGAGAATTGCTGAAACCAGAGTTGGAGTTTTAAGCCAGTGTTGCTTATACTCCAATCTTGAGAAGTTGAGTTCCCAATTCTTAGCAAACATGGCTCTGAAGATCAATGCCAAAGTTGGTGGATCCACTGTTGCACTGTTTAACTCATTGCCCTCTCAGATTCCTCGTCTTCTTAGACCCGATGAGCCTGTAATCTTCATGGGAGCAGATGTTACTCATCCTCATCCACTCGATGATTGTAGTCCTAGTGTTGCAGCTGTTGTTGGAAGTCTGAACTGGCCAGCAGCAAATAAGTATGTCTCAAGAATTCGGTCCCAAACACACCGCCAAGAGATCATCGAAGATCTTGGAGACATGGTAGCTGAAATTCTGTCCGAGTTTCAGCAAGAGGTTAAGAGCTTACCTTGCAGAATAATCTTCTTTCGAGATGGAGTTAGCGAGACTCAATTCTACAAAGTTCTGAAGGATGAGCTGCAATCAATAAGATCAGGATGTAACAAATTCCCAGATTATAAACCTCTGATTACATTTGCTGTTGTTCAGAAGAGGCACCATACAAGGTTGTTCCCTGATGAAAATGATCCGCGTTGTCAGCAGTTCTTTGATCAGAATGTCCCTCCTGGCACAGTCGTGGATACAGTGATCACTCATCCACGGGAATTCGATTTCTATCTTTGCAGCCATTGGGGCGCCAAGGGAACTAGCCGACCTGCACATTACCATGTCTTGTGGGATGAAAGCAAGTTCAGCTCAGATGAGTTCCAAAAGCTGGTTTATAGCTTATGTTTCACATTTGTTAGGTGCACCAAACCGATTTCAATTGTACCCCCTGCTTATTATGCCCATCTTGCTGCATATAGAGGCAGATTGTACCTTGAGAAGTCGGAATCCTTGTTTCCGTCCAAGGATAGTTCTACTAAAATTTCGCGAGTTGGTCCCGTAAAGACGACTCCTCTGCCTAAAATTAGGGACAATGTAAAGAGTTCAATGTTCTATTGCTGAGTTTCTTTCTTGTTGCCCTGATTTGATGTATGATGTACGCTGATAGACTCTGTAGATATCAATCAGTACTTCAGAAGCTTAGATTAACTCTGGATTTACTACCATGTAACCCCTTGTAGCATTCGCTCATTGTTATAATGATGAATTTACTTAGCAATAATGATTCTATTCTCTCAGTTATGTCATTGTTAGTTTGCCACTTTAAAATGTGAGCTAAGAATCTTAGGATCATCATATTTCGCCTTTTGCTAGAGGTCTACACTATAGACAAGAAAAATGTGCATCAATAATTTAAAAAGTTTCGAGATTTCAAACATTTACATGCAGTCTTGATTAATATTGGACAACAACGACTCATATGGATTAGATAAGGGTTCAGTATCTTCGTATTTGATAAAAATGAAGCTCAAATTGTCACATAAGTCAGATTTAATTTTATATTTTTGACGTGTCTAATCTTAAAAAAAAAAAAATTGTATGGCGTGACCAACTTCTTTCTCTCCTCACTACTCAGCGCATGGGCTATACTATACTATCCAAGTATCCATGTTGTTATTTCTTTGCGTTATTACGAATTGAACAATGAACACAATGACCAAATTTTCGGCTGTCACACTAAAAGTCTAAAACTGTTACTCGTACCTACTTACCTCCTCACATAAATATACAAAATCAGCCATATCATAAAATTGACATATGTCATGTGGCAAACATAAAGAATTGCTGCCAATTTTTTTTTTTGTTACTTTTGCCATAACTATGCAATGCAGGGTACCCTTTTTTTTGTTTCTTTTGTGAAATCCAATGCAGGGTACTTATTATTGGGAAATTTTTGGCCAATCACGGTGATTGGCAAGAATTTGCCAATCACCGAAAAAAAACCCAGAATATACAATCTAGGATTTACTATATACCATTTGAAAAATGTTCGAAATTTTTCAAATGGTATATAGTGAATCCTAGATTGTATATTCTGGGGTTTTTTTCGGTGATTGGCCAATCACCGTGATTGGCCTAGCCAACCTCCTTATTATTCATGTTTTTTTTTTGAAAGCACTTATTATTCATGTTAGTAGAGTGTTTTGACTATTTTCACATTAAATGGTCTAAAAAGCACAAACAGAGGACTAGGATTATAGTATGACTAGCAGTCTAGCTTAGCATGCTAGTAGGAGTGGTAAAGAATTCAAAGGGAAAGGGAAATAAATATTGAAGAATGGGAATGAAGTGGACAAAGCAGCTGAAAGCTACTTATGAATGGGACAACCTGAATTCCTCTGATTTCTGTTGATTCGTCAAACTTATATTAAATAGTAATATTAGCTTCATCATAAGTCACGAGTCATAGACTCATAGCTGTGCAACTTTCCCCAAGGAATAAGATACTCCCTCCATTTTTTTTGGTTCTTTACGTTTGGTTTGAATTCCTCTCACAGATTCAAACCAAACGTAAAGAACCAAAAAAAGTGGAGGGAGTATTGTAAAAAAATGGAATAGTACTGTATTAGTATCATTCAGCACATCAGATTATCAGAAGCAGGACGTCAAGGAGGTGACACTACCTTCAATTCGTTTTGGTGTGCCCACTATTTCCATATTGTTATACCAGTAGTTAATAAATGTCAAGTGTATGTCCGGTAGTACAAGTTATATCTCTAGCGTTACGTTGTTAGTAGACCTGTCAAAAACTGACCCGACCCGAAAAACCGCCCGGGACCCGACCCGAAAAAACCCGTTTTTCTCGACCCGGACCCGAACATGACCCGAACCCGAAAACGACCCGAAAGTCTGGGTCATAACCCGACCCGGACTGGGTCAACCCGTTGGGTCAAATGAATTGTGCAAAATATATATTATAATAATAAAAAATAAAAAAGAAATAGATAAATATTAATTAAATATTAATAATTGATTAATTTAAGACATATAAGATACAAATATAATTAAACTATTATTATTATATAATATAATACATAAAATGCTTGTAAAATAGTAATAAAATAATAATTTGATTATAATAATTACCGAGAAAAAAAGGCGCGAGCATATATTTATGACCCGTTGGTCAACCCGTAACCCGACCCGAACCTGTATAAACCCGTGTATAGTCGACCCGTATTTACTTGACCCGTATTTGACCCGACCCGAATTCGACCCGTATTTTACTGACCCGAACCCGAAACCCGCCCGCCCGACCCGTTTGACAGGCATGGTTGTTAGTGATTGACTAATTGGTAGCGGGTAACTCGTAATCGTAGATGTAGTCATAGTCGTAGATAGAGGTGGCAAAACCCGACCCGACCCGAGAAAACCGACCCGACCCATCCGATACCCGACCCGCCCGACACCCGCATATATGGCAAAATGATGTAACCCGTAACCGACCCGTTCTTATCCGACATAACCCGATACCCGACTATACCCGTAACCGATATAACCCGAACCCGACAACACCCGACCTGGTTAAAACCCGACTCGAATAGTACCCGCATTGATTAGGACCCGATTATCTGATTACACCCGGATATATAAAGTTTTATGGCCAATTGTATTCACAAATCACAAGTATAAACTAATCATACGATGATGTGTTTACATCTCTATTGTTTGGGGTTTGGCAAATGACTCTGAAAATGTGTATAAGGAGGGAATTGAAAAATTAATGAAATTTTTAACTTGGAGGGAAATCGCATAATTAGTTTTAACTAAGGAGGGAAAACAAATAATTTCATATAAACATTAAGCGCTTAATTTTGGATCCAAAAACTTAACTAAAAAGTGAATTTTATTATATGAACCAAAGTTAAATATATTATATATATTGACCCGATAAGATCCACTAACCGAAATAACCCGACCCATGGTCACCCGACACCCGATCTAACCCGACCCAATGTGACCCGAGTTCCGATATCAGTTTCTACCCGGCATGACCCGACCCAACCCGATCCGATCCGAAAGCTTACATGACCCGGATCAACCCGGATCGATTATGACCCGAACCCGAAACTATCCGACCCGAACCCGACTCGACCCACCCGATTGCCACCTCTAGTCGTAGACGTGTGGCAGTGGGGGATTAGCCGTATACATACTTGAAACCTTGAAAATTGGTAAGACGGAGCATATTGGACCAGATTCATATACAGATATACTATCTCATTCTCAAAATATTGAACTCAAGTCCAAATTCCAATCAATAACACTTTACCAACCTGTGTTAGTTAAATTAGTTGGTTACTATGATTATGCATTTCACACTAGAACAATATATCGTACACCAATGCTCGTTGAACTTAGTTCCACGAGACCCTATTTAGTTCAAAATCAAACTTTTTACTCCTTCATTACAAGTCATAGTGACGAATGTAAACATCACGTACTCCCTCTCGGTTACATATATGATCGAGTATATGTACATACATAAAGATACAATATGATCAATTGTTGGGTTTGACACACGTACCCTTGGTTCCATCATGATTCATGACACAAAACATCTTACAAACAGCGAAGGTGGGCGAACCAAATTAATTCGATAACTTTTATAAGCACCAAACTTTCTCAATTGCACCAAGCTTCGACGACAATAGTCCAATAATATTTCCATGGCAACCTCACTGAACTCCCTCACCGATTTCTTGATCTTGTATCTCTTGCTATTATTCTCTTCTCGACGAGATCGAAAATGGTAACTTCTAAGAAACGCCTGTCTTGCATGCCAAAACTCACGACCCTTGCATGATTCCATTCCATACTCATCATTTAAAGGATGAATTGTGATCTGCCATACATTGTGATCATCTTCAAGCAATGCACCACGAGTCTCGAGATCCAGCTCGATCATGTCACGAATTTTAGAACTTGGCATGATTAGATTATTAGCTACAAGAATTAATGTGTGACCTTAAACTTGTTATAACTAGCGAGGCCTAACATTTATACGAGTAGCAAGTGAACTTTAAGTAAGTTGTTGAACCAAAGTTAGAAAAGTGTTATTTATCCATTAGGTGGCTTTTGTTACACCCAAGAATTACCAACTTAGAAATGAAGAATGTTAGTGCAAACTTTCAGCTCAACAGGCTAAGAAAGTGGAATTCAAAGATGTCACCATTTGGATCCTAATCTTTGTATTTGGTCTTCGTTCAAGTACGTCAGCAACATCAATTTTTTTTTTTTTTTTTGGCAAAAGGTCAGCAAAATTAGTTCTAAGTAAAAATAGTTGAAACTATTGTACTCTATGCAAATAAATCAATTAAATTAACGTCCATGATGGGTAGTACGTACGATCGAAGTATTAGTATTGTTATTATGTTGATGTTCTTCTAGTTGAATTTTGTGCGCCACGGGTCATCTGCTGGCAAAAATGTTGGCATTACGACCATGAAAAATAAACGACGAGATTTGGTCTTTCGATGACAGATTTTAATATATTAGCAAGAGTTGCACAATAATTTGTGTGCAACAGTGTGAGGTACCGTACCGGTCGGGTGAGCCGATTCGCCCTCCTTAAATGAATTGCTATCGATAAGGAGTCGCTAGTGAGGTTTTCTTTTTTAGGACCCCACGAACCTAAAATGGGTCCGTGCAATATTACGGGTTGGGAAGGTGTTAAGCACACAAACCGCCTGTAGTGGTCGACGGTCTCTACTAATTGATCCATGATAAATTAAGATTAAATAATCGACGACGGATAACACATACATTTAGCATGCAAGACAATTAAAATTCATGCGACAAGGTTAAATCCAGATTTGCAACAAGTAATATACATATTCAGGCAAAACATTCTAATTAACGTAAGCATGCCCACAAAAATAATTAAATAACTAGCAAGAAACTTTCTTACGCATACAAGAATTATGAGCCTTGCAAATTAGAGAACAGACTACACAAAGCTTAGCATACTACGTCATAAAACATGTATACAATCAGAAAAGGGAAATAACAGCGTATTATCCTGGCCTCATATATATGAACTTTTGCAAAACAATCATCCTGATTTATAAGGAATTGTAACACGAAATAAACACAGTAAAACGAACATGCAATCTTATCAGAGTAAAAACAGACTATCCTCATATGGAACTAAGCCCGCAACATTGCTCGTTTGTAATTTCTCTACCTGTTTAGTTTCAATGTCATAAGCCATCAGTGATTCGCCACCCCGATCTTGTGAATACAGTAATCGACCATTCGTGGTTGAACCGTATATATAGGCTGGATTGAAATAACGGACGTTGTCGTAAGTTGGCACTACTCTAACTAGTGTTGCCCAAGATTTCGAGCTCCCGTACTCTTTCATAATCCATAATCTATGCTCTAATTTGTTACAGTTATATTCTTGACAATGATCCCATAAAGCGAACATGTCCTTATAAACAAAAAATTCGCAGGCATGATAAACATATGCACAAGAATCAGACGGAAGATCCATGCATCGAAACTTGTCATTGTCAAAATCGAAGCACAAAATTTGGCGTTTCAAAGGGATTGCACCTACGCCCATCCAATGGCAAGTCCCATTGAAGTAAGTCCCATAATGATTATTGTTTATTGAATGTTTCCACGCAGCATTATCGGGCTTGGATCGAATGTCGTACCATGAATTCGTCTTTAGAGAGTAGACATGGATGTATTCCGTGTATTTAGAGTGTTGTTCTTCGTAGTCGCTCTTCATGAATTTGATTATGATAACCTTGTGATCACTATTGTTGGTCGCAAATCCAAAACCGAACAAATCACAGCAGTAATAACCATGTCCGTCGTAAATCGGTGATAAATGGACCCTCTTAATAAGTATCCTAATTGAAGGGTTCCAAAAACAAAACTCCGTAAGATAAGCGAAACATGTCAATCCGTTGCATGATGAGCGAGCTCTATTGAAGCCGGGGTTATCACAACGTTCACCCCTGAAGACGGTTCGACGCTCGTCGAGTTTTGACGAGAATGTTTCATCGAAAACCCGGTATATTAAATGTATTTCAGGACTTCTTTTAAGAGTCGAGGGGTCCCGTCTAACTGAAATCCAATGCCGGAAGGCTTTATTGGAATTGAAGTTGCGAAAATGAAGATTGCGAAAATCAAGGTCATGGGTGACAAGATAGTACCATGATCTGCACACGAATCGGAGTCGTAACAATGACGCTGAGGGTAGTCTTGACAAAATATTGATGACCAATTCGTGTGGTATGTGAACATGATAATTATTTGTGCGCATCATGATTGCAGATGATGCAAACGGAGAGAGACTGGCTGATTTTTCTGTTCAATGTTTTCTCTGACCAAGATGGGGGCGACTTATACACAACTAGGGTTAGACTTGACAAACGGGGCGTTGGAACCTAATCTTGACTAGTTTGCTTGCCCGTGCATTATTGACTCGTGTAATTTAGAAGTCGTGTCTCAAGTGGTTATTAGGTCGTTCAAGTCTTTAACACACCTAGATACAACTAGCTAGCTATTGTGCCTACATGTTGGAGGCGTAATTTGTCTTAGCTTGAATCTTTTTTTTTTTTTGTGTGTGTGACGAAAGTACTACGTTGTCTCATTAAATCTTACTATACATCGTATTTTACCATGTATGTTGTGATCTAAAATTTTCGGGTCCCCTTTGGTATAGGGTTTTGGTAAATCTACCAAATCGACTAAATATATAACAATCAAAGAATTACTTTTAACCAAAACACCTGCTGAAAGGTTCTAGAATTTCTACTGACTATATAAACAACTATTTGCAGCCACAAAATTCTCACAGTTCTCTCGCTCGAGTAAAGAAACTTTAGGTTTAATTACTCATCAATAATGGCGGACGAAACAGCAAAGAAGATCCTTCTGAAATCATCAGACGGTGAGGAATTCGAGGTGGAGGAGTCAGTTGCGGTCGAATCTCAAACAATCAAGCACATGATTGAGGATGACTGCGCTGACAACGCAATCCCGCTCCCGAATGTAACCGGCGCGACCCTGGCTAAGGTGATCGAGTACTGTAAAAAACATGCTACTGCTAACAAGGGGGGTTCAGGAGAGTCGACTGCCCTGTCTGCTGTTGATGAAGAGCTCAAGAGTTGGGATGCTGATTTTGTGAAAGTAGACCAAAATACCCTCTTCGATCTAATCTTGGCTGCAAATTATCTCAACACGAGAAATCAATCAAGCAAAATTCTACCAAGCGTTGTTTACTTGTTTTAGTTTGTTGAATTTCAACACATAATTTGGAGATTTGTAATTTTAATGCTCTAACCTTGAATGTTTCGGGTGGAGACTTGTATGGTTTGTTATGTAATTGAACCGTCTTTGTTGTTTAATTAATCGGAATAGTTTCCGCCTTTCCGGCCTTTCAACACCAATATGGAACATGGAGATTGATTTGTCGAGTATTTGTCGAGCTTGATCTCGAGTTCGAGTTCGAGTCGAGTTCGAGTTCGAGTTCGAGTCGAGGATTTTGTTCTCGAGCTCGAGTCGAGCTCAAAATTTTTGAGCTCGCGAGTTCACGAGTCGAGTCGAGTAGGGCTATCCCCCTCACGAGTTCGAGTCGAGCACGGCTCTGCTCGTGATCGACTCGACTCGTTAACACCCCTAGCTGCTACTCCTAATAATTTGCTGCTATTCATATTATTATTATTTTTTTTTTTTTTGGGAAATAAGCGTTAATATATAGAAAACCAAGTTAATAAGGTTAACTATCAACAAAACAAGAACGAGAACAATCAAACAAACAAGCAAATGCTATCCTGAATTCCTGATGTCGTAGTTGATTAATTGTTCACGTTGTTGTCTCGCGAGTCGTGAAGTCGTGTTTAATTAAAACCTAACACCATTGATAGAAACAATAATTCCCAAACATTACAGGTGACTTGTGCACTAGTACTCGGTTAACAAACGAGAAAAGAAAACTACAATACAGAGAAGTAATTAAGAGCGAAATTCGCACCCTTAACGATTAAAACTATCTGATTCAAACATACATCAGTCCTGTTGTTATTGTTTTGTGCTGAATTATCGGGTCTACCTACTATGGAGACAATCGACTATTGAGTGAAGATTGACAACTATGGAGTTTATGCAAGTGAAATTAAGGACAAAGACACACAAGATTTTTAGGTGGAAAAACCCTATGAATAAGGGAAAAAACCACCGGGGCTGTAGCCTCCTTAAGTTCCACTAGAATCGTTGCAGAGTATCAGTACAAGAGTTGTTAATCTAGAGTTCTCTATAGCTCTCTCAATTATCTAGCTCTTGTATATTTCTGTGTTATATGTATTCTTTGTGTCGAACACATATACTTATAGCATCGTCTTGTAACGCTCCAACGGCATAGGGATTTACTCTCTGCATGATTCTCTCCTCTTGTCGTATCATCAGCATTTATCTCCATTAATATCATTGTGCTCTTATGACAATTACACCCATGTTTTTCGCCTTGTGTCATTTGTCAGTTATAAACCCCTTGTACTTACTTTCTACCCTAGCCGCTGCTTAGTCCAGATTCGTTCATGCGTATGGGCCGGCCCATCTCCTTACCGTACAGAATTTGAGCCCTAACAATTGTCCCCTTTTTATCTCCCACCAAAGTAGCCGTTAAGCCGCCTTTGGGAAGATAAAAACTGCCCGTTGCACGTCCCATCAATTGCTTCATCAGTTAATTAAATTAACTTCACTTCAATTTATTAACTGACACCCCTTCATATACTCAACTTCCTCAATATTTAAACCTGTCTTCAACCTCCTTTCTCTTCATCTCTGCTTCATCCCTGCAACTCTGTTTCTCGATTGCTTCCAAGGTAACTTTCTTTCCACCCATCTCTATTTCCTATATTCTTTTTCTTGCCTAATGGGAAAGAAAGTGTCTGCTAAGAAGAATTCCCCTCCCCGTACTTATGAAATCAACGGAGTTACCTTCCAATGTCCCAACTGGGTCAACCAAGCCTTTTTTTTGGTGATCAACGAAAGAAACAACACTAACTACTACTACTACTACTAGCTATTACAACCTCCCAAGGAGGTACGAGAATTCCATTCTCATCAAACTGCTCTTCCAGCCCCACGGCATCACCGAGCCCAATCGTCGTGGGGACATTACCCTTCATAGGGTCTTGTGAAATAGTCCATCGTGCTTGAGCGGCCAAAAGATCGGCGGTCTTGTTCCAAGCTCGTGTAATGTGAACCACATTCACATGTAGTGCTCCTGACAGCTCCCTGCAAATATCATAAAGGTTGCTCAACCTATCCACGTGGTGACTAACATTGTTAATACCATTCACCGCTATTTCACAGTCCGAAAAAAGGTCCAGATTGCTCAAACCAAGACTTTGGAGCCACTTAAGACCCATCATGATAGCAAGGCATTCCGCCTCACAAGCCCCACGGGCAAAAGTGTGTACCATAAAACCATGTCTCCATCGGCCCTGAGGCCCTAGAAGACATCCACCAATCCCTGCGGAGAGGTTAGAACTAACAAAAGACGCGTCAACAAACAAGGACGAACGGGATTGGATGTCGGGGGGAGGGCGAAACTGTTTAGAGAAGAGGGGAAGGGGGGAAGGTGGCTGTTGAAGAACAGCCGAGAGAAATTCATTTTTCAAGGTCTGGGTGTTTGAAGAAATAGATAGAGTAGAAATAGATTTTTTGTCAAAAATCCAAGTATTCCGTCGTTTCCAAATGAGCCAACAGGTAATAGAGAATGTAACAATCCAATCAAGATCAATTCCAGTGGCTATGTTTTGCATGATCCAACTCACAGGGTCAGTGGTCTGGTCCCAGTCATGGGGGGTCAGTAGCGTGGTCCAAATCTCCGTGGCATACGGGCAGTCCCGAAGAACATGGATCACAGTCTCAATCTCTGAGGGGCAGAAGGGGCAACAAGGGGAGAGTGGCATCCCGCGCTCCGCTAAGAGCGCATTAGCCGGAAGACGATTCCATGCTGCAGTCCAAATGAAAAATTTAATACGGGGGGAGACAGGTAGGTCAAGGATGAGCTGCCAGATTTTCCCCTCAACTGCACCCGGGTTGTCTCTATGCCAAATAAAGTTATACACCATCCCAGAGTCAAAAAACCTACCAAGAGCAACGTCACAACAAACTCTATCCACTCCTACCCCGGGGATAAAGGTAGACACAATATCACGATGGGTGTCGGGGTCGAACAAGTCATCAATGTTAAGTCCCAAACCCCCCTGGTCGAAGTCAAAGACCGATTTAGATCCTAGGTCAGAAGGTAAAGGACCAATGAAACGGCCACGCAGAGGGCCCCCAGGGCACCATTTATCCTCCCAGAAGTTGATTTGTCGACCATCTCTCACCGACCAGGAGGCGTGAGCCATGAAGGTATTCCAACCCTTACCCAACCCCTGCCAAATATGTGAACCCTTTTTGAAGGGTGTAGGCCACTCTTTCCTACCCACATACTTTTCCCTAAGGATAGTAGAGGCTAGGTTATTCTGGCTATGAACCCGCCAAGCGAGTTTCATCATATGGAGCTCATTCATAATAGTCGCAGAGCGGATGCCAAGCCCCCCACCTCAATTGGCCCTGTAACCCGTTTCCAGGTCAGGTTGGCCATCTTATTGGGTTGAACACCGGTGCCCCAGAGGAAACGGGCACACACCTGATCAATACTAGTGAGGAGCCAAGCGGGGAGACAAATAGCCTGCACAAGGTACCAAGGAATGGTCGAAAGGGTAGTACGAATGAGAACCACCTTACCAGCTCTCGAAAGGGTGCTACACTTCCAGTTGCTAAGTTTAGCTTTAATCTTGTCAAGGATAAAGGTGAGTTTATTTTTGGTAGGTCTCTTATCCCCAAGCGGGTAGCCAAGATAAACACCTAGGTCCGGACTCGATTTAACCTCTAGCGTGGATTCAAACACGCCCCGAACATCCTCAGCCGTATTCCTAGAAAAGTACAACTTACTTTTATTAGGATTCATCTTTTGACCAGAGGAGGCAAAAAAGGTGGAAAGGGTGGTGGTGAGAGTATGGAGGGTAGTAGTATCAGCTTTCCCAAAAAGAAGAACATCATCCGCAAAGAATAAATGAGAGAACGGAGTACCATTTCCCGCCACTGAAGGGGAACCACTCGTTATTCTCACAAGCACTGTGAATCAAGCGGGATAACAATTCCATACAAATAATGAAAAGATACGGGGAGAGGGGATCACCTTGTCTAATACCTCTAGAAGTCAAAAACGTGTCAGTCTTAGCCCCATTAATGTTCACCATAAAAGAAGGGGTGGAGACACAACTCATGATCAACTCAATGGTAGCAAGATCAAGACCCATAAAGCCCAATGCATATTCAATAAAACTCCATTCTAGTCTATCATAGGCTTTCTCTA
Source organism: Spergularia bocconei (assembly GCA_963457585.1). Classification (NCBI taxonomy): domain Eukaryota; kingdom Viridiplantae; phylum Streptophyta; class Magnoliopsida; order Caryophyllales; family Caryophyllaceae; genus Spergularia; species Spergularia bocconei. Next base: position 24,453,809 of record OY734943.1, on the reverse strand, counting down.
GGTCGAGCTTAAGGACAAACCACCCCGTCTTCCCCCGCTTTTTTTTCATGGAATGCAGAATTTCCGTGGCCACAATATAATTAGCCGTGGTACTTCGGCCCGGGAGGAAGCTCCCTTGATTAGGGGAGATAAACTGAGCCAACAGAGGACGGATCCTATTGACAAGGATTTTAGACACAATTTTGTAGCTATTGTTACATAAGCTAATAGGTCTAAAGCTTTTAAGCGTTTCCGGATGGTCAGTTTTGGGAATAAGGGAGATCAAAGTGGCATTACATGTCGAAGGTACTCTCCTATTTTCAAAACAATCAGTCACAAAATTACACACATCAACATTCAAAACAGACCAGTGGCTTTGGAAAAAGTGGGCATGGAACCCATCCGGTCCAGGGGCCTTCCAGGGATGAAGTTGAAAGACCGCTGCTCGAATCTCCGAGCAGCTAGGGATAGCCGAGAGGTTCCAATACCCCACAGGGGCATTAAACCAATCCGCCTGGGTGGGGTTCTCCGAGGTGAAGAGCTTTCTAAAATAAGTCAAGGCAAGCAACCGGATACTAGCATCATCATCAAAGGTCTGACCAACATCATTTTTCAGCATAAGAATCTTCTTCCGACTCCTTCTAATAGTGACAGACCTATGAAAAAAAGAGGTATTCCTATCCCCCCCCATCAGCCACTTATCCCGGGAGCGCAAAGCCCAGAACTTCTCTTCAAGAGTCAAGGCCTCATTAAGGCGATCATTCAGGTCAATGTTCAGGTTAAGCAAAAAGTGAAAGTTATTTAGCCCCTAATTAGACTCCTCTAATTAGTACTTAATTACCCCTAATTAAGTTTAGCTAGGATCTTTTGTTGCATGTAAGATTAAAGCATAAATAAGGTGATAAAACATATTTTTATACCTTAATGAAGAGGAATTTTGACCTTCCTTCAAAAGAAGGATCTTGAGCTGCTAATTAATGGGGATCCTCCTCCTTAGTCTTGAGTTTCCAAGTTAGGAAACCTCCTCTCTTGATCCACCAAAGAAGCTCTCCAAAAATCTCACTAAAAGACTAGTTTTTATGAGATTTTAACCCTAAAACCAAAATAAAATTAGCTAACACTTTAGCTAATGTTATTCTAGGTTTAGTAAAGTGTTTTGATCAAGTTTTTATTGACATGCAATGAAGAAAACTTGATCTAGAAGGTGTTTGAAGTTGGCTGATTTTTAGAGAAAAAGAAGGGTTTTCTCTCAAATCCTCTCTCTAAAACTTGTTGTATTTGTGAAAAATGATGTAAGTAATGTGTTTTGACCACAAAACACATTATATATAGTGGTGGTGGCAAAATGACCATTTTGCCCTTACTAAATATACCCCTTAACATCTTATGTTACATTTTGGGTATAATTTGTACACTTATTTCTTTAAGTGTTAGTTAATTATTATATCTCTATATAATAATTACTAATTACATCATTTTAAGCTAAAATTACAACTCTTTGTAATTTAAATAGCTAATTGTCAATTTTGACAATTTACACAAAAACTATAATTTATTCGACTTGAGTTCAGAACTCTTAAAACACTATCCGACATAATCAGTTAACTCTTTAACTGATACATTAGGGTTTATATTATATTGTATTAAATACAAATATAATATCTTCTGGAGAAACTATCTTTATTAGTGTGACCGGGAGGGATCAGTTGATTACCGCCGTCAAAACGACAATAACGTCAAACTCTAGCCAGCCAACCGTTATCGATTTACGTTAATCAACTGACTTAATATATATAATATATCCCAGGTTTATTCCTAATTAGATTTAATTAGTCAACGCATTATTGTCGGAGGACACCTACTCCAACAATCTCCCACTTGTCCGAGACAAGTCATGCGTTACCGATTCTCTTGTCCGTTACATCTCCCACTCAATGCGAAGTATCTTTCAGGTCGAACTTGCATTGGATCTTTATCAAAAGTGGTTTTCTCGATCTGGATTATGACTGTCTTACCGGAATATCTATCATAGATCTCTTCCGAGCGTGGCCACGCATTTCAGTCACAATTCCTCGAGTGGCCCAAAGATATTATACCCTGACGTGGGTGGACAATCCCGTCTTGACATATTTTCTTTGTTTCATACAGTAGGTAATGACCCAATAGAAGCCCTTTTAGCCTCCTTTTACGGCACGACTTAGAACATAAATCAAAGTCACCGCCTGCTGCATAAACTCAGACAAACAATCTCAGGTCGAAAGAATCGACTAATAGGAATAATATAGATTACCTCGTCACGACCAGACACAAAGGTTCTATAATTGGTCAAATGTCTGACAGAGTGTCAACTACAGTCCGTCTATGTAATCGGTTATTCATCTCTATGAATCCATGATCATTGAACTAGTCATCAACCGACTTACAATCTAGTCAATTGAGACGTCACCTCATTTTATGACTAGAGACAGCATACACTGTTAATCCTGTTCACTTAATAGGGTTCAAATCGTCTCCACGACCTATTAGGAATCAACAGAGCATATATATAATTCAGCATTTTATTAAAACTGAATTAATAAAAGAGTTCAATAAAACTTAAAACGATGAATTTAATTATCATATATGTAAAAGGTAATACACTTATTAACTATTACAACATATAATCTAACACATGTCAGGCATACGCCTCAAACCCATCGAGGCAATATGACCATTGTGTTTAGCCTGTGATAATGGTTTGGTTAAAGGATCAGCGATATTATCGTCTGTCCTAACCTTACAAATCGATATATCTTCTCGTTCCACAAAGTCTCTAATTACATGGAACTTCCTGAGTACATGTCTAGATTTGTTACTAGATTTAGGCTCTTTAGCCTGAACTATTGCTCCACTGTTGTCGCAATAGACTGGAATAGGATCCGCTGCTGTAGGGACTACATTTAATCCTTCCAGGAATTGCCGGATCCAAACTGCCTCTTTTGCAGCTTCTGACGCCGCAAGATACTCAGCCTCCGTTGTAGAATCCGCAGTCACCGATTGCTTGGTGCTCTTCCAGCATATAGCTCCACCATTCAGTATGAAAACATATCCTGATTGAGATTTTGAATCATCTCGATCTGTTTGGAAACTAGCATCCGCATAACCCTCTACACGAAGCTCAGAATCCCCTCCATAAACTAAGAACGTGTCCTTAGTCCTTCTTAGGTATTTAAGGACGTTCTTAACGGCTATCCAGTGGCTCTCGCCTGGATTGGCTTGGTAACGACTTGTCATACTCAAAGCATATGACACGTCTGGACGCGTACACATCATAGCATACATGATCGAACCGATTGCGGAAGCGTAAGGTTTCGATTTCATGCGTTCAATATCCTCAGGTTCAGTTGGACATTGAGATTTACTCAAAGTTATCCCACTTCCCAGAGGTAAAAAGCCTCTTTTAGAGTCTTTCATATTGAACCTGTCAAGAATCTTATCAATATAAGTTTCTTGACTTAACGCTAGTATTCTTTTTGATCTATCTCTGTAAATCCGAATACCTAGGATGCGTTGCGCTTCTCCTAAATCCTTCATCTGGAAATGTTTCCCGAGCCAGTCCTTAACGGAGTTAAGCATGGGGATATCATTCCCGATGAGTAATATGTCATCTACATATAGGATTAGGAGAGTTACTTTACTCCCACTAAATTTCATGTATAAACAAGGTTCCTCGACACTTCGAGTGAAACCATTTTGTTTAATCACATGGTTGAACCGATGGTTCCAACTCCGAGATGCTTGCTTAAGACCATAAATGGATCTCTTAAGTTTGCAAACTTTCTTAGGATTGTTTGGATCAATAAAACCCTCAGGTTGTGTCATATACACTTCCTCTTCCAAAAACCCATTTAGGAAGGCGGTTTTAACGTCCATCTGCCATATCTCATAATCATGAAAAGCAGCAATCGCTAAGATTATCCGAATAGATCTAAGCATTGCAACTGGCGCAAAGGTCTCGTCATAGTTTAAACCATGAACTTGTGTGAAACCTTTAGCTACCAATCGAGCTTTGAAAATATCTTGATTTCCATCCATGCCGGTCTTGATCTTAAAGATCCATTTGCACTGAAGAACCTTGGTTCCTTCAGGCAAGTTAACCAAGTCCCATACTTGATTCTCGTACATGGAATCTATCTCGGATTTCATTGCCTCCAGCCATTTAGCAGAATTCGGTCCAGTCATGGCTGCTCTGTAGGTTGCAGGCTCATTGCTTTCTAGAAGCAAAAAGTGATCACCACCATCCTCGATCACACCTAGGTATCGATCTGGTGGGTGGCTTGATCTGCCTGACCTTCTAGGAGTGGAAAATGGAACCACAGAGTTAGACGATTCAGGAATGTCTTCTGGCAAAACATCCTGAGCCTCATTATGCATTTGTGGCTCCTGAACTTCACTAAGTTCAAATTTTCTCCCACTCTGTCTTTTAGAAATAAATTCCTTTTCTAAAAAGACAGCATCTCGAGACACAAAAACTTTGTTCTCTAGACGATTGTAGAAGTAATATCCTCGAGTATGTACAGGATAACCTACAAAGAGACATTTATCAGATCTTTGTGCAAGCTTATTGTCAGTCTTATTTTTGACATATGCTTCACAACCCCAGATCTTGATAAATGAGAGGTTCGGAACTTTTCCTCTCCATAACTCATATGGAGTTTTCGGAGCTGATTTAGTCGGGCATCTATTGAGTGTGAAAATGGCAGTTTGGAGAGCAAAACCCCAGAATGAATCAGGAAGCTCAGTCTGACTCATCATTGATCTAACCATATCCAACAGGGTACGGTTTCTTCTTTCGGCTACACCATTTAATTGTGGTGTACCAGGAGGTGTAAGCTGTGATATGATTCCACAGTCTTTCAGATGAATATCAAAGTCATTACTGAGATATTCACCTCCCCGATCTGATCGTAAGGCCTTGATCTTCTTTCCTAATTGGTTTTCTACTTCCTTTTGAAATTCTATAAATTTCTCAAGTACCTCACTTTTATATTTAATTAGGTAGATGTAGCCATATCTACTAAAATCATCTGTAAAAGTGACAAAGTAGTCATAACCTCCTCTAGCAGTGATTGTCATTGGACCGCAAACATCTGTATGAATGAGGGCCAATAAATCACTGGCTCGTACTCCTTTTCCTGAAAAAGGTGCTCGAGTCATCTTGCCTATAAGACAAGATTCGCATGTTCCATATGATCCAAAATCAAATGGTTTGAGAACTCCATTGGCTACGAGTCTCTCAATGCGTTTTTCGTTTATATGCCCTAAACGACAATGCCAAAGGTAGGATTGATCGGGATCTCCTATTTTGAGCTTTTTATTTGTTACATGATAGACCTCATTTGTCAAATCTAAAATGTAAATACCGTTTATAGATTTGGTTGTTCCGTACACCATATCATTAAACGAGAAGGTACAACTGTTGTTTCGTATTGAAAATTCAAAACCTTCAGCGTCTAAAACAGAAACCGAAATTATATTCTTACTTAGAGTTGGTACAAAATAGCAGTTATTTAGATACAACTCTAGCCCAGAGGCCAGTGACAGAATATACGTTCCTACTGATACGGCGGCTACTTTAGCTCCATTCCCGACACGGAGGTCAACTTCACCTTTTGCCAGCCGACGTGCCTTCGTCAGCCCCTGCAAGTGATTACAAAGGTGAGATCCACATCCAGTGTCCAATACCCAGGACGTGGTACTTGCATAATTAATGTCTATCATATATATACCTGGTTTTGACTTCTTCTCCTCCAGGTACTGTGGGCAATTTCGCTTCCAATGGCCGAAATTTCCACAATGGAAGCATTTTTGTTCAGGAGTCGCGCCTCTCTTAGCAATAGAATTGTTGCCCGAAGCAACTTTTCCTTTTCCTTTGCCTCGCGCGGGTTTCTTACCCTTCCCCGCACCCTTCTTGAACTTCCCTTTTTGTTTTACCGCCATGGATAAAACATCTTTATTCGCGCTCCCACTTGACACCAAATCCCTCTCATGTTGTACAAGCATGGCATGCAATTCATGAAGATTTTTCTTTAAATCATTCATGTTGTAATTCGTCCTAAAAGGATCGAATGTTGCAGGCAAAGAATTAAGCAGACGGTATACCGCAAAATCTTCAGAAATTGGGCATCCTAACTTCTCAAGAGTTTCAACATTCTCAATAAATTTGAGAATATGAGGACCAACTGGTTGGCCCTTTGAGAGCTTAGTCTCAAAGAAACTCGAAGCTGCTTCGTATTGAAGTATTCGCGGCTTTTGCGAGAAACTAGTCGTAAGCCGAGCGAATATTTGATACGCACTGAAATCAATCATGCGTTTCTGTAAACGCGGGTGCATAGCAAAAATCAATACATTCTTAATCTGGTCAGATTCATGCTTGTACTCTTCATACATTTGTATCATATCAGGGGTGGCATCGGGACCTGGAGCGGGAATTGGGGGTTCGTATAGAAAACGTTGTTTTCTATCAGATTGAAGGGCTAATCGCAGGTTTAACTCCCAATCAGTAAAATTGCTTCCATCCTCCTTTAGTTCATTCTTTTCCATAAAATTACGAAGCCAGGAGTCTTTGGATATTACTGAATTGGACATTTGAGCCATTTTTGACTTTAAACTACAACGTGGGAAAAACAATCGATTAAATTCATCGTCAAATTCACATTAAAATAATTATTTGTGAATTTAGGCATTTATATAATGATCTCTCTAAATTATATAAACGATTCCGAGATCCGATCTTATATAAATCTAGGCACGCGGAGGGCGATACATCCTAAATTTATGTAATTTCGGTGAACCAACTCATGATTGATTCTACACTTAGAACTCTCGGTTGATCGATTTCAACTAAATCAATCCTTTAGTCCCGGATTGCAAGACTTGTATTACAAATCACGTCAAGATTAAACCAAAATTCACTCGTAATAACTCTTTATTAACCTACTCCCCCAAGGTAAAAAGGAAACACCCCGCTAGGGCGAGCGTGCCCCTAATGAACAAGGGTTGCATAGGTGTGAATTGTGGAAGGACTAAATCTCGATTTTAATTTTTTTTGTGAGAGATCTTGTCATATTTTATCTATCGCTTTTAAGTGAACTAATTCTAGCGAGTCGCGGATAATGGATATGACAATGTGGGATTTGCGTTTGGTTATAATTGTGCGAAAATTAAACCAAGCATGCATCAAATAAATCCAAGTCCTAGTATGGCCATAAGACTAGAACCTAATAAAAGCAATTAAACCTAAACTAGGCTTCAAAAGCTTCAAAGGCTCCGTCTTCAATTCGATCTCGAGTCACCAACTATTGGCTCCGTGAAAAGCGTCGGTCTTCAATATAAACAAATGTACATATGGACTATCCTATTATACATTTTTGAAAAATAAGGAAATTAAATATTATTACAAACCGGCGATACGAGATCGCAATTATTACAAATGAATCGGATACCGTCCTTACATTTCGGTACAGTACCGATACTATAGTACTCTATGGCCATACTATACTTAGAATCATGCAAATAAGACCGAAAATCAGATTTTCAACTTTACAGTACAAGCAACCCGGTAAATTTAGGAATTTCCGATTCTAACTTATTAGAATCAATAATCAACACTTAAAACACCTTTTAAGTTTAAACTAACCACCAACAAATTAGTTTTTCAATATTTAGTCTCCACTAAAATTGAATTAATTAGTTTAATTTGATTGTATTTGCTAACTATTTGTCCAAAAAACACATAATAAACCCGAAAATATCTAAATAAATCATAACTAATTATGAAAAAAAATTTAGAAATTATTTCATTATGTGATTTAAGCTCACAACCAGTAGCTTATTAAGGACAAAATATGCAAAATTATTTTGGTCATTTTCTCTTAAGAAATCAATTTTCCACCATTTATATTATTACTAATTAATAACAAATGGCCAATTAAAATTATGAAATAATTTCTGGAAATTATACTCATTATAATTCTGGAAAAATTATAAATTTCTTAAATTACAAAAATCAACATGCATGTTAATCTAATTACCAATTAATTAGAAAATAGCATAAATCTTGTAAAAACAACCAAAAATAAGCAAAAAATAGCAAATAAATTCCTAAAATACCATAATTTCGGTTGGAGCATCCACATGCCCAAAACATCACATGCAACTTTAGTTTATATGATAAAACCAATTTTTATCATTAAAAATTAATTAAGTTACCAATTAACCTAATTAAAGCTTAAAATTAACATGCAACTTAAACCGATGCTCTGATACCACATGAAAGTTATTTAGCCCCTAATTAGACTCCTCTAATTAGTACTTAATTACCCCTAATTAAGTTTAGCTAGGATCTTTTGTTGCATGTAAGATTAAAGCATAAATAAGGTGATAAAACATATTTTTATACCTTAATGAAGAGGAATTTTGACCTTCCTTCAAAAGAAGGATCTTGAGCTGCTAATTAATGGGGATCCTCCTCCTTAGTCTTGAGTTTCCAAGTTAGGAAACCTCCTCTCTTGATCCACCAAAGAAGCTCTCCAAAAATCTCACTAAAAGACTAGTTTTTATGAGATTTTAACCCTAAAACCAAAATAAAATTAGCTAACACTTTAGCTAATGTTATTCTAGGTTTAGTAAAGTGTTTTGATCAAGTTTTTATTGACATGCAATGAAGAAAACTTGATCTAGAAGGTGTTTGAAGTTGGCTGATTTTTAGAGAAAAAGAAGGGTTTTCTCTCAAATCCTCTCTCTAAAACTTGTTGTATTTGTGAAAAATGATGTAAGTAATGTGTTTTGACCACAAAACACATTATATATAGTGGTGGTGGCAAAATGACCATTTTGCCCTTACTAAATATACCCCTTAACATCTTATGTTACATTTTGGGTATAATTTGTACACTTATTTCTTTAAGTGTTAGTTAATTATTATATCTCTATATAATAATTACTAATTACATCATTTTAAGCTAAAATTACAACTCTTTGTAATTTAAATAGCTAATTGTCAATTTTGACAATTTACACAAAAACTATAATTTATTCGACTTGAGTTCAGAACTCTTAAAACACTATCCGACATAATCAGTTAACTCTTTAACTGATACATTAGGGTTTATATTATATTGTATTAAATACAAATATAATATCTTCTGGAGAAACTATCTTTATTAGTGTGACCGGGAGGGATCAGTTGATTACCGCCGTCAAAACGACAATAACGTCAAACTCTAGCCAGCCAACCGTTATCGATTTACGTTAATCAACTGACTTAATATATATAATATATCCCAGGTTTATTCCTAATTAGATTTAATTAGTCAACGCATTATTGTCGGAGGACACCTACTCCAACAAAAAGGTATTAGAGTTGTTAAGCCGCAGATCACGTTGCACCCCAGCTAATCTCTTGGTCAGGTTACGGATTTGGAATCTAAAGTCAGGAAGGTTATCACGGACCCAGGCGCTAATAACCCCACCCATCCAAGCCAGGCCCACAGTAAGATTACCACCCGAGTCTCCCCAACTGGAATTAACCATATCACAAAAATTAACATGCTCATACCACCAAGACTCAAGTTTGAAAGATTTTGGAATACAAGGAAGAATGACTTGTTCAGTGAAAAGACAAATCGAATTGTGATCCGACCCAAGATTAGGAAGATTTTTGACAAAAGTATTAGGAAAAATGTCCATCCAATCCGCATTAGCCCAAGCATGATCTAGACGTTCCCAAATTGGGTTCCGTCTATTTCTATTAAACCACGTAAAACGAGACCCATGACAACCAAGATCAATCAATTTGCATTTATCCATAGATTCTAAAAAACGGGTAACACGACACATACGCACAGGGTTACCCCCCAATTTGTCACCAACAGAGGTTACTTCATTGAAGTCACCAAGGACAATCCACGCTCTGTCAACAGTTTCCGCAATAGTGCACAAATCAATCCAGTTTTCTTTCCTAACTTTTTCTTTAGGACTAGCATAAATACCAGTAAGGAAAAACGACAAGGTTGAATTACATACCTGCACCAATCCATGTATTGCATGGAGGTCGCGTGTAATCGGAGTGAAGCTCAGTTTACACGGCCTCCATAGAATAGCGACGCCACCGGAATACCCCCTAGGTTCAGCATACTCAAATCCCTTATAGGGAAGGTTAAGAAGGATGTTACAGGCTGAGGTCAGGCTTACACGGGTTTCAGTGAGGATGATAAGGTCCGGGTTGTGCCTATCAATCAGGTGAGTCAGATTGGTTACAAACCCAGGTCGACCGAGCCCTCTAGCATTCCATGCGAGCACTTGCATTGGAATAATTGGTTTTTTTTTTATTTTCCAAGCCCTCTTTGGCTCGCCGAGGAATTCGCCCTCCGATTGCCTGCCTTTGGACCAGGTTTATTATCGGTTGGTCGTGGTTTTTGGTTTCCAATTTCAATCGCCATAATCTGCTCATCCCCTTCTGATTGATTTGAAATGATTGATTTGTTTCCCCTTCCACACGAAGCTCTAGGGACTGAATCTTTGTGTTGGTGATTTTCGTCAAAATCACTGAGTCCCCATAGCTCGCCATTATTATCTTCTTCGTCTCCCCCTCCATGGTGAAATTGTTTCGTACTTGAGGCAGAAGTGGAGTTGAGTCTGTGATGAACTGAATTTCGGGTGGAATGATCGGCTCCTTTGGACCGAGTTTGTGTCCAACCCACCAGTGGAGAAAGACGGCTAGGACTCTTGAGTAACTCGCGAGGTCGGAGATGTCGGGAATATGTAGGTACTTCCAGTTGCTCAGAGGTTGGCCCTTCTCGATCATAACCATGTCGAGTAGTGGGGGATTTAACGTTTCCGGTTCCCTGAGGAATCTTTTCAAGTAGAGCTTCGGGATCGGATTCCAATCCATCCCTGACCGGCAGTAGAATACATGGTTGTTGATGTTGAGCTCCGGCAGGGTCACAATCGGTGGGTGTAGCCGAACAACGGTCGAGGGTGGTGGTATACCCTCCGAGAAATCCAGCACCGGGAAGGATGGCGTGATTGGCGGTGTTTGTAACTCTGCCCAGGTGGATGGCTCTAGCCATCGATAGTAACGATGAAACCCAGTGTAGCTGGGATCGACCGAGCTCGGGTACAGATGTACCAATTTTAAGTCTTGCCATTATGGAGGAGGTGTTTTAAGGTTTTGTGGTTAGGAGTGAGGAGGATGTCTGGTTGGTTGGATTTTTGGTCGTGATTGAAGGAGATAGAGATTTCTGTGGCTGAGGATGGAAGGGTGGATATTATTGAATTTTTGGTGTGCTGAATCAGCAATTGGGAGTTATGGGTGCGGTTGGTGGGTAGGATGGTAGTATGGGCAGGTTTGTTTAGGCCTGGATTTTTTCCTTGGGCTTCGGCTTTTTGGGCTTTGACGTTTTGGGCTTCGGTATTTTGGGTTGACAGTGGGTTAACGGAGTTGGTTATGGCTCCAACTGGTTCAGGACCAGTTTTCCTAACCCAAACCCAATTCGGAGCAGTCGGGTTGGCTTCATTGGTATCTTTAGCCAAACCCTTGAGGCTTTTACCCTCTTCCCGCGCATTCTGCATGACAGGACGTTTCTTGGGACACGTAGATTTTTCATGCCCCGATTCCCCACATGAATTGCAAACTTGAACAAGATCAGAGTAGTTGATTTTTACCTTAAGTTTGCCAATCCACATCGTTTGCTTTCTAGTCTCGGTAGTATCCAACTCAATCAGAACTCTCGCAGCCCTTCCCCGGTGCGAATCACTGACCTTTATGTCCGAACGAATGAACTTCCCGAGCACAGACCCCATCTTCCGGAGCATCTCATGACGGTGAAATTCCACAGGTAGATCTTCCAGTGTTGCCCACACCGGATATTTGGTGATGACATCATTATGGGGGTTGAATCCAATTCTGCACCCTCTAATTGAGACAAAATACTTCCCGATAAACCAAGGCCCTTGTTCCAAGATCTTTTTCCGGTCTTCCATACGCAAGCATCGGATGGAATAGTAACCTTTCCCAGAGAGTTAAGGGATAATCGGCCTTGTGGCTTCCAAAGAGATTTGAGTCTCTCCAAGATATAATCTTTGGAGAATGATTTTCCGACGACCTTTAGAATAAGGTCATCCTTCCAAACCGTGCAGATCTGAGCGGCATCAGCCGGTGTGAGGGCGACGAAGCAGTCGCTCTCCGGGTTGAACTCCGGTGGAGGTTTGTCCGCACAAAGGACCAGGTTGTGGTGGTTGTTAGGTAGGCTAAGTGAGGAAGTGGCTGGTTGTTGTTGTAGTATCTGGGCGTAGGAAATGGTTTGAATGGCTTGTTGGGTCAACAGGGGGGTTTCAATGGGTTCGGTTTGGGCATTGGCTTGCTTAGGTGGTGATAGGGATTGAGATTGCTGAACCTTGGGGGGTATTCCGGTGTGATCTGGGATTGGGTCAGGTGGTTTTTGTGGTGGGGGTTGTGTTTCGCTCGTTCGCTCTCCCTCTCTAACTTTCTCTCTCATCTCACTTTTGCTTCCGTCAACCAAGCCTCTTCCCAACAAAATGAATTGAACCCAGATTTTGAGTCGTACCTGAAAAATAAGGGGTTGCTTCCTGAAAAGGCTGTATGTCTCTTCCCACCTTCCAACTGTCCCATATCCATGGAGTGGTCTAACGAGGAGTGGCTGGGTTTTCATGAGTATCCCTTCAGGCTCGGCTTGAGCATTCCCATGTCTGAGCCCCTCAAGGGTATTATTACTGCTCTTGATGTGTCTCCAACCAAACTTCTCCCCTACTTCTGGAGAATTGTTCTCTCCCTCGACTTTCTCCATGTCATCCATAAATTTGAGGGGAACATCGATGTCTTGAAAGCCTGCTACCACCTCCGTGGTATGAGTGGAGAGACCGTAGGTCTCCGGGCTCAAGATGGTGCTTGCCCATACATTGATTGTAAAAAGACCAAGGAGGATGAGGGTTGGCCCAGACGCTTCTTCTTTGTAAAGAAGAGTTCTTTGGATAATTACCTGGATGATTTTCGATCTTCTTGGAGAGCAGGAGGTTAGACTATTTTTAATCGAGTTGTATTTTCATTCCCCTTATCTGATTATGTGCTTGCTTCTTATTCTTCTTTCTGTGCAGAGAAAGACATCGTTCCTGAAGCGTCTCTTCAAGCCAAGTTGACTGCGTCTCTGATCTTGACCATTCCCTTGAAGGACAGGACATACCCTGCATCTCTGGGTTCAATCCCCCAATTTCCTCCGAAATCGGCGAAGAAAGTGGGTTCAAGTTCCAAGAATACTGCCTCCACACAATCCATTCCTTCAAATACTACTCGTAAGGAGAAGTGCCAACCTTTGCAGGAGGAGAAAGGGGAAGAAGAAGAAGTCGACTCCGAAGACTCTCTCTAGATCACCTTCTCGACGCACAACCCAAAACATAGTTCGGCCAGCATGTCAACTAGTAAGTGCTCGTTCGCTTCTGCTTTCCTCTTACGCTGTTATAGCCTCTTACGCCTTACCTGTCCTTACAGGTACTTCCCAAGTTAGCCGTAGGACTCGTTCCGCCTTTAAGACTGTTGACCTTGATGACCCCACGTTGGAACAGATTGCTGCTCGCCGCCTCTCAGGGAAGAAGAGTCCACTCCCCTCACTGAAGAAGGAGGAGGAGACTAAGGTGGAGCCTACTTCTGAGGCGCCTCCAAACAAGAAGAGGAAAGCTACCCAAACCGCCACCATCCTTCTACCCTACAATCCAGATGAGAGTGCTGCAGAAACTGGGAAGTGCCTTGGCTCTGACGTCTATCAAACTGCTGTAGCCGCCCTTGACTCCCTAACTAGCATGGATCTGGCCAATAAGGCTGTGGGACACTCTTACCATGTAAGTCACTTCTCCTTAGGCCCTTCTCCTTACGTACTCAGCACCCTTTACTAACACTCTGTACGACACCAGGTGCTTCAATCCACTCTGGCCCTACAGCGCCGTGAAAAGGCAAGGGTCGACCAGGTCAAGGTACTTACATATGAGAAGATGGGTCTTGAGCGCGTAAACCGAGACCTCAACAACACCATCCTTGCAAATGCTGAGGCGCTGAAGGCCAAAGAGCAAGAGGTCAAACTGCTAGCTGCTGCCAAGGAGGAGCTACTCCTCAAACTTGCTAATGCTGAGAAAGCTTCTACAGAGGATTATGCTGCTAGGGAGCAGGAGCTGGGCATATGGCATGGACTCCTCACCAAGATTGAGATGATGAAGGAGTACAAGGCTGGAAAGGCTGGAGCTTGGGACCTGAAGAAGACTATAGAGCGCTTCAACATGGTGTTCCCTGATGAGGCCATAAACCCTGAAGAGGGCGAGGTCAACTCTGGTGAAGGCAGTGAAGCTGCTGCCCAAAAGAAGGACGATGCTGAGCTGAACCTGGACCAGAACAAAGAAGGTGGAGAAGAAAATTAGTTGCTTTAAGAATAGACTTTGTATATGTATTCCTATTTCAGACTTTGTTGTTGTTTTTGTGTGTTTGTAGGAGCCTTATGTATAGGCTTCTGAAACTTCGGAAAGTGTTTAATTTGGGATCCCATTTTAATGTTTAGTAAAAACATGTGAATTGCTCGTGTTTTAGCCACGTACCTGTTTTAGTGACTTTCCAATCTGTGTGGATCTTGAGCAAAGAAATGATTTTGAGGAGACGTGTAAGTCACCTGTCCCCTTAACTAATGTTGTAAAGGGATAACCTTCAAACGAAGGCGTCTTGTTGGGGCGCTGTGCACTGTATGATGGTTAGTAATGGTAGAGCTTTAGGTTGTTAGCATTCCATGCCCTTTCCACCTGTTTTCCCGACATGGTTAACAACCTATAGGCTCCGGATCCCGAAATTGAATCGATCAAGTAAGGCCCTTCCCATGAAGCAGCCAACTTCCCTGCATTCACTTCTCTTGTATTGTCTTGGACTTTGCGTAGCACAAGATCCCCAACCTGGAAGGCGCGGATCTTTACCCGCCTGTTATAACTACGGGCCACTGCTTGCTGATATGCCGCCATACGAATTTTTGCCAGATCCCTTAGTTCATCGATGGTATCCAAATCATGAATCAGCTCTGTATGGTCGGTATCAACGGGTGTGAGACCATACCTCTGGGTTGGTACTGTCATCTCCACAGGTATGACGGCTTCACAACCATACACTAGAGAAAAGGGGGACTGTCCTGTGGCATTCTTAGGAGTAGTCCTATCTGCCCATAAGACGAATGGCAGCATCTCTGCCCACTTTCCCTTCTTTGCCTCCAACTTCTTTTTCAAGTTGTTGATGATGATCTTGTTGCTCGACTCCGCCTGTCCATTGGCTTGTGGATAACGGGGAGTAGAAAAGACCAAATCAATATTCCATTCTTCACAAAAAGCCTTAAATTTCCCTCCATCGAACTGCGGCCCATTATCAACCACAATCTGAGAGGGGATTACAAACCTGCAGATTATATTTTTCCTGACAAAAGATATCACATGCAACTCCTTGATACAAACAAAAGATTCTGCCTCTATCCATTTAGAAAAATAGTCGGTCATAGTGAGTAAGAACTCAACTCCGCCAGGAGCCGTAGGTAATTTACCCACAATATCCATTCCCCAACGCATGAAGGGCCAAGGAGTAGAGGTAGGATGCAAATATTCTGAGGGCTGATGAGAAATCGGGGCATGGCGCTGGCATTGATCACACTTTCGGACATGGTCTATAGCATCACTTTTCATAGTTGGCCAATAATACCCCATACGCCGCGCCTTATTCGACAAACTACGCCCGCCTGTGTGATTCCCACACTGTCCTGAATGTAGCTCTGTCAACACACGAGTCACCTCCGGAGCCTCCAAACATCGTAATAGGGTACCCTCTACAGATCTTCGAAACAAAACTCCTTCCCTAAGAACGAACTTAGAAGCCTTAATCCTGAATGCCCGGGCTGCTATTTTCCCTGCAGGTAGGACACCATCCTTGATCCAATTTATGTAGGGCGTAGTCCACTTGTCTGTGAAGGGGGCTGTAGCCACTGTATGTATAGGTGGTGATGTCTTGTCTACCGAGGGCTGCAGGATATGAACTATAGGGACAGAAGTTATTGTAACATCAGAAAAACTAGAGCCCAAAGCTGCTAAGGCATCTGCTTTCGTATTCTGGTCTCTAGGTACCTGAGTAAGTTTAAAATCTTCGAAGAGGGCAGCCAATTTCTTAACTTTCTCCAAATAAGATTGCATCTTAGAATCTTTAGCCGCATACGAGCCATTAACCTGATTAACAATGAGTTGAGAGTCGCTACTTACCTCAATCTTACGGACCTTTAGATCCAAGGCGGTTTGTAGACCCAAGATCAAGGCCTCATACTCAGCTTCATTATTGGTAGTACGGAACTCACAACGTATGGCGCTAGGTAGTATGTCCCATTGTGGCGATTTTAGCACTATACCCAAACCCGTGCCTCGTACATTTGCGGCTCCATCCGTATACAATATCCAAGGCCTTACATCACCTAGTTGCTCCAAACTTTGTACTTCTGAATCTGCCGCCTGCCGGAGACTAGGGCTAAAGTCCGCCACAAAATCTGCAAGAGCTTGTGACCTGTAGTTCGTACGGGGCTCATACCTGATATCATAAGTACTAAGTTGTACGGACCACTTGGCCATACGGCCTGTTAGCTCAGGTTTTCGCATTACAGCTCTAAGTGGATAATTAGTTACTACAACTATCTCATGTCCCTGAAAGTAAGGTCTCAATTTAATAGATGACATGACTAGTGCTAAAACTAATTTTTCCAAAGATGAATACCTGGTCTCTGCATCAAGGAGGGACTTACTCACGTAGTAAACTGGTAGTTGCTCTGTCCCCTGTAGGCGGGCTAGTACAGCGCTTACCGAGGACTCGGAAACCGACAGATACAAGTACATGGGTTCTCCGTCCTCTGGCTTTGATAACAAGGGTGAAGTACATAGATACCTTTTCAACTCACCAAGCGCCTCGTCATGCGCGGGGCCCCACTGAAATTCCTTGTTTTTAAGCAACACGTCGTAGAATAATCGGCAGCGGTCGGAAGACTTAGATATGAACCTGTTAAGGGCGGCCACCCTACCTGTAAGTCTCTGAACCTCCTTAATGGATGTAAGAGGCTTAATATCTAATATGACTCGGATCTGTTCCGGACTGGCCTCAATCCCTCGCTTGGTGACTAGATAACCCAAGAACTTCCCTGCTGGAACCCCAAAGGTACATTTGGCTGGATTCAGCTTCATGTTGAACTTTTCCAAAATTGTAAATGCCGTTTCCAAGTCCCTTACATGATCTTCAGCGGATTTAGACTTTACCACCATGTCATCTATGTATACCTCCATGGTAACACCAATCTGCTCCTTAAACATCATGTTTACCAAGCGCTGATATGTGGCCCCGGCGTTTTTGAGGCCAAAAGGCATAGAGGTATAGCAATATATTCCCCTCTCTGTCATGAAAGCTGTCTTCTCCTGATCTCGCTTATCCATCTTGATTTGGTGGAACCCGCTGGAAGCATCCATAAAGGTTAGCAGTTCGTGTCCTGCTGTGGCGTCTACCATGGCATCTATGTGGGGAAGTGGAAATGGGTCCTTAGGACAGGCCCTGTTTAAGTCTGTGTAGTCCACACAGACTCTCCACTTCCCGTTTTTTTTCTGTACCACAACGACGTTAGCTAACCAAGTAGGGTACATAACTTCCTTAATCATCTGCATTTCTAACAGCCTATCGACCTCCTCATTAACAATCTTATTACGTTCTGGGGCAAACTTACGACGTTTCTGTTGTATAGGTTTGAATGTATTGTCGATATTCAGCCTATGACAGATAACGTCCTCACTAATTCCCGTCATATCCCTATGGCTCCAAGCAAAATAATGGGCTTTAGATTTAAGAAATTCCTGAATACCTGGCAATATATGTGGTGGCATGTCAGCGCCTAAGAGCAGTTTTCTTCCTGGATCCTTTGTGTCGAGAGTTAGATCCATAGTGTCGTATGGTGTTGGTTCTACGGTACTGACATGACGCTGTAATTGCTATTGCAGCCCTTGCGCCTTAGGCTTCAGAGATATGGCGTAACATTCCCTAGAAATCCGTTGATCTCCTCTGACTACCATTACCCCCCACGAAGAGGGAATCTTAACACACTGATGGTATGTGGAAGGGACTGCTCTGACCGCGTGGATCCAAGGTCTTCCCAATATCATATTGTATGGGGAAGGGCAATCAACAACAACATACCTTTCAAAAGAAGCTACCGATCCGACTTGGGTTGGAAGACTGACTTCACCTATGGAGTTTCTCGTTTCACCACTAAAACCGACAAGGGTAGTACTACTCCTTATGATTTTTGACTCGTCAATCCCCATATCTCTTAGGGTACTCGCCATAACCAGGTTTACGGCGCTTCCATTGTCCACTAGAGCTCTCTTCACCAAGCAGCACCCTAAATAGACAGATATAACAAGGCTATCATGGTGTGGTTGATTTGGACTGTGGATATCCGTTTCGTCAAAGGTTAACTGCGGAATGTTTGCTAACGGAATCCTCCCGACAGGTGGCTGTAGGGCTTTGTCTCTAGAGATTCTCTTAGCTGCGGAATAAGTCAAACCACACAAGTCAGATCCACCAGAGATAACGTTTATTACCTTAGCATTCGGCGGGGGAGGTGGTGGTCTTGCGTCCCGTCCGTCGGCCTTCGATGATCTATTGCCTCTTGAAGGCAATAGGTCTTGCAAATGTCCCTCACTGAGTAATCTAGCTACTTCTTTTCATAGGGCTATGCATTCGTCGGTCGTGTGACCTACGTCAGCATGGAATTGACACCAACGAGAGGTATCCTTCTTCTTGTTAGTGGATTTATCCTTTGGCCAGTTCACGAATACCTCTAACAGATCTATACGCTGTACCAAACCTGCAATATCCACAGAAAAGTTATATTCATGGATATGGGGTGGCAAACTAGGGTCGTCCCTCCAATCTCTCTTAGAGCTTATGGCGCTGATGTTATAGGACTTGGGAGCTGCAGCCTCTTGTTTCGAGTATGGCGCGGCCCTGCTACTGTACTTCTGAGTATGGGCTTTCCTATTTCCGGCCACATAGCCTCCTGAAGTATTTCTGCTACTGATATCTTCTTCCAAGCGGATCTGAGCTAGGGTCTTCGCCTGTACATCCTCGAAGGTGCTGCAGGGGTACCGGGTTAATTCATTGTAAAGGTCTGAATCCCTTACCAGTCCTTGCCTAAACGCCTCAATAGCCGTAGGAATATGACAATTAGGGATAGAAATATTTTCTTTATTGAATCTGTGAAAAAAAGCACGGAGTGACTCATCTTGCTTTTGAACGACCCGGTACAGATCACTAGTCTGCTTCTCCAGGATTCTGCTGCTTGCAAATTGATAATTAAACTTGTTAGTTAAATCTGCAAAGCAATTTACGCTTCTGTTTGGGAGATTAATGAACCATTGTAGGGCTGGTCCCCGCAGCGTGCTCCCAAACCCCTTACACATATTGGCTTCCCGGAGAGCCGGTGCTATAGGGAGTACTGTCATCTTCTGCTTGTACTGAGCAATGTGCTCCATTGGATCAGTGGTACCATCGTACAAGGTCATGCTAATTTCCAGTTTCTTAGGGATCTCCAGCAAGGCTATGTCATCCGTGAATGGAGAATCGGCATAACTGGTGGCTTCAGCTTCCTTAATGGGCGTTGGCACCCCAGGGATCTTGGTTATACGGTCGTTCATCTTCTTCATTTCCTGGAAGAGAAATTGAATTGCAGTATTAGGATCAGAGGCTGGATCTGTAGGGAGAGAGTTACCCTGGGTTCCTGCAGAGTAGTTGCGCGGGATTGGGACACTAGGATTGCTGCCGGTCCCCAAGGAGAACTGCGGTGGTGTTAAGGTTGTAACAATTGGCGTATGTCCCCGCTGCAGAGCCGAGAGAGAGACCGGGGCTTCAACTCCTGGACGCATCGCCTGTGTCGCCATCGGGAAAGGAAATGGGGGGGTTTGCAATCCCCTAGTTAGGAGTTCAGACATACTCCTGGTGAATGTGGGCATCACTGGCCGACTGCTGGGCGCACTCCTTAAGGGTCGGGCCACCTGATTGCCGGCTCCTGTTTCCTCATCACTGTCATGGAGCGGGTTGCCTGCTGCATCTAGAGGGATGTCATCTATGGTGACCATGGTTGGCATCATAGTGAGGTCTCTCCTTGTGGGTGCCTTTGAGGATGATGCACCAGATCTTGCAGCCTCCAACTCAGCTCGCAGAGTTGCTGCCTCCTTGGCCAGGGCCGCCTTTTCTGCTTGCAGAACACCGACCTGATCCGTAGTCTTCATTAGGGAGCTTCTGAGGCTATTCTCCATTGCCGGGCTCATTGGTTCAAACCCTGGTGGTGGTTGAGACAATGAATCCGAAGTAGGCTGATGAGCCATGGATTGCGAGGTTACCATGGTAGGGATTTCAGATGAACTAGTTGGTGGGGTGTTTGACATAGTGAATTTCAATCTACTCAACAAGACTCTTTCTTGACTTTAAATAGTAAGTAGCCCCACGGTGGGCGCCAATTGTTTTGTGCTGAATTATCGGGTCTACCTACTATGGAGACAATCGACTATTGAGTGAAGATTGACAACTATGGAGTTTATGCAAGTGAAATTAAGGACAAAGACACACAAGATTTTTAGGTGGAAAACCCTATGAATAAGGGAAAAAACCACCGGGGCTGTAGCCTCCTTAAGTTCCACTAGAATCGTTGCAGAGTATCAGTACAAGAGTTGTTAATCTAGAGTTCTCTATAGCTCTCTCAATTATCTAGCTCTTGTATATTTATGTGTTATATGTATTCTTTGTGTCGAACACATATACTTATAGCATCGTCTTGTAACGCTCCAACGGCATAGGGATTTACTCTCTGCATGATTCTCTCCTCTTGTCGTATCATCAGCATTTATCTCCATTAATATCATTGTGCTCTTATGACAATTACACCCATGTTTTTCGCCTTGTGTCATTTGTCAGTTATAAACCCCTTGTACTTACTTTCTACCCTAGCCGCTGCTTAGTCCAGATTCGTTCATGCGTATGGGCCGGCCCATCTCCTTACCGTACAGAATTTGAGCCCTAACAGTTATCTTCTCGGCTGATAGCCTTCTACGGTAACACCTAAAATATCAAGCAACCCCTGCATAAACTACCTTGTGGCTGGTCATTAATTGTGTCGTAGTTGATCGATTGTGCACATTGCTTCGCCTCCTAGTCGTGGAGTATTTAACTAACACGTAACACTCTTAATTGAAACAATAATTCCCAAACATTACAAGCCAGGGTGAGTTGTGCACAAGTACTCGATTCCCCCTGGCCTGAAATCCGGCGCGCATACATGCACAGAGTAACTACAACACAGGGAACATAAGGAACGAGAGAACTAACTAACTAAGGACGAAATCCGCAACCTTAATGTCAAGTTGCCTCCTTGTAATCTTAGCCAAAAGTTACATCAACCAAAATCCGAAATGAAGCATTAGATATCCAACATATATCTCCTCGGGGAAGAGTAACAATCTAAGGGTATTCTCGCATGAAAACTTTGCATATATAACAATCATATACTAATTTATAAGTTGTAACACGAAACTAAACGAAACATGTAATCTTCTCAAAGTAAAAATAGGCTATCATCATATGGAACTAAGTACAGAACATTGCTCGTTTTTAATTCCTCTACCTTTCTAGTTTCAATGTCATAAGCCATCAATGATTCGTCATACCGTGAATACAGTAATCGACCATCTTTGGCTGAACCGAATATACGGACAGGGTTGAAACGGACGCTGTAAATTGTGGATAATGTGGCCCAAGATTTCGAGTTCCCGTACTCTTTCATGACCCATATTCTATGGGTCAAATGTCTAGAGCAAGCATCTGTACAATGATCCCATAAAGCGAGCATGTCTTTATAAACAAAGAATTCTAACTTATGGTTATTAATTGCACAAGAATCAGATGGGATATCCATGCATCGAAAATTTTCATCGTCAAAATCGAAGCATAAAATTTGACGACTCGTAGGCGACTGGCTATCGGCCAGCCAATGGCAAGCACCGTTGGAATAAGTCCCACGACTATTGGTGATAGAAATTAACGATTGTCTCCAAGCAGCATCGGGCTTCGATCGAATGTCGGACCAAGAGTTGGTCATTACAGAGTAGACACGAACGTATGCCGTGTGTTTTGAGCGTCGATCGTTGTTCTTCGTGGATCTGATTATGACAACCTTGTGATCTGTATCGTTATTCGCAAATCCAAAGCCGAACAGATCATAGTAAAAAGAACCACCATAGTCGAAAATTGGTAAGTCGACCGTCTTAAGCATCCTTGTAGACGGATTCCACAAATTAAATGTCGTAAGACTAGCTGAACATATCAATCCGTTGCACGAGTGTCCTTTATCCATGAAAATATGATCACAATCGTAGACTTTATTAAGTGACGAAAAGGATTCATCAACCTGGTATAGGTCAAGATAATAGCGAGGTGAGGGGTCTCGTCGGGCGCAAAACCATCGGCGAAAGGCTTGGTTCGAACTGGAGTTGCGTAGATGAAGCATGCGAAAATCGTGGTCATGGGTGATCAGAGCGTGCCATGATCTGCACACGCATCGGAGTCGTAACAAAGACTCTGAGGGTAATCTTGAAAGGATATTGATGATCAACTCGTGTGGTATGTGAATGTGATGACAATCAGTATGTATGCCGCCCATGATGATCGCAGATGATGTGATCAATAAAAACGGATCGGGAGATGGAGGCCGACTTATATACGACTAGGGCTAGACCTTGCAAACGCCAAACGGGCTGTTGGAATTAGAGAAAGTTTGGGTCACTTTAAATCGGGTCAGTTTCCAGTTCGAGTGTGCTCAATTTCGGAGGATTTTCGTATCAGATCAATTTGATTACTATTATTCCAAATCGGGTTACTTCGGGTAGTTTTTAAGTTCGGATCGAATCGGTAAAATTGATAATTTGGTCACAATAATGTCTCTTAGCTGCGCTTGAAGTTTCTGAAGTATATCGATTACTAACTAGTTTTAAACCCGTGCGTTGCACGGTTCAAATAACTCTTTTCACAACTGAAAACATTTAGGAATTTCTGAATTTAAACAACCTCTGTATGCTTGATTATTGCTGGATAATACATATTTAGTTGAGGGGTAATCATAATTTAATTACTTATTTTATGATCGTATTATCGGCCCCCATAATATACATACATACAAATATTATATTCTCATAATCTCTAAACATGTTTTGCTAAATTTCCCATTCATGCAAAGTCAATCTGGAGGATTATGTAAAAAATGCACGTATAATCTCGTGGTAAGTTTTTTCTATTTTTATGTTTATACACCATCTTTTCCCAAAACGTGTAGTATCAATATATTTTTTTTCCAAAACGTATAGTATCTTCTTATCATCATCTTATTTTTTTCCAAAACGTATAGCATCATCCTTTTATTTATAATTAGTTATTTATCATTTACCTAAATTGATAAGAACAAAATATTACAAAGCTATTTTTTTTTCCAAAATGTATAGTATCTTCTTATCATCATCTTATTGTTTCCCAAAATGTATAGCATCATCTTATTATTTATGATTAGTTATATATCATTTACCTAAAGTTATAAGAACAAAAGATTACAAAGCTCTAAGAAAATTCAAATTAGTCTCCAGACGCGTTGAATGACCACGAAAAAAGCTTCCTTTATATATATAATAATAATAATGTGAATGATAAAAGCCAGACATTCACACGCAAATAAAAATGTGAATTGTATTCATCAAATACACACAAATTAAACATTATTAAGGCAAAATATGACTGTATAAGTACCCAATTCAGATTGAACATCGAAAACACAAACCCAAGTAACCAATCAAGAAATTAAGAAAAGAAAAAACTCATAAATAAATAAATACTTACTTAAGATCAATTTCGCCTAAATCTGCAAGTTCTTGCCCAAATCAATTAAACCTGGTATGTGGGAATAGTACAAATTAAGGACCCAATTGGATTGAGACGATTTAAGATATTGGCATGATTTTTAATTTGTTGGATTTTGAGCTGAGAGACTGAAAGTTTCAAGTTAGGGTTTCAAAGTGGGAATAATGATACCGGCCGGTACAGATTTTTTGGCGGGTAAGGTTTTATTGTCGCGCGCATTTTTTAGTTAATCAAATGCAAGTGCAACGCCTATAGACCGTTACATTACCGATGATTCTATGGTGATTGTCAGTTCTTGACAATTAGGATAAGATTTAACCATGGTTAATAATAAAATAATAATATAAAATATTGTAATATTTTAGAAAATATCAAATTAGATTTGTTAAAATATATATACTATTATACTATTATCCATTGGTTAGATTATTTGACCCCAAAAATTCTTATTAAAAAAAAAAAAACAGAAAATCCAAAAAACAAAAAACAAAAATCAACCCATACGGATACGGCCATCCCTTTCCTTTCCCTCTCCTTTGGTCCTCCCACTTTCCCCTCACCTAACCAACTGACTGCCTCCCCACCCCCCCCCGGCCCCCACCGCCGGTCAGCGACAACTTACCCCCATGACCGGCGGCGATCCCGCTGCCCGGACCCGTTAGCCGTTCTTCCCCATCCCGGTAAGGCTGCAACCGCCCTCTGAAAGGATCTCCTCTTACCCTGCACTTTATCTCACATTTCTCTCTCCTCGTAAAGGGCCGCTTTTACAGGGAGTAAACTAGGAAGAGAGGTGGCGGCAATCATGCCGGAAATGGGGCCGACGGAGTTGCTATTAGCCACAAATGAGAGGGAATGGAGGATGGAGGAGGAGATCAAGGAGTGGTTACGGGGATGGGGAAGCATGGCTGAGTGGGGACGACAATGACGGTGAGGATGACTGGAGAGTCGTCGGTTATGGGGCTGACCGGCGGTGGGGGCAGGGGCGGGTCAGGCGAGGGGAAGGGGGAAGACCGAAGGGGAGAGAGAGGGAAAGGGATGGGTCGTTTTTTTTTTTTTTGTTCTATTTTTTGTTTTTTATTCCAAATTTTTTTTCTTTTCTAAAATTAGAAATTAATCAACTTTTCTTTCATCGAAAATTCAAACATTTGAGATAAAAATTGATAAACAAAATCAAAGTAATTAAGGAAAATATATTTTAAATGTATAAAATTATATTATATTTTGTAATCCTGTGTGGTAATGTGTATCATAGGAACTTTTATTAACCATAGTTAAACAAATCAAACGGTTGAAATTTATCTTATCCGAATTTAATGGTCCAGATTTTATTCCTTATCCTAATTGTCAAATACTGACAATTATAATAGAATTTTTGGTTACATTAGGCATGTTTCGTTAGGTCGTTTTTGTAGTAGTGAAACAATAAAAAGGTCATGAACAAATTTCTTGATTGTAAATGCGTCAATTTTCGTTATACTTTTTGGATATGATATCTCGATAGTGTACGACTTTTCACATGATACTAGTTTACTGCGCGGGCTACGCCCGGAATATATTTTATCATTTTATTTCTTTGGGAACAAATAATTTTATCAATAAAATTTACCATTTATAGAACTTTCACTTTCAATATAGATGTGTGATTCTTCAAATAAATGATAAAGAAGGTACAAAATAATAAGGTGAAGATAAAATCAATAAATAGTAAACATTGATTTTTTATAATAAAAAATAATGTGAAATTTTTTTATATGGAAAACGTCGCTATACTGTTTACCATAAAAGATTTTTCAAATGAATTTTTTAAAAGAAAATTGAAGAGACATGCCACGTGGCATGTCAGATGGCCTAAGTGAAGCCGGTTAACGTGGTCGTTGCCTCTAACACAGCTTTTAATGAGTGGCGCTAAACGCAGCAAAAAACCACCTAAGCGCAGCATATTATAATAATTTAAAACAATATACTTATTCAATCTTCCCAAAACACCCTTATACGTTTTATTTTTATTTTTTGGGTGCCCCTTATCTGTTTTGATTAGGTAAACTAAATTTTACCAAATCCCAAACAAAGATTACACACTCAAAATATTATCATTTTCAGTAACATTGTACTAATTAAGCATCATTATGGAGTATGATTGTTCAAACGATTTTTCTGGTAAGCTTGAATTTATCGAGTGGTATAAGCTGGGTCTCAAGCATCGCAATTGACAATGTAGAAGACATAGTCAGCTGCCCTGGCCGACACACTATGAGGGACTGTCGGCTGCTTTAGCAGACCCGCTAAAGAGACTGTCGATTGCTCTGGTCGACACCCTAGGAGGGACTATGGACGGCCGGCATGATCGACACACTATGAATAACAGTCAGCTATCTTGACCGACACACTATGAATGACAGTCGGCCGTCTTGACGGACCCACAACGGTGGACTCTCGATTGTCGTGGTCGACGCCTCCATGACGGTCGTTGGTAACTTAGGCCGACAACACTAGCATAGTTCTTGGGTTAAGGCTATGGCGGTCGATGTCAATCTCAACCTTTTCATTGAAAAAATCTAATTATCGTACCTAATCTTATTTGAATAGATGGTAGGGGAAGATTACATGCCTTGTAGATGATGGAAGTTCAGCTGAGATAATGTGGAAGCCGCTGGAAGAGAAATAAGCAGAGAAAGTGAAGGGAAAGGAGGTACATAACAGGGGATGAGGGAACATAAAAGCTGCGAACGAAATGTAACAAAAATGTTTTTTTTGTTTGTTTTTCTTTCAACTTTTTCCTTTTTTTTATTTTTGTCACAAATCTAGGATAACGTGTTATTTTTTTATATATATTTCTTATTTTTACTTACTAATGAAGGGTATGATTGTAAAATTGAATATAATTAATAATATTTATTAATATTATATGCTGCGTTTAGGTGGTTTTTTGCTGCGTTTAGCGTCTTCGCTTTTAATATATAGTATAAGATATATTGATTGAGCTATGATAATTGTGATTTGAGTCATTTCATACGTCGGTTCAGTTTATGACAAGTTAATACTGGGTCATTTTTAGATTAAATGAAAATATATACTTTGGGTTGTGAGTCAAATCTAGTTGCTGATCATCATTTGTTTCGGGTCGATGTCCATGAGAGGTCATTCAAATCACATGTTTTGGGTCTAAATTAGTTTTGCCTAGTCTAGCTTGAGGAACACTACGCTCGGGTACAACTAATACGGAGTAATTTTACTCTTCCCCGGTACTTTCTGTCACAACTTAATTAACAGCACAAGCGCGCGCGCACACACACACACCCCTACCTCCTTTATCACCGAGCGATCATTTAGGGGCCTTAGCTGGTGATCCGGGCTGTTTCCCTCTCGACGATGAAGCTTATCTCCCATCGTCTCACTGGCCGACCTTGACCCCTGTTATTTGGAGGTCATATCTAGTATTCAGAGTTTGCCTTGATTCACACACACTAAAAAAAAAAAGAGAATAAATAGGGAGTGTGCAGATTTTTTGGTAGTAGCTAAAAGCAAGTCCAGGTGCAAATGGTATGTCGTCGATAATTTTAAATATTCTAGTCGAAGGATTCCACAAACTGAAATCCCGGCCTCTACCATCGAAACAGCATATTAACCCGTTACATGAAAATATATAATTAGCCCTGCCTTGATGAAGGCGGCCGCTTTCTGTAATAGCAGTAGGACAATCGTTGAGCTTCGAAGATGAAAAGGTTTCATCAGAAACCTGGTACACGTATATTGTCTCTGCCCAATTGCAAGGGTTCATCATGATATATCCGACGACTATCCAATGAGGAACGTCCTTGTTCGAATTGGAGTTACGAAGATAATGAAGGGTGTGGAAATCATGATTATAGGTTATGAGAGAGCACCATGACTTGCATACGCACCGAAATCGATACAAAGATTTCGAAGGTAATCTCGATAGGATTTCGATGATCATGTCATCTGGTATATTATGATTACTTATTTCCATGAGGAATTTTTGTCTGATGCACAACAACCACTAAACAGGAGACTTGGGAACCGACTTATATCCACCCTACTATTTAGGGCTAGGACAGTTGGCTCGGTAAACGAATCGCTCCGATCAACCTGTCAAATGGGTTGGGTTGGGTTGACGAATACGAGTCGATTCTGTACGGGTTATTATGGTCTAGATCAGCACAACAAGAACCAAACGGCTGGGGCCGATTTATATCCAGCTAGGGCTAGGCTGACTAACGGATATATATCGGATCCTGGGAATAAAATCCAAAATTATAAAGTTAACCATAGGACCAATAAGAAATGAAAAACATGATTTCAAACTTCTTGTAAATTATTATTGATTTTTAGTGATATTTACTAATATATAACGTTATTACTAATATTATTTCCAGAAAAAAAAATAAGAAAGGGAAAACAGCAAGTATTAGCACACAACAACTACAACAAAGCAAGCAAATAAATTAGTGAAAAGCTATTCGTCGCCCACCTTATTACTAATATCGCCCAAAACATTCCCATAATACCCTTCCATATTGATAGTTTCTAATCAGATAAAACACGTCTAAACTTTAATATGCCATTAAAACTGAACAACCAGTGATGCTAGTGTTGTGATTTCTTGATATCGTGAATGAGTCACCTGACACAAACAGTTGGCCGAACAAATAATCAACTTTACTGTGCATTTTAGTTCTTGATGTCATGTTGAGTTTATATGTAGAATTTTAGAGGGGAGGAAAATTGAGAGTAAACCATGGAGAATTTTACTGTGAAAACTTGCTCATTAAACCTTCTCAATTCATCTCAATACAATAAGGCCTCTTATATAGGCATACAATAACAACTCACTTATGCTAATGTTGACCACTAATCTCACGTACAATGTAAACTGCCTATATTATTGTCCACTATCCTATTATCAAGCAACTACTTAGCACAACTCCAACTAACATATCCCACTAACACATAATTAGCCTAATAATTAGGATTTACCAAAAACTAGTTTGACTACTTATTTTTGGATCACAAATCCAACACACCCCCTTGATCCAAAAATCTCGGGAGCAATCTTCATCGTCCCGTTACGTCCTTCGCCGCAACGAAATTACGAACACTTGATCTCGATCTCGCATAGGGTTCTGCGCACCCTTCTTCTCACTTGGACTCTTGGAGCACTTATCTCCAAAATCTTCCTCTTCATTTCATGTTGTACTTCTCACGAATTTCTTGTACTAGAGCACTTCTCTCCGCAATTTGTGAAACACTTCTCTTCACTTATATGACGCACTTCTCGTCACCAT
The DNA here is from genome assembly GCA_963457585.1 of Spergularia bocconei. Taxonomy (NCBI): domain Eukaryota; kingdom Viridiplantae; phylum Streptophyta; class Magnoliopsida; order Caryophyllales; family Caryophyllaceae; genus Spergularia; species Spergularia bocconei. Next base: position 24,424,484 of record OY734943.1, on the reverse strand, counting down.
GACCGCACTCCTCGTCGATCACCATCTTGTTGATGCACTTCTCATCACCGCCTAATTGATGCACATAATCACCAATTCGACCATTCTTTGCTACTTCATTGGAGCTCTTCTCTCCACCGTCTTTTGGTGCACTTCTCACCTACACATCTCTTCATTGAGGCACTTCTCCCACTGATTTCCGTGCTGCGTTCACTGAACTTTGACTTCTTCTCGTGAAGGGCTGCCTTTTTTTGGCCTCTTAATCCTATGGATTCTTGATCTTGGCCCACGTAAATACTCTTACGGCTGTATTGCCTTCTTCCTTGACCACTTCACTCTCTTTTATTCTTCCTTTTTTTGATATTTGTTTGTTGCACAAACTATGTTTGCCACTATGCCGTACAACACAACATTTTTTTTTTGATTTACTCTCAAACTCTCTCTTTTGTGAATTACACTCACCCTCATTTTTGTGACTTGTTTGATAGCAGCGGAATCTTCGTTCGTCCCATTTGAATTGGAATCGAACCTGGCTACTTGAGTGGAGGTGATCAGTCTCTCATCTCAAGGGCTCTGATACCATGTAGAATTTTAGAGGGGAGGAAAATTGAGAGTAAACCATGGAGAAGTTTACTGTGAAAACTTGCTCATTAAACCTTCTCAATTCATCTCAATACAATAAGGCCTCTTATATAGGCATACAATAACAACTCACTTATGCTAATGTTGACCACTAATCTCACGTACAATGTAAACTGCCTATATTATTGTCCACTATCCTATTATCAAGCAACTACTTAGCACAACTCCAACTAACATATCCCACTAACATGAAAATTCGGAGCTTCGGAAATGCTGAATGGGGTATGTTCAGTAAGACTTTGAGGTGGGGTTTGGATCGATTTTACGGAGTATTTGAGTTGAGGGTGATTTGGGGGAAAGGTGAAGATTTTGGGTTTATTCTATTTTTGGTTGTTTTCCAGATATTAAACATGGTGATGAGAGTTGAATTGTGATAATATCATGATGGGGATGACGTTATGAGAGGATCAGGGATCCTGGAGGACATAGTCACATACATACAAGTATACAACCATGACTCTATGAGGGAGATGAACAACGAAAATGAAAAGATATTACAGAAGGGTAAACTTGGTAATATATTGGAAAAGTTGGGCGATATAAGTAATTTAAGGGCGACGTATAACACCTCTCATAAATTAAGCTACTACAAAAAAGAGCTAACTATGTCTAAGAGATCGGAGTTTCATAATAATATTTTTTGACAACTTGAAATTTCAAAAAATTGACCTAAAAGAAAATATATATTTTAAAAATCAAAAGTTAACTAATTGTGACTTCATTTTTGTGTTTGCAGGCCGGTTTAATTAAACTCGGTGAGGTTCAGTCTCAAGTAGTATTGAGTGTTGACGTGCACCGAAATGCACCATAATAAATAGTTTTTAAATTTATTTTTTTAATTTTATAAAAAATAAGTAATTAGAAAATAGAAATTAGTAATATTTGGGAAAATAATTTTTTTATATTTCTACTCCTCCCTCTCCTCATCTTCTCCTCTCACCGGCAAGGCGGCAACAACTTCCGGGCAACCTCCGCCGGCAGACCATACCGCAGGAAAAATTCCGGCCATATTGTCAGCTCCGATCAGACGATCGGTTTTCCGTCAAGTTAAGGGTGGTCGTCGGCGACTACCACCCACAAACGCCGTCTCTCCTCTCTGTCCCCTCCTCCGCGTCGTCCGCCGACGAACGGAGATCCATGAATTAGGGAAGGGAAACCGACAGCGACTATGAATTAGAGGGAAATAAAATTTACGATTATGGATGGAAAATGGTTTTCTCCGACCTCGATCTGGATTTTCGTGGTTGATGTTCCTTTGCTGATATAATCGGTTTTATATGAATAAAAGTCTAATGTATTGACAACATTATTGATTCGTGGCCTGCTGGTATGTGTGTTTCAGTTTTCCTGTACAGGGCGGGTTCGAAACCTTGTAGAGCAATTTCGTTGTTGTTTTTTTTTTCCTTCCCTATGTAGTTAGTTTATATAAATAATAGTCTCATATCTAACAAGTAGGAAGTTGTGGCCTACTAGTAAGTTGTTTCAATACTCCACTTATGTCCTGGGTTCGAGCCTTGTGAGTGCAGTTTTGTAGTTTTTTTTTTTTTTTTTTCTCGCGGCAATTAGCAAATTAAATATCATTTTAAACGCTTTTTTTTTCCGATAGTAGTAATACTATGGGCGACGAATAACACCTCTCTTTGATAATATCCTAATAAGTCAATAACATCTTTAGGGTTAATTAGGGTTACACTTCAAAGTTCAAACCATTCATTTTCCACATCAATTGTTTTCCCAAAAAATTCAAATATAGAATTCGCCTCAAAATTCAAAATTTTTGTATTTTCCCGAAAGTCTGAAATTTCAAAAAATTCCAAATAAAACGAAAACACTGAATGTTATTATTCCAAAAAAATTAGTTTCGTTTTCATTTTTCTTATAATGTGATCTTAATTTCCAATTGTAAATCGCGAGGTACCCGAAAAACTTAGGGCTCGTTATTGTTTTTAATTTTCATTTTAAAATTAGAAAAATTGGTTATCAGTTTTCGTGATATCGTAATTTATTTAACTAAATGTCATGATGTAAATAACAAATAGTACAAAACGGTTTCGACACCGAAACAAGCCCTTGGCTAAAGGAAAAATTATTCTTAGCTTAGTGTTCAAAATTCGAACATATGATGCGTTCATCATATTCTATTCTCTGTTTTTATATACTTAACATCATATTTTAATAAATTTTATTGCTACAACCATTAAACTAATGTAGGTCGAGGAAACTAGTCATTATAAGTTAGTCTTCTAACATGTTTTTCACTTCTATATGTCAAACAAAACTACCTAAAGTTTTGCAGAAATGAGAAACGTTAAATAAAAGGGGTTAAGTACATATTATGTGATTTAAAAGATAAGCCAACAATAAGAAAATCAAAAGAAGTTTCCAGGCATGTAAAAACAATACATAATGTTTCTATTTCATAATCGACCTTCCATTTTAACGAACTCCGATGTTTCATAAAGTTATAGGACGCTTTTGAGTTAGTGTCTCGTAGTATGAGATTAATGATATCCTAGACTATACAATGATTGTAAAGAATTATACGGAATAAGTTAATGTGACATGATCTCATACAACATGTTTAAGAAATATCATTATACATGCTAATTATATAATCATATTATTTTCTACAAAACGACCATGCATGCAAAATTGTTTCTACAACTTCCATTGTTCGCCGTTTCAAATATAAACGTCTATCATACTCACTAGTCAGATCACTACTACAAAAGGTTATTAGTTTACATGTTTATTAGTAACCTCATGAATCGTTTAACTAAAATAGAGTAATGTTTCTTATATAATAGAATATATACGGTGTATATATATATCATGTAAAAACTAAATAACTAAATACCCCTCGAAATGATTTCGCTTAAACGATAGGCATATGTAATACGAAGACCGCAAGCTATAAGGTTGAAAACTATTTGCTTCTAAAAAGGGGAAAAAGGATAAAGAAAACAAAAATACAACCAAACTCTTATTTGAACCTGCGATCTATATAATGAATTAGACTGTGTAATTAGCCAGGCCCCTGTTATTTAGGTTTTATATTATTTGTAGCACTTTTTATCACCAAATATCAATTGCTCCAGTGGTTTTATATGCAAAACATTATACCTTTGGTCTCTGGTTCGATTCCTGCCCCCCCACCCTCCCACCCCCCATATCTTTTTGATGAGGTTGCCTGCCACACTTTCCGAAGTCCCTCATTGGCGACCGACCATCTCCAACACCGGCGACCACCACCTTCCGTCAAGACAAACATTGAATATTTTTTCCATTTTTTGTTTATAAATTTATTATACAACATTTTCCTATTTTTCAATAAATTACAAAATTAATTTTTAAATATAAATAATTAAAAATAAGTGAACGGTGTAGATCATCTTCTAACATGATGTACGGTAGATATAGCATTTGCTACGGTGCGTTTCTCGGTGCACGTCGTGTACCATAGAATTCTTCGTTGACATAGTTGGTCTTTGGTCCAGTCAGATGTTCTGGAATTCATTAGGATCAGATATTTCAAGCCTAGATCAGTTTTGTCTTGTCTAGCTTTGCCCACATTATAGGCTCGGGTACGGTATAACTAAATTATTTACGTCGTGCATTCTTTCTCACATTTTCAAAAACTAAAGAGCACATGTCTATAATAAACACCTACCATCGTACTATCAATAAAGGCCGGCCTTCACCTATAGGGATGGATTTTCATCTTATTGATGAGTTGTGTGAGTTGGATAGGGGAAGATGCTTTTGTAAGCATTCTTGTTATGTAGTTTCATACGGAGTATTTAATTTGTTCGCATAACTCATCCATTTTGGCAAGAGTACAGTTTTGAGTTAGTTCAAAGGACGGATTATGATCTGCCATATACACAGGGGCAGAGCTGGGGGGAGGCCTACCTATGTCAGGGCCCAGGCCAGCTTTGGAGAGAAATTTAAAGCCCATATACATTTAGCTGAAAATTAAATGGACTTACTCTAATTGGCCCAGTCCAGAAAAGGGAAAACAAGAAGAAATGAAAAGTAAACATGAATGTCAGTGAAAAGTGTGGAAACGTTAACCCAGAAATCTATAATTCGTGGGCCCCATGTCAAAGAAAATAAATAAAAAACTTTAAATCCCCATTTCCTTTGTTTAGTGTTTCTCAACAAGTTGTAGCAATGAAAAGGAGAAATTTTCTTCCCCAAACTTACGTGTTATGCACTTATGCCAATCAAAAATTGATTAATAAAGAATTTTTTACTATTTTCTTCATATACTTCTTTTTTGATAGAGAACAACCCGTAAAAATAAAACTATGTTGTAACTTTTTCCGACAAATAATTGGGTCTAATATTCGGGTTTTTTCTCGATAAATTGATGCTTAATAGGCAATGATTATCACCCAATTGAATGGATTTTCGGTGCAAATCTTTGTTGGTAATCACATAAATGTCACTTGAAATTCGAAAAACACATACTCGATAGATAAAATCGATAGCTTTATCAAATCTTATTTCAGGTAAATCGGGTTCTATGTGATTATGAAAATTTTGTTCTTTTACAACGTACAAAGATGAAATGAATCTTCGATCAATTATTCGCCGGAAAAAGTTAAAATGTTTTTTTTTTTTTTTTTTTTTTTTTTTTTTTTTTTTAACAATTTTTCCCATTTTTTCATTATTGTAGCAAGATTATTCGGTTGGTGTAAATTATACCACGGTCCGATTGGTCCCTAGACCTTGGACCATGGTATACGCACTTGTCTTTTGGCCCACCTCAGTTTTCATTCCTGGCTCCGCCCCTGCATATACACATTAGGATAACTAAGGGCTAGCACGAAAAGTTCGTATATGCGATATGGGTTTAGTAAGACTTTTGTTATTGCATTGTTGTAAGAAAATAAAAATACGTACTATTGGCTCCAATTCATATGAAACACAATTAATCAAAAACAATTAAGATCATATATGATCAATAACATGAGCAAACGCATGGGCATCGATTGATGACACAAAATTGCAAATTCTTGTAAAACAAAACATATAATTCAATTTAAATTTTTTTTAATACGAAACGAGATGAAGCCTGTAATCTTCTTAGAGTAAAAACAAGCAATCTTCATATGGAACTAGATTTAAAATGTTAGTCGCTTCTGAAAATTCTTCTGAAACATTGGTCGACTGTAACTTCTCTACCTGTTTAGTTTCAAGGTCATAAGCCATCAATAATGTCGTATCGCTATAGCCTGAATACAGCAATCGACCATTCAAGTCTGAACCGAATAGCCAGAGAGGGTTGAAACAACATATGCTGTCAATTGGAGCTTCTACTTTAAGCAAAGTCGCCCAAGAATTCGAGTTTCTGTACTCTTTCATAACCCATAATCTATGCGCTGAACTGTGTGCATTGGAACAATAACCTGTCTCACAACAATCCCATATCGCAAGCGTGTCCTTATAAACAAATGTCTTGGAACGACGATGATAAGGAGACACATCTGTAAAATAATCGGATGGTAAATCCATGGTTCTGAACATATCATCGTCATAATCATAGCACAAAATATGCCTTTGGCTTCCACGTAAACATGCCTTTGTAACGCTTATATTATCAGCGATTGCCCCAATCCAATGGGATGTCCCATTGAAATATGTCCCAACACGAAGACTTATTTGATGAGTCCAAGCAGCATCGGGCTTGGATCGACTCTCCGACCAAGTATTCGCCTTTAAAGAGTAAACAAAAACGTGCTTGTTGCCTTTGGTTATGATAACAATCTTATAATCACTATCGTTGTTCGCAAATCCGAAACCTAACATATCAGGGTAGTAAGGTAAGTCGATCCTTTTAAGTATACACAACGAAGGATTCCACAAACTCCATTCCCAACCATTATGATCGACACATATCAACCCGTTGCATGAACTAATGTTAGGAAAGCTAACAGCATTAGGACACTCTTCGAGCTTCGCAGATGAAAGGTTTTTATCAAAAACTTGGTACAAATACACTGTATCCTCACAACTATCTGTCATGATATATCGGTAGCCAATCCAATTACGAACGTCCTTGTTCGAATTAAAATTGCGATGATGAAGGATTCGGAAATCATAATTGTGGGTGATAAGAGAGTGCCATGACTTGCATACGCACCTGAATCGTAGCAAGGACTTTGAAGGTACTCTTGAAAGGATTTCTATGATCAACTCATGTGCAGGGGCGAAGCCAGGATTGAAAACTTGGGGTGGCGGATTATAACTATATACGCGGTATCTCTAACGGACAAAATAGGAATCGTTCATTTTTTCTAATAAAAACTGATACTATACGATCCTATTTAATAAGAAACATAACAAAGGAAAGGGAGAATTTAACCCCAGAAACTTGGGGTAATCTATTAGTACAAGCTATTTATTTTTTAAGTTTTTCCTAATTTTTTTGAATTTTTAAGGCAATAGTTAGGTGTTTTCGGGGAATTTGTGGTAGCCGTGCACCATTGGCTACCTCGTAAATTCGATCTTGAATAAAGCGTACATGCTCAACAAATTATGCAATAAGAAAGAAAAAATATATTGTAAAACAAAACATAAGTGGCAAAGGAAAAATGAACAATGTAAATGAGAATATATATCAAAGACATGCATTTGGTTGCATGAAATGTTTGTAGCCTACTGGTTGGTATGAACAATGCTCCGTCCTTTGTCCCGCAACCTACAGGTTATAATAATAGCACTCTAAACACTGTGCTAACAATATGTAATGCTAATTTGGGTGCTTTAAAATATATATATCGAAATTCTTCCTATAAAACTTCAAAAAAAAAATTCCCCGCCGGGGTGGCGGCCGCCACCCCTCGCCACCAGCTGGCTTCGCCGCTGCTCATGTGGTATGTGATGATGATCATTATTTTTAATTTGTTATGTTTTTTGAGGTAATGATGATCATTATTTATGTCCATGATCATTGTAGATGAAGCAACAAAAGAGAGTAAGAATTTTCTGTCAAGAAAATTGGCGGCTAAGACAGCAGATAACAAAACGGGAGACGCGGAGGCAGGGGCCGGGGCCGACTTATATACAGCTTTTGACTGCTTGATGAGCTATGGTCAGTTGTCAGATAGTGGTCATACCGTGTTATGGTAAAGTAATTTTTTACCAATCGGAAGTTGGAGTTCCCCCAAATCAAGGTTTCCTTGAAACTTACATTACGTTGTAGCCTTGTAGGGCTTCCTATATATGGAAAAGTTCACTTTTTAGGCACCCCTTCTCGGTAAGTAACTTTTAATAAAGTCTAGTTTTCTATAACAAGAAAAAGATTATAAATTGAAAGGGGTAATTTGGAAATATATCGGGCGATATTAGTAATAGGACGGGCGAGGAATAACAACTCTCAAGATATATGAGAAAAAAAAAGGTCCTTACAATAACATCAAGTTTTCCTGATATGAAACTAAGGTGAAAATGTTAGGTACTTGAAAGTTCTTAAATTCTTTAGTTTGAGGGTCATAAGCCATTAAAATATTCGAGTCTCTTAAGTACGATCTATACAACACCAATCTGCCATCTGCGGTTGTACCAAAGTGATCCAGTCGAGGGTTTGAATGAGGGAATATCCCACCTTCGACTCGAAAGAGAATGGTCCAAGAATTCGAGCTCCGGTACTCTTTCATGACCCAAAATCTATACTCTGAATTTCCTTGGACGCAACAATTAGTTTCCCAATAAGCGAGCATGTCCTTGTGAACAAAACTTTTGCAAATCGCGTAATTCGGAGACTTCGGGGGTACATTCATCACCCAGATCTTCTTACTGCCAAAATCAAAACATAAGATTATGACTTTGCCTTTAGTGTCACCCCGACAAGTCCAATGGCAAGTTCCCTTATAATAAGTCCCACCCCTTGATGAAAGGCAATTCCAATTTCTCCATGATGAGTTGGGCTCAGCTTTTATTCTGGACCATGAATTATCGCGTAAGGAGTAGAGATATATACGATGGTCTTGATTATTTTCGCGGTTTCTGGCCACGACAACCACCATGTAATCATTATCCTTGTTCGAAAAACCGACGCCAAACAATGTGTAATAGAATGGCCTAGGACAACGATCAGCCATGGAATCTTCAGGAATGTATAACCTTTCGAGCTTCTTATGTGTCCTAGTTGAAGGGTTCCACAAACCAAAGGTATCTTGCCCCCAGCCATGATAAACACCTACCAAGCCCCTGCATGAGCCAATTACTTCCTCAAAGTAACACCATCGTCTCTCGTCGTCCTTAGGATAAGGTTCAGGACACGGCTCGAGCTTCCCAGAAGAAAAGGTTTCATCAAAAACCTGATAATATTTTGGTTCAAACGCAGTAGAATGGACGCAAACCCAACGACGAAGGTCGTTGTTGTTCGAATTGTTAGCGTTTTGATGATGAAGGGTGTGAACATCGGAATCGCCGGTGATAAGCGAACGCCATGATTTACAAACACGTCGGAATCGTAGCAAGGATTTGGAGGGAAGTCTTGAAAGAATGTTGATGATTAAGTCATATGGTATATACTTGTCTCTGGACATAATCGCACAATCACAATCGCAGACCGAGCGAGCTACTATGTATGATGATGATGATGATGATGATACTGAATAGGAATTAGGAGAAACCTACTACTCAATATTCTCCTCTTTATATTTTGTTTACCATGAGAACACCTTACTACAAGTTCGAATAAAATATAAAAAACAAAAAAAAAATTTAATTAACTCATTTTCTCCCCCCCTCCCCCTCTCTTTTCCTCCACCCGACCCCACCCCCGAACCACCGCTGGCCAGACCCAGCCACCACCATCACCATAGCAACCACCACCACCGGAACCAGAAAACTCCGGCGACCCAAACCCCCTTCCCCCTCCACCTCCTCTTCCGATCCCTACCCGACCCCAGTCCCCACCCCTAGCCGCCTACCCAGCCACCGCCATCCAACCACACCACCTCACATTAGGGAGCCGACACCACCATTCGGACGGCCGTCGTAAGGCGAGCCGTAACCCCAACCACCGCGACACCACCTCCTCTTCTCCGTCCACGAATTTCTCTCTCTCCCAATTTTCTCTCTCCTCCAAATTACCTTCATTCCGGCGACAATGGTAGATTTCCGCAATGCACATTTATAAATAATGGAATGTATAATTACATGATTCGAAATGTACAATTACATGATTCGAAATGCACAATTACATAATGTGTAATGTACATTCAAGAACTCGGAATTGTGGAATCCAATTAAGGAAATTAAAATGAACATTTAGATATGATAAGATGCACAATTAGGAATAGAAGAATGCACAATTAGATATTCTCCAATGCACCATGAACATCGAACTTTAAAATTGCACAATTAGGTAAGATAGAATGTACCTTCAATGATTATAGATTGTACATTTATTTGTGAGAAATTGAACATTTACGTCAATTAGAATGCACAATTTGAGAGTTTACACTATATCACCGCCATACCCACCGCTACTACATACCACCGCCGCCTGTACCCACCACCAATATTGGCACCACCACCATCAGTAGCACCCCAGCTAGCCCAGTACTACAGTTGTGGTCTTTGTTTTCGACGCCGCTGCCTCAAGCTCCGTAGATCCGCGAAAATTGTGTGCGAAAATGAGTGACAAGCGCAGCGACTAAGGACGACGGCGACGATCTGCAAAGTGGGCTCAGATGATCGGGTGTCGTTGATGGCGGTGGTTGGTGGTGGCCGGAGGCAGAGGGACGTGGGATCGGAGCAAGTGAGTGGAGGAGAGAGAAAGTAGTGGTGAGTGAAAAAGAGAAAAGGAAGAAATAGAAAAGAAATCAGAAAAATCCTAGCCATACATTATATAATCTGATGGTTAACAGTGGTTCTCATAGTTCTCATGAGAGTAAGGGTTTTCATATGAACCTAATCCTATAATAAATACTAATATACTTTAACATTACCATAAATAATTAACATTTTCATAAATATTTCAAGATTTTATTTTAATAAAAGGTACAATTCAGAACTCAAGCAAACCAACCAATTTGTCTTCTCAAACTAAATAATAATGCCCTGCATAGAGTCGATAAAGAGGATGACGTGTACGTTAGACACATTATCAGGCCGATTACGAGGCTGAAACAAGCCAAACTAATCAAGAGAATGAGAATGAAGGATTCGAAACAAGCGTAGTGAAGATGGAAACTATTCCTAGAGGGTGATTAGTTAATTACCATTGGCGAATTGGAGAGGACCTTACCAGCTTCGACATGTCTGAGGAAGCCAAGGTGTAGGACTCTGGGATGAAAACTGGGGTAATCAAAGTGAACTGATGTAGCAGCCTGCAGGTAAGTACCGATTTGTCCTGTGTCACTGTTGGAGGAAGTAAAGGTCATGTAAACGTTTAAAAAAAACCCAGCTGCCATAGTGAACTTAAGCATGCTCACAAACTTGAGTTTATCAGGCTTGTTGAAGACGCTATTGTAATCCTGGATGGATGGCAAAGGACGGATCTGTCGAGGAAGTCCTTGACCAGCTGAACAATGGTATCGAAACTGACGCACTTCAGTTTGAAAGCTTCACTCGTATCAAATAAATTAAACCTCTTTTTGCTATCCACAATTTGTATAATTGTATTTCCTTTATTTCAGCTGGAAATAATCTTCGTGCCATACCATGTCTTTGTATGTAATCGTCGTAATCACTATCGTATATCATAATCTTCAACACCAACACTAGCACCAGTACCAACATCTTTATCAACATTAATTAAGATCAACACTAGATTTCGGAGCAAATGCAATATCTATGCTTTTTCTGTTCAGCCGTACGTTCAGGCCCTGCATTTTTTGGAGTCGGGCTTATGTATCTTTCGATTTCAATTGAATTTCGAAGGGAATTTGTTGTGTGTGGTGGCTAACTCTCTCGTAGCTACGTTTGGGTATGTCATGGGCTTGAAAAAAGCTCCTGAGTTGAAAGCTATACTCTGTCAAGTTGGTACTAAAACTAGGTCAGGTGTAGTGTTTGCTCTTCAGCTTATATATGTTCACGTACATTCTACAACACCAATAGACAAAGGCAAATCAAACCGGACACTTTCTTTTTGAGCTTCAGATAAAGAAAAAAAATCAATTTTGTCGACACAAAGCAACAACAACAACAACAACAACAACCAAGCCTTATTCCCAAAATGATTTGGGGTCGGCTAACATGAATCGTCATCCAGTAACCGTCTTGTGTACGCCAAGAAATTTCGAAAACGTTGTAAACATTTTGGAAATATTTAAACAATTTCAAAGGAAATTTAGAATGTCGTCAAAATAAATAAAAAGGTTTAAAAAAATATTGCAAAAAACAGATGAACTTTGAACACAAGTTAAAAAGTTTTAGAAAAATAGTTGGAAAAACCAACTATTTTTCTAAAACAAAGCAACAACACAAAGCAACAACACAGTACAAAACTTTCATACTTGATTCACAACTTTCTTTAAATATCAGCTCAATCGAGCAACTTCAACATCAAATATCAATACCAAACACTAAACAATTCGAATCGAGATCCTTCGAAATCGAAATTTAACTCTAACATCTGTGATCTGTACTGTAGTAGTTTACCCGATCAAATATATAAATAAAAACTGATAATACCAGAAGAAAAAATGTCCCTACAATAACATTAGATTTTCCTGATATGGAACTAAAGTATAAACATTAGTTGCTTCAAATTCTTTGGATTCTTTAGTTTTGGGGTCGTAGGCCTTCAAAATGTATGAATCACCTTCATACGATATATAGAGCAACAACTCGCCATCAATGGTCGTACCAAATAGATGCAATAGATTGTTCGAACAAGGGAGCTTCCCTTTCTCGACTTGAAATAGAGAGGTCCAAGAATTCGAACTTCCGTACTCTTTCATGACCCAAAATCTATACTCTGAGTCTTGATCGAAACCACTATCCCAATAAGCGAGATTGTCCATGTGAACAAAACTTTTCCTATGCGCATAACCCCGATACTTTGGGGGGAGTGGGGGTACATCCATCAGCCGAATACTCATATCGTTGAAATCAAAGCACAAAATTTTGCCTATGCCTTGAATGGTACAAGTCCAATGGAAAACCCCATTGAAATAAGTCCCACCATCAAAACAGACTGGGGTATGCCAATCTCGCCATGATGCATCGTGCTCCACCTCCACTTTTAATTCAGACCATGAATTAGTGTTCAAAGAGTAGAGATAAAGATGAAGGTCTTGTATATTTTTCCAGTATTTGGAGAAAACCACCACCTTATAATCATTATCCTTGTTCGAAAACCCGACACCAAACAATCTGTCATAATAATCTGACTCGGGAAGACGGGGGACCGATAACACCTTGAGCATCTTATGTGTCCTTGTTGAAGGGTTCCACAAACTAAAGGTAAACTTTGTGGAATACGTCCTGGTATGGTGACGAAGATAAACAAATATTAAGCCATTACATGACCCAATAACTTCTTCTTCACAGAACGATCGGTACTTAAATTCAGGACACGCGTACGGCTCAAGCTTCCCAGAAGAAAATGTTTTATCAAAAACCTGATAAGAATACAATCGGACATGTACACAACTGGGAGAATGGACGCAGAGCCAATGAGCAAGGTTGTTGGTTTTCGAATTGTTGGCGTTTTGAAGATGAAGTGTGTGGAAACCGGAGTCGTGTTTGATAAGGGAATTCCAAGATTTACACACACATCGGAATCGTAGCAAAGCTTCTGAGGGAAGTCTCGAAAGGATGTTGGTGATCAACTCATATGGTAAAAAAAAGTCGCCCAAGTTATTCATTCTCATCAAAAAAACTCACCCACATCTGAAAGTTGAGAAAAACGATTCAATTCAAAAACACAAAAATTCAAGGAGAAAGTAAACCGATCATTATCGAAACAAAATCAGCAAAATAATTAGAGCTAAAAAACCTCACTATTAGCTCAAAAATAATAAAGCCACAGTAATTAATATCAAGAAACTTAAAAGTTAGGTACTCCGTATATGATGATGGAGACCTAATTATTTGACATACATTATTTATATTTTTGTAAAACGGAATGTGGGGTGGGGATATGACGATATGAGGATTCGACACCGAGACAACCCCAGGCAGGTTGTGCTCCTAATCACTACGCTAACATTCATTTTTGTTTGACATACATTATGATGTATGGCTTAGGTATTTTACCTTTTACTCTAGGTCGAGTATTCGAGACTTGATAACACCACCAACAACAACATTACGATGGGTGACTTTAATATTAACCATTAAACAAATAAGAGTTTAGATGTGTGACTATGATATTAACAATTAACTCAACCAAACAAAAAAAATTTGATTTAGATCTACGAAAATTAACCATTAAACAAATAAGAGTTTAGGTGTGTGACTATGATATTAACAATTAACTCAATCAAATCTGTCTCGGGGTTGTCCCGGGTTCAAATCCCCATACCCCACCCCCCGCAACATTAGTTGCTCCTTTGTACCAAAAAAAAAAACAATTAACTCAACCAAGAAAGTAGACCTGTGACTTTAATTAATATAAATAATTAAACAAGTAATAAGAGTAGGTCTAACCTGTTAAAATCCACGAGAAAGAATCTTGATGTAGGAAGGTAAATTTTGATAAAAGAAAAAAAAAACAGAACAAGAGAGAAGTGAAGTGGCGGTGCGTGTGATGGGGGCTTTTTATTCACAAACAAAAGGTTAAAGGTAAAAAAAAATAAAAATAAAAATATTGTTTTTTAGTTACTATCACTAAAAATCAATAGTAATTTACAAAAAGTTGGTAGGGAGCCGAGATACGATCTGAGCCCCTACACCCTTTGCTATGGAAAAACCAATCCTAGTAAAAATATGAGCTGCAGCCTGCGCACCGATATCCTGCGTCCTGGAGAACTGCTGGATCCGCTTAAGCAGAGCAACAACTGTGGGCTCCAACTCCCCCAAAGAGGAGAAAGAAAAGGGAAGGAATCCATAACCCAAAGCAGCGCACCTAGCCTCATACTTAGCACGCTTACGATCGGCCGCTTCCCGCACCACCTTACCTGTTTCGAAATCAGTCAATCCCGTCTGAGTCAAGGGCGACGACCCAGTCAAATCGACGCAAACGTCGCGCCCTCTGTCCCAAGAATAAAGCAACATGTCTGCTGGGCGAAGAGGTCGGCCATCAGCACCAATCATACCAATGTCAACCTCCTTTCCAGCAGAAACACATTAGGTAAGGCGTAGAAAAAACACATTAGGTAACCCTCTTATCGGCGGTATAATTTTTTCCTCTATGTTTAAGTACAGTGAATAAAGTATGTCTATGAAAAGAGTAATAATTTTGTAGAGAAAAAAAGAATTAATACATGAATATGATATAAAAGTTTGACCATAATTTATTTTCTCCTTTTTTTGGATTTTCCTGATTAATATTGTTTCTAATTTTTCAAATGTTTCGTTTGCTTATATGATTGTAGTTTTCCCCTTACTTTTATAGGCATGGTCAGAACGGGTTAGGTCATATTATGTTTATGGCATGTCGAATCGAGTCGGTTTCGGTTCGGGTTGCTATCGAGTTGGGTATTATAGCTTTAGTGTTAAATTTTTTTAGTTCCTCAATGGGCCTATTTATTTGATCGATCTCATCATCTCAAATTTTGTTTAATGCTTTTTTTATTCCCAGGCATACATGAAGTTCCCCCCTCTCTCTCTCTCTCTCTCTCTCTCTCTCTCTCTCTCTCTCTCTCTCTCTCTCTGATCAAGTGGGTTACATTATTCTATCATGTAGCATTGGTCTATGAATAGGGGTTCACGAATATTGGGCAGCTTCGAAACATATTTATTTACATTTATTATGTCTCAACTAAATTGTATTTTTTTCATACATTAAATAAGGGTTAATACGTAACATTTACAATACAACATCATCACCAAAATTGGATGGAATATAAGTTTTTAAGTTAGTTATTATTTTTATTTTTTTATTTTTTATGAAGTTCTCCTTTTACTACTATTCTGTGTGGTAATTTTTTTTTGTTGAAAGAGTTATATTTCAAAAACTTGGATTAAAAGTTAGAATCGGGAACATGACACTTATTAAATTATATAAAGATAATGATGTAAATTACTATGCGGAATACGTTTCTCTTGGTAAGATGATTTATTGTTGAAAGAGTTATATTTCAAAAACCTCAACTAGATTCAAAGTCACGGAATCAGGATTAAGACACTTATTAACGCAATTATGCATATAGTCAATGACTTTATTATTTGTAATACGATTAATAAATCATATAACGATATTGATGTAAATAACTAAGCTAGATATGTTTTCTCTTGGTAAGATGATTACGTATTGTAAAATTATGGGTTTATTTGCAATCTCAACAAATATAACAATAAATGAATAATGCCAATAGAGTTGGAAATTAGGAGGGTTAAATCTATTTCATGTATGGTCAAAGCTGGTTGGGTTATATTGAGATCGTGTCATGTCGGGTCTGATTGAAACTACACGTCGAGTCGATTTTGATTCACAATTCTATCAATCAAGTCGGGTATTATGAGGTAAATTTATTAAAGGTTAGGTTGATTTCTATTGAGATCCTCATCAGAACTGGTTACTAAATTTTTTTATCGCATCATTTTGAGACACCTTCTTTCTCCATTGATACCTTACTTTATGATAACATACATACGTGGAAGTATTTTTCGATATGAATCCAACAACGTGCATTTTATAATTTTTTGATGAGTATTTATTCTTATATTTTTAAAGTCGAACTCTTAACTCGAAAAATACGTAATCTATATTTTTATAGAGGCAGTAGTAATCAACATTTTTATAGAGGATACCTAATACTCTTTAATTAAGTGATAGCTGACACTTAATTATGAATTCACAACTAAATTATAATTTTTTCATACGTTAAATAATGTTCAATATGTGACATTTATGTGTATAGTGCAATTATGTAACGATGTTTTTTTTTTTTTTGTGAAACGAGTATCATTGATACAAATAGGGAGCCCGTGCGCGGCACGGGCACGCAAACTAGTTCAGGGTATTAGGAAGTTACAAAATATGGTATGCCCCTTGGAAGGAACTCAATCAGCAGTTCAATTACCTTCCCGAAAGACGTGCCTAATTTCCGATTAATGGAGAAACGTGAGGAGATGGCATATTTCTTTTACAATGAAATCAAACACGTACTCCATGGAATCCTATAAATACCAGGAACAGTTTCAGTTACCAGTATATTATCACATTCATTCAATGAGAAGATAAAATATGTCTACTGACATGGCGTGAAAAAAGCAATCCGTATATGGTACCCCCGGGGTACCATGCGCATGGTACCCCCAGAGTCCAATTATGAATGTTTCAGACTTTCAGATTTCTAATAAAAAGGCCCAATCTAAAAAAAGGCCCAATGTAACTACAACTCAATACAATTACAACACAAACCCAAAACCAAACCTAAACCCAATCTCAATCTCTCTCCTCCTTTTCCCCACCCCCTACCTACCCGACCACCACCCCCAACCCCACCAGCCACCGTCGCCGCCTTCACCGACAGCCACCCCAGAGCCCAGACTTCCACCACCGGAGGCTAACCCTCTGGCGACCACAAACCACCACCCCCGTGGTAGCATTTTCCCTCCTCCCACCTCATTTTCTCTTTTTTTCCTCCATGTTCTCTATGCTCAAATATCTCCCTCTCCGACAGCGTGGCCGATAGCTATGGCGTGTGGGAAAGTGGAGGGAGGAAACGGGGGTGGGGTAAGGTCGCCGGAGTCGGCCACCACTTTTGGTGGTGATGGGGGAAAGGATGGGGGAGGAGAGAGAAAATGGAAATGTGAGTTGGTTTTTTATTTTATAAAAAAAAAGTCATTATTTTATATAACTTATCATTACAATATACTAGTATAGTCATTATCGTTATAAAGATTAGTCATTATATATGTAAATATGGTCATTACCCTTATATAACTTGTTTATTATGATACACAAAAAAGGCCATTATTCTTATATAACTTGGTCAATATTATACACAAATACGATCATTACTCTTATACAACTTAGTCATGACTATACACAAGCATGGTCATTATGACTTGATCATTACTGTACACAAACACGGTCATTACCCTAACACAATTTGGTCATTACTATAGACAAACACGGTCATTACCCCTATACAACTTGGTCATTAGTATAGACAAACACGATCATTACCTCTATACAACTTGGTCATTAGTATAGACAAACACGATCATTACCTCTATACAACTTGGTCATTACTAACACAGTCATTACTCTTATACAACTTGGTCATTACTATAGACAAACACGGTCATTACTCTTATACAACTTAGTCATTACTATATACACAAACATAGTCATTATAACTTGATCATTACTGTACACAAACACGGTCATTACCCTTACACAAGTTGGTCATTACTATAGACAAACACGGATTACCCCTATACAAGTTGGTCATTACTATAGACAAACACGGTCATTACCCCTATACAACTTGGTCATTACTATAGACAAACACGGTCATTATCCCTATACAAGTTGGTCATTACTATAGACAAACACGGTTATTACCCCTATACAACTTGGTCATTACTATAGACAAACACGGTCATTACCCCTATACAACTTGGTCATTAGTATAGACAAACACGGTCATTACCCCTATACAACTTGGTCATTAGTATAGACAAACACGGCCATTACCCCTATACAACTTGGCCATTCCTATACATAAACATATTTCATTACCTTATACAACTTGGTCATTTTTATACACAAATATGGTCATTACCCTTATAGAACTTGATCATATTATACACAAACATGATCATTACTCTTACACAACTTGATCAATACTATAGACAAACACGGTTATTACACTTATACAACTTGGTCATTTTTATACACAAATATGGTCATTACCCTTATAGAACTTTATCATATTATAAACAAACACGATCATTACTCTTACACAACTTGATCATTACTATAGACAAACAAGGTCATTACACTTATACAACTTGGTCATTAATATAGACAAACACGGTCATTACCCCTATACAACTTGGTCATTAGTATAGACAAATACGGTCATTACCCCTATACAATTTGGTCATTACTATAGATAAACACGGTCATTACCCCTATACAACTTGGCCATTACTATACATAAACATATTTCATTACCTTATACAACTTGGTCATTTTTATACACAAGTATGGTCATTACCCTTGTAGAATTTGATCATATTATACACAAACACAATCATTACTCTTACACAACTTGATCATTACTATAGACAAACACGGTCATTACACTTATACAACTTGGTCATTACGTTTATATAATTTGGTCATTACTATTGGAGTACAAAGTAAGAGCGTAAGACCGTGCTCAATTCCAAATACGGAGTATAAGAACATCCTCATTTCCATTTCGAATGTCATTCCGAAACGCATCATTTCTGCCCATCCATTTCAATTAGCCGATCATCCAACTTTTTGACTCAAAGTGGGTCCAATGCGCAACAACCAGTCTCCTCTACACACTCCTTTCACTGTAACTTGCTCTTCACTCTTTGGTGATCGACGGCAACAATGGAGAAAATGATGAAGAAGGACTGAAGAATAACGTAAATTCCAAGCTCAATGTTGCAATCATTCATCCTGATCTGGGCATAGCTTATTTCTTCTCTTTTATTTTAATCCTTTATTTTAATCTCTCAAATTTCTTCAATTTCAAATTTTTTTTTTCATCTTGTAATTAGCTTGCTATTTCTGATTTTGTATGCGAATAATTCGCGCCTCATTTCACCTTCTCGACAAAGAAACACGACGAAATCAAAGTGAGATGCGTCTTATTACGTAAATTTTGCTGTGTAATTAGGTATGATTTGGATAAAATTTAGTGATTTGGAATTGAGACGAGGGCGGGATGAGGAGAGCGACGGCGACATGCCGTCGTGGTGGCTGTATCGCCGGCAGGAATCGGGCATGTCAGGTGCTGTCGTGGTGGTTGTTAGGAGATAGGAGTGAGAAGGGGAGGAGAGAGATGGTCTGTTAGATGGGAGAGATGAAGTCACGGGGTGTTGGAGAAAGTGTGGAAGGTATGTTTGGGCTTTGAGTATAACTTAAAATATTGGGCCAATAAATATAGTCCAGTCTGAAAATTTGGACGGGGGGTACAATGCTCATGGTACCCCGGGGGTACCATATAATTTGCGTGAAAAAAGACCTTCCCCTAAGCGCTCTTGCTTCCGATCATGAAATGACCGAATTGACCAAATTAGCTGCAGATTACCTACCAACTTCATATTTGGATGCAAATTAACGACGGCTTTTAAAAAATATATATAGGAAAAGAATTAGAAATTCATTACATCGTTGCGGTTTTAAGTTCCGCTAATATAATATTCAGTACATGTGAAGGTCCACCATCCACCCAAACACAAATCGAGTAGTCAGCTGGGCCTAGAAGAGTCATCAAATTCGTGACCGTATCATCTCACAGATTCAAACCATTTTATAATCTGGCACGCGACATCCCATTCCACCTAATTTTTTTTCTTTTACCAAATCACACAAAAAAATTTCAGAATTTGTCGATACACAGAGAGCACGCTACGATACTTTCGTACCTGATTCATAACTTTCTTCAAATATCAGCTCAATCGAACAAATTCAACATTAAATATAAACTCACTAAAAAATTAGAAAAAATGAAATCCTCTCAAATCGAAAAGTAACTCTTTAACACTTCTAATTTACTCAATCAAATATATATAGAAAAATGGGAATTCAATCAGGTCAGAAGTAAAGTAATGTCAGAAGGTCAGAAGTAATCTCAGCCACACATCTTGATAATCCAGTAACTCTCATAACTTCAGTTGCTCCGTAACTCCAGTAACTATAGCACATAACTCCAATAACTTTATAACTCTAACTTAACAATATTTAACTAAAATACGTAATTTTAACTTAATTTCAATAACTTCGATAACTAAAACACGTTTTTTTAATATAACTCCAATAACTACAACACGTAACTATAATAACTCCAATAACTATAACACGTAACTCCAACTTAACTTTGATAACTTTAATAACTTCAATAACTCCACATACTAAAATACGTAACTTTAATAACTCCACACGCTAAAATCGATAAAACAAAAAAAAAAAAAAAAAAAAAAAAAAAAAAAAAAAACTGAAAAATGAACCCCCTTTTTTTTCTCTCTCCTCCTCCATCCACCCTTAGCCACCACCACGCACCACCTCACCACCGCCGCCCCCATGCGCCGGCCACCAACTGCCGTGACTCCACCACCACCGTTAGACGGGCGCCGGTCAGGCGACACCACGGCGGCAGGTCTGACCCCACGCCACCCCTTATTTCGTCCTCCACGTCCATTTTTTCTCGTTTTCTCTCTCCTCTCTCACTTCCTTCCCCCGCCCTCATCGTCAACCGTGGCCGCCCATAAAGCCTCCACCGGCCCTTGCCCTGCGCCGCCGACCTCAAACACCACCATAACCGCCGCCAATAAGTGATAACAATGGAGATTGAAAAGAAGGGAGGCGATTATAGGGGAGAAAGAAGGGGCGGGGGCGTCGTGGATTGGCGGGAGGAGGGTCGCGGTAGGGAGGCGATCGAGGTGGACATTTCCGGGCCGGCGGTGGTGGTGGTCGGAGCTGGCCGCCGTCGGAGCAGGGTGGTCGGGAGGGGGGGGGGTTGGGGGAGGAGAGAGAAGAAGGAAGGGTAGTGTGTTTTTTTGTTTTGTTTTTTTTGTTTAATCTTGACCATTGATCTAGGTTCAATTGTGTGGCTCAGATTACTTCTGACCTTCTGACATAAATTTACTTCTGACCGGATACGCCCCCTAGAAAAATGTCTCTACAATAACATCAGCAGATTTTCCTGATATTTAATTAGGGTAAAAACATTAGTAGCTTGTAATTCGTTGGATTCTTTAGTTTCGGGGTCGTAAGCCATTAAAATGTGCGATTGACCTTTATACGACATATAGAGAAACAATTTGCCATCAATGGTCGTACCAATTAGATCCCATAGCTGGTTTGAACAGAGGAGCTTCTCCTTTTCCACTCGAAACAGAGAGGTCCAAGAATTCAAACTTCCGTACTCTTTCATGACCCAAATTCTATACTCTGAGTCATCATCGAAACCAATATCCCAACAAGCGAGCATGCCCTTGTGAACAAAAGTTTTCTGATGCGCGTAACCCTCATACTTTGGGGGGAGTGGGGGTAAATCCATCAGCCGGATACTCTTATCGTCGAAATCAAAGCATAAAATTTTGCCTATGCCTTGAATGGTACAAGTCCAATGGAAAACCCCATTGAAATAAGTCCCACCATTCATAAAGACTGGGGTATGGCAATCTCGCCATGATGCATCGGGCTCCACTTCTAATTCAGACCATGAATTAGTGCGTAGAGAGTAGAGATAAAGCTGACGGTCTTGTTTATTTTTCCGGTCTCTCACGAAAACCACCACCTTATAATCATTATCCTTGTTCGAAAACCCGACACCAAACGATGTGTCATAATAATCCGACTCGGGAACACGGGGGATCAACAACTCCTCAAGCGTCTTATGCGTTCTTGTTGAAGGGTTCCACAAACTAAAGGTAAATTTGGTCGAAGACGTACTCGTAACTCTACCATGATAAACAAGTAACAAGCCATTACATGACCCAATAACTTCTTCAAACAACGCTCGGTAATTAGATTCAGGAAACGGAAACGGAAACGTCTCGTGTTTCCCAGAAGAAAAGGTTTTATCAAACACCTCATAAGAATGCAGTCTGACCCCACGGTGAGAATGGACACATAGCCAATGAGCAAGGTTGTTGGTTTTCGGATTGTTGGCGTTTTCGAGATGAAGTGTGTGGAAACCGGAGTCGTGTTTGATAAGGAAGTTCCACGATTTACAAACACATCGGAATCGTAACAAAGCTTCTGAGGGAAGTCTCGAAAGGATGTTGGTGATCAACTCATGTGGTAAAAAAAAGTCCCCCAAGTTACTCATTCTCATAAAAAAAAACTCACCCAAATCTGAAAAGTTTGAGAAAAGTTATTTATTTAGTAAATTTTGATTCACCCATATCTAATTAATCCGTGACTTTAACATGAGCGATTAAACAAATAAGATATATAGATCCGTGACTATGATATTAGCGATTAATTGAACCCAAACGAAAAAAACATTATGGTTGGATAGGATCTAACAAACTAAAACCAAGAAAAATAGATCTGTGACTTTGTTAATAATAACGATTAATAAAATCAGAGATAGATAAGTTTAGGACTAACCTGTGAAAATCCACGAGCAATAATCTTGATGTAGAAAGGTAAGAGTAAATTTTAGGGTAGAAAAGAGAAAGAGATGGGGTAAAAACAGGAACACGACTACAGGAGACAGTGGCGAATCTAGCCCCAAAAACTTGGGGTAGCCTTCTTAGTGCAAATTAATTTTTTTAAATTTTTTTCCTTTTTTTTGGATTTTTTTGGCAATATTTTGACGTTTTCGGAAAATTTGGGGTAGGCGATGCACCTTAGGCTACCCCTAGATTCGCCCATGCAGGAGAGGAAAGTGAAGTGGCGGTACGAGTGAAGTGGGCTTTTTTTTCTCTGTACATGCCCAACCCTTGTGGAGTGGACGCGTGGTAAGCTTCACAAACAAAAGAAAAAAAAAAACAAAAGAAAAAAAAAAACATCGACAAACCCAAATTTTCAAGCAGTAGGTCTTGTGGGAAACCGTCTCTCAATAATTTATTGAGAGACCAACAATTTGATTTATATTGTGACCGCCTTTATATAATTAGTGACCCTTGTACTATTTTTGGTAATCGTTTTAGTTAAAGACCTTAATACTTAATATAAGATTTGCAAATGGGTTACTTTGTAAATTTGAGCTAATTGTATATGTTGGGATCCTCCAAAATCATAGATAATGTGATTTACAATACTAAATTAATACGATAACTAAAAGTATTATCATGGTTACAAACAATATAAAAAGAGTCACTTTGTAACATAGTATAATGGTCTCTCAATAAATTATTGAGAGACCGTCTTTTATGAGACTTTGTGATTTTCAAGTTTGTTTCGCAATGAGTAAGAGCAATGACGCTAAACGCAGCAAAATCTATACACCGTATTTTGAATAAAATATCAAGAAATTTGTGGGAAACTATCCTTAACTTATACCATTTTTAACACCTTATGAAATTTTTTTTTCAAAGAAGCATCAAATATATATATATAAACAAAATCAATTGGTCGTTAAGATATAGGGTCACCACGTGCACAAAATGCATAGTTAAGGGCCATCGTATGTAGAAAGTTAAAATTTACCACGTACATTCTTGCAAATTACAAGGTCACCACGTGAATTTCCAGTAATACATCTTATTCACCTTGTTGTTTGAAGATATGAGGCGGAAATAGAGCTGGAAGTTGTTATAGATGGAGTCCAACCAAAAAATAGATTTTAACATGTATGGTTTGACAAAAATAATTATATTAGGTGTGGTTTGAGCAAACTTTAGTTCTCATAGATGTGCGTGGTTCGACCAAAACTCTACATTATTATACAGAATAAAATTACAAATTCTATGTTGGGTTTGGTAGACAATTACATAGAGTAATCTAATTACAATCAGTACAAATGATATATTTACACGTTACTGGTACATTATACCATGGTTTTGAGAGCACAAGATATATGGTTCTCCCATTCAAAATAAGGGGTGGACCCCATGAAATAAAAAATGAAAAATTATTTTAAAGTGCGGTTCATACTCCTCTATTGTGTGAATGTCCATCATGCTCCTTAAGCTATCGGGAGCATGGTATATATAAGTATTATTACAGTACTAAATATTGTATCATTGTAGATCCCCCAATGATTAATTGTCTTTAAAATCTAGGCCGAATTCACGTGTTACCCTCGAACTATGTCATAATGCGTTTGGTGCCCCTACCTTCGAAACTTGTACAATCTGGTGCCCCTGAACTTTTTGATGTTAAACGATGGTGCCATATAATTAGTGAATCTAATCCTTAATTAATAAATAAAATAATACCGTAATAATAAACTCCACGAACATCAGCCCTTACCCTCGCCAGGCCTCCCTGAGCTTTTTGTTGGGGTGAGTTCGACTTCGGGATAGATGGGGTGTAGGTCTCTATCCTGCGCAATGAACAAACAGTCAAGGGGTCGGGGTTTTACCCAGGCGACGCCCCTCCGACGCTCAAGTCAGTATTGGGTGCGATCGAGAAGTGGGGTGTCAAGATTGACTTATCACCAGAATGGCAGAAAGAATGTCAGAAATATATAAAGTGGAATTAGAATTAACCTGGATTTGTGGAAAATGAGAGGGTAGTTATAGTGAAAGGAGGTCCCCCTTCATCTTAACCCTCCATTCTCCTGACCATCCAACGGATGAGATTTATTGGGTATTATGGGTATCACATGAGTTTTATTAAATGCATTGAGCCTCTATTTCTAAGGGTCGTGGACTCATTTGTAAAATGAACTCCAACACTTGTACTACCCCATCTATCCCATTCATATTCGAATTTACTACATATTAAGTGTAGACACCATTTACTTTGTCTACAACTCTACATATAGACTCCTAGTATTTTGCATAATCAATACGACAATACACCGTAAATTTTAACTTACCATAAATAATTAACATACATAAACATTTCAACATCAAATTCGATTTTACTTGGGAGCGAGTCAAATTGTATGTTCCTTTTGTTGAAGATAAAAATTTACATTCAGAACTCAAACGAACCAATTTTGTCTTCTCGTACTAATTAATCGATCTCTAATAATGCCGTGCATTCAGAGGATGACGTTAGACACATTATCGGGCCAATTACGAGGCTGAAACAATAGCTAATTACCCTATATCCTCCAACTCCTATTACACAAGTGTTGTCTTCGATCAGTCTTCACCTAGTTAGGAATCGAGCAACTTTTATAACAAAAACAGGCTTTCCTCATATGCAACTAATCCCGTTATATCTTTGCTTGCTGGTACTAGTTCCTCTGTCTGTCGAGTTTCGAGGTCATAAGCCATCAATGCTTCCTTCTCAATCCCTGAAGCATACAGCAATCGGCCATCCGTGGTTGAACCAAATAATCTGGTAGAGTCAAAACGAAGGACCGTGTCGTACTCATCTAATTTACGCAAAAAAGTCCAAGACTTTGAGCACCCATCGTCTTTCATAATCCATAATTCTTGATCTATAAGATCCCATAAAGCCAGCACATCCTTGTAGACGAAAATATTAGACATTTTTGGCGCACAAGAACAATAAGAGGGTAGATCTATGTCGCGAAACTTTCTATCGTTGAAATTGAAGCACAATATCCAGTTACCTTTACTCCAATTATGGCTTCCACAAAACCAATAACACTCCCCATTGATATAAGTACCGAAAACGGCTGAAAGAAATTCCCAAGGAGTAGTAGGCTCTGAATGAATTTCGGACCAAGAATCATTGGTGACAGAGTAGACATGAACGTTGTCTTGGTTGTCTCGCCGATCTTTGTGTATGATAACAACCTTATGATCATTATCGTTGCTCGAAAATCCGAACCCTAGCAATAAATTATCTGAGCTATAATAGTTGGATGTCGATAACTCGAATGTCTGATGACTTCTCGTTGAGGGATTCCACAAACTCATCTCGATACAGTCCCGCGGCTGCGCATAATCATCGTATGGCTTACTGTAATGATAAACACATTTCAAGCCCTTACATGACATGACTATTCTCCTGCTGTACGTATTCCTGCAACCCATGTGTTCCTCATTGTTGATGACAAAAATAATTTTGTCCTAGCGATGGAAGGTTTTAGTCCAGTAATCTCGATGGGCTGAAGACAAAGAAAAACCCATCTGGATGCAATACTCAACCTGGGCCGACGGCAGACGAACGAAGTCCATCTATTCAAACTTAATAGGTGGCGCCAAGGCACGAGAAGCAGTTGAAGTAAGAAGAAACAAACCGCTAGCAAGTATTCTTCCCCACGTTTGGAGAAGCTTGGGAAGTTGAAGTAACCGCCAGAAGGTTTATCCTATAAATAGCGCAGCAAGAAGCAGCATAAAAGGACAATCAAGCATCAACAACATTTATCAAAGTCTTTTTAGTTCTTTCTTTTTAGTGTACATCGGGTAGCCTCGCCCCGTAGCGCGAGCAGTTCATGTTTTAGCGTAACTTTTTCTTTTCCATGGTGAAGATAGAAGGCATGGAGGTAATTGATTCCATCTCTTCCTGGACTCTTCATTAGCAAACCTGACATTTTCTTTCAATTAATGGTTACTACTTTAGTTTGTAAGAACCCGTCTTTTATCTTTGCATTTTAGTACTTTCATTTCATGGCATTTAGTTCATCGCGGTCAGTCTAAATTAAGTGCTCTTAGGATTGACACTTCATATAAGTGTCCTTAATTTTAGCGTTCAACAAATTGGCGACCACAGTGGGAGGTAAGATATAATTCTTAGACGGAATTGTAATTGTTTACCTTTCGTAACCAAACAAACCTTTTGATCAAATCAAGTACGGACATCAAACTGACTTGTAATTTCAAGAAGCAAGAAATGCCTACGACAAGGTCTGCTTCTCAGCGAGACAATTCGCATGAAACTCCCCTTCCTCAGGGTGGACGGACCGAGCCGTCTAACCAAAATATGGGTACCGATACACCCATTATCAATGTAAGTTCAGATAACTCATCATCGAGTTCTGAAGGACAAGGCCAAACTTCGCCGGCTCTCCGTAGTCAGGCAGAAGAGAGTTTACTAGCAGATTTGGATCTTAGCAAAGTGTCTAAGACCCAGTTAACTATTTTTCACAAAACATATGTGAAAATTGTTAAGGATTTGTTGGTAAATGGACAAGAAGTTGAACGAAAGCAACTTGAGTCCCAGATTCAGCGATTGACACAAGAGTCATCGCGGGCCTTTGCTCAGATTGCTCAGAGCTTACATGAGGATGCTCGGGATGGAATATCACGGCAAATTGATAGAATTATCCTTGACATCAATGAAACTTTCAATGCAACCTTTGACGCACTCACAAGAAGTGTTGCAACAGAGGTTGTATGTCGCCTTGAACCGTTGCTACAGAGGCACTCTCAATTAAACGAAAAACTTGAGAGGATCCTCGATTTGGGACAAACTATTGCCCAAACTAGAAGTAGAGCCATAACGACTGATGAACCAAGTGGCGTTGAAAGAAGTCATGGTGTAGATGCCCGACCGATAGGGTACCCACCAAGTGCGACAGTCCTAACCGGACAGGGGGTTCGGGGTCCTAATAGTGACCCGCAAACTTCTTCATTACGCCAAAACCCTCCTCCTGTTTTTGGACTTAATGAAGACAGGGGAGAGCCTAGGAGATCTGAGAGCCAGGGAGCGGAGGCTGGGTCAGGTTGGTCAGCAGGCCCAGGCACTCAATCGAATAGGGTTGATCCTGCTCATATAAGCAATGATACAACAACTGGTGGTATACCGGCAGTTGGAGTACATTCAGGAAATAACCAACACAGTTTTGGTTTAGGGGGTTACAATACCCAAACAAGTTTCACGGCGTCGGTCCCTACGAGTGGGATACATTACGCTAACCCTAACCATATCCCGGTTCACAGCACATTTGGAACATCGGGGCAATATGGATATCCTGCCTCGGGGAGAGGTCAAGGAGTTTCTATGGGAGGATTTGGAATGCCTTATCAGAACCCAGAGACTTATACTCATAATAGTATAGGATCGGGGCATAATAATTTCCAAAGTCAACAGCCACCTGTAATGCATAATGTTGCAGGTCATTATAGGGCTGAACCTAACATACCTAATTATGGTGGAGATTACCAAAATCAATACCATGCTGCGCCCAACTTTGGAGTTGGTCGACAAGCGGAAAATGCGCTTGAGGGTATGATTGAGGCGATAGTGGAAAGAATGGGTATTCCTGTCGGTAGGAATAAGAATAAGAGTTTTGACCATTCTCCTTATCCAGCCTATATTGATAGAAATAACCCGTTTCCGAGAGGGTTTAAGATTCCTGATTTTACCCTGTTTTCGGGTAATGATCAGATGTCGGCTGCAGAACATTTGGTTCGCTTCACGACTCAATGTCGCGAGGCCGCCGATAATGAGAACTTGAAATTGAGGTTGTTTTCTAGTTCGTTAACTGGAAATGCATTTAATTGGTATATAAATTTACCACCTAACTCAATCTTCAGTTGGGAAAACCTTAGGGACAAATTCGTGGAACATTTCTTGAGAATGGATCCAGGAATTACTCTGAGTGAATTAGCTAGGATAACGCAAAGGCCTAGAGAATCAGTGAATGACTATCTTAATCGTTTTAAGAGTCTTAAAGGGCGATGCCCAGTGTCAGTCCCGGAACATGAATTTGTGCAAATGGCACAAGAAGGATTGTTACTCGAATTCAGAAAGAAATTCGGTGGCGATACCTTTGTTGATTTCCCAGAACTGACCCGATGTGCAATCAAATATGAGAAAATGCTAAAAGAAGAAGTTAATCATAAGGAACATGGTAGCAAACAGAAAACTGCTTATCATGCTCATGTTGCACAAGTCGAGCCTGATCAGATTGGCGAACAATTTGATGAGGAGATTGACGAAGAAACATACAATAATATGCAAATAGAGGTCAATGCTTTAGAGGTGGTTAAGTTCGACACACCCCTTGTCTGTCCTGCTCTCAAAAGAAAAGAAACCTTCAGTAAAAGAAGTTTCAAGAGTAAGGAAAGAAGAAAATACACCTTTGAGATAGCCCGCCTTGACGATATGGTCCGATATTGTCTTAAGGAGGGTATTGTTAAGCCCAGAGAAGGGCATGTGGTCAAGTCCTTAGAGGAAATAGGGAATAGGAGATATTGTGTTTGGCATGATACTTTTACTCACTGGACTAGGGAATGTGATCACGCTAAAAACTGTTTTCAGGATCTTATCGATGAAGGCAAATTGTTGTTTGCCGATGAGACTGAAAGAAAAGGAAAGTTTGTTGTCTGCAATATGATTTCTGTTGATCAGGTTGCTTTAAATGATTTGCAGGCTTTCCAGGAGAATGATGAACGTGAAGAACGGGCGATCACAGTATTGCACCGGTTGATCGATGATGGTGTCATATTCCTACCAAAAGTCGATGAAAAAGGAATGGAAGGAATGTGCAGGTGGCATATAACAGCTGCTCATTCCACTGCTGATTGTGTCTCGTTCAGGGGGTTGGTGAAGAGAAAGTGTGAAAAGAAATTCATTACTATCACCAAGAAAGAATCGAAGGCACTGAGATTAAATGAGTTAGAGGCGGATCTCGACAAGATTCGTGCTCCACTCAAGGAAGAAAAGCAGAAAGGCGATGGAAAATCAAAGCCTTCTCCGCTGAAGCAAGAGCAGTCCGATGCAACCAAATCATCGGAAGTGAAAACTTATAAAGAGGCGTTAGAACATAACCCTCTTCATGAAGAGGCCATAAAGGGGTTGAAAACATTGCAACACCATTTATGTCCGAACTGTGCTGATCAACTCCACCTTGAATTGATTAGGACTCGGGTCATTGAAAATGATCCAAAATGGATACCTGCATACAAAAAGGTACCAAACAAGCGAGTACGAATGAACAACGAAAGTTTTGAGTACTTCGGAACACCCAGGCCTGGCACTCCGCGAATGGAGGGTAGAGGAGGCAGGGGTGGAAGAGGAGCATTTAAAGGAGGAAGGGGATCACATCGGTCACCTGTTCCTTTCTCTACTCCGAGAGGAAGTGACTCAAGTGGATCAGCAAAGTCTGATCTGACAAGCGTTTCACATGACTACCGAAGAGGCAGGCAAGAAAAAGCCTTGAAAATTCGGAAGGATGTTTTGATGGCGCAGCAGCAAGAAGCACAAATTGCTCCGTTGCGCAAAGAGGAGGAAGCTTTGTCCGTTAACAAAGTTTCCCTTGGAAAGGGTAAGAAAGAAGTTTCTCAAAAGAAGGAACCTCAAGAAGGACCCGTGGCGATGGAGACAGATAGGCCAATCCAAGATTTGGATTTGGTATCTCCCGCTGAAACAGAAGCGCTACTAAAAACGGATAGCGCAGGTGTTGAACGGAAAATGGAAGAGTTGCAACGGGTTATGTTGCATGAAGATCCAGTTGGTTCAATACCAGATAAGAATCAATTCAGAGATAAGGAGGGTGATCAAGATTCAGACGGTGATGATTTTGATCTCAAGGTCAATGATGACGATGATTTACTCTGCGATGAGGAGTTCTCAGATTTCGGGTCCGAGCCTGAACCTGGGGAAATCTCGCCGGAATGTAATGTAGTCACATTACCATCAACCTTTAAGAGGGTGCTTACTACCGAATTCGAGAAGACGGGGACGGAGTCCTGGGCCGATGAGGTAGAGCAAGCCGAAAAAGCAGGTACGCGTAAAGATACTGCAACCTGGCCTGAAGATTTTTCAGTCTTTGCGCTCAGCAAAAGAAACAAAAGCGATACTAAAATCGCGATGGGTGACGATACCCAAAATACAGATACGGGACCTGCTCTAGCCACAAACGGACGAGCATTTCCTAAAAGGCGTAAGGGTTTTTCTCCAGCTGCCGATAGTCTGGATGACCCAACCGCACAAAAGATTCTAAACGCTTTGTTTAGACGGCCTGATCTTGATACGAATCATAAAAAGGCATTATACATAACCGCAAAGTTCCAGGACCAATTCATTAGCCAAGTGTTAGTGGATACTGGGGCAACAGTTAATATTCTCCCCTTGTCAATTTTATTAAAGATAGGAAAGACAAGGAAAGATATTAAGAAAACTAATGCAACCGTTATTAGTTTCAGCGGTGAGCCCTACGCAGTTGAGAGCATTGTAAAAGTTAGGACACAAGTCGGAGATTGTGTCAATTATATGGCTTTCTTTGTAATTGATGGTGATTCTGGTTATAATGCCATTTTGGGACGAGATTGGTTGCATCGTAATTATGCAATTGCATCGTCTTTACATCAATTATTAGTCCTGTGGAACGGCAAGAAATTTGAAATAATTGAGGCCGACAAAGAATTTACAATTCTGACAATTGAATTTGAAATTCCCAGGTCTGCTCTAAGAGCCAGAAGAGATTACAAGTTCAGGACAGACCGATATCCTGATCTTGCTGATGAGATAGAACAAGAAATATCGGCGATAGAAAATGAAGACTACACGGACGTAGTTGAGAGCGAGGATGAAGCGAGCCATCCTGCTCAGGAATATTTAACTGAAGCTGAGACGAGTCGGTTGAAGTTGAATCAGATTAAGATACGGGAACTCACGGATGAGTCCCCTCCCTCAGAATTTAGGGAAGTATCTACTATTGTAAATAGCCTTGGTCACGGTTTCAGTCATCGATACAATTTGAATGGCTTGGACAGTGGCGATAAGGATGCAGAGTCTAGTTTTTAGCTCTGTTTGTTCTGAAACTATCATTGTATTTATTAATGGATTTTAATATTAATGATTGTAAAGAAGATCCTTATTTGGCTGACGATGAAACAATAGATGAGATTTTCTGGTCTCATTACCAGGAAAAGTTTGGCCTTACTTTTAATGTTATGACGGTTGAAGAAACACCGGATGACCGTGATTCTTTCTTTGAAATAGAGGAAGAAGAGGAAAAAGTATGGGCAAAGAGTGATGACATCAGACAAAACGTAACTGATGAATTACTTGAAGTGAACCTCGGATCAAAAGAGAATCCAAGGATTACTTATATTAGTAAGTTGCTCCCTGAAGAAGAGCAAGCCAAATTCATTGCAATTCTTCATGAGTATAAAGATTGTTTTGCTTGGTCCCACAGTGAAATGCCAGGTTTAAGCAGAGAAGTGGTTGAACATCGGTTACCGATTATGCCAGGTTTTCAACCAGTTGCACAACAACCTCGACGGTTGGCGCCTGAATTACTGCCAAAAATCCAGGAGGAAGTGGAGCAGTTATTGAAGGCTGGTTTTATAAGACCAATTAAATATGCACGTTGGATTGCGAATATAGTCCCCGTCATTAAAAAGAATGGAAAAGTCAGGGTCTGCATAGACTTCAGAGACTTGAATAAAGCGACTCCTAAAGACCAATATCCAATGCCTGTCGCGGACATGCTAATAGATGCCGCATCGAGATACGAATATATCTCATCGTTGGATGGGTATGCCGGCTATCATCAATTTAGGATAGCCGAGGAGGATTGCCACAAAACGGCCTTCCGATGCCCTGGATCAATGGGAATTTATGAATGGGTTGCCATGCCTTTTGGATTAAAGAATGCAGGGGCAACCTATCAAAGAACCATGGACGCGATCTTTAAAGACATGATCGGGAAGTCTATGGAGATTTACATCGATGACGTGCTGATTAAATCACATGATTTGGATTCACATCGAAACCATGTGAGACAGTCACTTCAAAGGATGAGGGAATTCGGCTTGAAAATGAATCCACTTAAATGTGCATTTGGAGTAAAAGCTGGAAATTTCCTTGGTTTTCTCATTCATAAAAAAGGAATTGAGATTGACCAAAATAAGGCTAAAGTTGTCTTAGCTGCAGCGCCGCCCTCAAATAAGAAAGAATTACAAAGATTTTTGGGGCAAATTAATTATGTAAGGAGGTTCATGGCCAATTTAGCCGGGAAAACGAAAATTTTCTCACCCCTTCTGAAATTGAAAAAGGAAGATTTATTTGTTTGGGAAAAGGAACATCAAGATGCTTTCGACCAAATCAAAAAGCAACTTGCGTCTCCTCCTGTTATCTTACCACCAAAACAAAATGGTAGGCCCTTACGAATCTACCTTTCTGTCACTCAAGATTCCATTGCAAGTCTCTTGACCCAGGAAAACGAATTGGGACATGAGCAAGCGGTGTTTTACTTGAGTCGGATTTTACAGGATACAGAGAAGCGATATACACTGGCGGAAAAATGGTGTTTATGTCTCTACGACGCGTCTGTTAAATTGGTGCATTATTTCATGGCTTTTAAGATCGAAGTGGTGTCACCTACAGATGTGCTTCGGTATCTCCTTTCCCAACCTTTCCTGAAAGGAAGGTTATGTAAATGGCATCTCCATTTGCTTCAATTTGACCTTGTTTATTTGCCACAAAAGGCAATTAAAGGTCAAGGACTATCGGATTTCTTGGCGTTGCACCCAAGCGATGAGCAAGTTTGCGAGGATCCTAAGGATTCTTGGACTTTGTTTTTCGATGGGTCATCTACCAGGACAACTGCTGGGGCAGGGGTCGTAATCATCGATCCTGAGGAACACACTACAAAGTTGGCCATAACTTTGGAAGGTGAATGTACTAATAATCGAGCAGAATACGAGGCTTTGATTATCGGACTCGAAATTCTCCAAGATATGGGAGTCGAGAAGGTCCGCGTATTTGGTGATTCCCAGTTGGTCATAAACCAAGTGATGGGAGAGTATAAGTGTAATGCTTTAGTAGCATTATATGGCACTCACAAAGTAAGGAATTTGGTGAGTACTTTCAAGAAAGTTGAATTCCACCATATTCCCCGCGATATTAATCACATTGCGGATGAGTTAGCCGGATTTGCATCATCAAAAGAGATGGCCGTAACGCCGGATGATTCAGTAACTCTTTTGAGAAGAACTCTACATCCATTGAAAAATTTCGATGAATGGAGTGAGAATGATCCCATCAATGCCATCAATAGCATTGACATTCTTAGCTCTGATGTAGATTGGAGAGATGAGATAGTCGAATATCTCAAGGATCCGTATAATAGGGAAGTACCTTTCAGGGTCAGAATGGCGGCTAATAACTATTTCCTTGTAGGGAACGAACTCTTTAGGAAAGATGTTGATGGCCAAATCCTGAAATGTGTAGACGCGGGAGAAGCATTAACCGCGATGGCCGAAGTCCATGATGGTTTATGTGGCGCTCATCAAAATGGCTTAAAAATGCGATGGGCATTACATAAAGCGGGTTTCTATTGGCCTTCAATAAGAAAAGATTGCATTAAATATGCGAAAGGATGTGAGAAATGCCAAAAGTATGGGCCCATTGTCTCAGCGCCCGCAGCACCGATGAAATGTGTCTTGAAGCCTTGGCCTTTCCGTGGTTGGGCAATGGACGCAATCGGGGAAATTAAACCCAACTCATCCAAGAATCACAAATTCTTGTTGGCAATTACAGATTATTTTACCAAATGGGTTGAGGCCGAGCCTTTTAAGAAGCTCGATACAAAAGCGGTCTTAGAATTCTTGGAAGAAAAAATCTTCGTAAGATTTGGAATTCCTGAATCTATTACTGTTGATAATGCGAGTATTTTCAGCAGTGACCCATATGTGGAATTCTTGGCCAAATTTGGAGTTAAAGTCATACACTCTACTCCATATTACGCACAGTCGAATGGTCAAGCTGAGTTTACGAATAAAACTATTATTGCCGGCCTCCGGAAAATGATTGAGTTGAATCCTAGGAAGTGGCATGAGAAGCTGCGATACGCTCTATGGGCATATCGGGCGTCAAAACGAGATGCAACTGGCATCTCGCCTTTTGAGTTAGTTTATGGTCACGACCCAGTGATTCCGGCAGAAGTTGTTGTACAATCAGCAAGGATTGCCAAACAATCAGAACTCTTCGGAAAAGAGTACGTGGAGGCGATGAGTATCGAACATTTAGATACTGAGGAAACTAAGTTTGAAGCCGCACAAAGAATGAGGTTGCAAAAACTCAGAGTGGCGGAAGCCTACAACAAAAGGGTTCGTGCTAAGTCTTTTCATAAGGGAGACTTGGTGTGGAAGATGATTTTACCTTCTGGTCACAAGGATCCAGTTTGGGGTAAATTCACACCTAAGTGGGCAGGTCCTTTTAAGATCCATAAAGAATGTCTTGGAAATTCATACATTCTGGTTTCGAGAAAAGGGAAGGTCTCAACTAGGCCTTTGAATGCAAAATATCTTAAGAAGTTTTACCCATCGATATGGGAGCAACATGGTCCAGAATTCAAAAAACTACATATTCAATTATATGATAGTTTACAAGAACAAAAGAGAGAGTTAGAGTTGGGGCATGAACTGAACAAAAGTACTCTAGAGTCCTATGAAGAACAATTCTTCGAGATTCCAGAGGAGCCCACAGCTTCATGGTAGAGCAGTTGTTGTCGTCATGTGAAAGGTTTGAGCAACCAAACCTAGCGCGATGAGCATAGCCCTGCGTACACCGTGGATCTCTTTCTTGATTTGTTGAAGGTTTTGTGCTTGAGTCAGCAACTCTTTCACATTCTTTCGAGTAGTCTCTGTTTGCACTTCGAGTTGATTAAGTTCAGCCTGATTTGTGGACAGCTGCTGGTTCAGGGATTGTTTCTCAGCCTCTAACTGGTCCATTTGCTGTTGGATGTCGAGAAGCCTTGCCTTGATCTCTGCATCGGTTTGTTTCTTGGCTGCGACATCAGTTACAAGAGGCAATACTTGGTCTTGAGTTGATTTCAGTTGGGGCAAGACAGTACCCATTTGATCAGCCTGTTGTTGGAGGGCAACCAACCGTTGTTGTTTCCCAACTACCTCTGTTTGCAACAGAGAGACCAGAGAGCGCCAGACTACTTCATCCTTCCCTTGCAGTTGATTCAAATAATTAACCAATGCGAGAGCGTCTGACTCAGATGTAAGATCAGACTTCAGCGCAGCAAGGCAATCAGGAACTGTAACTTGTTCATTAATGGGCGATGCACTCTCTTCAAGAAGGCTCCCTATTTGATTGGATAGAGTTTCCAGCGATTCTGTCAATACAAATGTAAATCTTTGTTATTTACAGAAGTTTATAATTTTGGAACAGTAATTTGCTCTTTAAATATAAAGAAAATTACCTGTTTCAAATACTTGTTTGCTTGTGTCTTCAATGTTGTCTCTTACTTCTCTCGGCGGAGAAGGAGGATTTTCTTCATTTATTTCCCCAAGGACCTATTATGTACAAAGAATAATAGAGTTGGTAAATAATGATGAATCTAAAAGTAATATTGAATGCCAAGATGTTAAGTCATACCTGATTCACGATAACATCAGGGTTGACAGGTGCGCTGCTTGGTTGATCCTCAGCGATTGGCTGACTAACAGCACTTGAAGTCTCCTTTGGCGACGGTGAAGGAGGAGTTGTAGTATGATGAGACACTTCCGCTGCTGCAATTGAAGATGGTACTGAAACAGTGGTCTCGATTGCCATCTCCACTGGATTATCCTCAGATGGCTCAGAAATAGCTGTCTTTTTGGGAGGATTCTGAGGGGAGTCAGATGCAGACTCAGGATTCTCTCGTCCCCTTTTCTTTGAACCCTTGCCTGAAGCAGGTTTGGAAGCAACCTTCGCCGAACTTGACGCTCTTTGCTTCTGCTTGAGGGACCTCCTCGGGTGGACAGTCTTGAAGTGTCATTTGCTCTGAGAGGGCTTTGAGGCTTCAGAAGCAGCAGGTTGTTCAGTTGAAAGAGGAGTGGCTGGAGGCGATGTCTTCACCTTTTTGTCCAAAAAGGCTGATAAAGGTTGGTCATCATCAGACCCATCGACGTCTGGCTTTACCACTACACCCTCTTTCTTCTTCTTTGAAGGTTTCTGCCGCGATGGAGCTTGTTCTTCAGCGACTGCAAAATCAGATTCCTCAACGAATTGGGGAACGGATATTTCAGGCTCCTCAAAGACCACCAATGATAGATCATTGGCCGAGC
The DNA here is from genome assembly GCA_963457585.1 of Spergularia bocconei. Taxonomy (NCBI): domain Eukaryota; kingdom Viridiplantae; phylum Streptophyta; class Magnoliopsida; order Caryophyllales; family Caryophyllaceae; genus Spergularia; species Spergularia bocconei. The sequence goes on along the minus strand of OY734943.1, from coordinate 24,387,023 downwards.
CTGAAGCGAGATCAGTCTCCTGGTCAGAATTATCAGGGACTTTTTCTTCTTTTTGTGTTGAGGTCACCAGCGACCTTATCTGCTTGTTTGGGGTTTCTGAAAACAAGATTTAAGGTCAACATCTAATCACGAAATGGTTAGAGAGTAAATTAACTTATCGAAAGTAAGGCGAGAGACTTACCTTCCATGTTGAGGGTCAGAGTGATCCGCATATGAGCAGGAAGACGGATTGAGTTTTGAATGTAAGGCATGTGGCGCCACCAGAGTTTGAATTGTGCAGTCTCATAGGCATGCCATCGCCAAGATTCTGGATGTGCGAGAGACGACATTGTCACAGTCTTGCTTTTGAGGATGCTGTCCTCAGAGAAAACTTTTCTGTCCCACCATGGCCTGTTCTGAGTTTGATAATAAGGGACGGCTAACCCTTGAACCAGCCCAAACTGACGAGCAACAAGTTGTGGGTTGTATAATTCAAACCCAAGGAACCCAGGTTCAAAGGCGTATAGGTCTTTTTTTTGAAGGACACTAGACCAGAAACCGCCATCGAAAGAAGCACTCCTTGATTCAGAAGATACAAAGATCCCGAGAGGGGTGATGTCAAGGCTTTGCATCCAAAGAGGAAGGGCACGATAGATCCAGTGATCCTCTTTTAATTCTTGTTGTTTGGCCAAAAGGAATAGGTTCCAGGCAACAGGGAGTGAGTACCCGTAAGAAGTCACCCCCATTAAATATCCAAGGATCTGTCGAGGATGAACACCAATTTTGTCATCGACAGCGCGGAAGACGAAATCGCCATAGCAGAAGCAGTCTTCAATGTACACATCTGATGAAAAGTTCAGCAGATGACAAAAGTACATCACTCCCCAACAAGTTAGGAGCCACAATGGGCCTGATAGAGGGAGTAGTCCTTGGGACACCTGTGGATCCTCATCCCCTAGATATAGGGCACGACCGCGATAGAGGCATCTATACAGAGATCCTAGTAACATAGGGCCTAGCGCAAGAGGTTCTGGCTTCGCGACAGACAAGTTTGCAGCCAAAACCATGTAAGCTTTTGAAACATTGCCGGAGCGCGACATAAACATGCGACTCAGGGCAAAGGTGAGGAAGAGTACGACTTCCTTTGGCGTTACTTCATCCTCGGAGGATGCATACGCATTAATCAAGGTCGAGAAAGACAGGCCAGAGGCTTTTGCCTTCAACATTCCATCATAAATGGAACTGGCCCCGGCATAAAGTTTTTCTGCCGCTGGGACACACTCTATGGTTGACAGTTCTTTTCCACTAATTCCATTAGGGGAGAGACCCGTGATACAGGCAATGTCAGCCAGAGTGACAGTCATGTAGCCCGCTTTTGTGACAATACAATTAGCGGTGGGGACCCATAAATACAAGAAAGCAGTCGAAAATGAACCATCGAATGGAATGTGGGAATAGCATGCTAACCTTAAGAAATGGAGTAGCCTCTGTTTTTCCCAAAGAGAATGAAAAGAGGAAAGTCGTTCCATCCATTCATCTGCTCGTGACACACTGACCCATCCTTTGATTGGCTTGGTCACGTTAGGGAGACGGCAGGGCTGTACTTTTTCACAGTACGCCAGAGGTCGTGATTCAGGAGTGTGCATTATGTCGTTTAATGCCTCTCTGATATCAGCGGAGTCAGTGTCTTCTGTTACTCCGCGCTTCCAGATAAAACATGGGCCAATTTGCCCGCTCGGAAGTGGTTCCTTATCGGTAGGAGAACCATAGTGCCAGAAGTAATTCGGGTAGTAAATTTGCCGGTACTTATTGATCGTATCAACAAGTTTCCGAGCACCCCCGGTATATGAATCAGGCCAACGGAGGCTGAGTTGAATTTCTGGCTTTTGTTTCATGTTTGTTTGATTGAAAGAAGGGAATTTCTTTTTACTAAAATGTAGGAAGGAATGTAATAAAATTGAGAATTTGGTGTTTGTCAATTGAGAAACCCAGTTCCCCTTTTTATAACCTAATTTCAGAAACTTAAAACGGCACCGTTTTGACGAAACAGTTATTTTCCGAATTTGGTTAAAATTCGTTGAATAATTGGAACGGTTAAGAGTTGTTATTATAGACAAATTATCTATAATTTCATTTTGGTGATTTGTTTCTCTCTCCTCTGATAGGGGAACTTAAGCGGTTTTTTCCTCTTTAATTAAAGGGAATCTTGTTTAAGGAAAAATCATCATTAGTTACAGTTTCCAAAGTCCATTTTCACCCGTTAAGAAAATGCGTGGTCGAGGCAAAATGGCTTTTGGTTTTCCTCTGAAAAGACCCATCACTAGAACACGATGAGTCTCTTGGGGAATTATAAATAGAGGAGTGACTTGTGCATATTTCACAACAAAAACTTCTCACCAAAAATACTTTCTCTTCTCAAATTACATCCGAACCATCAAGATGTCTTCAAAGAAGTTCAACTCTGTCACGAAAGGAACAGATGTGAGCGCTAAGAGGAGGAAGGATAAGGAAGCGATACCACCCCATCTCAACGACAAGATGGAAGAGGTGGCGGAGTCGGCGTTTGCTCCGATTGCTCACAACATTGCTAGGACAAACCGCCCACGGAAGGCTGCTCCTTCAGGCAAAAAGAAGGCAGGAAGCCACTCCCGTTCTACTCTCAACATGAAGAGAGGCAGGGGCACCATTGCCAAGCGGCCTTGGGCAAGAAAAGATTGGCCAACGAAACAGGCCTTACAGATGGCGATGAAGGCTGCGGAAGAAAATCTTCCAAGCGACAGCAGTCCAAGCAGTGAAGCAACTGACTCCGACGACAGTCAGACCTTCATTGATTGGGACCTCCCAGAGGCAAACTGTCGCTTTAAGCCAGACCGCGCTGAGAAGCCATATTACTCCGATGCTGACGATAGCGAGAATAATAGTGACTATAAAAGGCCATCGCCTTAGGAACTTTTATTTTCATATGCATCGTAATGTAATTCTACTCTAATGTAAAAGTGCTTTGTATTATGAATTTAATATAAAGTCTTCTTTTATCTTAATGAATTTTTAGTGATTAAAACCGAATTTTTAATTGCTTAAAATTAGAAATTTGAATATAAACAGAATCCGGAATTTAAGGGTTTTGACAAATTCAAACCTTTAAAGCCTCAGCGCTATTCTGTATTTCTCACAGACTTGAGAATTCTATTCAAATTCTTTACAATTTATGGAGGTCTTCCCAGATAGGAATCCTCTTTTCTTTCATCATCTTGCTCTCAAATCAATTCCTTTTGGTCAACGCAAAACGGAATTTAAGTATCAAACAACTTTGACCAAGCGACATGGCAAGTTGGAAGAGGAAGATGAGGACATCTTGCAAACATACGAACTGTTTCATGATGATCCAGATTACATTCAAGATATCCACTACTTTAATATCAATATTAAAGGGTATGTCTTGAAGGAGAAGGTCCCTTGGCCTGCACCATATTTACCATGCTTTAATCATGAATTTCAGCACGATGAAACTGAGGCAGATAAACAAGAAGTCGCTCGCGAGTTAGAAGAGCGATGGGCCAGTATAATGAAAGCCTGTTTTGGTCAGATTACCAAAGGCATAGTCTAATTCGGCAGGACAAGTCATGGGGCAACGAAAGTATTGTCCGATGAGGATTTAATGTTGGAACACATTTTTCCAAGATTAAATAGGAATAATCTAATTGTCGCGGCGGCGGTTTGCAAAGCTTGGGGCATTTGGATTGCGCCTAACTTCCTAAGGCCTGACTTAAAACTTTATTATGCAAACAAACTATGTACGTATGTAGCGCCGAGCTATACTGCGATATATAGGGGAGAACATGATAAAGGTGGAAAATTGATCAAGTTCAGATGCTTGTGTCAAGAATGGGAGAATGCCCAAAGGTTCAATAGAGCGCGATATCCGCATTGGGTCAGAGAATTACCAATGTACCACGATTGGTTTAAGGATTTAATCGCATGTGACGTTTGGTTTACAAAGACGAAATGTTTGTAATCAAACTTGTTCATTTAATGTAAATAAGATGAGTTATCCAATTAATTTCATCTTGTTGAGTTATTTATTGTGTGCGGTTAGGAAGGTAATTCACATTAAATTACCCTGCTTTCCCGAGAATTTAACACGCGTTTCTGGGAACTCAACCTAGACCCAGCCAAATATAATTCCTAAGCTTAATTCTGAAATCCAATTTTCAGTTGAAAAGTTTTAGTATTATCTCACAATTTGATTGCCAAAAATCAAAGTAATTACAAAATCCATCAACAAGTCATGGAACCTGTGGCTTTGGCTCCCCTGTTCACGGATCACCACCGTGTAAACCCGGACACCCAATTGCCACATTTTGACAAACCAACAGTCAAAAACTCAGAGCTTTGGTTCCATCGGCCAACAAGATGGCAGAACCAACCATCAAGCCTCTTGGATTATACTCATGAGGTGCATATGGGGGAATCAAGGCCCGGTTTCCGTTACCCAGTCAAGTGTTTCAATCACGCCCACCGGTGTAACAAGCTGGAAAAAGATAAAAGGAGATTTAAAGCAATCTCAAGGCTTTTGGAAATGTGGGAGGCAACAGTTTATCGCTATTATGGTAAACTGGAAAACCCGATGCCTGAGCTAAAGTTTACAGATCGGGGCTGCATTTCAAGTAAACATGATGTCTTCACCGATGAAAACATCATGGTCCAACATATCATCCCCAGATTGGACGGAAGAGATGGGATGAACTTCTTGGCAGTCTGTAAGTTTTTCGGGAAACTTATGGCTTTGAATTTTCTGAAACCAGATGAGGATCTGGCGTATAGAAATTCAATCTGCTTCTACCACAGAACCTTTTGGCAAGGGTGGTATACCAAGGAAATAGAGTTGGGCGGATCCCCAATAGTTTATTTCTGCGCCTGCGACCTCTGGAAAGCTAGGGCTGATAATTACAATCATGCGTGGTGGTTGTATGCTCCAGCGGAAGATGAGAAGTGGGAGAGTATCGGGAATGGGGTCCATCGCTTCTATGCACGATCATCGAAATTTATGCCCACGTTTCCCAGCGCGCCAGTCTTTCTAGAATGGCGGGAGCAGTTATTGATAAGTAAGGAATATAAGGGGTCGGCATAATTAGTCCTCTTATTATTGTACGCTTATTTTTATTTTGCTTTGTAATTCGAAAAAAAACTTTTATTGAATCAAATTATTCAATTTAAGTTTGCATTTTCTAGATTTTTTTTTTTTAAAAAAAAAAATCATTTAGTAAAATGCATTCTCAGCCTTTAATGATTTGATGAGCCGAAGGTCGTAATTAATCTAGGTTCATTGGAAATCATGAGTGGGATAATGATAAATTCATTTAACCACCTTAAAAGCAGTTTTTCGAGATAAAACCGCTCCACTACCACACGTCATTAATTCTTGGCAAAGAAACCGCCAAGGAATTTTAATATAAAAAGAAGGGTTCGGATGAACAAATCACAAGTAACACTTTGAGTATCAGCAATATTCGAAGCGTTTCTTTTCTCCCTTCCAATTCTTCTGTAAACTTCCAAACGAAAATGGCAGTTTATGCAACCAATGATTTAAATGTCCCTGGTTACGACAAACCAGTTACTAATTTCTGGGGGCGCGTCAATATCTACCAGTATCGACTCGCTTTTAGAGAAGATCTAGAGACTGGAGAAGAGACTTTGGAATTCTTCCCCTATATTTACAAGGAAGAAGATCTGGGACCATATGGAGAAGAGTGCCCCAACCATTACCTCCAGTGCAACATCATGGAGGATGATCAAAAGAAATTTGTTGAAGAGGCTGCTGCAACCAGAAAGTGGCAGGCCACCATGGACAAATTCTTCCCCAAATTGAAGAAGTGGGAACTGCCGATCATGGAGTCTCTCGATGGTAGCCATGACAGCCGAATGGCAGTTCTCTCAAGTGAGGATTTGATGACCAGATTCATCATCCCAAAACTTGGGTACGAGGATGGAATGAGTGTCATGGGCACATGTAAAAGATGGGGGAAGATCATGGCGCAAAACTTCCTGAAGCCCGATGAGAATCTCGTTTATCGGAATTCTCTGTTTTACTACCAGCGCACATATTGGTCTGGTTGGTACCGAGGGCGAATTGAGAATGGAGGTAAGAGAATCATATACTTCTGTACTTGTCAAACATGGGACGAGTATGCAAAGGAAGGCGAGAACGCCTACTGGCTGAGCGCGTGCAGCGATGATGAGTTCGAAGATGAAAGTGCGGACGGGAAGGAGCGCGACGAGGTGTTCCAGTTCAAGAAGTACTCGAACAAGTTCAAGCCGCGACCAAAGCTTAGTCTGGTGAAAAGATAGGGGGAGCCAAGGACTACCTACATCGCTCCAGCCAATGAGAGCTATGTACATGTCTGGTCACATTCTTTCATTCATAACGAAGGAATGGCGAAAATTTGGCCCACAGAAATTCGAGTTGGTGAAACAAGACTTCGTTTTTAAACCGAAGTTTTTCTTAGAAGATCAAAATCTCATTCAGATCTAGTGAGATTTTGTCAATCTTGTATTTACTCATCTCATTTCAGATTAAATGAGATTGTTTAAATGAAATGTTTGTTTTATTTCAAACGTATTCACGAAACGAGTATGTTTTTAGTTACAATTACTCCATTCAGCGATAATGAATGCTTGAAACCATTAGTTTGATTCACGATAGTCAAACTCCATCGACAACGATAGATAAGATTCATTTTTCGTGTCGCTTCAAACTCCCAGCAACACAAAAAAGGGGGGCATTTGTTGATGACAAAAATAATTTTGTCCTAGCGATGGAAGGTTTTAGTCCAGTAATCTCGATGGGCTGAAGACAAAGAAAAGCCCATCTGGATGCAATACTCAACCTGGGCCGACGGCAGACGAACGAAGTCCATCTATTCAAACTTAATAGGTGGCGCCAAGGCACGAGAAGCAGTTGAAGTAAGAAGAAACAAACCGCTAGCAAGTATTCTTCCCCACGTTTGGAGAAGCTTGGGAAGTTGAAGTAACCGCCAGAAGGTTTATCCTATAAATAGCGCAGCAAGAAGCAGCATAAAAGGACAATCAAGCATCAACAACATTTATCAAAGTCTTTTTAGTTCTTTCTTTTTAGTGTACATCGGGTAGCCTCGCCCCGTAGCGCGAGCAGTTCATGTTTTAGCGTAGCTTTTTCTTTTCCATGGTGAAGATAGAAGGCATGGAGGTAATTGATTCCATCTCTTCCTAGACTCTTCATTAGCAAACCTGACATTTTCTTTCAATTAATGGTTACTACTTTAGTTTGTAAGAACCCGTCTTTTATCTTTGCATTTTAGTACTTTCATTTCATGGCATTTAGTTCATCGCGGTCAGTCTAAATTAAGTGCTCTTAGGATTGACACTTCATATAAGTGTCCTTAATTTTAGCGTTCAACACTCATCAAAACGACATTGCGAAGAAGAGAGAGTTTCGTCAAGAACAAGATATTTCAGGGATGGCCCGGAAGCACGTTGGACAACAACCCAACGAGCGATAGCGTTATTGGAGTGATTGAAATTATGATGATGAAGATCTTGAAACCATCGAGCATGGATTAGGGCACACCATGATTTGCATACACACCGGAATCGTAGCAATGACTTGGAGGGCAGTCTTGAAAGGATGTCAATGTGCAAGTCAGATGGTATACACGTATCTCTGGACATAATAGCAGAGTAGGATTTTTACCCTGCAAGATTTAGGTGGTAATGCAACGTGGGGACATAAATTGCTTTTCTTTTTATCGCCTATAACTTTTTCCCCTTTTCCCTTGATAATTCGGAAAGCAGGTCACTCCAAAAAAAAAATTGACATAGAATTTATAATAAAAAATGAAAATTAATTTGTTTGGTGTCAGCTGCGAAATTGACACGAGTTACAGGAGTACAGGACAATCTGACCTGATAACAAGCATTACACTTACAAAGTAACAAGCATTACTTGCACAACTTTAGTCACGTAAAAGTTCAAACTTGGACATATGTATGTAGTTTTTGCTCTTCAGCTTATATGTTCACGTACATCCTGGGACACCTCTAGACAAAGGGAAGTCAGTCTATGACGTAACAAAAGGAAAAACTACTTCGATATTAAGACTAGCTCTGATGTGTATCAGTGTATGTATTTAATATATTCACAAGTCACAACTAGGGTGAATATGAGTAGGTAAACTCGTGAGCAACTCGTACTCGACTCGGTCAAACCTCGACTCGAGTGAGCTTTTTCTTCCTCGACTCGAGAGCTTAATGAGCCGAGTTGAGCAAGGCCCTGCTCGACTCGAAAAGCTCGCGAGCGACTCGAAATTTATTATATTAGTGTTATTTTACCAAATAATTATGATGTGAATCAATAGATTTTAAGAAAATTTCCAAAGAGAAAACAAAAAAAAATGTAAAAAGTTGGCATATGCATGTACCACATCGGTTAAGCAGAGGAATAAGAGAGAATGTTAGTTGTGTAAAACCAATTTTTGTCCCACGTCAAACTTTTATGGAGAAGTGCAGTAATCCTCCTATTATAAAAAGACAATATGCTCCTAACTATTCTACAGTTTCATGACTTTATAAAAAGATAAAATGCTCCTGACAAAGAAAGCACTGTTAATTTTTGTTGAAATTCAACGAGATTGTGAAGGCTCGAAAACTCGAATTGAGCTCGCGAGCTGGTCTCGAGCTCGAGCCGAGCCCAAAAAATCAGAGCTCCCGAGTTCGCGAGCCGAGTCGAGCTAAGCAATTCCTTTCATGAGCTCATGACGAGCAAGGCTCTGCTCGTGATCGACTCGACTCGTTAACACCCCTAGTCACAACCCATGTCGGAGACCTTGCATTCAAATCGGACACTTCATTTGAGCCAAAAACATAGGATTTCCCCAAATGTACGTAGCTCAGTTGTCTATTAGTTGAACACACATCAGTAGAAAAAACATAGGATTTCCCCAAACTGACATAAAATTTATAGAAAAAAATGAAAATTTATAGAGGAGTCATCTAATTTAAACCATATATATGACGATATCCTAACCGATACTATATCCTTTTTCGATAGATCCCTCAAAGAGTTGGGAGTTGTGACGATGCACAAAGTCTCTCATCACTCAAGTTCTATGTACGACCACACTCTCCCTCAACTATATGTCACCTTTTTTTTTTTTCTGGTACAAAGACGAAAATAAGAAACTTAACTACTATCTAATACATCGTCCAAATGAGGTAGAATAACAAGATCGTCATCAAAGAAGTGAGATAATCTCATAATCATAATCCCGCAATGTCAGATATGCCGACCTCCACTTGACCAAAATCTTCAATATTCTGCAAAGATATCTGAGGAAAAATCACACTCGCTTCCCTCGGCATATGATCTGCCACTGCGTTGTGTTTCCTGTTGACAACCTTTACACTCGCATGGAGTTCCACCCGGAGCTCTCTGCATTTTCAATAGATGATAGCTAACCTATCCATGGGTTGGTCAGATTTGCCAATCCCATGGACTACCAGCTCACAATTACAAAAATCGTAAAGTCGCTTATATTCTGTTACCACTCACAAGTACTTAGGCACCTTTGACCTTTCTCTTTTTTTTTTTTTTTTTTTTGATCTTTCTCCTTTACGCTATCGTAAAAAGTTTGTACTGCCTCGAGTCATCAATTTTGCTTACATTCCACCGAAAATATTTTTTTTTTCTTTACCAAGTCACACAAATAATTTCAAATTTTTCTATAAACAGACAGCACGCTACGATACTTTCGTACCGGATTCATAACCTTCTTGAATTATCAGCACAATCGAGCAAATTCAACATCAAATATAAACACACTAAAAAATTAATTGAAATCCTCTCAAATCAAAAAGTTAAGGGCCCGTTCGATATCACTGCCGTTTTCAGTTTATGATTTTTTTGTGTAAAAAATGTAGTTAAACAAGTTGTAAAGATAAATTTTAATTGTATGTTTCTATAATAGACATACTGAAAATGAAAACTAACAACTGAAAACTGAAAACCACCTTTTCTGATTTTCAAAAACGGAACTTTGGTTAAAAAAAAAAAAACTGAAAAATGAAAACAAAAACGATACCAAACAGGCCCTAACTCTTAACATTTTCAATTTACTCAATCAAATATATAGAAAACGGTCCCTACAATAACATCAGCAGGTTTTCCTGATATGGAATTAGCGTAAAAACATTAGTTGCTTGTAATTTTTTGGATTCTTTAGTTTCGGGGTCGTAAGCCATTAAAATGTCCGATCCACCTTCATACGATTTATATAGAAACAATTTGCCATCAATGGTCGTACCAAATAGATTCAATGTATGGTTTGAACAAAGGAGCTTCTCCTTTTCAACTCGAAATAGAGAGGTCCAAGAATTCGAATTTCCGTACTCTTTCATGACCCAAAATCTATACTCTGAGTTATCATCCAAACCAATATCCCAATAAGCGAGCATGTGCTTGTGAAGAAAACTTTTCCGAATCGCGTAACCCCGATACCTTGGGGGGAGTGGGGGTACATCCATCAGCCGGATACTCTTATGGTCGAAATCAAAGCATAAAATTTGGCCTTTGTGTTGAATGGTACAAGTCCAATGGAAAGCCCCATTGAAATAAGTCCCACCACGAAAACAGGTTGGGGTATGCCAATCTCGCCATGATGAATCGGGCTCGGCTACTTGTAATTCGGACCATGAATTATTGCTTAGAGAGTAGAGATAAACAAGAAGGTCTTGTTTATCTTTCCAGTTTCTGGAGAAAAACACCACCTTATAATCATTATCCTTGTTTGAAAACCCAACACCAAACAATGTGGAATAATATGACGTAGGAACATTGCGGACCGATAACACCTTGAGCGTCTTATGTGTCCTTGTTGAAGGGTTCCACAAACTTAAGGTATACTTGGTGGAATACGTCCTGGTATCGTGACGATGATAAACAAAAATCAAGCCATTGCATGAACCAATAACTTGTAACAACCAATGTCTCTCGTGTTCATGACACAGCTCGGGCTTCCCATAAGAAAAGGTTTTATCAAATATCTGATAAGAATGTAGTCGAAGCCGACCTTCAGAATGGATGCAAAGCCAATGAGCAAGGGCGTTATTGTTCGAATTGTTGGCATTGTGGAGATGAAGAGTGCGAAAATAGGGATCGTGGCTGATAAGGGAACACCATGATTTACAGACACAACGAAATCGTAGCAAGAATTTGGAAGGAAGTCTCGAAAGGATGTTGATGATCAACTCATAAGGTATACAAGAAGTAATATGCATATGCTGGTCTCTGGACATAATCATGTCGCACAATCGCTCAGCTATTATATAAGATGACAATTTCTAGAAATATCTACGCAATATGTTACCTTATATATATACATGTAATGTACGCCTTAACATATATATACATGTTGGCTCTTTCCTTTCTTCAGAATTATCTTTTGCCTTTTCCTAAACCAAGTTGGACTTGAAACCTTGGCTAGGTAACGGCCGTTCCTGCAATACTTATACCATGCACCGAGGTGCACCATAAAATAATTTAAATTTATTTAATTGTGGTCCCTACGCCTCTATTGTGAGAAGGTGCACCATACTCATTGTGCACCTTGGTGCACGATATAATTTGCGGCCTGACGCGCTCAGTGTGATAATAATAATGTCTCAAATTCTTTTAGCTTGCACAATAAGTTGGATTCTAAGTTTTAGAAACACACACATATATGTAGTTTTCTCGACCGAAATATGTGAGATTTGAGAGTCGTATGTTGTGATTTTAGAGGGATCATTATAAATTTATAATTCGCTCAATTTTGTAGGGGTATTTTTTGAAAGGTCGTTTATCCCTCAAAACAATAATTCTACGGTGAGACCGTCTCACAATAGAATTTGTGTCATCGATCTTTGACTAATCTCAATATTTTAAGCTAAGGTTCTACAACTTATATTGGTTTGCGATTATTTTCCCTGGTCTATGAGGCTAAAATCATAACATTTACAATGTCTCGATCAAATGATTGGAAGGCTTGAGGCACCTTCTTTGTTTTAGAGGGGCAATACGGGAGAGCGGAATTATATTAGATAAAAGACCGCTAAATTCGAAACGATTTAGGAAAAATGGTTTACAATACGTAATTTATCACACACCACCTCACACATACAAGTCGAGCTACCCTGGTTTAAATTCGCCCATGTATGATATTGAGATGTTTAAGTCGTAAAATACTAACACATAGCATAATCTGTAATTTCTGGAACACAAAGAAATTAAAGCAAAACAGAAATTTTCCTAGGATAAAAACAAACAATCTGTAATTATAACAATGACATAGAATAGTTTTAAAGGCCATAAGCCATAACTTTAGCTAGACGATCTCCATAACAATCGCGGCATTTTTTTTTAACAGAAAGAGAGAGTGAGGATTTCAAATCAAGTTCCGCAAAGGCTAAAGTACTCTATCGAAAAATGTCCGTGCATACTTCACACTCAAGTGTTGTCTTCACTTTCCATGTCAAAACATCACCAACCCGACTCTCGAACTTCGAATTGAAATCAACTAATTAAATTCCTCAGAGTCTTTCTTAGAATGATTGGGTTCAGGACACGGCTCGCGCTTTCCAGAAGAAAAGGTCTTATCAGAAACCTGATAAGAATGCAATCGAAGCGAATCCATAGAATCGATGCAAAGCCAATGTGCAAGGGCGTTGTTGTGCAGATTATTAGATAAGTTGTAGAGATGGAGAGTGCGAAAATCAGGATCGTGGCTGATAAGGGAACTCCATGACTTACAAACACACCGGAATCGTAGCAAGGATTTTGCGGGAAGTCTCGAAAGGATGTTGATCATCAACTTATAAGGTAAACATGGTACTTCTCTAGACATATTTGCACGGCTACTATGTAACTTTGATGACAATGCCTACACAATATTTTACCTTCACATGCATATAATTAAGGTGTACGGATCGGAGTATATATATACCGTAACATGTCGGCTCTTTTCTGCCCTTTACATTGTGTTTCTTTCCTTTTCCTTCAATTCGGATATTATTTATTGTCTTTTCCTAAACCAAGTTGAGCTTCGCCAAATTAATATCTCAAATTCGTTTAGCTTAAACAATAATAAGTTGCCCTTATTTGGGTATTTTGATTTGGTTCCATGAATGGAGTTTGATGGCAAGTTTAGTACATTGTGCACATAGGCTCATTGCGTATTAGTTACTCCGTACTAGGTACGAGAATAAGAGACCAGCTTTCTCAACAAGAGTTATGTGAGATCTGAGAGTCATAACTAGCTATATATGTGTGTTCAGAGGGACTATAATCCGCTCTATTTTGTACCTAGTACAGAGTAACTAATAAGCAATCTCCAATGGTTTTGATTATGCAACTGATTCTTTTGATTTGCAAATCAAATTATTACTGTACTGTTGTAACTAATAATATGGAATTCTCATATGCTCCTCCTATAGCAAATAAAGGCTTTGCTCATACGCAACTAATTGGGTTATAATTTTGCCTTGTACGAGTTCTTCTTGTAGAATTTTAGAGGGGAGGAAAACGAGAGTAAACCATGGAGAAGTTTCTCTGTATAAACTAACTCAATAAACCTTCTCAATTAATCTAATACAATAAGACCTCTTATATAGGCTCACAAATAACAGTGCAACTAATCCCACGTAAAGTACTCCTACTACCCACGTACTAATTAACTACCCGTAATGCCATAACAAACAAAGCCACTAATCTAATTATTAGGAAATGATAAAACCTACTTTGACCAAATTGATTTCTTGGATCACAAATCCAACACACCCTCTTGATCCAAAAATCGTAGGAGCAATCTTCATCGTCCGCGCGTTAAGCCGCCGAACACACCGTCACGTCCTTTGCCGCAACGAACATACGAGACATCGTAGTACTCGTACTATTTCTTTAGTTTCGATCTCATCTTCGGATCTTGATCAATCGGGTTCTGTATACCCGTCTTCTTCATGGATCACTTCTCTCCACGTGAAGTCCTTTTCTTGATCTTCAACTTGTGATGCATTCTCGATCATCACCTTGTGACGCACCTCTCGTCACCACGACCGCACTCCTCGTCGATCACCATCTTGTTGATGCACTTCTCATCACTGTCTAATTGATGCACATAATCACCAATTCGACCATTCTTTGCTACTTCATTGGAGCCCTTCTCTCCACCGTCTTTTGGTGCACTTCTCACCATTCTTGTAATTCTTCTCTTACTGATCCTCGTGCTGCGTTGCACACTGAAGCTAAGTTTGACTTTTCTTCTCGTGAAAGGTCACGTTTGGATACTTGATCTCACGTAACTTGCGTCTTGATTGCACATATTTTGTTGAATTGTGAGATTGACAAGGCTGCGTGGCCTTATTAACCAAACAAATCACACTTTTTTTTTGATAAATTTGGGTTACTCTCAAACACTCATAATTAACACTCTTTTGTGAATTTCACTCACCCTCAACTTGATTTTGATAGCAGCGGAATCTTCGTTCGCCCCAATTGAGTTGGAATCGAACTTGGCTACTTGAGTGGAGGTGATCAGTCTCTCATCTCAAGAGCTCTGATACCACATTGTTGGGAATATTTTGGAGTTGGAGAGTAAAACAATGGAGAAGTTTCTTCTCATAAACTTGCTCATTAAACCTTCTCAATTAAACTCAACATAATAAAGCCCCTTATATAGGCAATACATAACTATGCTAAACCAATAAACCTAACTACGTAGCAAACCCACACCAACAACCCATAAACACAACTTATCCCACTAATTCTAGTCCACTAACCACATGCTCTAATAAACGTGCACATTGCACTACAAACACTTTGACCCACTAAAACTTATCCTAATTATTAGGAATTAATAAAACTAACTTTGACTTGGTATTTTTGGATCATTAATCCAACACACCCCCTTGATCCAAAAATCTCAGAAGCAATCTTCATCGTCCGCGCGTTAAGCCGAACACACCGTTACGTCCTTTACCGCAACAAACATATGAGACCTCGTAGTTCTCGTACCATTTCGAACTCGTCTTTGGATCTTGATCAATCGGCCGGGTTCCGTACACCCGTCTTCTTCATAGAGTACTTCTCTCCATAATCTCGTGAAGCACTTCTTTTCTCTAGTATGACGCACTTCTCGTCGATCACCATCTTGTTGATGCACTTCTCATCACCGCCTAATTGATGCACATAATCACCAATTCGACCATTCTTTGCTACTTCATTGGAGCCCTTCTCTCCACCGTCTTTTGGTGCACTTCTCACCACATCGTGCTGCGTTGCACTCCTTCAAACTTCTTCATTCTTTTCTGATCTTGACGGGTTGCTGCCTTGCACCCTTCATCACTTTTCTTCCTTCTTCATCTTCTTTGGCCCACGTATAAGGCTGCCTTGCCTCCTTCCACCTCATCAATTCTGATTTTCTTGTTATTACTCACCAGGCCACGTTGCCTTCACTTGGTTTTTTTTCTTCTTCTGTTGTTTGATCATAAGGCTGTCGTGCCTCATTTAACAAACAACTCACCATTTTTTTTTGATAAATTTGGGTTACTCTCAAACACTCATAATTAACACTCTTTTGTGAATTTCACTCACCCTCAACTTGATTTTGATAGCAGCGGAATCTTCGTTCGCCCCAATTGAGTTGGAATCGAACTTGGCTACTTGAGTGGAGGTGATCAGTCTCTCATCTCAAGAGCTCTGATACCACATTGTTGGGAATATTTTGGAGTTGGAGAGTAAAACAATGGAGAAGTTTCTTCTCATAAACTTGCTCATTAAACCTTCTCAATTAAACTCAACATAATAAAGCCCCTTATATAGGCAATACATAACTATGCTAAACCAATAAACCTAACTACGTAGCAAACCCACACCAACAACCCATAAACACAACTTATCCCACTAATTCTAGTCCACTAACCACATGCTCTAATAAACGTGCACATTGCACTACAAACACTTTGACCCACTAAAACTTATCCTAATTATTAGGAATTAATAAAACTAACTTTGACTTGGTATTTTTGGATCATTAATCCAACACCCTTAGAATTTCAGATATAATATATATTGATTCTCTACCAAATCAAATATGAAAGAAACAGTAAGCAGTGTCTCTTGTTCTTAATTTTTAGAGCCTACAAAGTGTTATTGTTTTTAAGCCATTGCCTTCGCGCTCCTTGAAATCCTGCTATACAATTGCGAGATTCTTTTTAAACGGAAAAAAAAAAAACGATTTCATCAATCACACAAATCAAATTCCGCAAAACAGAATTCTCATATGCTCCTATAACAAAAACAGGCTTTGCTCATACGCAACTAATTCAACTATATCTCGGCGCCCTTGTGCTAGTTTCTCTACCTGTTTAGTATCGAGGTCATAAGCCATCAATGATGGTTTGTCAACGTACCTTGTATACAACAATCGGCCATCCGTGATTGAACCATATAATCTACAAGGGTTAAAAAAGGGGACTTTGTCGTACTTTTTTACCGCTACTTTAAGCACACAAGTCCAAGACTTTGAGCATCCATGGTCTTTCATGATCCATATCATATGCTCCACGTCTTCTACGAATACTCGAGTTGGACAGGAAATGCGTCGATCCCATACAGCCAGCATATCCTTGAAGATGAAAGTAATAGGCCTCTCAAAACCAGCACAAGAGGGTAATTCAAAGTCGCAAAAGTTTTCATTGTTGAAATTGTAACACAAAACTCGAAGTCCCTTAACCCCATTGGATGCATGAAAAATCCAATAGTACGCCCCATTGAGATAAGTACCGGGATGCGAAGTAAACCTCCGAGAGGTAGTAGGCTTTGATTGAATTTCAGACCAAGAATTGTTAGTTAAGGAGTAGACATGAACGCTTATTTGTTCTTGTTCGTCTATCCAGTCTTCGTATTCGAGTATTACAACAACCTTATGATCATTATCCTTGCTCGAAAATCCAAAGCCGATCATATAATCGAAGATATCATTCGATGTCAGTGACTCGATTTTCTTATGAATTCTCATTAAAGGATTCCACAAACTCATCTTGATACTTTGCCTCGGGTACTCATAATCGAGGTGCTGCACACATATCATGCCCTTACATGACCCGACTATATAGCTGTCTTCCTCATTGCTGTCTTCCTCATACTCTAACTCATCTTGACAACACTGCGAAGAGAAGGTTTCGTCAAAAACACGATATTTAGGTGGGGTATCACTATCACGGTCACGCTGGACGCCAACAACCCGATAGGCACCGGAGCGATTGAAGCTATGAACGTGAAGATCTTGAAACCGCCGATCATGGATCAGGGCACACCATGATTTACATACACAACGGAATCGTAGGAGGGATTTGATGGGCAGTCTTGAAAGGATGTCAATGATCAAGTCATGTGGTATTCACATACCTCTAGACATGATTGTGAGTGGATTTGTGATTCTGTGCATAAATCTCTCTTCGGCCTTTAAATTATATTGCTTTTCTTTTCTTGTATCAACCCTAAATTGTTTACCTTTCCCTAAAAGAGGTCAAAATGGCCAACCTTCATGGACCAAACCGACTCTAAACCGACTCTAAATTTTACCTTTCATCCATGGTCTTTCATGATCCATATCATATGCACACAAGTCAAACTGGCTATTAGCAGAACTTTTAGGAAAGAAAAAATCAATTGATACACAGAAAAATAATTAGTTTCAATTTTTTGGTTTTCTTTAATCCACAATTTTATTTTATTTTTGGTACAAAGACGAACATACTAAAAACTAGCTACGTCTATTACATCCTCCATGGGAGGGCAAAATGATATAGTCATCTCCCCGCGATATCAGCAATCCCCACTTCAACATAATCCAAATTCTCAGTAGTCTTCAAAGCCATCGGAGGAAGCATCACTCTCGCAGTCTCGCTGCTCTCGCCATAGCCATATGATCTGCCAGACGGCCACCTTGCTTGTTGTGCCTCCTGTCGGCAACCTCTACACTCGCATGGAGTTCCATCCCGAGCTCTCTACATTTCAAGTAAAAATTAGCTAATTTATCCACATGACTTTTTCGGTCTACAATCCCATGCACAACCAGCTCAAAATCACATCAAAGAGTAAAATGTTGTCGTTGTTTTTTTTTTTGGTGGAAAAGGCGGTAGATAGATCATAAGAGTTTTACAAGCTTAAATTAATGCAAGGCCAAAACAACACGTTAAAAGCCTACTGGAAGAAAAAAAAAAAAAAGTGTCAATGTTGATCTCTCCGATAGGATGTGTCATTTCCAGGGGCGGACCCACGTACAAGCATGGGGGGTCGGCCGACCCTCCAAACCAAAAGAAAAAAATCAACTTCTGTGTGTACTTGTAAGTGAAAACAAACTAAAATGACTTTCTGACCCTCCAGACTTTAGTTATTTACCTCAAACCTAACAGAAACACAAAATAAGTGAGGGGTAGATTTGGACATTTTAGAAATAGAAAAGCACATGGCCCACATAAACACTGATAAACTGACACATTTAAAAATAAAAAAGACTAAATTTCCTTCTCTCACCATAAAGTCTAGTAGTCTACTGTGCCTAGGAAAAGATTAAAAATAAATCACTCTCTCTCTCTCTCTCTCTTAGTTTATGCAGTAGAGACCCAAAAAATTTCACTCTGTCTACGACTAGACTTAGCAGTTCCGACGAAATCAATGAAATTTGGTAGGCATTGTTGTTACATACGGAATACACTAAGGATTACGTATTTACGCGTCGTTTCTTTCAAAATAAATAAAAACGTATTTACGCATCGTATTTTTCGCCTATAACTATTTGTAATCTGACCCCCCAAGAAAAAAATCATGGATACGCCACTGGTCATTTCTATGTTGCTATGTTCTATATTATATGCTTGCCCTTGTTAAGATACTTTCCGAAACAATCAACTTATATGAATGGAAAATCGCTGATCTACTCGACTACTCGGATTAGATGGTACCATACTACAATTAGGCATTAGATGTATCTCGATCGATTAAAAGTTCCTGATTCTTTGAAATAATTTTGTAGGAAGTATCTACATGCTGATGCTGCATTTAATATAAAGATGCTTGAGGCAACCTTAGCTATTTTGGAGTCGCCTCTGAAATTAACCATGGTAATAAAGCTGATAAGAATAACAAGTCATTTCATTTGAATTCGTAACACAAAGAAAGCAAACGAAAATAAAAAATCTTGGTAAAAGAAACAAGCTATAATAGTAGGCAAACTAATTTGCTTACTTGAGTAGTACGTAACTACTCTAGCAATAACGTCATTAATTAATCACAAAAAATCAAGTTCTGCAATAGAGATCTAGCAACATAGTGAGCAACGCAATACTCATATTATATCCTGTAATAACAACAGACTATGCTCATTTGCAACTAATTGCTTCACATTGCGCAATTGTAGTTCCTCTAGTTGTTTAGTTTCAAGGTCATAAGCCATCAATCTTTCATCCTCGTACTGAGAACACAACAACCGGCCATCCGTGGCTGAACCAAACACGTTGAGGGGATCGAAACAAGAGCCCTTCCTGTAATTTTTAGTCTTCCCTACCCTTTCCTTAAGCAACAAAGTCCATCCATGCTCTTTCATAATCCATATACTATGCTCCCAAATAATATATGGTTCACCGTGTCTTTCGACCGAATCCCATACACCCAGCATATCCTTGTAGAGTAAAGTCTTAGACCTCCATGAACAAGAATCAGAGGGTAAATTCATGTCGTGAAACTTGTTATTGTCGAAATTGAAGCACAAAATCCGGCGATTATTCTCAATCTGATCGATTTGACAAATCCAATAGCACACCCCATTGAGATATGTACCGTAAGAAGATGGACTTTTCCATGGAGTAGTAGGCTTTGATTGAATTTCGGACCAAGAATTGTTGGTGACAGAGTAAACATGAACGTTGTTTTGATTGTCTTTCGATCCTTGAGTATGATAACAACCTTATGGTCATTATCGTTGCTCGAATATCCAAAACCTAACATATAATCGAAGGGGTAATCGGGTGCCAAGAACTCGAAACTCTTGTGTCTTCTCGTTAAAGGATTCCACAAACTCATCTTGACACTCTGATCACCTGACCTCATGTAATGATACACACATATCAAGCCCTTACATGATCCGACTATATTGCTGCTGGACCAACTCCAACCCGTATCGTGTTCCACAAGAGTACATTGTGAAGAGAAGGTCTCGTCAAAAACCTGATAATCCATGGGTGATTCGCAATGAGGGGGACGTTGGACGCAAACCCAATCGCTAAGGCCGTTCCTCGAATTGAAGATGCGAATATAGTGAGCTCGAACTCCTCGAAGAACCGGGTCATGGGTTATGAGGGAACCCCATGATTTGGATACACATAGGAATCGTAGCAAGGATTTAAGGGGCAATCTAGAAAGGATTTCATTAATCAAGTCGAGGCATGGAATACGTGTATCGCCAAACATGATTGTGATAGATAGTAGAAGACCTTATTACTTGTACCACATCAATCGATACGCAACTCAAATGAACGAATTGAAGGGAATAAGATTTAAAGTTTAAACCATACTTTATATCCGTGTTTGATTTCCTGCCTTTTATCTTCGCCAATTATCTTTTACCCTTTCGCCAAAAGTAAGGGGCAGAGTTGAGGAACAACCCCATAGGAATTCTCATATGCTCCTCTTATAACAAAAACAAGCTTGGCTCATACGCAATTAATGTCGTTATATCTTCGCTCGCTGCTACTAGTTCCTCTGTCTGTCTAGTTTCTAGGTCATAAGCCATGAATGCTTTCTTCTTACCCGCTGTATAGTATAGCAATCGGCCATCCATGGTTGAACCAAACACTATCCAAGGGTCAAAACCAGCAACCCTATCGTACTTGGTTACTTTGAGCAAACAAGTCCAAGACTTTGAGCATCCATCGTCGTCTTTCATTATCCATATAGTTCGGTCTCTTTCTTCCCATACACCCAGCGTGTCCTTGAAGACGAAAGTCCTAGACCACCTCGTACATAAGGGTAAATCAATGTTGTGAAAATTGTTATTGTCAAAATTGAAGCACAAAATTCGGCGATTCCACTTTCTCTCATCGACTTGACAAACCCAATAGAACGCCCCATTGAGATAAGTACCGTAACAGGATGAATTTACCCAGGGAGTAGTAGGCTTTGATTGAATTTCGGACCAGGAATTGTTGGTGACAGAGTAAATATGAACGGTGTTTTGATTGTCTTGCCGATCCTCGAGTATGATAACAACCTTATGATCATTATCCTTGCTCGAAAATCCGAAGCCTAACATATAATTGACGGGATAATAGATGGAGGTCGATAACTCGAGTTCCTTGTGAGTTCTCGTTGAAGGATTCCATAAACTCATCTTGACACTGTACGGAGGCTGCGCAGAATAGCCTGGCTCTCTGTCGTGACACACACATATCAAGCCCTTACATGAACCAACTATCTTGCTGTTGTGCCAAATCCAACCACCAATGTCGTGTTCCTCATCAAAAGGACATTGCAAAGAAGAGAAAGTTTCGTCAAAAACATGATATTTCAATGGAGAATCATAGTTGTCAGAGTCCCAAGAGGGAGCCTGGATGCCAACCCAATGAGCGATGGCGTTTTTGGAGTAATGATGATCTTGAAACTGCCGATCATGGATTAGGGCACACCATGATTTACATACACACCGGAATCGTATCAATGACTTAGGGGGCAACCTAGAAAGGATTTCAATCATCAAGTCGTGTGGTATACACGTTTCTCTGGACATGATAATTGTGAACTTGTGATGATTAATAGATAGCAGAGACCTTGTAATAATGCAATATGGAGAGTATGTATCTCGATCTCTTCTGCACTTTATAGTGCTTTTCTGCCCATATAATTTTCCCTTTTTCCTTGAGAAATTCGGAAGATCTCTCCAAGGAAGGAGTCTGACAAAAAAAAAGATAGTAATCTGTTTGGAGCCACTGTTTTTTTAGGTGCTTTAAACTTATGGAGCGTTTCTTAAGCCGTCTCGAATAAAGATTATAAATCCTCTTGAATTGCAAAAAAAAAAAAAAAAAAAAAAAAAAAAAGGTCAATAGACTTGAGAATGCTTGAAAGTGAGATGGTGTTGAGGGAACCAATTTCTCTGCTAGGGGAACGAGGGCCGGGGGGCAATAAATTACCACCCTCGAAAGATAACTGGGGTTGTCCGGAGAGAACGAGGATGCCAAAGTAATTGAAACAAATCATATAGCTGACAAGATTAACTAGAACCAAATTTAGTAGTCATCTCGGACCAAAACGCCAGATTCGTTACTGACAAAAGCAATCATGGCCTCATGGGTGCCAAGTTAATCTAATCACCTTCCACCAAGAAAATACCAGATCACTATGAGGTTTGAGGTTTAAAGTGTTCAAAGTTCAAACAAGTACACATACCAGTAAGCTATTATCCAGATAGAGCACCAAATCTCCATAATGAATTACCAGTGTCAGATTCACGCTATACCCAATGGCAGACGAGAAGGAAGAACCTGTTTTCTCGCATACAAGCTAACTCATCAGGATCAGGCTCTACTTCTCCACTATGCAGGATTCGATATTTACTATCTACTGCCTATCACAAGAAAGCCAAGATGACATCTGCTAAACGCACTTTCAGATACCCAGCAATTATACCCTCCAAAAAAGGGGAGCAGAAAAAAAAGTCCTTCAAGCAAGTATAACCAATTCTCCATGAATATGTTCTGAGGTATACAAAGAAATTCAAGTAATTTCAGTTTGCTAAGTGCTCAACAGAAAACAGTAAGGCTTGCAATAAAAGCTGTGAGGCAAGCAACATACCAGTTTGTCCACAGTGACAGGGAGGGTGAAGAACACATGTAAGCCCTGGTATGGACCAACCTTACTCGCAAGTCGCAACATCTGCACCAGGATATCTATGTCTCTTGATAACAAAAGCATGATCTGACAAAATCATGTCAAAGCTGTATCTTAACCTATTCGTAAAGTTGAAGGTAAGATCTTGGCATGACCTCAGTGGCAGGTGTTCAAATAGGATGACTCCTTACCAATACTTACGCTTGGATAAGACCTTCTTACCTGAACACTTGGGTGAAGTAAGAGAATCGATTGATTTGCCTGTGATAATGCTAAAATACTGAAATTCCAAGATAAGATAATATTAAAGTACCAACCATCATACAAACTGAAGTATATGCATTACAAATGTGTCATAGGACTCATAAATTCTGTAAGCTCACATAACCAGCAACAGATACAATTTAACATGCCATAAAGGGATGATGACAGCAGTTATCAGTTACTGTTATGATTGCGCATTTGAAGAAAGGGTAGCTGTACAGAAACCTGTTTGCTTCTCAACCTCAAAATTTCTTGTTAATTAGTATAAAAACCAATTGAAGAGAGAGGAGGCCCTTCATTCTACAGAAATTCCAACATCATATATTTTAGGAAAGATACAGATTGCCACATAAACGCTAATGTACCTCTAATATTTCCAATGATGGTAACTTTCATTAATAACAGCAAAAATGTCAAGACTGAGATGTATATGAAATATTAACCTTGACCTACAGAAACAGCTGCCCTTGTCCACTGAAAGACACAATTTCATATAATTACAGAGTAAACAACGATGCATGCTAATGTATGTGAAGGCAATAGTTTAGAAGCATAGAACACAGTAGTAAATGTAGCCAATTGCAAGAAATTCTGGAAATGACTATAATTTTCATTGCATTATTTGTGCAGGCGAATAAACACATACATTGTACGATCAAAGAGGAAGCAACAATATGGTAGCTTCATAACTTTACCCATGTGTCACCAATTATCGGCACCAGCTTTTCCTAACGCACTTGCATTCTCTATGTTCACAAGTCAACGAAAATCCCAGAAAAGCTCAAGCTTTTTGTATATTCATGATCATCTCTGGCCTTGCACTCTACAAAAGTTGCCGGACTTTACCCACATAAGATCGCAATAAGCATTTCACTATCCATCCTTCAACATCTCCCAGTTGAGATGCAAGGATACCATCCAGACATCTTAGCAGACTTCCCCACTGTCTATTGGCTCAAAACAACTCGCAACAAAGATTAATCATTCAAGCTGCAGCATCCTCGCACTGATCAGAGGTAGACTTTGGATTTGCAGTAACCATTTCCAGTATAGGCTGAGCTTCCCCATTAGCTGCTTCCATACTAAAAGACCGGCAGCTAAAGTAAAAGACGGCTGTCATCATAGAGTCAATTAGCACCACAAAAGAATACATAAGTACCAAAAGGGGACCTTCCCATATTCTAGAAGACCCGTCCCCGTAGCTCAATGTCTTCACTCTATGCTCAAACAGACCCTGCACAAACGCCATCCCTATCGTCGACATGAGGTACATTAAAAGACCCACCTGAGTCTGACCTCTGATGAGAACACTAGACCTCAATAATGCCTGAGGACCCAAAGCATCCTCCAGAACTGAGATCACCACCGCAATGTTGCAAACTATAATTGCATTTGCAAAGACTACTGAAAACACAAGCCCAACAACCATACCCGGATACACAATCAAATCCACAGCAAAACCCATTATCAAAAACCCATTGCAAACAGCCACAAGAAGCACAAGGAACAAAGTAACAACCCCAACAATCACCATACACGCCCAAATATACGTCACAACCACCCTTCTCCACAGCTTCTTAGCTATCACACAAAACTTGGACGCATCAAACTGCTTCTTAGAGTAAGTGCAATCAACAGAATACACAACAGCAGCTTTCGACAACAGCGACAATGTAACATACAAAGGGAAACACACAGCAGTCGAAACAGCCATTTCGGAAAACCTTTGACAGGACTGCTTCACAACAGCATCTAGAGGCAACCCACTTGTTCTAGCAATCAATAACAACCTTATACTCAATCTCCTAACAACTGTATGATCAACTAACAAATTTGATAACTGAACAGCAGAAACAGGACAAATTAGCAATGCTGCAATTGCCATAAATCCTGCACAATTAAACCTCAAAATTCTCACAGTTTCCCTCAAAATCTCCAATGCACTCATAGACCTAAATTCATAATCACAATCCCCCAAATCAACTGAATTTTCCATCTGGGTATGTCCAGATCCTTCCACTGATAATTCCTCAATACTAATTTTACCATCACCCCCTTCCATTTTTCCCCCTTTTTGCCACAAACCCAATTCACAAAATCCAATTTTGAGCACAATTAAACCCTAAAGATTGGATCTTTAATCAAAATTACACAGCATAATCAAAATTATAAGGCAATCAAAGATCAGGGTAGTATTAAAAACCCCGTAAAATCATGAAAACTGTAAAAAGTTGATACCTTTAATCGGTAAAAATGATTCTCATGAGGTAACTGAAGGAAAAATCACATGAAGAAGGAGGGTATTTTGTGCAAAGTGTGATGAATTGGGGGGTTTTGTGTGTGCAATGCAAATAAGGGAAGAATCGGCTGTGTATAGTAAATGTGTAATGTAATGTAAATTTAGTAAGGAGGAGGAGGAGAAGATACGCAGTGAGCTTGATTGACAAAGCACGTGTTGGTGTAAACTGAGAGGGTTTGTTCGTTGCATGATCTGCGCAAGTTTTGTTGGCAAACGACTTTGCTGATTTAGTGTTATGTCAGGGTGTCGGTGTTGGCTTCATCGTCACTCTTTCCCTTTCCAGTTTGTTTTGGCAAAGGTGGTGAAGTCGTGATGTGCAATGAGATTTAGAGGTCTCGAGTTCGAATCGTAGCTTTGATAAATAAAGTTTATTGATTGTTTGTACTCCCTCCGTTTCTTTCATTTCTTTACGTTTTGTTTGAATTCCTCTCACATATTCAAACGAAACGTAAAGAAATGAAAGAAACGGAGGGAGTACACAGTATTCCTTAATGTGTAAATGAACTATGACAAGGCTAGCCGCCTCTCTCTTCTCTCCCTCTCTCTAAAAAAAAACCCTAGACCTCTAAATCTCAATTTATGGGCTACCACTCATCAATCAGATGGTGGTAAGCCCCAAATTTCTAATATCTACACCCTAATTAATTTCCTATCACTAGTTATTATTAATAATAACTCGTTTCTACCTCCTCGAGAGGGTCTCTCTACCACCATATAGGTGGTTTATACTGAGATTGCGGGACTTAGAAGAATTTGATGTTCATTAATTTTGTCATGGCGTTTAGATGGATGCTGAATTCTCTTCTACTGGCTAGCGGATCTGCTCATCCTTCGACGAACTACAAGAGATCAATAGGCCCCCTCGCGTCAAGCTGTATCATGAAGCAGCATTATTATAGAGGGTTTTCGGATCACGAGTCACCTCACATAATGATCGTAGTTTTTTGGAGGTTTGGGTTGAATTTGATTTTAGCGTTGTATTTTGATAATTTCAGCACTTGTTGTAGATGCCGTATAGCTAATTATTATGAATGAATTTTCTTCCTTTCGAAAAAAAAAAAAAAAAATGTGTAAATGAACTCGGGTTGAACTTTTATTATAGGGTCAATTGTTTGCATACCTTCAATTCTTCAAATCTAATCGATCGGTCAAACATATACGGCTTGGCTATGTTACTTTAGAGCTCTTCTGTATATGGGTACACAGATCGCACATTGGTGTTGTTTAGGTCATGTCCGTTACATATGAGTTGCTCCGATTCACGAAACTCTTTATAGGACGTGGACTTTCTTAGCTCAATTTACAAAGTTATGAGTTCGATAGGCATAACATCCTTGCTTCACTTCGAATGGACCTCTTAGCGTGTAGGTTCGCCGAAACAACATCTAAGGACGACCGTCGAAAGATCTTGACTCTCGCTATCTCGCATGATGTTGCACACCCTAATAACCAAAAGAAAAACACAATGACCACTCGCAATCCATTTATCCCCTTGGATAAAGAACATTTGGACTTAGATGATGAAATCATACTAGTAGAGAACACTAAATTTTACCAGAGATTGTTTTGAAATTACAGCTCCAACGATTATTTCGAAATTACTTTCACATACATTCTTTTCATTTGTTAACATTGACGAGAATTCAAAGTGCGAATACGTAAGCAATGTTTGAGAAGATTTTCTCAAATTCCCCACCTTTACGCCAACTGTAGGCCCGACCACTTCACCCTCAAAGACCTCATCATCTTCCTACATCCACCTTGACCTTGTCGTCACTTTTCCAACTTACTATCTTCGTGAAGCTTCTCATCATTTCCCAAAAACCACCACCACCACACAACCACCGTGATCGCCGCCGTAAACCACCACAAAAAAATGGAAAACTCATCATCACAATCAATGGTAGACTTATGGGGAGTTCTAACAGAATCAAAGCGTATAATTAACGCTCACTCTCGCCACTTCTTAGCTCTCGCCGTCCTCTTCATCCTCCCACTCTCCTTCTCCCTCACCGTCTCCCCCACCCTCCTCCACGCCTTCACTTCTTCTACAAGCAACCACATCCAATCCCTCCTCCGCCTCTCTCTCTCCTCCAAGACGCCGCCTTTTCACCTCCACCGCTACCTCCACCACCTCTACAACACCAAGACTCTTACTTTCTCTCTCCTCTTCGCTTCCTTCACCCTCTTTTTCTCTCTCCTCGCCGTCGCCGCCGTCACCTCCTCCGTCTACCATGGCTTCTACGGCCGACCCGTCAAGCTTTTCCCTGCGATCAGGTCCCTTGTGAGGTCATTCTTACCCCTTTTGGTAACTTTTGTAACTGCCCAGATTGTTGTTTTTGTCATTGTTGCTATTTTTGGTATGTTTGGCTATCTGGGTATCAAGGGTTTTGAGCTGATTGTTGGGAAAGATGAAGTTAAAGTTTTGTATGATTCGCCGTATTTTGTTGGGGTTTGTGCAATTGGGGTTGTGTTATTAGGGTTTGTGTTGCTAAATGTGTGTTTGAATTGGGCTCTTGCTGGTGTGATTGTCGTCGTCGAGGGGAAATGGGGGTTTGAGCCTTTGGTTAGGAGTAAGGGTTTGTTGAGAGGGATGAGATGGGTGGCACTGATGTTGTTCGGATTTTTCGGGGTTTTTGGGGGATTGTTGCTTTGGATTAGTGTGGTTGCTGGGGCGGACGGGTATTCCGGTTCTATGGGTGATGGATGGAACACTTGGGAGTTTGTTTTGCGAATTGTGGTGACAGTTGCTGTTTTGACCTTGCTATTGTTGCATAGCATTGCTGCCATTACGGTCTTGTATATGTATTGTAAGGCGTTGCACGGGGAATTGGCTGGCGAGATTGCTCATGAGTTTGCTGCTGAGTATGTTAGCTTGCCCTTTGATGAGAAGAAGGTCCCTCATGTTGTGTGTTATGTTCAGTGAGCAAGAATCGGCCTAGGAGGTCAGTCACATTACAATGCTCATCATTCTTTTGATTGCGCGCTAATTTCTGTCGTTTTAGAATTTGTTTAGTTTGTGGAGTGTTGTTGAGTTAATGCATTGCTTAAAGCTAGATGGCGAGATTGTGAAACCGGATCATCTTCAGTGGGTTGCATAGTTCTTCTGCTCTCTACGTATTTATTGTGAGCTTCCATATTAGCTTTATGTGATGAAATTGTCATATGTCAGTTTGTGCATATAGTATACATCTTGCTCAAAGAATTAAAACAAGATTGAATATTGTGTTTTGGTTATTGCAAGTATATTGAAAAACTTTGCCCTTTTGACATATCTTAGAGCATTAGCAAATGTGAGTTCTTCCAATGCCACCTCATGTTTTTGCAAACCAATTGCATAAACTTATACCCACAATGGAAGAACACACTCTTAACTAAGAAGTCGGTTCTTGTTTTAGACCTTCCTGAATGATGAACTTGCAATTTGTGATTCTTATTTAGGAACTCGAGGTAGAGGAACTGCCATTGCACATGCTCTTAGAGCATTTGCAATGGTGGTTCTTATGCCTGGAGTTCTTAAGAACTCAAAATGACAAGTTCTTCCATTGTTGGAAGTTCTTATAAGACCCGAGTTCTTTCTTATTTTCTTGTGCTAAAAATGAGAAGAGATAAAGAAACACAAAGTTGAATAAAAGTTATTTAAGAACTACAATCGAGAGTCCTT
This sequence comes from Spergularia bocconei, assembly GCA_963457585.1. Classification (NCBI taxonomy): domain Eukaryota; kingdom Viridiplantae; phylum Streptophyta; class Magnoliopsida; order Caryophyllales; family Caryophyllaceae; genus Spergularia; species Spergularia bocconei. The sequence continues at coordinate 24,357,869 of OY734943.1, read as the reverse complement.
CCATTGTTTAAGTTAGTTCTTAGGTATTGGGTTCCAACGTATTGAGTTGGCATGTTATTAAGAACCCTATTTTCGGTTCTTTCATTGCTAATACTCGTAGGTGGATTATGCATTTGGGTAATCGAGAAATTGGGATATTGGTAAAAGGAAAATCCGGTGGGGAAGGGGTTAAAGCAACAAAGGTGCCTGAAAATATTGTTGTTGAACAAATTGCTGCAGCGACGATAATTTTCATGGACTGTAGGCCATCACCTTATTTCTCAATTATTGTGGCTAATGAGAATCAAAGCTGCAGCATTGAATTGCATTTAAACTAAAGGGGATTGTTTAAATAATTTAACCATCTTTGTTTAAATCAAGTTCTGAGGGAAGGGATAGATCAAACGGGACAGGGAGGAAGAGAGAGATAAGGGTGGGGGGGGGGGGTAGAGAAGAAAAGACTTGAGACCAAGAATGCATTCGACTACCTAAGTAATCTCGTCATTAAGGTTTTGACACAGTTCTCAGTGGGTTTATGTAATCTGGCCATTAAGTTTTCAGATCAAGTTACACGTTGCGATATAAGCATAACGAATAAGTTGATCAATACAACAACAAATTTTGATTCAGGTCCATGAGATGTGGCTTGCTTTACATTGGCCGCCACAAACCTACCGCAACTCTCCTTTATTTGGGCTTGAGACCGGCAGTGAATGCCAAAAACAAACAGTCACGCGGAGTTAAATAAGTTTATCGTTGTACCAAAAAAAAAAAACGTGGGTTAAAGCCTATGGTTTTGGCCATTTAAACACCCGAATTGCTCTTGCAGAATTGTCAAGGACACCGTGAAGGTGCCCTTTATGAATTTGAGGAGCCGATTCGCCTCCCGTCCCCCGTTAAGGTAGCATGTGTTTTTAATTGATTTAGGCAATTATCCTGGGTTTTTGGCTCTAATATTTTGCCACAGGCCACAGCACATAAATATGAAGGGGTTGCTACATAAATTTGAGTCATTTTTTATCTTGTGTAATTTAAAGCCAAAACCGTGGATTGTATACTTTGGTATTAATTGAATTTGACCACCTTTTTTTTAAAGTAGCCAAATGCTCTCAAAACTTTTCAAGGGATGACCTTTGGGTGTCTATATTTGATATGAGGGCCGGTTCCTTTATTTGGATAGTTCTTTAAGCACAATTGGTGCACGTCACCCAATGAGGCTAGTGTGTGTCTTTTTGCCAATTTTGGGGGCCTAACATAGGTTTTTGGCTCAAATATTTTCAGAAAACCCATAATAATACCCCTAGGGGCTTCCACAATAATTTAAGCCGTTTTTGTTCCAGGGACATTTTGGACCAAAAATCGTGGATTATTACCTTCAGTTTTATCCAATTTTGGCCACTTTTTTAAAAATATCTAAATTAACTTAAAACATTTATTTTAAGGGAAATTATCCAATATACCCCCGAGGTTACCGAATTTTTCAGGTATACCCCTCAGGTTTCCGAGCTATCCATCATACCCCTTAGGTTTGCGAAATGATGTTTTTTGGTGTTTTTGACTAACGGACTCTAACACTGTTGGTCAATGACTTCATATAACTCATTTTAAAAAAAATAAAGGTAATTAATAAAACAAAAACAAAAATACAACCCAAATTTACTTTCATTTTCTCTCTCCTCTCCCCTCCCCTTCTCACACCACCGCAACCACCACACCACCACCGCAGCCACCACATCAACAACAATTATTCGGGACACCACCGCCACCTTCTGGAACGCCCTGCTCCGGTGACTCCAAGGTCAGGGCTGTCGTCACCCACGCCCGACACCCCTGTTCTCTCAACCTCAATTCACCCCCCACAACTACCACAAAAAGCCCATTTGATTTACCTCCGCCCTCACCGGCTCCTGCGACGACCCTCTTTGCCAGTGGCTCTACGACACATTCCAGGATGACAACTCCGATCTCCGCCTTGTCGTTTTGTCTTTTGTCATCTTCTGTCGGGACCCGAATCCACGGCTGCTAAACCACAACACCCACCCCGTCCACACCCTCCCTCGCCGCCTTCGAGGCCGTCCTCCTCGCCCTTCCCCACAGTCGCCGCTCCTCCCTCATTACCGCCATGGTCGCCGCACCATTCGAGGAGAGAGAAAGATGGAAGAAGAAGAAGAAACTGAAGCGGGAATAGGTTTTGCGGTGGTGGCGGAAGGGGTCGCCGGTCGTATGGTGGTCCTCGCCGGAGCGCTGGTGGTGGTTCATGTTGGAGGCAACGGTGGTTAGGGGTTTTGGAGGTGGTAGTGCAGGTGGTAGGGAGGAGGGAGGAGAGAGAAGATGGATGACTTTTTTATTTTGGGAAATTGATGGTATTATTAAGGGTTAATTGTTTTAAAAAAAGTCAAACACAATAAGGACCTGACGGTGTTAGAGTCCGTTAGTGAAAAACACAAAAATTTCCCATTTAGGGGTACGCTGGAGGGATTTTGCAAACCTCGGGGGTATGTTGGATAGCTCGGTAACCTAAGGGGCATACCTGAAAAATTCGGTAACCTCAGGGGTATATTGGATAATTTCCCTTATTTTAAATACCCCGGAAGTGCCCTAGATGAATTTGAGGGTCCTGTTCTCCCATTTGGGGATCTTTGGAACCTCTTCGCCTCGCGTGACGGCGTGACCTGTAAGGATAGCTTATGTTTTCGGTTGGTTTGGGGAATTGTTATACATTAGCTCTATATTTTTCACAACACGTAATATGACCCCTCACGTAATATGACCCCTAGGAGCTACTGCATTCATTTGAGTCATTTTTGTTCGGGTGCCATTTTGGGCCAAAATTCGTGGATTATATACTTGGGTATTGGCCTATTTCAACACCTTTTATACTCCCTCCATTCATATCCAAGCTTCCTGTTTTGTCATGTTGGTTCTGAGACCATATTGTGAACGTTTTTTAGACTAAATGAATACTTATTTTCATATAAAAATTAATACATGTTTCATTCTGCAATGCAAGCTCCCAATACCATTAAGTTTTATGGCAAGTGTTTATATTAATTGGTCTAAAAATGGTTCCCAATATGGCTTCTCAACCAACCTTCAAAAACAGGAAGCTTGGATATGAATGGAGGGAGTATTAGTCTAATGTTTTGAGGGTCTGTTCCCCTGTTTGGGTAATTTTTTAAGCCCATTTGGCACGTCACCCGATGAAGTAACATGTGTTTTATGACAGTTTTGAGAAGCTACATTGTGGAGTTGGCTCTAATACTTTCTCGAAACCTACGATATTACCCCTAGTGGTTTCCACATAAAATTTGAGTTGTTCTTATTATAACGCCATTTTGGTGAAAAGATAGCTTTCCTCCAACTTTGGCCATGATGACCACATTTTTAAGTATCTAAAAATATTTCCTTTAACATCTAGGGACCGCTTTAGGTAAATTTCAGTACCTGGTTCTCCCATTTGAGGGTCTTTTGATCCCCTCCGGTTCCGCCACCTCTTAAGGCTAGCGTGTGTTTTCGGCTGATTTGAGACATCGATCATTCATAAGTTTTTATAGCTCCAAGATTGCCAAAACTCATAATGACCCCTTAGGAGTTAGTAACATTGATTGAGCCAATTTTATTCTGTTGCCATTTTGGGCCGACTTTGGTTTTGGCCGATTTTGAGCACTTTAAAAAGTAACCAAATGTTCTAAAAAATTAATCAGGTCAGCTTTTGATCGCCCTTAATTGATACGAGGGTCGATTTTCCTGTTTGAGTAGTTCTTTAAGCTCATTCGGCACTTGTCAGTAAGCTAGTATACCTTTTCCCCGATTGTTGGAACCTGCCATAACTTTTTGGCTCTAATATATGGAGAAAACCCATAATATTATCCATAGAGGTTGCCACAAAAATTTGAGCCGTTTTTGTTCCAGACCTTTTTTGGCTGAAAAACGTGGATTATAGCCTTCGGTTTTACTCAATTTTAGCTAGGTTAGCCACTTTTTTCAAAATATCAATATTTTCTTGAAATATTACCGCAAATACCCTGAAAGTGCTCTTGATGAATTTGAGATGGCGGTTCTCCCTTTTGAGTGTCTTTAAAGCTCCTCCATCCCTATTTACCCATTTAGGCTAGAGTGTGTTATTGGCTGATTTGGGGCGCTATGTTAGGTTTCTAACTCTAACATTTTGCCGCAACACATCATGATCCCTAGGAGCTACTCCAAAATTTTGAGTGGTGTTTGTTCCAGTATCATGTTAGCCGACCCCAAATCATTTTGGGAATAAGGCTTGGTTGTTGTTGTTGTTGTTGTTGTTGTTGTTTGTTCCAGTATCATATTGGGCCAAAAGCCGTACCATTCGCATCGTAAGCAAAACCATTATGTTTCTTGCTACCTAAATTGCCATAAATTAACTTTTCAGTTTTCACCGCGTCTTTTTTTATCTGCAATCGTCCAGTGTTTGCGTGTAAGTGTCCTTCTAGGAAAGACTTGGTTTCAAGTGTATGCACTTCTAGATTAGATATGGTATGACTGTATGAGGATTATAATATTGTTGGCACAAAGCAGCCTCCTATGTACTTCTATTTATGTGTTGATTGAGGCCTGATTAGAACATGAGTTCATTCCTCCCGCCTACATTCCCCCTTTTCTTTGGTAGGGCTTAGACTATCCAATTTCACATGGTATCCTGAGCTGGGCAACCCAGATGGGGATCAACCACTTTGTTTCTGCCTGAAATATAAGACACTATTAATCAGTCCCAGCTTTTGCTGAAAGCTGTTCTTGAAAATGTTGTTGACTGTAGGATGACTGTCAAGTTACCTTGATTATTAATCAGTGGCAGATTGCAGAACGCTGCTCATGTAGTGTGACTGGTTTGCTGTATCTTCTATTTCATCAAGTTACCTAGATGAAGAATCAGTCATAAACTGCTACATGAGTAAGAAGGCTCGGTTGAGCCAACTAGCAAGGAAACAATTGAAAATGAGACTTGGTAGATTTGGCCTTCTTTTTTGGTCGGACCCTGATGGTTTTAGGTCAATTTCTCTGAGCATCTGTTTATCTGGCCGTCCATCCTGGCTGAGATTCAGAAAACCCGCACTGTCTTCACCCTTCCTATATCTAAAGTCTAAACCCTTGTTTGCCTCTACAAGCTGCTTAGTGTAGTTCGCCTACAATTGATGAGACTTTTTGCTAAGGCTATGCACTATCTGTGATTTCTTTTTCATATTATGTGTCTCGTCCATCTCTGATAAAATGTCATGCAGGTGGCTTCCAGGACTCAAGCTCAAGTGATAGCTGAAATAAGTTTGGTGGTTGGGAATTAGTTTGGTGAAAGGATATGCCGTTGCTTTCTTCATGTAGTTTGCTGTCACATCAAAGCTGTGCATTGGAGGAGTGAAAGGACATATGCTCTTACTTTTCATCTGTGACTGACAGCAGAAGTACAGTTGAAACTTGTGTACTTAAGTGTGCCAGTACATCAACTGATCAAACTGTGTGTGTTTCTTCCTAAAACCTAGCCTAAACCTTTTCTTTTTCCTCTATACATGACAGACCAGGTCGTGTATGAGTATGATGTACATAATTGTATGCTTATCTAATGGAATTGATGATCCATGTTCTGTAAATATGAAATTCTGGAGTTGAAACAATGAAATGTATGATGTGCCGATACTTTTATGTGAAAAATATACTAGCAATCATTGGCCTTCATACGAAATCAGAGGGCGTAACATATGCGCTAGCTACTATTTGTGCAAAGAGTGGTTAGACTGTTGGACCTCCTACTTCCTAACGATTGACTGATATCAGAATCACTGCCCATTGAGAAATCACACCTTTCGCTCTGCCATAATTTTTTCAGCTACGGACAGGGTTTTCGTGACCTTTCTCCTACCTAGTAGAGAAGCTTTATTCGAGTCTAATCTGGTAATGATACAATATAGAAGACGCGGAGAAAAAAAGAAAACAGACAACTATAGAGTAAGATAGAGGACCAGAGGGGACAATGATGGCCACTTTGGAGCATACTGTGAAAGCACTTGATGATTAGAAATGTTCATTCTTGGTCGTGAAGCTTTAGAGTCCCTTTTGAGTGTACTTAGCTGTCGGGATATTATGTGGGTCTTGAAGGCTTGTGGCGTTTGTGCTTTGGAAAATTAGCTTTCGCCTTCAAAGTAACAATGTCGCAAGGAGAAGTTTTGGGTAAGACGTCCTAAAAGAATACAGTGTTGAAGTTTCAAGATTTCGAGGTTGTTGTATAATGGGTCTGTGAGACATTACCCATACTCGTGCATTACAAACACACCTTATTGTCATAGAACGTTCTTAAATCTTAACCCAGAATCCACCTTGAATGCAACAAGCAACAGACAGGAGGCCACCATTGGATGAGAGAAGAGAGGACTAGTCAAGGATTTTAATCAACAAATTCATGTTATTTTCACATTTTCATGCTGTTACACTTCCAAGAGTAGAAAAGTTCACAGTAAAAGAAAACAATTGCCTAAACATGCCTAACAAAATTCTAAACAGGCAGGTCAGTGCGTACACTGTGCAAACAATTGGTTCCAAACTGTAGCTAAAATTCATCGTCTCTGGCGAGCTCAGATTCTGCACAGGGTTCGAAAGAACACGAACACGTAATCCACCAGGTTGCTTTTCTCATGGATCTTCAAGTCGTTTCCTTTCCATTTTGTAAAGTGTAAACAACTTTCTCGCCTGCACTACAGCATTTGACCCGGATGACAGAGGAAGCCTCTAGACCTACAAATTGAGTCAATAATTTCTCTCAGAACTGTCTCTGGTTGCTGCCTTGGCTATATGTTGATGATGATGCCTTGAGACTCCGGACTCCTCCATCTGGGTTTGCCCCGAAGAGTAGGCTGCTCCAGTTCGCTGCCCTTTCCACAGGCCTTGAAGGAACCTGATCACTGTCTTCTCCACCGGAAGCTTCATACCCATCGCTGGTTGATCTTGACAGAGGGATATCAGGTAATACAGCTCCACCAGCCATTGGCAAGCCAGTAAGCCGCCTTGATTCCTCAGCTCCAGAAGACGAGAGACGAAGTGGATGAGCATCAGGAGATTCTAAGCTACTTTCAGGAGATGAACCCACCATGTTACCTGCACTTGACATGGCCATGCTAGTCCTAAAAGCACTCCTTGCTTCTAGTTGAAGGGGAGCCAAGCTGCTGGATGCTTTGGGTGCTTTAGAAGGAACGTTTACCAGCTGCTCGAGGGCCAAATCTGTGGGTAGTCGGACACGTTTACTTGTCCGTCTTCTATTGTAGTCCAGCCTCGAGACCAATCTGCGGCCACTGCTGCCAAAACTGCTATCTCTATCCAGGTTCATTGGGCCTTCTCTTCTTACCACAGGCTGCAGAATCTTGGATTTCTTTCTTGCCTCTGCGGCAGCCCTCGAAACCTCATCTGCATTTAAGCGTGCGAGAGTCCATGGGCTGATCTTTACTGCAGGATTCTTCTTCTTGATTGGTTCCTCCACGGAAGTTTTCTTACCATAAGAACTAACGGATGCCGTGTCTGGTTGAACTACATCAAACTGGAAACAAAGCAGGCAATGCAGCAATCAGCATGGACAGCAGTTATAACTGCAGGTAATTTGTTGAATATTGGCCTACTTTCAATATCTCAATTCTCAAGTAGCTAGAAAACCCTTAAAAAAAATTGGAAAAGCTTTGAAATTTTACTGTTTTGCTAATTGTGAGGAGTGAGGTCCACGATTCTCAAAACTTAAACAGCTCTATCTCTAAAACACGTGGATTGAAGAAAGTTACCTGATCCTCAAGAAACAGCCTTGGAGGTGTGCACCATGCACCCCGTCGGAATTGGTTGAAAGAACTAGCGCTGCTTAGCCCAGTAAGAGAGCTAACTTGAGACATCTGGGGACTTTGTCCACCGCCAACCTCTTGTTGCTCCTGCTCTCTCAGAGCCACAATATAGTCATATGTGCTTAACCCCTGAAAAATCCATATTTGGGGAAGTAAATATAGATCCAACATAAGGTGAAATACTCGTTATGATTGCTCACTATGACACTATCTAGCATGTTAAAAGCTCTATTTAATTGCATGAGGCATCAGAAATTTAAGAGATCATTAACTTGCAGAGACTGCTATTAACCTTTTTGATAAGGAGAATGTGGAAGAAAAAGAGCTGAACCAGCGGCAGAGTTGCTATCATAGCCAAAATAGTGCACATAGCCTGAAGAAACCGTAATATATTCAAGAAACCGATTAGCTTATAGTCAGTGAGCTATGGGCACCAATAAATCCCAAAAGATATACACAGCACTTTAGATGAAAGCAATAAAGAGAATCTATGTTACTTCTTTTTCTCTTTTTTGATAAGCATGAGAACCTGTGTTATTTAAATTGTGCTAGAAGCGTCTATTGCAGGTACATTTCAAATAAACATAGTATTTTGGCCTAATATGGAGTGTCAAAGTGTCGAAGTAACATAGGTGAGAACGCTGATGAAATCCAAGATAAGCACTGAGATGAGAAAACATCAGAGAGAGAAAGAAAGGGACACTAACCACAACAATGACAAAAGGCACCATCGAGAAACTGCTTCCTAGCTGTGAAATAATCTCCACATTGAATCTCTTCCTCTCTAGAAAAGAGCAAACCAAGACAAAGATCCCAGTTGACCATTGAAGAATTAACTGCAATCAGCCCAACAAATAGTACATTACACTCGTCAAATAATAATTTCAATACAAAAATGCATGATGATGCACTGTCACTGTGTGTTGATGTTTTGAAGATAGGTGCAGGAGCCCTAGTCACATAGATTAGGTTTAACAGAAGAAGGTTAAAATTTATTTCCCAACACTGAGCAACTAACTACAATTTCAGATGTTAGGTTAAGGTAGAAATAAAGTACAAAGATCTCTCAATGTATTTTTATTTCCTCTTTTTGATGAGTAAAAATACTACTACTTTGCTTGCTCCAGAAAAACAAAATGTCACGAAGAGCTGAAGGCTCAACTAAGTAGCTAAAGCTCCTTACGTTTCTTATATGCAAGCAATTGAACATTTACTTACCAGTAGAAGCGATACAACCATGAGGGTGAAAAACTGCCTGTAGTTCCTTCTGCCTATACAATTGTTGAGCCACTGCATACCAAGTATACCAACATTAGTAGATGAGAAAAGGTATAATCTGTCAACGTGAAGCGTAAGATCTCAGATATTAGAATGCAAAGTAGTCACAAATACCCGGCAGTGGTGATCAAAACTGTCAACACATTTATCACAAACTCTACAATGCTTGCTGTACTTGAAGACCTGCAGCAGAGACAATGTCATGATTGATCTCAACAGTGGTCAATATTTTCAGTGAATATTCGGCATAGGCATATACCTCAACTTCACATAAACTACAATAAAACATCCCATCTTCACTTGCTTGTCTCTGAGAAGTTTCTTCAGATGGACTGATGCAGTAGCAGACTAAAGTGCAAGGAAAGAACAATATTCCCCAGAACCAAGATGAACAATGGGTTGACTTAACATGATGTTCATGTTCACCGTCAAAGTCTTCTGTGTTAACATCTGTGCTTTTGCAGTCCCCATCAAGCGACTTATCCCCCTTTCCCCTAGCATTTGTATTTTGCTTGGATGAGATTGATTCTCCGCCAAGTTTAAAGTCCTTTGATTTTGTATGTTCTCCTTTACCCGGCGTTTTAACGTATTTCTTAGATCTGAAAACCCCTGGATCTGCTGGATCAGCTGCAGCGCACCAGATATACAGACTGAAGGCCCCTACTATCTGAAGGGGGAAAAAGTATTATAAAAAGCCTACTAAGACCGCTTAGAACTCAAAGCAGGAGTGAAGTTAGCAGCTGATGCAAAATTATATCAATAACGTGCCTAATCCTAAAACATGCTCCTGAAACCACTTATTTGAAAAGTGGCAATTAGCATACTAGATACGAGAACGTGCAAGGATTTAATGCGTCATTCTTACATATCCTAACCTTTGCGACGTAAATGAGCTTCACACGATTAACATGAATTTCAGAATGCCAATAACAGAATTTATCAAGATATAGATGGAAACGAGCAATGACAGTAATATCAACATAACTCAATGAAAGTTTGCATTCATGTAACTCCATTATAAGACCAATGTGGATCGGCATTGAAACCATCTTAGCTGTAAAGACCACCCGTACAACTAACCGATCCCCACATCATCTCTAAGTCCATTATAAGACCAATGTGGATAGGCATCGAAACCATTCTAGCTGTAAAGACCACCCGTATAACTAACCGATCCCCACATCATCTCTAAGCTTTGCATTACAAGCCTACCCATTTCTAAACGAGAAGGAAGCAAACAAAACCTGTTACTTTTACCGGAACAATTCGCCACATATACTCTACATTCCCTTTGATACTTTACGTTTGCTTCGAAACCCTCTCACATATTCAAACCAAACGAACCGAGGTAGTCGAAATGGTATCAGTTATTCCTATGAAGGTCAAGGACGAAAACCCAGTCTAACACCAAATAATTCACAATCAAACACATAATTTCAATGTAAAAATTAGAAAGAAATTAAGCTATACAAGACAAATAAAAACAAACACTTTCCCTTATCAAAAAGCAAAGTGATGCTTTCAGAATGTGTGGTGACAAAAAGAACAAGCAAGGGAAATTTTCAAACACAAACCCAGAAAAGGAAAGTGACCCATTTGAGTGGGAAATCTTTTAAACCATATAAACCTAAAGAACAAAAACAAGAACCACATAAAAACATGCACAAAACACCCAGATCTTAACTTTCTTTCTTTTACATCCCCAAATAAACTTCAACAACATGCTAAGTCACATAATTTACCAAAAAATCATATCATAATCTAAAAAAGATATGAACTTTAATTAAATTAAATTTAAAGGTAGAGTAACTTACAAGAGGAGTATAAACCCCCATAATTATATACTGGTAGAGCTTCTTTTTAGCAACAAATGGAGCAAAGAAAACATAGAATGCAAACCCCAGTGCTAAAAACACTGCTACAGCAACCACCTGCAAAAAACATAAAAACAAAAACAAACATTCTTCCAACATTAATTAACAAAATTAACAAAAAAAATTAATTAATTATAAATTACCCAAATAATTAATTTAGGAGAGAGAGAAATTAAAGTGGGTTACTTGGAGTGGATGGTAAGGAAGCTGCCATCCATGCTTTCTCATCTTCTCCTTCACTCTACTACAAAGCTGAACAAAAATTTAACCCAAAAAAATCAAAGAAATTAATACTCCAAAAAAAAGAAAGAATTACAGTAATTTTTTTCAAGGGTCTAACTTTCCCTAATTTTAAGGGAAATGTGGGAGTAAATCACTGTTTTTTCACAGTGACAAAATTTAGACTGATTAAAAACCCACATTTTTTTATTTTTGTTTGCTTTGATTTGAGGTGGAAAAGGGTTGAAGAAATTGTGGGTTTTTTTGTTGAGATTAATAAAAAGAAAAAAAACCAAGAATTTAATTAAATTTGGGGGGTATTAAATTTCTTGTGTCTTGTGAGCTGCTTTATTCAGACAATGTGGCTTAGAGATCTGTAGCAGCAGAGAAGAGAGAGGAGAGAGAAAGTGAGAGTGTGGAGTAAAGAAGGGGAAGTGAGTTTAGTACAATGTGAGTGTGGTGGTTGTATTATTACTACTTGATGAAATATTTTTGTATGAAGAGGAGGAGTGAGGTGAGGACCAATAATAATCAACATCAAACCAAAGAAGAGAAAAAAAAAAGGGTAAAAAGGTTCTTTCACTTTTTGGCTGGATGTTGCATGCCTTGCTTTGCATCTTCTCTTCTCTTCTCCAAAATATGGTGTAGTTGTGTGTGACTGAAGCTATATAGATGTGGAACTGAAACTAGTTTAGTTTATCGGGTTCTTTCGATTTTTTATATTTAGTTTGAATTACTCTTATTTGTTCGGATTGAACATTAATGATATAATGAAATGGGTGAAGTATTCGGTTGGGTCAATGTTGCGTGCCGTCTCTTGCCTCTTCTGCCCCCAAAATGTTGTGTGTGACTGAAGCTACTGAGATGGAGAACTGAAACCATTTTAGTTATTGTTGAGCTGATCATGGGCGGGACAGCCCGCTAGGCCCGGCCCGTCCAGCCCGCTAACTATGCGGGCTTGGACACCGAAATTGGAAAAAAAAATTGTAGACGGTGGGCTTGGCCTGGCCCGCTAGTATTAGCGGGACGGTTATGGACTCATCAAAATTGTCCATGGGCAGGCCCATTAGGCCCGCTAAAAATCATATAACATTATTTTATACATATCACATAAAAGAAAAAGGGAGGAATAAAGAAAACATATGAATAATAATTTCTTGTTTGTACTTGTTATGTAAAAGACGATTTCTCGATGTTGTGTTGTACTAAAATATCGACAATTTAGGAACTTATACTCATGTTGCCTTGATATAGTTCATGTAAAATTTCAATTTCGTTGAAGCCCGCAAGCCCGCAAACAAGCCCGCTACCCTGAAAATGGCGGGTATGGACAGTACTAGCAAGCCCGCTATAGCGAACACGGACATAATTTTTTGAGCCCGCTGGACATATTTATAAGGGTAGGCCCGGCCCGCGTCCGGCCCAAGCCCGCAAATGATCAGCTTTAAGTTATTGGTTTCTTTTAATTCTTTATCTTTAGTTTGAGTTACTCTTATATACTCAGTACGAAACAATGACATTTGTTATACGGAGTATAGATCTAGGAGTTACCGAGTTGGTGGTTTGGTGTCTCGCTTTTAATTTGTAAAATTCAAGGTAATTGCGTGTTTGATGGAGTCTTATGGGTTTATTCCAATTGTTAGGCTAGGGTTTCCTTTATAGACTAGCAGATATCTCAAATTCAAACTCCAGAGCCATGAGCATCAAATGCATAGATTTTATGGCTAATGAAAGCGAAATAGCCTATGCTTTTGATTAGCAAAAATTAAAGTTTTGAAGATATATATTTTTTTCTTTTAGAAAAAGCAATAATGAGAAATTGGATCCCCTATTGATTGATTGCTATTATCCTGACCCAAGCCCAAGTCAAGAAAGAGGATATGGTAAGGACATTTCACCTCCAAAAGCCTCTAATAGAACTTGAAAGCAACAATCATTGGCCCAAACCTAATGCTTCATCAAACCCTCCAAACAAGTTGTACTTTTTCTTTCACAATTTAAGAAACTCAAAGAATAATTGTGGATAAAATGAGTCATCTCTCATGTGCTAGTAAGGAAAATGGAAATCAGATGTGAACTATTGTTAAATTTGTTTGTATTCAAGATAAGTAGGACGATTGCAAAAGGCAACATAGTTCTCATCACGACTCGTGAACTTTAGCAGTAATGTATTTTCGAGGTTTAAACTCGAAACCATCTAAATAAACCAGTTGAATCCCATATTTACTCGATAAAGTATGATATCTTTATTTTATAATTTATGAGTAACTTAACTCACAAAAAGATTGAAGGAGAACAAAAATATTATTAGGAAAGAAAGGAGAATTGTCTTATCACTAGTCCCTAAACAAAACAAGCACCTTGAACAAAGCAAAAAATGGGACTTGTGAATGTTAGTTACCTACTACACTTAGGTAATTTCAACACTAACTATGCATTAATAAATGTTGATTTGTTGGGTAGTTGGAGTCTCCAAGCAGAAAGTCTTGGATGTAGCTGTTCAGATTTTTGCTCAGCTTCTACGGCCCCTTGCCCTTTAGAGTACTTTTAGTGGCAATTGTTACACCGGGTTGGGGGAAATTATAATACTAAAATATAGGAGAGGGAATGAAAATGGGAGAGAGAAAAACAAAACCTGGTGCAAACTTCTGCCAGGTTGCTCACCCGGGTGGAGAAGTATGTGAGAGGAATGAGTGGGCCCAAGGAGTGTTTGGTGGGGTTGGAGAGAGAAGATAGATTAATTGAAATATAAAATTAGGAGAGATAAAATGAATACCTAGTTTTAACCAAAGAAGTTTTTTTTAGCCACCAAAGTGAGGAGGGTGGGATCTAAAAAACACCAAAGTCGTATTTGGGATATATTAAACACCAAAGTTGAAAAACTTGTTTTTATAACACACTAAAAACTTTTTGGATAAATATTAAACACCAAAATAAATAAAAAAATGTTAATTTTTATTTTATCTCTTAAATTATTTTTATGCGTTAAAAAAAATTCACTCATCTTCTTCTCCTCCAATTCTCCATCATCGATTTTCTCTACGAAGGCACGGCGCAAGCTTAATTCATATCCAACAAACTTTACAATTACAACATAGGATTGTGGGAAGTCTAATTGAGAGCCGTCCTAGACGTGATATAGCGAGAGCGCAAGGATTTTGGGCTTCTAAACAAGTTTTTATGCTACATTTTGAACTTCGCGGTACCGTTGAATCATGTTCGTATTTTTTTTTTAACATTTGCTGAATTATTATGTGATCTGTTTTTTTTTCTTTTTTTTTTAGATCAATGAACTGGATTTACTCCATATCTTTACCTATTGTAAAACGAGCCTAGTATTTCTTAATTTCAATAAGTAAGAACATAATTTTATTTTGTTTTTTTTAATGTTTCCATTTGTTTTGGTGTTTAATAAATACCCAAATAGCTTTAAGTGTGTTTCAAAAACAAGTTTTTCAACTTTGGTGTTTTATAAATACCAAATACAACTTTGGTGTTTTTTAAATCCCACCTTCATCACTTTGGTGGCTAAAAAATATTTCTTTGTAGTTTTAACTAGGTAACCACTAACAATGCTCTTACAACTGCGAGGACGGACACTTCACTCCCTAGTCCCTACAGATTCTTTTACGCATTAGAAAATTGTTATTGCCCATTTCATAATTCAAGGATATAGACATTTGATTTGAAATATCTGATACAACAACAACAACAACAACAACCAAGCCTTATTCCCAAAATGATTTGGGGTCGGCTAACATGAATCGTCATCCAGTAACCGTCTTGTGTACGCCAAGAAATTTCGAAAACGTTGTAAACATGTTAGAAATATTTAAACAATTTCAAAGGAAATTTAGAAAGTCGTCAAAATAAATAAAAAGGTTTAAAAAAATATTGCAAAAAACAGATGAACTTTGAACACAAGTTAAAAAGTTTTAGAAAAATAGTTGGAAAAACCAAACAAATAAATCAAAAGGGGTCAGAAAAAGTCCTCCACATGGATAAAGTCTCGCCACCCTGCCCTATCCAACACCATACTCTCTTCAAGCCCTAGGGAGCTCATATCACTTCTAATCACCTTCGTCCAAGTCATCTTGGGTCTTCCTCGACCCCTACTAATATTATCACTTCTCCACCCTTCTACTCTTCTAACCGGCGCCTCACTAGGCCTCCTCCTCACGTGGCCATACCACCTCAGTCGGTTCTCCATCATCTTATCCCCTATGGGTGCAACCCCTACTTTCTCCCTAATAACTTCATTTCTCAACCGATCACGTCTTGTATGTCCACACATCCACCGTAACATGCGCATCTCCGCCACACTCATCTTATGAACGTGACACTGCTTCACGGCCCAACATTCCGTGCCATATAACAGTGCCGGCCTAATTGCCGTACGATAAAACTTACCCTTCAACTTATTGGGCAATCCTCGATCACACAGAAGTCCTGTGGCATTCTTCCACTTCAACCAACCTGATTTGATCCTATGAGCCACATCTCCATCCAATTCTCCATCCTTTTGAAGAATCGATCCTAAATATCGGAAAAAATCTGATCCCTGAACAATCTTTCCATCCAACATGATCGTCCCCGTCTCCGTTTGCCTAATGCCGCTGAACTTACACTCCAAATACTCGGTCTTGCTCCGACTCAACCGAAACCCTCGAGACTCCAACGTGTCCCTCCATAGCTCCAACCTTCTCTCCAAATCCTCTTTCGTTTCTGAGATCAACACTATATCATCTGCAAACATCATGCACCATGGTATATCATCCTGGATTGACCTCGTCAATTCATCCATGACTATAGCAAAGAGAAACGGGCTAAGTGCGGACCCTTGGTGCACTCCAATGGTAATAGGGAACTCTTCTGACTTCCCTACACTAGTCCGCACTCTCGTGCTAGCTCCCTCATACATGTCCTTAATGATGTCAATATATTTTTGCGGAACTCCTTTCTTAGTTAGAGCCCACCAAAGCACTTCCCTTGGTACCTTGTCATACGCCTTCTCCAAATCAATAAATACCATATGTAGGTCCTTCTTCCTATCCCGATAAGTCTCCATTGTCTGTCTTATGAGATGAATTGCCTCCATAGTTGACCTCCCCGGCATAAATCCAAATTGATTCTCTGAAATCTTCACACTTCTTCTTAATCTATGCTCAATCACCCGTTCCCAAAGTTTCATTGTATGACTCATCAACTTGATCCCGCGATAGTTGGCACACTCTTGAACATCCCCTTTGTTCTTATACAAAGGGACCAAAATGCTCTTCCTCCACTCCACCGGCATCTTATTACCTCTCCAAATCATGTTGAAAAGTGTCGTCAACCATTCCACACCCCTATCTCCAAGACACCTCCAAACCTCAATAGGTATGCCGTCTGGCCCCACTGCTTTCTTCCGTCCCATCTTCTTCAAGGCCATCCTCACCTCTTTCTTCTGAATTCTCCGCCTGAACTCCCGATTAACAATACTTGGATGAATGTTCACATTTCCAATATCATTCACCCGATCACCATTGAACAAGTTATCAAAGTACGATCTCCATCTCTCCGTAATCTCCTTATCATCAACAAGAACTTTTTGATCAACATCTTTGACGCATTTCACCCTACCAATGTCCCGAGTCCTCCTTTCCCTAATGCGTGCAATTTTGTAGATCTCTTTCTCCCCTTCTCTGGTATCCAATCTTGTATATAGGTCTTGGTTCACCTTTCCTCTTGCATCTCTTACAGCTTTCTTTGCTGCTCTTTTTGCATCCTTATACCTCTCGAAGTTCTCCTCACTTCTATCTTTCCCCAAACTCTTATAACATTTCCGCTTGTTCCTTATTGCTTCTTGCACTTCCTCATTCCACCAAGATGTATCCTTACTCGGTAGCGCTTTCCCCTTAGATTCACCGAGGACCTCTTCTGCCACCTCCTTTACCTTATGCGCCATAGTAACCCATAACGAGTCTACATCTCTTTCCACACTAGTAGACCAGACATCTGTCCCTGCCATCTTCTCCAAGAAAGCCTCCTTGTGCTCTCCTTCAAGTTTCCACCATTTGATCCTTGGCTCTACCTGTGGCCGCCTCTTCCCTAAGCCACCCTTAGCCCTGAAATCTAGTACCACCAATCTATGTTGCGTAGCCGCACTCTCCCCAGGGATCACCTTGCAATCCGTAAAGCTCTTACGCCAAGCATTCCTTACCAAAAAGAAGTCAATCTGACTCGCATTACTTCCGCTCCTGTATGTCACCAAGTGAGACTCCCTCTTCTCAAACCACGTGTTCATTATACCCAAGTCATAAGCTAACGCAAAATCCAAAATACTCGTTCCTCCTTCATTTCTCGACCCATAGCCAAAACCTCCATGCACGCTTTCAAAACCATGCCGCGTTGATCCCACATGTCCGTTAAGATCCCCACCAATAATCAACTTCTCCCCACTAGGAACCCCTTGCACCACCTCTTCTAACTCCTCCCAAAATTCTTGATGAATAGATGCATCCAATCCAATTTGTGGAGCATAAGCACTCACAACAGTCATAATCTCATTCCCAATCACCAACCTCACTGACATAATGCGATCGCTCTTCCTCGAAACCTCCACCACATCATCTATGTACTCCTTATCAATAATAATACCAACTCCATTCCTACTCTTATCCTTTCCATAGTACCAAAGCTTATAACCCCATGGTGTGATCTCCTTAGCTTTCGCCCCAACCCATTTCGTCTCTTGTAAACACATAATGTGAATCCTTCTCCTCCTCATAACCTCCACAACCTCCGAAGATCTCCCTGTCAAAGACCCGATATTCCACGTTCCAAACCTAAGCCTACTACCCTTACCATTATCTGATATAAACGTTAATAAAGAAAAATAAAGTTTACATTTAAACTCAGTAAACCAGTTTCTTACTACCATAGGAGTACATTTTACACAATTCATATTTCGTACTTAGGTGTCGTTTGGATATACTCGGGAAGTCGGAATTCCCATGAACTTGCAAATCCTAGGAATTTAGAAAACATGGGAATTGGGGAAAATTGTTTGGATGAACAAGGAAATTCTTTTTCCATGTGAATTTCTACTTACCTAGCCCCCCTAGGTAATTAAATTCCTACACTTTGGAGGAATTGGAAATGCCTAGGAATTTCCAATTCCTACACTTTAGGGTAACCAAACAACTCATGATATTTCAATTCCTAGAAAAATAAAATTCCTATAAATTTTGAGGGTATCAAAACGACACCTTAGTGTTCACTCATCCACAAGCATTCTTTCATAAGTGGGTCTTCTTTTATGCAAAATTTTGTAATAATAATACTCCTGATTTGAGTAATAGTCAAACCATTGGAACTTGGGTGTAGGAATTTGTTGTGTCTCAGCTCAAAACTATTGATTAACTAATTTAGATATTGGAGGATTGGTGTCTTTTACTACCTTAGACCTGTTTAGCTCTAATCTGGTTGTTATGAATATTTATCACTCCATTTCGTTATGATATAGTGTAAAAATGTATGCATTTCAACCTGATTTACGTTAAGCATAAGGGGCGGATGTGAATCAGTGAAGAACAGAAAATGATAACAATATGGAATTTAGTATAAAAAAAACATGATTTTATATCTGTCGCATTTTTCAATAAAAGTAATTTCTATTTTTAGAAACACAATGTATTTTTAAACGATCCAATTGAAGTGGTTCTGATAAACTCATGAAGCATAAAAATGTAAAATCACCAATAATATGGAGTACATTTAATCCATTTTTTTTTAACATTTCGTTCTAAAATGAACTAGACATATAGAAAGAAAAAAAAAATTACTCCGAAAGAAACAAGCGGCATATGAAAGTTCTACAGATGGGTATTGTTAGTTCGGCCCAATGGCATAGCAAGATATGAGTGTGCCCTTTCAGCTTTTTAGACTGCAAATTGGCCCATTAGACACAACTGGATCATCCTGCCAGTAGCCCAGCAATATTGTACGAGATTGCGCCAATTTTGTACCTAAATACGGAAATACCTATGATAATAAATTAATAACGCGACACGAAGCAAACACGAATTTATTAGGATATAGTGTTAGAGAAATTTTAATCATAAGTATGATTATCTAATGAGGTTCATATTCAGAATTTAAACATAAAAATGACACACTTTGACCCATTCATGCAAATATTAAACAAGCTTGTCATTCCTTTGGCAACAATGCTTATTAACAATGTACCAAAAAAAAAAACAATGCTTATTAACACAACGACACGAGGAAAATCGGTCAAGAAAATTAGCTATGGTCATATGGAGTTAGTTTTGAGATAAGACACATTTAATAAAGATATTGGGTAAGTGCTTATGAATTTACAGCTCGTTTATCTTTAATATGAACACGTGACATTCCACATTGACTATTTGACTAAAAAAAAAAACATTTTTTCTAACTAGATGTCCATACTTAGAACGTCTAAATGGGCTACTTTTGAGAAGTTGGCGATGATAATAAACTCTCGTATGCCCGAATGGTCACATCTATGTAAGAATTATTGATCTTAATAATGTTTTGTTCTAAGGTGAGCAATCGTATTTTGTATAGTAGTTGTGAGTCCATACTCTACTCAACTTTAGCTACTCCAAATTCTAATATGGGATACAGTTAAGACCACACCCTAAACTACGTTTAGTTTATGCTGGAGCTACATGACAATTGACAAGTTCCAATTCCAAAAGAACGAATGATTGGTATTCCAGTATCCGGAATGATGCTCGATAGAGTTATCACGAGACAAAAACAACTTACTTAGAACGTTAGAACCTTCGAGTTTAGATTAGATAAATTAAGAAGCGTAATAATGTCGGAACTCACATGTCTTTTACTTCATTTCAAACATCTACTCAGTTTGAACCTGAAATTCGGACTAAACTAGATGATGCAAACCGATATAAAACATCTAATGATTGATGAGACCGACTCCAGGACAAGTACCAACAACTGAAATGTAGGTCAAAATAGTGCCACGGATGCGGAGTGGAGGAGGTTGGGCCCATACTGATGGGCCCCTTGGAAACTGTTGTTCATCATCTTAGCTGCAAACCATTTAGCCCATTACACATCATAAGTTGGTGGGTTTCTTTCTAATATACTTATTTGACCATCTTTATTAATTTGTCTAGTCTATGTTATGCAACAATAATATCATGCACCAAAAATATAGTGTCTTATATAGTGTCTTTAATTTGCCCCCTTTTCTATGTCTTTCTACAATGCATTATATTAGATGGATTGATGCTATGCATTGTAGTGATTGTACCAAAACAAATAGAGGTCTTTCAATTTTCGGGTAAGGCTTAGCCCGCCTAAATATGTGGAACAACCTGTTTTCTTGACACTATATATAGTTCGAATGTTAAACATCAAAAGCCTAAAGCCTCATACACTTATACAGATGTTTTGAGTCAATCAGATTACTACTCTACGACATTTTTATAGTAGGTATAAGCTATTATGTTTTAGTTGGCAAACATGTTTTAGGTAGGAGTAGATTGTTTGTTCGAGTTCTCATGGCACACATACATGCAAGAAACATGCACTAGATTTGTTAAGTTATGCTACATGAGTACATGATGATTGGGGTGTGTAGGTAGGAGGGTTGGCAAGGGAAGAGGTTGTTGAGGGGGCACATTCTAACAAGTTCAACGCGTCAAGTTTATGTAACAATATTTCCTTAAGCTCATCATAGTAGACCTTATTAGATTGGTGAGTCTATGTAGAAAGCTTTGTTTTGGTATATAGAGTGATTTTCTCCGATCCCACGTGGCACAAACATTATAGTTTGTGATCGATCATGTTCCCATTTTAATGATGATGAAATGTTTGAGTAGGAGTAGTTTTTTTGCATATACTATTGTTAAATTATTGGTAATTATAATGTACTCTTTAAGGAATCGAATTTACTTCTCTGCGTACAATTGAGTGATCTATATATTTGATCGGTGTAATAACAATTCAATGTAATTTATTGTTTCCTTGAAAATACTAAATGTTTAAAACTATTATTGAAAAACAATTGCTGTTCAGATGGGTAACTATATGAATTTAAACATCAACTAGATGTATATATACCGATAACACAACACTAAATCAATAAATACATACAAAAATACAGAGTGATGGTAGTTTAATTTGAATCAACATGATGATGATTGCGCAATCAATATTGGAAAAAAATGATGTTGATTATAACAATCATAATATTTGCTCTTTTTTCCTAAAAGAATAAGCAAAATGTTGTTTTCATATGATAGATAGTCAAAATCAAAATGAAATCATTTATGCAATAATAACTAATAAGTATGTAATGTCTTTAAATATCCATATGTCAAAAAAAAAAATCAAAAATCAAAGGAGCTGAGTATTGAAAAGTTTTGTGATCCTTGAGCTAATTCTAAGCACAAAATCATATGAGGAATCTATGGTCACCATCACCAGTATTCACCACATTTCATAGTTTAAGTATATGTCTTTGCCCTCTGTAGACCTTTTCCTTGCAATATGCAACTCCCACCAAAAGTTGTATTGAGTATCTTGTGAAAGTGTCTTCTGCATTACAAATTTATTACTCACCTTCTCGTTAATTATTTATTCAGATTTTGGAGGAACCCTTCAACAACTTCTTTAAGAAAATGAAGTAGATACGATCAATATACTGTTATGTCATGAATTCCCGATTGTACGTTTGGACATTCGTAATTGTACAGACGTCAACATCCTTAGCTAAATAAATTGAAAAATATCTATTGAAAGTGAAGACTATAGTCTAACTAAATTTTCATTGAGAAAACAAGTGTCTTCAATCTAGAGATTAGGTCGAATATCGACAACGACCTTAATATTGGGGTAAACCTAAATTCGTCTGACTTTGATAGCGTCTTTTTTTATTATTATTTTTATGCAAAACAATTATCTCGTTACTTCTTCTCACTTTTGAGACTTATTGGACGATATATATGTGTTTCAGAACGTAGACATATATATTTCGTTCATTCTAAAAAGTCAGATATACGTTATGATTTCGCCGGTAAGTGTATATTCTTTATACATTTATAGCATTCAACAATTGAGACACGGTTTCGTTCGACTTCGACTAGTTCAAGAGACGACGGAAATGATTAATATACTAGTGCATTGTCCATCATTATCAAATTATCATATATATAGGCATGAAATAGCTAACAAAAGTAGCTCAAATGTCCCACTCATCATAAACTGTATGTCCCATTCAATAGCGGCTCCTACTTAACATACGCAAGCGTTAGCTAGAATAAGTTTGGTGATAAAGCTAATCCATTACCATTAGATTAACTAACAATATTATCGAGTTTTTCTCTCTTGTGCGGGTTTTCTTACTCTTTAATTTCTACTACGATTATTAGTATTCTACATATTCAAATGATATATATATGTTTACTATATAGTTCGTCGTTAGACGACATGTTTTAGTTCGTAAAGTTAATAACATATAATAACAAAAACTCATTATAGGCATTTGAAGTTTTATTTTTTCAAAGATTAAGGATTAATTAATGTATACTAGTAGATGACACTTTTTTTTTTACCTTAGAGCTTTCTTTGTTTGATCGGGAAGAAGGTTTGGTACGTAGCCAAAACATACAGGCCTTTTATTTAAGTATATTGATAGAGGTCTACAATGTAGATACAATTAATTTGTCTACAGTGTAAAATTGAGTTAGTAGCATTAAAATTGAGATCAAAGTATTAAAATTATTTGCAATGAAAAATTCAGGTAGTAAAATTAATTGTGTGAGTAGTAAAATTTTGATAGTGTAGTAAAATTATTGTAGAATGTAGACACTTTTGGGTGTCTACACTGTAGACCTCTAGCATTGTCCTTCAATAATCAATCTACTAAAATACACTTTTGAATAGTTGCAATCTTTGTTGATTATTTAGCATTAATAAAATCCTTAATCTTTCATG
This sequence comes from Spergularia bocconei, assembly GCA_963457585.1. Taxonomy (NCBI): domain Eukaryota; kingdom Viridiplantae; phylum Streptophyta; class Magnoliopsida; order Caryophyllales; family Caryophyllaceae; genus Spergularia; species Spergularia bocconei. Next base: position 24,334,690 of record OY734943.1, on the reverse strand, counting down.
TTTCATGAATCCAGTGCATTAGTACTTAGGGCATTAGCAATGGAAGAACCAACAATTGAGTTCTTATCATGCCATGTCATTATTTACCAATCTCAAAATGTTAGAACTGGGTATCACAGTGGAAGAAATTAATCTAAGAAATTTTTTTAATAATTTAGCAAACTGCAATAGGGTGAGGCAAGGGGACACGTGGAAACAAAATTATGCTGGTCCACTACTTTTGTTTCCCTATTTTCAGCATAAATGAAGGATGTGTGACGGACGCGCTAGATTTTCTTCAAGCGTGGACATGACGCGGCTGATTTGTTGCCTTTTGATTTTCAGTGCCAAAATTTAAGAACTCCGTTCGACTTATCGAACTCGGTTCGTAGAAGAACTGAAAAAGTTGAATTTGCAATGGTCGAACTACACTTTTACAGTTCTTAATTGACGACCTCGAGACAACGAACAGCCATTGCTGTTGCTCTTAATCCACTAAAATTTGGCAGCTCGATCGTTTGTGGTCGAGTATTATATACATCCAGGAAATCAAAAATAAATGAAACTTCTTTCGGAAGGTTCTGCCGCTAGAATAAAGCAATAAACTGTGTCTTAAACTCTTGATTGCTTACCGGCCACCTTGTAAAGATGTAAACTTGTAATAGCATCACGTTTAACTCAACATCATCTACAATGATATGTTCGATATTCCCTTTTGTACGCTTAATTAAGTAATCAAATGTCGCTCATTCACTTCGATAAAATAGATTCAAATGCAGAGTACTCCGTATATGTTTCCGTATTGTGTAACATTAGTCTAAGATAAGGTGATTTTTGTATTTGTAGTTTTTATATATCACCGTAATTGTTAGAAACAACGTTTACATAATCAACGATTGTGAATACATCAAGTGGTTGGGCGGCAACATTTATGCCCATCTAAAGGCTTTGTTGGATTTTAATTCTTAAACTTCTTTAATTTATTCATTCATATATAAAAAAACCATGGTATACTTTATGTAATAATACCTTATTATCGCGACATCAGAACAACTTAATTACTTACATCTTGTAAAGACAAAAGTACATGAAAGATTAATAAGCTCTGAAAGTTGGGGTATCCCAAAGGTCTAGTAATTAAGGTTAATCAAGTGAAGTGGGGTTCATAATAAACGCACCCGAATGCGGCTCCCTTTGCCAACACTTAACCAATCCCCATTTACTAAAACGGCTCACGAATTTGTCTTCTCAAATAATTAAGTAAATGGGCTCCTTTAAATTGATTTAATTAAGATGTAGGAGTACTTCTACGAAAATTCAATGTTTTTAATCATTTAATCTAGTAAGTAGTAACAATAATAATTGATTGGTTCCAATTGTGTGTACGTTGGATGGAGACATTTCTTAATGAGAATTAACATATCCAAACCCATGAAAATAAATACTCTACAAGTACAACCAATGTTTTAAAAACCGGACCGGACATCGAACCGGTGGCCTCGGGGGTTCAATGGGTCAAGGGGTTCGACCGGTTCAACCGGATCAAAAAACCGGATGACGTCATAGTAATAAAAATATAAAATAATTATTTTTTTGCCAAAAATAGTAAAATACACACAAAAACAACCAAACCCGGTCAAAACAGGTCAAAACCGGTCAAAACCCGGTCAAAACCGGGTTGAACCGGCCGGTTCTTGACCGGTTTTGGTATAAAAACCGGGGTTTTGGCCCGGTCAAACCGGTTTTGACCAGCCCCGGTTTTCTGACCAAACCGGCCCGGACCACTGACCGGTTCCCGGTTGAACCGGTTGAACCGGCCGGTCCTGTCCGGTTTTTAAAACATTGAGTACAACCAATCATAACTCATAATTAAAATCAAAGTGTAGTAAAAATGTATTAGAACCGATTACTGCAAAAGCAACATGCAGATAGATTGAAAGACGAGTTGATTTTGTTTCATCATCAGAAAGCTAGTACTGGTCTGTTTGGTCACCATCTCCAACTTGTTTATAAATATTTTCTAGAAATAGTTTTTGAAAAGTAGTTTCTGGAAGAGGAGCTGTCACTCCGTACTTAAACAAATTTACATTGAAAGTGTTTCTGATAATCTATAAACGGTTTCTCGATTTGGTGTGTTTTACAACAAATTTTAGGACCCGGACACACCCTAAGTAACAAATGTAAATGTTTTTTTTTTAGTGTAAACAAATGTAAATGTTTTCTTTTAGTGTAAACAAATGTAAAATGTTTTTTTTTTTAGTGTAAACAAATGTAAATGTTAGAACAAAGAATTTATTTATTTTGTTTAAATAGGATCATATAATTTGTTAAAATTGCATGAATTATCTAAATGAGAGAAGAAAATAAGAGAAAAAAGTGGTGGAAATATTTAAATTGGGGCATGCAAATATCTGGGATGCGAAGAAGGCGGATTGGGTGATGGCCATTTTATGCATTTTTACTTACCTTTTTATGTTTATTTTTACTATTTCCTTACTTCCCTCTCTATCTATGCATTTGTCTATCTGTCTTTTATTTTTATTTTTTATTGTCTCTCTGATAAGTCTAAATAATTTCATTTGACGTCAACAAGACAGAGGGAGGATTTTATTACTGTGAGGGGAAGGATAAAACAAACTAAGAAAAAGAGAAAGAAGTCGAGAGGATTCTGAATTTCATTAGTGGTGTTTTGGGGCGTGTTTTTGCGCTTTCACTACCCCAATCACCACGCATTTGTGACCGGAATTCATCGCTTCTTCTCTTTCTCATCTCAGGTTTGCGATATCCCTTTGTATATTTAATTAAAGTACATTCATGTAATTATTGTATGTCATCATCGAACAATGGAAAAATAAATGTGCTTATATGTTGCACATAATTGATATGAGAAAGATTATTGTAGTCACAAATTTTGGAGATAGGTTAACATGTTTATTCCTCATCATCATTTTATTCATTTGCTTACGTTTTCATATTTTTTTTCCCCTCAAGTAAATTAAAAGATATAGCAGTGAAGGTAATGAATAAAATGAAGTGAGTTTATCATGATCATTTTTCATAAAATTTAATTATATGAAGTTACAAACTTGTCATTCCATTACCTTAAACGTAAACCACGCTAATTTTTTCAGCTTTTCCTTTTAGAATTTTCACCTCAAAATAGTAAATTTGGATGAATTAACGGGTTAAGAAAATCGTGTTAACAAATCTTTATCTTGATAATTCCATGGATTTATAACTAATTCCTTTATAATCAAATATCTAGACTAATCAATCAGATAGTGATACTTCTTCATATATTGATCATATATTATAAATTCCATCTGACCAATATATTATTTTTCTTCCACTTGCTTGTTAAATCTATACACAAATTGACACATCATAGGCTCATGCAAATTTTTATAGGAAAAATACCAACATCTTTTCAAATAGCCTCTCTTTTGAAGATTGTTTAGATTTCTATTGGTTGGTCATCTATACGAAAAACATGAATAAAATGTAATTATTTTTGGGACATTCTTTGTCTTCCTTTAACTTGTAGTGATAGTGACATTCAGGGGAACTTTTGCTTATTTTTTCTGGTACCTTTCTCTTTCCATTAACAACTACTATTAGATATAAATAGTGTTATATGCAAATCATTAGAATGATCATCAAATATCAATCACATAACTTGTAAGATATAACTCCAAGCTACGGTACTAAATTTCTGGTTTGCACCATTCGATTTAATTCTATACTTGAGTCTGTAGATACGAATACGTAGCTTAAGCTACAAAGTTGGTTTTAAATATCTCTAAACAGTTAAGGAGTATATATGCTTGTGAACAATGTCCAAAATGTGTTCAATTGACTTTGCTGAAAGTCTTGAAGGTAGAATTTCTTAGTCTATTGTGTCCCCATTTCTTTAATATTATTGAGTTTATCAAAAAATTGTCTATATACAGATTACTCACTGCATAAATTTCATATATTTTTATAGGGATTGCCAAAAAGTAAGTGTTTATCACATGAGCTAAAGATTAACAATATCTTGGTTGGAAAAGTTGCTTACTAAGTTAATCACATTGGTGAGGAAGCAACCCTGAGAAGCTTAGCTTTTCTGTGAAGTTTTACTGATTTTGCTTGAGGTAAGGTTTGATTTTTTGGTGTTTACATTTATGAGCAAGAATCTTATGATCAGTTTTAATTAATTCTAATCCCTTGATTTATGTGCAAAAGTCACTAATACTTATGATGATGTTTAGAATGAAAAAAAAAAATGGACCACCAATAGTTCCTGTATGATTCTTTTCTACTATTTTTGCTTCCTTACTTGTTCTTTTTTCTACTGTTATTTAATTTCTTTAATAATCTTTTTCTGCTGGCAATGTTTATAAGAGTTCATAAAGGCAGACAATTTGGTTTATTTATGAATATGATGTATCAGAGGTGCATTTTCTGAGCTTAAAGATATATAAGTATGGACACATTTGTGAAGAAATGAAATTGTGAACTACAAGTTTGTTGTGCATATGTGTCTGATTCTATATAAACAGGTAGATTAATGTTTTGTTTTATTGTGTTGCATAATCTGTTTATATGGGTAATTTCGGGGGACTTATGTTAAATCATCGATGTTTATGTTAGTCGACCCAAAATCAGTTCTCGAGTCCCGACTATGGTTTTGTTGTTGTCTTGTTGATATTGTTCTGTTATACACGTAGCTTGCAACCTGAACTGCATGCTTCTTTTGGCAAGCTCTGTTGTTATAGTGATGTTTAACCCGAACTCCTTTAATCAAGAGGTTCTTCAATTATTCATGTCGTTTGTCATGTTGCTTTCTTACCAATTTTTGTTCACTTGAATCCGCAAAAAATAAAAGGTTCTGAGTGTTTTGTGCTAAGTTGATTTGATGGATGATTTCGACGTTTCAACCTTGGTGCAATTAGTTTTTAAATTAGATGCGCCACACAACACATAGTAAAGGGTCGAATTTGGACCGATAAATTTGGTGCATCACGAAAAAAAAACTTGGGATAGCCTGTTATACACCCTGAGTTTTCTGTGCATTTCCGATCAGATGATATCTTTGCTAACAAGTTTTGCTGATTATGCACATGATTTGGTTAGGCATCAAGTTTTTCCAGCTGAGCAAAACTCGTCAGTCCCTTTGTTGAGTTTTGGCGAATTAAGGTGGTGTATTGTATAAGCTTTAAGGAGTTCAAAAATGGGTGGCTGTGTTTCGACTTCACACTCGAGAGTTGCTCCGCACAGGAAGAAGTATACCCGTAGGTCTAGAAAGGGTCGCGGAAAGATAATGACTACAGCCATTTGTGATGCTCCGATCAAGAGACTAAGTGATGCTGGAAGTCGTATATCAGTGAGTGAGTTTGTTCAGATTGATTTCGAGAAGGGTGGCACGACTACCTGCAGAAGATCCGAGGTTTCCAACAGATCGTTCCATCTCACTCAGGTTCACTGGAACCATGTTGATGAAAATGGTATTAACAACTTCCTGTGAACTAATTCTAAGTATTTTCATTCGCAGTTTGGTTTTTAATTCGTATCTTATAGTGACATTACTGATAAATGTGCAGGCATATGTCAGGAAGAAGCATGGTTTGATTCAGTGAGCATATTAGAATCTGAGTCTGATGACGACTTCAGTAGCGTGTTTGGAGGTTAGTATATATGTACTATAAGCTGGTTCCGTAGTGGTATATGCATGATTTCCTTTATGCTGATATACGCATGTCTATATATGGTCATGTGTGCTAGATGGTAAACTTCTCAATATGTCAAGCCTATGGGCAGGTTCACACTTGATACGTCCCCAAGCCGGACTATTGATTCCCTGTGCTACTGGTGAGAAGGCAGCACAAGCAGGTTCATGGTCTGCCATTAGTCCTTCGGTGTTCAGGGTTCGTGGTGAGAGTTACTTTAAGTAAGTCGCTAACTCGCTCCTGTTAATTTCACATAGATCAGAATGCTCCTCTCAAATCTGTAATTTCGTTTGAATTGTCACTAAGACTTATCTATTGTGACGAACTTGGATGTGCAGAGATAAACAGAAGACTCCTGCACCAGGCTACTGTCCTTATACTCCTATCGGTCTTGATTTGTTCGCTTGTTCGCAAAAGATTAGTCATATTGCTCAGCACATTGAGCTTCCCACTGTTCAAGGGAACGGAGTATTACCATCACTGCTAATTGTTAACATTCAGGTTTGTGCTTGTTACTCTTATTTCCTCTGCTGGATCTTTGGCATTACTTATTCGTCTTATAAGATATTGCTGTGGTTTCGATTTTCAGATGCCTGCATATGCTCCTTCGATGTTTCTTGGTGAGAGTAACGGTGAAGGTGTAAGCATTGTGTTGTATTTTAAGCTATCAGATGACATTGACAAAAACATTCCTTCAGACTTTATAGAAACTATCAAGGTAGTCATCTTTGATCGAATTTTTCGTGTTGTTGGTGCTTTGTTTGTCAGCATAAACAATTTGCCTGACGCTCTCCTAACTACTGTTGATGCAGAAACTAGTGGACAATGAAACCGAAAAGCTCAAAGGGTTCAGCAAAGAGTCTGTTGTTCCTTTCCGAGAAAGACTTAAAATCTTGTCTGGGGTGGTAAATCCTGAGGATCTTCAGTTGAGCTCTGCTGAGAAGAGACTCCTCAATGCGTATAAGGATAAGCCTGTGCTGTCGCGTCCTCAGCATGAATTCTTCAAGGTTCGACATTTCCTCAACTGATAAACACCTCCATGTCTCGGTATCCTCTAGGATTCAATAAAATTTGCAAAACAGAAACGAAGAAGCACTGCTACTGTCAGTATTCCTAAGATACATTTCTGGCATGCTCATCTGCTTGTTTTTCTTTCATGCAGGGACCTGACTACTTTGAAATCGACATAGATGTACATCGATTCAGCTACGTATCCAGGAAAGCTTTGGAATCACTACGGGAACGCTTGAAATTAGGAATCCTCGATCTAGGATTAACTATTCAGGTACATTTCTAAGACCCTCTGATCAAATGTCCTGTAAAAAGTTTGCACATTCTTCAATTTTCAGATTGGTTTTGTGTTAACAACAATTTTCCATTGTCTTGTTGTTTGGTGTAGGCTCAAAAGCAAGAGGAACTTCCCGAGAAGGTCTTGTGCTGCATGAGATTAAACAAACTCGACTTTGTAAATCACGGCCAAATACCCACATTGATGACACTCAACGATGATTAACTGCGGAAGAGCTTCCTGAGAAGACATCCAGAACTCACAGTATGAAAGACAGTCGACACATTCTTTGTATAGTTGGTTATCTGTATTCTTCATTGTATTTTTAGCCAAACTGAAGGGACAGAAGATAAGGAAATGAAATTCTTTTCTTACAACCCTTCCTAGGAATCGATATCCATCTTCGTAGCAGTCCTTCTATTCAATCAGATCCCTGTGTCATTGCGTCTTGTATCTTTCTGCATTCGAGGTCAGGACACTCCATATTTAAGTAGCATTGCTATCGTTTACGGCAAGAGCTCAGAAGTAGGCCTTGCCATTATTCAGCGCAATGCAGTAGCATGAACACGTGATAGTCTGCCAGTGACGAATCAAGTGATCTCAGAACAGTATCAGGCGCGCAGCAACAACAAAGCCTTAGTTAAAAGAAACAGGGTAAACAATCATGCTACATTTTTGCAAGCAGGGGTTATCTTGTACCTTATTATCTATTTTATTCTATGCTGTATAATGATATATTTATATCAGACCAGCGATTTCATGGGACTTGTAGCTCCGTGGAGTTGTACTACACTCCCTATCAAACAGCAATTCCGTTTCCATATATTTCGTCCACCAAAGCCCTGAAATTTTCAGGAATCGCGTCTTTGAAAACTTTCGAATAGTTGTCACTGCACTGCAATTTCAGGTTGTCACCTGAAATAGTTGCAAATTAAAACACACAATGTATATTATGCTCCAATAAGCGCGAAATGTCTCAAAAAGATAATCCAAAATGACTTGGGTGATAAAAGCATAGGAATACTGCTGAAGACACTGAAACAAGAAGCTTGCTATTCAAATTCAAATTTGTGATCCTAATGAAATTAACAATGTTACAACAATTCTTTGTATTACATATACAAAAGAATACATGTCAAAAACAATACGTTTTACTATGCTAGTGTACATACAACACCAGGAAACTGTTGATTACAACACAACCTTCCTGTCTGCGTTGTCGATTCTAAGCATGTCTTCTGTTTCCAGTATACTTGGTTCTTCCCTGTGTATAGCCACGGTTTACAGCCACGACAAAATTCAGGCCAAATTCCGTGGACTGATTTAAGCAAAAGTACAGAGTGCATGAAACAATGGCATTCTGACAGGTAACATACATTTCTTCTGACTCCTGCATCTATGTAATCCTTTCTTCTTTTAACCGTAATAGTGCCACAGGCTGTTGATTATTACGAGTGAAATCTGTCTTCCCCACATAGGCGTTACTATTGCCTCCAGAACTGTAAGGTCTCAGCTGTGCTGCACTGTTGTTGGCTGTATTATGGCTACTCGTTCTAGCAGCCGGAACATCATGGTTATGCTTTCCTTCATAAGTCGTGACGACCGCTTTAGGATCTGTGGGTGCACGCTCTACATGCTTGCGAACGTTGCATCCTGCATAAGTACATTTATAATAGCTCCTGCACAAAAATATTATTGACAAGTATCAGCATCGATCGTTTCTAGGATAGACCAAAATAAGGTACAAAACACACAACATCATCTACTACAGGTTGGGAAACGTAATGTCATGGGATGAGAAAAACATTGTTGCCTTAGAAATCAGAAGTTGCAGAAATAGTAAAAAAGCTCAAAGACACTGGACATTCTTGGTTGCACCATTGCATGCATGTGTTCTTAGTTTCTTACACAATATGCAAGCCAAAGTAGAGAACTAAGATGATTACTGTAGGCTTGGTCTTCTGATAACAGGAAGATTAATATTTGGTCCAAACCTAAATTCTTTTACAAGCACAATTCCGAGAAACTAAAACACATTTCGGGTATGGCCGAGATAAAACTGAAGCACCCATGGTCTGGAAGCACTGAAGATAAACTTCCCACCTCAAGTAATGACCAAAAGAAGTTAAAAACACTGTCTTCTCTATAGATTACATGCCTCACTAAAAGAGTTCCACATCGGCAACCACCTAAACATCTCCTGGTAGTAGACTAGCCCAGTAGCTGATCAAGCTGTAAAAACATCAAACAGTACAGTTCCCTAAACTATCAGCTCAAACCATGTAGTGTTAAATGCCCGCAGAATTGCCAGTCACTAAATTGGTCTCCAGACTCCAGATCCGTAAACTAGGACACTGCTCCTTATATGATCAAGCCAGTTCCATTTCATAATCTATCCACCAAGCAAGCTGGATGAAGTCGTTAGCAGTAAAAGTTTTCGAGGCTACTTCAAGGGCCAATGAAACAATAAATTCTCTTGACAATACCTATACCCTTTTTCACTAGTTTTAGAATTATATTATGTAGAGTACTATATATATTTTTTTTATTTGCATTCCTTTTCTTTAGATGAATTTTTGAAACTTTTGATAAACATGTTTTCACTACATTTTTAAACTTGCTTGCAACGATCTTTAATTTTTATGGCTTGCACCTGACGGTTACAGATGACGATTCATGTTAGCCGACCCCAAATCCTTTTGGGAATAAGGCTTGGTTGTTGTTGTTGACAATACCTATATGTCCTTGATAGCTAATTCCTTAATTACATCAGCTCAAGCTTTCTGCAGTTATTTTGTTCTGCCAATTTTTATCCGATGACTTCTCACAAAATGAATGATCCATGGCATCCATTAAGACCTAAAGAAGCAATCTTGCATGCATATCACACATCCTCACACCAATTCCACATTAAAACCGATGACAAGTGAAATGCAGATGATGCCGCCTCACTACGATCATATATTATCATCATGAAGATTCCAGATAAAGGGCAGCCCGGTGCACATTGGCGTCCCCGCTAAGCGAGGGTCCGGGGAAGGGTCCCACCACAAGGGTGTAATGAGGGCAAGCCTTCCCTTGTCAATTTAATTGACAAGAGGCTGCTCCCAGGACTTGAACCCGTGACCTATCGATCACACGGCAACATCTTTACTGGTGGGCCAAGGCTCCCCATCATGAAGATTCCAGATCATTCTCCAAAATGTCGAAAGAAAAGCAGCTATGCCAACCATAATACGATGCCACAAAGGATCACTAGAATACTGTTACTGCAGAAACAGTCAAAGCCTCTGATATCCAATTTAGGCCAAAGCATCTCACTAGATCAACCAATAGACTTTAATATCAATGATTAACGACATACGATCATCCTAAACGACTCTAAAGATGTCATACAAGGCATTACCTCGGAGCACAAGATGAAAGATAAACCTCCAAATCTTTTATAATGTGTGCAAGGACTCATGGAGGCCGACTTTATTGTTGATGTAGCTTACAATTACCAAGAGTGGAATCGCATTGTGGACGCGCTGGCAAAAATGGCGAGGAAGGATATGGGTGAACACCAATTTGTAAAATTTGTAACTTTCCTCCTAGTATCTTAATGTATTTTGAACAAAATTCAGTTTTTGCCCTCAAGTTCATGTTCGGGAAGACTTGGACCCCCGGTGAATAGGACATGCTGTAACTAACTTGCTAGTTTTTAACTTAGCTATCAACTATGTTCATCTATGATACTGGCATGCTGCTAACCTTCTCCAAAAAAAATCACTAGACTCCCAGTCAGCTTAGGCTACATTGGGTGAACAGCAGCAAGGGGAAAGGTGAACTGAAGTTCTGACACAAACAGGAATCAGAAAGTTTGTTTTAGACTAGAATACATTTGACGCTTCTCATTTCCTCCGCCGATGTAAGATGAACAGGTCTTACGATTGAGTACACGGCGAGTAAAGTATGTGATGTCATATCATGGACAACGTAAAAACAATAACTGTAAAACATATAATATGGTCAGCAATTCTTGCGAAGAAGTTGCACACAGATCCCTCTGAAGTGTCCAAGCATCTACTCCAGATTAAAGAAATTGAAATAATCACCACTACCCATCACTACCATAAATAGTTTAGCAGCTCCAAAAGAAGAGATTCTCAATGTTACCAACAGCCTCACATTCCATCCTTACTGTCCCCTAGTTCAAACTTAGAGATATGTGATCAGCACTAGATATTACCATACAATATCTACAACCATCATCAAGATTTCATACAAGAGTCCATCCGCATGATTGCAATGCATTGCACCCGATGTCACTCAGACTTGGTTACAAGTGTTGGGTGTGGGTGTTAGGTGTCGGTCTGTCAGATATGGCTATATGTACTTCTCAGTCCTTTTGCCTAAAAAAATGTGTCCTGCCGTGTTGGATAACAGTCGTGTGTCTTACATGAGAAGATATGTAATGGTGTATCAGGGTAACATAGATTGCACCCGTAGTCATAATATGCTGCCATAAAGCCCACATGACAACATAGCTGAGCCAGTAATAGGCTACTAAGTCCCAAGCAACAGACAATTCCTTTGATAGTCACTGACTCACTTCATCTAAATTGCGGAATGTATCTAGCTCAGCCAAACAAAAATTCGAAGGATCGTTGAAACTTTAAGCGCAGCAGCAAGGGGTGAATTGCAGTTGCCCGCCAAACAAAATGAGTCGAAATTTTAAGCTAGAGCTGGTACACAAGTGATGCACCTTGTTTCTATTTACATACCAGCTGAAAAACAGACTTTGCAGATTTGTAAAAACAAGATACGATAAACTATCACATTATCGCATATCATGACACAAGAACTGGCAAACTAGCATGCAAAACCAAGCAAACTACAATCATATATATATGCATTAATATCAGCATTTATACACTAAGTTATACATATGAACAATAATCAATAAGTTCCTCGAGATAGCTAAAAGGGAAGTCACTTGCCTTGGATAAGGATTTCCTTTAACAACTTTCTGCCCATACTTGCGCCATCTATAACCATCATCCAGAAGGTCAACTTCACTGGTAGTTTGAACGATAATCCTGGGTTCTGTCACTGTCCGATGAGAGGCAGGTTGCTCAGACACCCTCACTTCAGTGTTCCTGTACAAGAAAGATACACAGTATCATCAGAGAAACCAGAAAATTCAGGACTCGGAGAACAGACGACTTCAATAAGATTACAATTAGTACCTTCTCTTGGCTTCAGGTTCATCTTCACAGCCACCAGATTCTCTAGTTCTATCATTGCCAACTTCCTCCTCATCACTAGACAAATGCTCCTCTGTAGCTAAGCTAGATTCTTGATCTCTTCTGGAGGAGTAAGCCGTGTTTTCACTTGTGTTATTCGTGACCGATGGCTGTTGCTGCACGCCAAAATCAAGGTTACCTTGAGTTCCCGAGTCCTTATTAGGATTACCACCATCTTTGGAACGCTTTTGTGGTTTGTCATGGTTGTGCTGGCCCTTGTAGATTATCTCGGTAACCTGGCCATCAAGAGACCGTTCCACCTTTTTCTTGACAGGACAGCTAGGGTGTGTGCATTTGTAGTAACTTCTAGGAAATTCACTTCCTTTCACTTGTTTCTGCCCATACTTTCTCCAATTATAGCCATCGTCAGCAGGCTTATCAACAACAATGGAAGAAACTTGCGGTCTCTGATCAGAACCAGAAAATTGTGATGGCTCCTTCACATCTCTAGATTCAGGTGCAGAAGCCATCATATTTTCCTGCATTGATGACTCTGAATTGAAACCTGGAAATGGCGCCGATACTGAAGGACCAACCCCAAATGAAGATTGAAACCCCCCTTGCAATTGCAGATTAGCTTGCGCTTGTGCAGCTTGTGCTGTAACTTGGGCTAGCGCCTGCTGGTGAGACATCCCGAATGGACCCTACAAACACATCTGAAATTAGAACAAGGAGTCTTTTTAAGTTCTAAAGTCTAAACCAAGACATTACGCTAAGGGACTATGCTACTTATGACTTCTTGAAGGGGGGAAATAAAAGTTTTCACTTGCTGACATATTTATCTTTATCGAGAAATTGAAGAAGCTCTTCTGGTCATGCCTTTTCTATTTCACTTAGCTTTATTCTTTTCTTTTCAGTTGCTTTAGTTCCAGTTCATAATCTGCTCGGAACTGCTGCTAATATTTACTCCATCCCGTATAGCCTCAACAAAAAGGGATCTGGAACAGGGAGAAGGGCAAGCCAACTAATCTTCATTCAACTAGCGGTGCAGGGAACAAGAAGAAGCTACTTCCTTAATAGACTAGTACACCGTATGTGTCAAAACTATGTTCTATTTATAAGACGGGGCGCTACTCTAGGCGTTCTGCAGCGAAATGGGGTGTGATGCTTGATTTCTATGCAAACGCAGAGTGAAGCCAGTGCTTAGGGAAAGTTGGTCACCAGTTAAAACATCCTCACTTGTGTTCAGTTTTTGTACTACATCTCATCCATTTACTTTGTAGCAAGACGAAAACCGAAACGATGAAATAAAAGCAATGAGGATAGGAGCTCATCTAGACCAGCACAATGCTATCCAGAACTACATGAATGAAAATCAGCGCGAAAATTTATTCTTTTAGAACAAGATACATATACAAATCATGATAATCATTCACCAATCAATTTACCATGAAATTGCTTTGCAGACAATTACGCAATTCTTCAACAATACACCATTTAATTGACATTTAACTTACCACTCCTCACTTCCCCAAAAAAACACATGATGGGCATTTTCATAATTGTGTAAATCCCAATTTAGTTAACCAATCATTTCATGAAAAAAAATGCACAAAATTCCATCATAAAACAAAATCATCATATACCACAAACCCCAAAGTCATACTCTTTTGGTCAACTCCCAACTCAAAAACCAATACACACCCATTCACACGAACCCCAAAAAAAAAACTCGAAAAGGCTTGCGTACATTCGACCCCCTCTAAAACCCGATTTTTACCACGGTTGCGTACATCTAAACCTCCCTAGACAGTAAAAACAAAACAATAAATGTAAAAAGTAAAAAAAGATGAAAACTTTGGAGACAAACCTGACCAGGAAACAGTCCAGGAGAATCAAGAAGTGGGCCAGGGGACATCCCAGGTGGGATCATAAAAACCCCAACCTGTCCTTGCCCTTGCCCGGCCTGACCCACCACCAGCCCGGCGGGCCTGTTCTGCCTAAACCGGTTGTTCTCCGCCTCACCACCGTCCTCCTGCGGCGGCGGCTGCGGCGGACGCGGTGAGTTCATAGCCCCAGCTAAGAGCTGTGAGAAAGACCGGCAATCGGAATCCGGATCATTCTCCGAGAAAAAATTCGACACCAACGTCATCGGGCCCGGGCTCAGCCCGAAACCCGACCCGGTAAACATCGCCTCGATCCCTGACCGCGGTGGCAGAGTCAGCGTCGGACGTGTCGGCGCCGCCGTCGACGGCGGCGGCGGCGGCTTCGTAGGTGAGATTGGGACGGTGTCGTTTTCCGCCATTTTTTCTATATAATTTTTTCTTTCTCCTACTCTAAAATTTGTTTGACTTTATGATAATAAAATTTATTAATTAAAATGAATAAAGATATAAACTTTGAGAAAAATAATTAATGGCTTTTTATAATTATAATTATTATAATTAATTAACTAAATGTTTTCGGATATGTGCGAAAAAATGAAAGGAAAGTGAGAAAGTGAGGAAACTTTTTGTTTGTTTACTTGAAGAAAGAAACGAAAATTTGTGTGCGGATGTTGTTGTTGATTGTAGAGTGACAGAGAAGCTTTTGGAAAAGGGAAGATTTAATTGATTATAGTACGATATTTTATGAGTGATGTTTAATCAGATCGGATGAAGATGAAGAAAACAGCGCCTTCTCTTCTCTTTTCTTTCTCTCTCCCTTTTTTTCTGCAACTATCATATTTTGTCTTCAAGGTCTAAAAGTAGAAATATTTGTCCTCTCTCTATAACTCCGAGTATTATTTTTGGAAGTCCAACATGGGGATTTACTTGTAAGTCAGGATTCAGGAGTAATTATAAATACTAGTAGTAAGTTGTACAGAACTTCATGATTCATGAGTTTCACTTAAATTAGTAGCATATGGCTCGAATAGGCGAATACATAAATATATAAGTTCAAATTAGATGTTTATTAAATTTGTCAAATCATACTAGTACATGTAAACATTGCCTTGATCCCTGACTGCGGTGGCAGATTCATCGTCAGCCATGTCGCCGCCGCCGTTTCGTAGGTGGAACTGGCATAGTGTCGTTTTCCGCCATTTTTTCTAGATAATTTTTCTACTTTTACTTTTCTAATTTGTTTGACTTTATAATAATAAGATTATTAATGAAAATGAATAAAGATATAAACTTTGAGAAAAAATAATTAATGGGTTTTTATAATTACAATTATAATTAAAAGTTTTTTTCGAATATGTGCAAAAAAAAAAATGAAAGGGAAGGGGAAAGTGAGGAAAACTTTTTGTTTGTTTACTTGACGTAAGTAAAAAATTGTAGATGTGTGTGTGGATGTTGTTGTTGATTGTAGAGTGACGGAGAAACTTTTAGAAAAAGGGGAGATTTATTATTATTGGGTAGAAAAAATGAGTACGATATTTTATTAAGAAGGAATTATGAGTGATATTTAATCTGATCGAATGAAAATGAACAAAAACAATGCCTTCTCTTTTTTTTTTTCTCTCTCTTTTTTGTTGTTTTTTTTCTACAGCTACCATCTTTTGTCTTCAAGGTCTACAAGTAGAAATATTTGTCATCTCTCTATAACTACTCCGTAATATTTTTGGAAGTCTAGCATGACATTTTAGTATTTACTCGAAAGTCAGGAGTAATTATAAATAGCAAGTATAGTACTGAACATAACATAACTTCATGATTCATGAGTTCACTTAAATTAGTAGCATCTGGACGAACACATACTTGTTCAAATTAAATGTTTATGATGGTCATCTTATCATGACTTGACGCATATAAACTATAATGGTCCGATATATCTATACGTGTGATAATCATTTATTAAGTTTGTTCAAATTATACAAGTCGATTTTTGAGATATTCGGAGAGATTACATCACATCCTCAAGTCTTCAGCTAACTACTATTGAAAAACTCTAGGTTTACTAACTTCAAAAAAAAAAAAACTCTAGGTTTACTGGTCTTTCTAATATACAGCCACAACGAATCGTGTAGAATGTCGGGTTTTGCTTGAATTGCTTCGAGCCTTATCGTTTTTTATTAGTGGGATCGATGGATAGTTAGTTAGTTACACATTTGACTTTTGACAATGGATAATTCACGCCGAGTTTTAAATTATTACAGTACATTATTAAGGCAAGCTACTCAAAACCTTTTAAACGAGTTTCTCGTACCAGCTCAACAAATTGCCTAGGAGACATGTCTTTACATACCTTTTTGTCTTTGTCCAATATGTTATGTGTCTTTATTCCATGCGTTCTGTTGTACTCTACATGCAACAATGCAACATGCTACAACATGAGAGGAAGATAATAACCTGATTTGCACTAGCTGCTTGAAGTTTCTGTAGCTTCAGTTTAAACGTTGGCTGGTTTTGAGTGCAACTTAGTGCAAGTAGAAACAAGACATAAATAAAGGTAGGCGGCTCAGAGAGTGAGAAATGAATATGATTGAACGAAAATGGCAAATATCAAGTGGCATATTCATTCATTCACAGTATTTAATTGCACTCTACCCCCTTATTGTGGGTTTGACACTTGTTTGATGTTGCATCCAATTTCTTGCACATAATTGCATAATAAATTGTTTACATTATTGCATATAGGTGGTCCTCTTCTTTAGTTTTATAACTCGTTACAGTACATATTAATATCAAACGATCTTACAATAACTTAGACAGTGTAATCGACTATAATATTTAGTCGTCGTGGAAACTTTTTGCAAAATAGTACTCCGTAGATCTGTTTTTTCAAAAGATGATTATCGTCTCACTTAAAACAGTTTTGGTGTAGACACCACAATATTGTAAGTGACCACAAATCATGAAGATTAGTCAAGTACTATTTTGGGAAAGAGTACGGTTGAAGTTGTGACGCAGGAGTTAGTTAATCCTAATTATGGAGTGATGTACATGATTGATGGGTTGAAAGGAAGCACGATGATTAGCTGTCTCTGCTCATGAATATTGAATGATATCCGCCCATTTTTCTTCCATTTACCAAGTTCGTGCACACCATCTTCTAATTATTGCTTCTTAAAAACATTTACTAATACTACCATCACTGAATTCTATACTCTGAAATACATACTCCTCATTTCGAGCTCGCAATAATATGCATCAATTTAATTAGGATAAAAGAAAAGTAAAAATAAATTAGTATTTTTATACGGTCTTGATACAAAATCCTTAACAAACGATTTATTTGAGCTTCTTTGCTTCAAATTAAAGTTCTCTTTATTTCCCGAATTTGATGTTAGGTTTTTGTATCGAGTGATTTGGTTTACGTGCAAATGAATGAGGGAAGACTTCCCAATGAAGTGGGTTGTTTTTGTTAGATTTCAGGTGTTGAGTAGTAATTGTGCGCGTCTACTCTCCATGAGGGTTATTAGCTTATTATAACTAGATGAGCTAATAACTTTGTTTATTTGTTCGATTGCAATAAGATGCTTGATACTTAGGGGGCAATTGAACCCGTGTTTGTACTTGCTACACTATAATGCGATTGTTATATGTGTCATGTAAACTCCGGATGAAAGATACCCTAAGGTACAAAGTGTAAAAAGCCATGATGCCCAAATACAATACTCTATACGTATTTACCATGATTTGGTTGGTGACTTGAGTGGTGGTGGGTTGGTGAACCAATTGGGCCAAATCTCATTTCCTTTATCTTTTTTTCTCGATGGTTATTATTTCCTCCTGCCTTACAACCGAAATATAGCAACATAACATTACAAAATTCAAAACTTGAATTAGGTCAAATGGAAAAAAATAAGAATAATGGACACCTTGATACTCGTTTGATTAAAAGGGTCAACACGTCGTAGTTTGTCGAGAATGTGAAATAATATCACAATTTACAAATCATTATCCTACAATATTATAGAATTATAATTTTGCATAATGCACACCATTTGAGTGACTCATTTCAATGACATCAAACAGATATGTCAGTAGAAAATCACTCCATATTAGAATGACATTATAAAATACTTTAGTGTCAAGGATGATATATTTTTCATCACTATTCCAACTAATTGACTAAACACCCCACAATATGTGTCGGACAGGCGACGCGAATGCACGTGGGCCTTCAAAAATCACAAGATTCCCCCAAGATGGGAGTGTTGTTCCACCAAACAAGAGGTCATGAGTTCAAATCCTTGCAAAATCGTAAAAACTACTTTAAGTGAAGAAATATTGTTCCTCCTTGCTAGAAGTTGGGCATTGGTTCTCTATGAGCCGTAAAACTAGGGTGTACGAACCGCTTCAATTTAACTAGACTATCGTGACCGAATTGGTGATGTAACTTACGGCTAGGTTGGTGTGTGCTTGAATCCTTGTTATGGTGGTACAACTTGGTTGGTAATTACGCACAAGTTAAAATGACGGTTCTATTTCCGTGATTGGACAATACCAATCACGGTAATTGGTGTATCCCTCCTCGAAAGAAAACATCCCTTTGCACCTGCGAATGATCCAACTGTGACTGAGAGTTGAAGGAGTAGGAGACAAGTAAAGAGTCAAACCTCAGAAAAAGAGAGAAAGAATTCAATGGAGAAACAACCTCAGATTTCCCTCTCTAAACCCCTCCGCTGCATTGTTAAACTGGGTTAGTATTTTCTCTCCCCTTTCATCAATTGTATCAATTTATACTTGCAAACTTGTTTGATAAGTTTCCCATTTATGTTTTTACCTTGGTGTAATGGTTTTTTGCTTTTGGGTATTGTCAGTTATCTTGTTAAAATGTTGATCAAATGATTATTGATCACTGAAGTAGCAAATTGATGAAAAAGTTAAGATTTTTACTAGATAAATTACATTGATTGCAAGAAATATGATGTGGGTATTTGTGTTGGGATGATGAAAGTTCATGCAAGATCAATTTGTAGGCAGAAAGTTTGTGGGTTTTGTTGAAATTTGGCAAAAAATTTATTGGTATTTGGTAAATTGTTTTGTTGCAAAATTATATTAGGGGGTGCAGCTATAACTTGCAAGAATGAATTCGAGAAGATCAATGAGGAAAATCTCAGAGCGGTATCGACACATTTGAGGGAAGCAATGATGTCTGCTGAAGTTGTTGGGATGGATTGGAGTAGAACACCCGGGAAATCGGATGTTTCGGTTAATGTGGATGAGATTGAAGATCAGTCTTTGCAGGTTTCTAGCAACTTTATTGTTGTTCATGGAGCTGGTTAGTTGATTTTATTTGGAGACCTGATTGATTTGCATTGTGTGAATGTTTTGGACCAGATGTTAGATAGCTATGTTATGAACTTGTAATCAATCTGTTTGGAGAGGAGAATACATATGTCAAACCATCTTTCGTTTGGATCAATAGTTATGAACCGCAAGGGTTGATTTAATATTATTATACAACCAGGAATCTTGACAATTGAACGAAGTACCTCAATCATAACCACTGAGCCAACATCCTTTTGGTCAAATTGAACACAAATCATTCCTGAATAGCCGTTCATGGTTTTATGCTTTGCAATCTGTGTACCAGGATTTTGCGATTATGTATCGGGTGATTGAATCACAGAGTGTGAGTGATTTTGTTTCAGTAAGCTTTGAGAAATGACAGGAGGATAGAAGGATGTGAGATCGGGTTCATACCGAATATTAAGGTGTGGCAAAGATCCTGAAGTAGCCCAATATAAGGGCCTCAGGACCACGATTGCTATGTTTAGTATTGAGTTCAAATTAACATGGCTAATCATTTATCATCTGATATTCATCACTTGCTCTCATCGGAGAAACAATGAAGGTTCTAAGCATGATCATCACTTCATGAGTCATGACATACTCATTGTGTGTTTATGTTGGTCTCTCATTATGTAACTGTTGACCCATATTCATGGATCAAGCTGCCAAGTGCAAGAAGTTATCTTATGGTATTTTTTATCTATTGTTTTAGGTTCATTTGGACATTTCCAGGCCAGTAAATCGGGAGTGCATAAGGGAGGGATGAATACGTCTCTAGTCAGAGCTGGTTTTGTTGCTACCCGCATTTCAGTAAGGAACTTCAGTTTGCCTATCACTATGCACTGATGTAAAGCATTTACCATTGCTTTGCTAGTTACGGACTCATTTATGTCCTCTGAACTTACTTGGATGATTGTTCAAGATCTATTTGCTGCTTTTGTTACAGGTCACGTCGCTAAACTTGGAAATTGTTAGGGCACTCGCACAAGGTATGTCAGATCTGAGTGAAAGTATGTCTAAGGCTGTAAGGAATATAAAAATTGACTGTTCCTCAAGCATAACCACCAATCCATAGTCTGTTGATTGAGATGGTCCTGTCACAATATGTCCTGAAAATTGTCATTACCTTTAACTATTCACTCTTAACTTATTTCAGCCTAGGCAAATTGGCTTCTTGATTAGTTGTACTATTGTAGTCTATATCTTTCCATGGGAATTGGCAAAACCTTTGGGAAATGGTAATCTTTTAGTAAACCTTCTACTGCGTGCGTGGTGCGCCTATTGTCAATCCATGTAGATATAAAATACGGTTCTCTCACTGTTCATGTGGCTTATGAAATTCATCTTGGCTGTTAGAGTTCGGGGGTTTAAAGTTACGAACTTAGTCTTAATAAGTATCAAATATTGGTGGGTGTCTAGCCTTTGTCTGGATTCCATATTTCCATGATGTGTTGCCTTTCTCCTGAATATCAAATTTACCTTGCATCTTGAAATTTCTGGGAGAAAATATCCCTTCCGCTCCTCCCTAAGTAAGTCATCTTTCTTATATATATATATACCATGCAGTCCTTTCCAAATCACCTTTTGCTCGGTTTATGAGAGTAATGTTAGATGTAATACTATCTTACGATTTATATCCTTTGTAATAACGTAAATTTACCATGTACAACCTTGGAGTACCCTTGTTGGATATGAGGGTATGTTGAATTGTTAGGGATGTCTTTATGGCCTTTCAGCACACGTCATCCAATATAGCTAACGTGAGTTTTTGACGTATTTGGGATTTACCATGGTTTTGGCTCTAAACATTTTGCTAAAACCATTATACGACCCCCAGTGACTTATATTAGAGTTTGAGCCGCTTTTGTTCCTAGGCCATTTGTTGTCAAAAAACTGTGGATTATACTTCGGATTTGGCCAACTTTGACCACCTTGTTAGAAGTAGACGATTTTTTCTTAAAAATTTACCTGGGCAGATTTGAAGAACCTTTGCTGGATATGGGGGCTTGTTCTGTTAGAGAAGTTTTTTTAAGCCTTTTGGGCACGTCAGCCATTGAGGCTTCCGTTCATTTTTCCGCGATTTAGAGACTTACCATAGGTTTTTGGCTCTAATATTTTGCTAAAACCCACCAAAACACATAATGAGATTCCTAGGGCTTCAATCAATGTAAGTGAGCCGTTTTTGGTCAAGGGCCATTTTGGGCAAAAAGTCATGGATTATATACTTCGTTACATGGTTTTGGCCAATTTTGGCCACTTTTATTATTTAATCCCAATATTCTCATACCTTTATCATAGGTTGCCTTGGAGAACCCTCATTTTCATGTTATAGAAGTTGTTTAAGCCTTCTTGGCAAATGTCATTTATTGAGGCTAGCGTGCGATTTTTTTCATTTTTGCCACTTTTGGGACTTGCCATAGGTTTTTGCCTCTAAGATTTTGATAGAACCCTCATCTCTAAAAAATTGAAAAATATTTTGTTGAAACGCATTACATTACCTAATGGGGGTTTCCACAAGTAAAGTCAGTCATTTTTGTTCCCAAATCATCTTAGCCCAAAAATCGTGGATTATATTCTTCGATTTTGGCCAATTTTGACCACTTCATGGAAACTAAACAAAATTTCCCCAAACTTTACCATGGACAGCCTTGTACGGAGTAGTAACCTATGAGTTTTTTTTTTTTTTTTTTTTTTTTTTTTTTTTTTTTTTTTTATGTTAGAGAATATTTAAGCCTTTCGGGCATACGTAATCGATTGAAGCTAATGTGCATATTTTTGCTGATTTTGGAACTTACAATAAGTTTTTGGCTCTAATATCTGCCCAAAAGTTATAATATGATGCCTAGGTGCTTCCCCAAAAATTTGAGTCATTTTTGTTCCACGGGCATTTTGGGCCAAAACCATGGATTATACACTTAAGTTTGCCAATTTTGACAACTTTTTTGAGATTTGACAAATGTTCCTGAAACTCACCATCAACAGGTTTAGACTACTCTTGTTGGATATGAGGGGTAGTTCACTAGTTAGGTAAGTTTTTAAAGCCCTTTTTTGGCAGACGTCACCCATTAAGGCAACATGTGTTTTCTTGCCCATTTTGGGACTTTTCATAGGTTTTTGCCTCTTCTATTTTGCTATTATCCATAAACCCTACAGGCTTCCACAAAGAATTTAGCCATTTTTTCTCAAGAGTTATTTTGGTCCGAAACTGATTGGCCAATTTTAAGCACTTCTTTAATAGTAGGAAAATGTTCTCAAAACTCTGCCATGGACAGCCTTGGAGTACCCTCGTGGAATATGAGGGTATGTTCCACTATTAGGGATGTTTTAAAGGCCTTTCTGCACATGTCATCCAATAAGTCTACCGTGCGTTTTTTGCTATATTTTTGGATTTGCTAGAGGTTTTTGGCTCTAGCATTCTGCTAAAACCCAATATATGACCCCTAGTAAGTTATATTGGAGTTTGAGCCACTTTTGTTCCTAGGCCATTTTTGGTCAAAACTATGGATAATATACTTCAGATTTGGCCAACTTTGACCACTTTTTAAAAGTAGTAATTTTTTCCCAATACTTTACCATGGACAGCTTTGGAGCACCTTTGTTGGATATGAGGGCTCATTTCTCGGTTAGGGAAGTTTTGTAAGACTTTTGGGCATGTCACCCCGTGAGCCTACCATGCCTTTTTTGGCGATTTATAGACTTACCATAGGTTTTTGGCTCGAATATTTTTGCTAAAATCCACTAAATGACCCCTAGGGGCTTTGATAAAATATTTAGCTGTTGTCCTTGGATCATTTGGGACCAAATCCATGGATTATGCATTTTGGTTTTGGCTAAGTGACCACTCTTATGAAATTATACAAATGTTTCCAAAACTTTAACATGGGGTGCCTTTGAATACCTTTGTTGAATATGAAGGCTAATTCCTCGGTTTTGGGGTCTTCTAAGCCATTCACTTCCTATCACCTATTGAGATTACAGATTAGCATGTAATTTTATCGTTTTGGGGCACCTATCATAAGTGTTTAACTCAAATACTTTGGCATAGCACAAAATATGTACTTAGAGCACCCTTGTTGAATATGAGGGCTGATTTCTCTGTTATGGATGTTCTTTACGCCATTCTGGCTAGCGGGTGTATTTTTTTTTTTTTTTGCTGATTTTTGGACCTACCATAGGTTTTGGCTCTAATATCTTTTGAAAACCCTTTTACATGATCCCTAAGGGCATCTAATGCGGGTCCATTTTTGGGCTAACAATCATAGATTTTATATTTCAGTTTTTGGCCAATTTAACCATCTCATGGAAAGTAAACAAATGTTCTTAAAACTTTACCATGGACAATCGAGTACTAGTGTGGGATATGAAGATTGGTTTCTCTCTAAGCCTTTTCACCACAGTTCGCCGATAAAGTTCCTTTTTTGCCAATTTTGGGGCTTCTCATATGTTTTTGACTCTAATATTTTGCTTAAACCCATAATATGACTCCGAGGGGCGTCCACAAAACTTCGAGCCAGATTTGTTGTCAGGGCATTTGGGCCAAGGAGTTGTGGATGTTGGAATTCTCTGAACGAATACTTGTTTCTATGTAAAATGTGGTCTGACTATATTTCTCAAACATGTAAGCATAAATAACTCAATTTTAAAGTGTGATGGAGAGCAGTGCATCCAAGTTTTATTTGAGTTCGTTAATGCTTAATTGGTAGATAGTAAGATTTCTTATCTTGCAGAGGGTATCCCGTCAGTTGGAATCTCACCGTTTTCAAGTGGATGGACAACAAGTGAGAGAAATGTAAGTGACGTTAAAAAAAAAATCCTATTCAGATATTCTAATTATGAAATAAACTCCTTTCTAGGGATCTTATCATCCGGCATCGTTTCGCAATTTCAGGTTGCCACAGCTGACATTGCTACTGTAGCTACAGCAATTGACTCTGGTTTCATCCCTGTATGTACTAGTTTCTTTCACAGTGTTGTGCTTCCGCTGTATAGGATCCTGTATCACACTGCATAAGTAATACCGCATAGTGGTGCTCAAGTCTGAATGTGGAAATCATCTCTATGGGGTGCTGTTCAGAGTCCTGCTACATAATGATTACCCATTGTCTTTTTCTTCGAGGGACGGTGGTGTTGTGTTAGCCATTTCTGTTTCTATGGGCTGTGTTACTCCCTAATGATAGTTAATTTATCTTGTCTAAGGATCACATTTTTGTGTCTTACACTTATTCTTGTGTTCTTTAGGTCTTGCATGGGGATGCAGTGCTAGATCACTCCCAGGTCTTTCGCGGCTCATCTACTTTTTATGCTCTTTTCTTAGAGTAAACTGCTGATACTCCTGTACTGATGTCAACAGGGATGCACCATCTTGAGTGGCGATGTAATCATACGGCATCTAGCAGAATCATTGAGGCCAGACTATGTTGTTTTTCTTGTATCCTTTATCATTGGCTGGTTAGTTGTTCCCTGCTGCTTTAGGCGCATAAATGCATTGCCAGTAGCTTACTTAGACCTGTTCTGAGAGCTGAATGCTTTAAATCTAGACACACGCTCTTTAAGTTCTTATGAGATAGTTGACAATATGCTGAAGAATTTGTTTAGCTCATTCCTCCATGAGTTAATTAATCATCACGCATGCTTATCAAAATTCACTTTTGCTATATGCCATCATTTTTTTTGGAGTTCACAGCATTGTTTTCTCTGTAGTAGAACTGTGTCCACCAGGCCTGTTTATCCGATTCAACTTTTCTTATAGACTGATGTTTTTGGTGTATATGATCGTCCTCCATCAGAACCTGAACCGATATTGTTACGTGAGATAGGTGAGGAGGCTACAGAAAACTTCATATAACCTCCAAATGATACAACTCATCAACCCCTGTGTTTATTTTGACAGTGTGCTGAATTAACACACTTCTCTTTGTTACAGCGGTTGATGAAGATGGAAGTTGGCGTGTAATAGATCCTGCACCAGAAACTATGAGCAAGCAAGGTAAGGCTTACCTTAAAGTCTCTGAAGAGAAAAATATGAAGCATGCGCCTCCCTTAGTTCTCAACTGGTACTCATCTTGATTGTGTTACGAGATGACAAACAATGACCGAGCTTTTTAACTTGGTTCTAACCCAGTTTGGTGCATTCTGTCTTTCTTACCAATCTTGACTTGAAATATGGCATGCGGCCATGAAGTTGCAGTTTCCCTCTCCTCAAGGGACCATAGGAATACACCCATATTATAGATTCCTTGAGAAGTCTTCTTTGATATATGAAGATATGCGACTCAAATATCAGGAGGCCTGACTCGGTTGAAATGTTTTCTTATACTGTGATCAACAGTCGAAATAACTGTAGCAGCTCATGACACAACTGGAGGCATGGTGACCAAGATATCTGAAGCTGCAGCTATTGCAAAGCTTGGTATCGACGTATACATTGTAAAGGTGAATTATCTCCCCTTCGTCTCAATTTAAATGAGGTTCTTATTAACAGTTAACCATGTCTGCAAATGTACAAACATCTCTCGTCCTCCTTAAGGTAGAAGTTTTTCACCCCTCCCAGTTTTAAAATTTCACTTGGGCAAGAGCATGCACAAGGATTTGCTTCCTACAGGGGTCCTGATTACCTTCTGTTTCGAAGAACGACCAGTCCTCTTCTGAGTGTATGTTGCTTGATGCAGGCGGCCACAGATCACTCCTTAAAGGCCTTGAATGGAGAAGTAACGGATAACCTTCCTGATGACTGGCAGGGAACAGCCATTCGTTTCAAGAGGAAATAGAGAACTACTCTACACACCACAACTGTTTGTTAAGAGTACCCAGCCACAAAAGCAATGACAGTCGGCTATTTTTGCATCTCACGACCTGCTGATCCACATGATGTAACTCGTATTTTGCGAGCTCCCCCTCGTATTTTGCGTGGACTTGTTTGCTAACCTTCTAATACTAGTTGAGACTTTGAGAGGACTCATTCCTCCGGTACCAGTTTACTAGTGAGCAAATTTGTTCGAATCTTCTGTGGACATCTACTAGCTGAGATTTTGAGAGCATGATTTGCGCTCCGTTCAGGTGAGCAATTTCGTGGCGACATTGGAATTCAGGCGATTGGTTTGCGACATCTGGCCTTACACGGCAACTAGTTTGCGACATTCTGGAAAACTTAAGCACCTGAGACAACTCTCTTCTAAATTGCCAATAATACTCCAGGTATTTTTACACGCTAAAGCGCACTCATGGCTAGGAGTCTGCAATCACAATAGTTATTTGCCATTCATTTTTCAAAGTTAGTGAACGCATCGAGTGATATCGTGCACTCGGGGAAATTTACATTGGAAAACTAGTCAAATCACTGCACTCTATACAGCTAGGAAAGGACCAACACAAACTCTTCTTTTTTGTGACGGTCACAAACACATAAACTCAAGTTTCGAGTAAGCTAGGCACTATTAATAAGTACACTACCAGCATTGAATTGCCACCCCGGCATCCCAAAGTAATCAGACCCTGGTCATATACTAATACTTTTTCCAATCTGCGTGATAAGGTGTGGCAGTGAGCAAAATAACCAGCTTTTATCTAGGACATATACGGAAGACCTAACACCTACAATCAGAAAACATTATGCATTTTGAAACAAGATGGAAAACCCACACCGAAGAAGTAATGTAGACACGATCTGATAGATGGGCCAAGAAGACCTAATTCACAGTCAAAACTCAGAAGAGATCTGAGGATCATCCCAGAAATATCGCCTTTTTGTATCATAATACCAGGCAAGGCATCGACACACAAATAAACGTCAAGGTAGCGAACATTTAATCTATAACAGCAGAAAACACAAGGGTAAACCAAAAGGAGTATAACACAACACTCCCAAAGAGGAAGATAGAAAGTCGTATTTGGCAAAGTCTGAAACCCTTATAAATCTCAGTAAAGCTAGAATAATAATATCATGTCATAAAGACTTGCAGCTTCAACAGATGTAAGATCATCTACTTTCCTCCTCCAATGTCCTTGACAGTGCTAATTTGCTCCTCTCCCATGGCAGACATAACACTCAGAATCAGGTCTTTCCCCTCAGCGAAACCAGTCTTGATCTGTGGCACACAAAGATACGATTTTTTATATCAGGTGCTGTACTGCTGTGCATTGAGCATGTGAACAAATTTGCATGATTTGATTGAGAAAAAATGAAGATATGACGCTGAAGAACATTAACCATGACATCAAAGCAGCAGAGTACAACATAATCAAGATGGTGGCATTGCCTCAGAAATAACCACTTAACCCTTTTAGACAAGGCTCACGGCCTCTCCATCCCCCATTCCCCAAAGAAGGAAGGAATAAACATTCAATGCAGACGACAGTTACAGCCAACACTACAAAAACCCAGGACATGATTTCACACTAAAGCCATTATGAAGACATAAACTTGGAACTACGCAAATCAAGTGAAGTATCACACTCTAAATAGATAAAACTTCTGTGTCAATGCAAATGGTAGCTTGAATTAGATTTCCATGATACCATCTCAAGTAGTTCAACTAATTGGCTCCCAAACCATTATTATTCTTTAAAAAGAACAGCTACACCGATACTTGAAAGCACAAGACATAGAGCAGGAACTAATAAAAACAAGAGACATATCACAGTGTCTGAACAAACCTGCTCAGCCAGCTTTTCGTCGTCGGGCAGCTTCAAGTCATCCTTGGTTCCTCCATTGTCAGTCAACAGACTCACCTGAGATACTACAAGTGTCAGGAAATAGACATCACACAGCTAGAGGTTCAAGCTAAACCACAATGTCGAAACTTACAAAGCCATCATCAGTGATGTCAATGAGTTGGTAATCAGTACGGTTCACATGAGGGATCTGAAAAGCATCAACAAAAGGCATTTAACATCAAAACAGGTGAGGATGCAATAATAAGCAAGGCTCAAGTCGGAAAAATGTCAAAAGAAGAAAACATACGTCACAATTGTGGGAAGAAGGAACAATATCCTCAAGCTTCTTGCCGTTGAAGATATCAATAGCAACAAAGTGACACTTAGCATGACCGTGCTTGCCAGTCTTGGAAGTGGAAACTTCAACAACCTGCCACAGCCAGATAACAAAAAGGTCAGAGACTTCATTCAATTTAGCATCCCAACTTCTTTCACAATTTGTTTACTCTCAAGGTTCTTCCACAAATTACTAATACATAGTTCAGTTTAACGAGAACCAGAAGAAAAACATTGCTTATGTTAGCACTAGATAAATTTGCATTGCACACGTTGTTCACCATCACATCTAACCAAAAATTTAGGGAGAATAGAAAACGAGAGTTCATTACCCATCACATCCTCTCCTTCCAAATCCATAACATAAACACCAACAACGAAACTAAATGATTCTTATTCATATTCCCTACCAAATCCACAAATTTAGGGAGAATGGAAAACGAGAGTTCATTACCCATCACATCCTCTCCTTCCAAATCCATAACATAAACAACAACCACGAAACTAAATGATTCTTATCCATATTCCCTACCAAATCCACAAATTTGTAGCACAAACCATCGCAAATAGTACACACACTTGTTTATGTCTAACCATCATTCACACCAATCAAACATCGAAAATACCAACCAAACAAAGTCGATGTTACCCAAACAGAATCCAAAATATTGCTCCACTTACAACCCCAACCAAAGGTCGATTTCTCACCATCGAAACACCAAACCCACATCAACCAAACAGAATCCAAACAATTACTCCAGTTACACAACCTCAACCAAACATCGATTTATCACCATCGGACACCAAAACCTCGAAACGAAATCCGGTAAAACCCGAACCATATCCAAACAATTAATCCAGTCGAAAAATCAAACCACAAATCCACTCGATTCACCAATATCATAACCTAATCAAATCGTAACCAAAATAATCGATTTCCAAACAGTATTTCCACAAAATCATCACAACTTACATCAAAACCCCCAAAAATCACACTTAAAAACCCTAATATACCACAGATTCATACAAATCCACTTCATTTCCATGTCAAAACCCTAACATAACAATCAAAATCAAACATTTACAACTCCAGTTCATACCAAACCACACAAATTCCTAACCAAATCAATCGCAACCAAAATAATCGATAAATCGAAGATTTACGCATCAATAAACCCTAAAATAACATCAAAAACATACAAATTTCAAACAAATATCAACAAAATGAATAAATCGAAGGATAAAAACAGAAAAACCCTAAAAATGACAAAAATCGGCGAAAAAAAAAATAGAGGAGAGAGAAAGAGTGGTAGACCTTGCAAGGGCGGTTCTTGATGTTGAGGTAACCGTTCTTACGAACAGTACCAGCTTGCTGAGGGAAGGTCAAGGAGGCACCTGCATCGGCCTTTGATTCGAAGGTGTGCTCTTCGTCCGACATTTTTTTTTCTCTCTCCTTCACACACAAAAAAACCCTAATTTCCTTTCTGAAGAATTTCCGCCTCTCTGAACTCTAGACAGTCGTTCAAGGGAGAGAAAGAGAGAATGAGGTGTGCGCGTGAATGAGAAGCTACAATGTGTTTTTATACAAGGGTTTTCTCACTTTTTTTTTTTCTTTCTTTTAATTTTTTTTTTGGTTTTTGTTTAGGATAATATTGTGTCATTTTCTCTTTTCTTTTTTTGGTCCAAAATGACCTTTCGAGTGTTTTTTTTAATATTACTACGAAATTGTTGATTAAGGAGATGGATTAGAGTAATGGACTCTTCTCGACTCGTACTCGTGAAAATTCAAACGTGAGTTTTTGGGACCGGTTGCACTTATATTAATCGGTAGAAATATACTCGAGTTGAAGACTCGTAACTGTTAATGTTTATAAATAGCATGTCGATCTTTATTTATTTGCTAAAATGAATAAAATTACACACTAACATTCGTTTTGTTTTATTATTTTATCTCTTTTTTATTTTCATTGAAACAATTAACGATAAGCTATTCAATTTAATTTAGAATTAACATTTTATTATTTAATGTTTTATACGTAGTTGTTGTATTTGATAATGTGAGCTAATCCTATTGTTTTGGAGGCCCATAAAGTGAGCTAATCCTTTAGATTTTGATAAGAAGGAAAAAGAATAAAATTGACTAATGTAACCTTTTGATAAGTACGTGAGAGCCGTCCGATGGACCATAAGGGAGAGGGAGTCAACGGTGGAGATGAAAATGAGTGGAGCATCGCATATTCACCAACATTGCGTTAGAGGGACGCTGTGGGATGCGGGCATTTGCGGTCCCACATGAACGTTTGCTCTAGATTGGCACCTTGTACTAACGTGCTGTGGCTGTGACCTGTATCACGTGACGGACAAATCTGGCTTCAGCACATGTATTATTATGGTATAATATAATTTATCACGTGACGGACCGACTATCGTTTACTCCGAATATCGTAAGATTCAAGTTCGAGCTTTGCTACTACACCACAATCCTGAGTCCAGTTACTAGCGTCAAGCCTTTAAATGATTCGAGTTAACTCGCCAAGCCTTTGGGATCGGTTCAATCAAAAGTCGACTCAATGAGCTCAAGCCTTAGCCACACAGCGACCACCTAGCCTAGAAACCCAATTGCAACAAGTAGTCCCTCTGTAGTTTATACAAATTGTGTTTGGTTTGAATTTCTCTCGCGTGTTCAAACCAAAACACGAAGAACCGAAAAACACATGAGTGTAGTACCAGTTCTTTCTTTGAATCTAAACAGCATCTTAAGAATTGCAATGAGCCATCAGAAATCACCTGTGCTTGTACAATTGTAGATGTCAGGATTACAGAGAAAACCGCGAACTGTGAAGCATTACAACTGAACAAAATGACTACCTAAGACGATAAATTATACAAGGTGAGCTACAAATATAATCGAATTCTTGAAGTGGTAAGTCAGATGTATGGCACATCATTCCTGCTACTTGGTACAATGTACAACCAACACCCTTTTCAGTCAGGTATGAAGAGAGTAAGAATCTACATGTTGCGTAAATTATCACCTTTTTCGAGCAGAACTGCCAGCAGATGCAGATTTCAAATAGCTTCCCCCCAACTCCTGTATGAATATCTGAGGTTGGTCTTCTCTGTTAAAGAAATGAAACGGTCACTTATAAGTCAGGTCACTAAAAAAATCAGAAACCGAAGTACAGGATCACATAATGCGTGAAAATGTGAAGACATTGCAGTATGAGCACAGGATCAAAACAAAATGTGTTGCACACTCTAGTTTTCTCATATGCTAGGATCTTCCTACAGATCAGAAATGTTATATTTTTTAACTAGTACGGGATCAGATCATATCCGCTAGCTATCAGCAAATTACATCCGACTCCAGGTTGGCCCTGGACCCCCTGGTCGAGTTGCTGTAATGCTTCTAGCCTCAGCTGATGTATTATTTATCCAATTTCTGGTTCAAGTTTTAACTTCTACGGATACATACCAAAGAGATAACAGCACACTGAAAATTTCATTACAAAAAATTCTTACATTTCATTAGCTTCTTGGTAAGTAAAGCTTGAAGCAATCGCCAAAAAGTCCCCTGTGTGATTATACGATAAGGAAGCCACAGTGTTTGGGTATCGCGGCAGCTGACAAATACCATTCAAGGAGAATGCGTGGGTTATGAATAGTCATGAAGTGCCCATGTATACATAATAGAAATCGAAACATATAAGCATGTGAAGTACAAAAAAGAAGATGCAATTACTCAGACTCTAGTTACGTATCAAATCACCTAGTTACCTCGGAGCTCAAATTTCAAGAACAGATAAGACATACCTCCAACAATCTCTTCTTACTTTTGGCATCCCATGCAATGACATGTCCCTCATAATCACCAGTAACACACACACCTGGGACACTATAAAACGCACCTCATGATAAAGCGTTTTAGCAATTGAGAGATGCAAAAATGTAATCATTAATGGAGGAATACATACGATGGATTGAAGGCAATATCATTCACAGTTACAAGATGATACTTCCCGTTCTTTGATTTTGGAACACAGCGAAATGTATACCTGTGATAAATTGCACAAAGAATAAAATTACTCCCAAGTAAAGGTGGAAAAGAATGGAATGGTTGGTTTGGAGGAACTGCAATTGCTTTGCAGCAGGATGGGATGCTACTGGAGGCTGGATTGCAAAATAAAGCATACAAGAATACCAGACAAAATACTAAGTGAGCATAAACATAGCAGAAAATCTCCAGCGCTCTACTTAATGACGACAAAATCAACTCTATAAGGCTAAGTCTATAGGTCCAAGGCTTACAATAAATATTCTAGCAATATATCATGCAGTGACCATCCACGGCCAATGTTTCTTCCATTGATCTAAACCTAGTCCTGACAGCAGCTCAGGGAAGCTGAAGATAATATTTTCCATCACTGATCAAATGAAATGCACTGTGCATATCCACATCCGGTACACTAAACTACTAAGGGGCCGTTTGGTTAGAGGGCTTAAAGAAAGGGAAAGGGAATGAGACACTTCAACTCCCTTTCTTGATGTTTGGTTGGGTTTTTTTATCATTCCCTTTCCCCATAATCCTTTTATCAATACCCCCAAAAGCCTCTAACCTGATTCCCTACCCCCCCAAGGGTTTTGAGGATTACCCATTATTGGGGTTTCACAACAACCACCCACATCCATCCCAACTGCCCAGCTCCACCACCCAAACGACAATATCACCACCACAAATCGACTTTGACACCACCGGCGACCTCCTCCACACCACCGTACGAACTTCGCCACCACCACTCAACCACCGTTTCGAAACTTCTACCACCAATACAACCCTCGTCCGACCCTAATAGAGCCAAGTTCACCACTTTCGAAACCCCTTGAGAAGGAAAACGTGGCCTTGGAGTGGCGGCACAGGTGGATACTTTGAAGTTGAAAGTTCATTGATAGGAGAGGGAGAGTGATGGGGAAAGCCTTAATTAAATGGGGATGAAGGAGTAGGAGAGAGAGAGAGAGAGAAGATCTCAATTATATGGGGATGAAGGAGTAGGAGGAGAGAGAGATGGAAGCCATAGATATGGTGTGAAAGTTGTCAAAGATGGTGTGCAGGTGGGGTGAGATGAAAGAGGGGTTTCATTCCCCAATGTTAACCAAACAATTTTATCAATTACCCAAATTTGATTCATTTCCTTTCCTTTCCCTTTCTTGATTCCTTTCCTTTCTCTTGTGTTGTACCAAACGCCCCCTAAAGTTATATCTTATTTCTTTGTGATTGTGACAATGCCACCCTTCAACATGAGTACCAAGGTACACGACCCAAGCTTGTCAGATGCCCAAGATTTACCATCATGTGTTTATTCTTTCAAGCACTGCTTAATTGCACACAAGATTCACTATTATAGGAGAACCTCTAACAGCAGCCCAGGAAAAAATATCTGTGTATAAAGAGTATCAAGTTTTGAAGGATGCCATTTCATGTCCCTTGAGCAATGACCAGTCTTACTTATAGATATAGTGTAAAGCAGAACATCAAGTTTTTCTGAGAATTAGTTGTGTCAGTGCAAGACGTACAGCTGGTCCGAAAATGAGAAATAGATATGCATCTACCATTGTAGCAAGTTAGCAACAGGACCTATTTCCACCAAATGTGAATGCATATCCACAACCTGTAGGGTCTACGGAAATCAAACTGCACGGCTCATACAACATTTGCACACAATCACACACATTCAGGCATTAAGAAAATTACCCCATCTCGTCTGAATGTGATTGCAATGTTACCCGACCATCAACCGACCCAACAGCAAAACCTTGAATCAAAGGTAACAATTCATTAGTATGAATAAAATGTGAGTTAATGAATAGTAATCGAATGAACTCCAAAGAATTTTTAAACACAGTCTCATAACAAACTTAACAATGTGAATGGGTTACCTTCCCCGCCTGCCATCGAGCGTACACATCGGACACAAATTCCCATAGAGATAACATCTTCTTCCTTTGCTCCACCCAATTGCCGCAAATCATATCTGTGTACCAAAGATCCAGTGGCAACCAGAACCTCAAATTGATAGAGAGAAACAGACTCCACATGTGAACTGAAGGGAACTACACTTCCCGAGACCTTATTTGAGCGGGGGTCCCAAGTTACCATGTTTTTATCCCAACCAGTAGTAATAACTTGACCTATAAAAAACAAGAATCATTTATTTAAGTGTACATAAGATCATCCCAAATTTTGAAGACAAAGATGACTAGAATATCAATTTCAATACTAAATTGGAGTAATTATAATCCAAGTAGTCATATTTTTTACTCGAAGTTTCTAGAGTAATTCTTAAACATAAACAGGCAGTTCAAATTCAGTGTAAAGTAGGAATCCCAGGAGCCTCAACCACATCAATGTTACTTTTGCAAACATCTGACTCACTTCATACCACCATTGATGGTACATCACTGAAATTTTAGAGATAAAATACAGTACCTATTAACCTTTCAAGGGCCGTTCTTTCCACACACAACAACGACAACAACAACAGCCAAAAGAAAAAGAAAAAGAGAAAAGGACCGCCAGTTTAATTGCTGTGGCAAAACATTTCAAAATGTACAAGTGAAAATGTGTTGTCATCCAGAATACACATATGCCATCTTCAAATTAGTTCGATGGAATATTAGAGTCCTACACATTCCCGATTCAGATGACATTCAGACTTTCAATTTCAAGCACTAAAGAGAAGCTCATAAGCAGACCTCTATCGTTGCGCAACATGAGACATACACTAAGAAGAACAAAAAATCATATTCCACATCACAAAGTCTACATTGTACTTAGAACAGATATCGGCATCCTTTTCTCTTCCCAAGATAACTCACTTGTCTCATCGGAATATTCAATGCAGGTAGCGGAATCATCATGTTCTCCAATGGCGCAATGAGCTCCCGTTTGTAAGTCATGTCTACCAAAAAAAAAAAAAAACAAGTTGATAAATCAACCAGTGTTTTTGAATGAGGCAACACAAAACTAAAACTACCTACACAGTCTAATTCTTACTTTTACACTTATAGATGAACATAGCAAACTTAATTACCATTCCTCAAAACAATTCAGCAGGAAAGAACAAACAATTACTCCCTCCAAGTTTTTAGGTTGTTTAGGTTTGGCTTGAACTCCCGTCACATATTCAAACCAAACGTAAACAATCAAATGAAACGAAGGGAGTACAACATAAGGAAACCTATCTTTACTCCTAATTTGATGTAGGAGGCAACAACAGATGCCTCCCTCTGATGACAAATTCAACCTTTACTTAGTTCCAGAACAAAACTCCATCTGAAGTCCCCAAAAAAGGTTGTATACCACAGCATGTAGGCCTCGAGCAAGTCAAGGCAATAATAAGCTCCAAATAAGAACCCAAGAGTTCACTGCCACACCCCTATGGCTGCCTCTCTCAAGCACACTTAACCACGCGAAATTGGACATATTTCAATCCCTAAAGGCAGCCCCAAACATCATCCTAATTGGTCCAACGAATATCTAATTCACCAAACCAATGCAAATATCCACATTCATCAGTACTTGTAATCATATACCACCCTCAACCACAAACACTTTAGTGATGAAGATTCCACTTGCACATCATCGAAAAGTTTATTAAAAAGTTCTCAACTAACACTTGCAGCTTTTGTGCATGATAATTCAACTCACACATTATACATGTAAAGCAATCTCCCATTTCCTCCTCCACCACCACCACCAACAAAACCCTTAGTCCAAAAATGATTAGGGGTCGACAATTCCCCAAAACCCGTGTTCCTCCCCATTCGGCCATTCCCCAACTCCCCATAATTCCTATCGGCTAAGGCAAGAACAACAAGACCATACCCCTGGTGTACCTAATAATTTCTCGAGATTCACCAAGCACAATTACAGCAAAATGGGCAATCAAAGCAGGCAAATTCAGGCAAAGGTTGGAAATTTCTTGACAAAATCAAAAAGGGTACCTGAAAATGGAACCATCAGAAGCAGCAGAGAACGCAACTGTCTCGTTTCCGAAACAGCAATCAAGAAGGGCAGCTTCAGTTTCAGCTTCTAGTTTAAGCTTATTCGTCTCCACATCAAACAATCTTATATTCTGCAGTGCAAAAAAAAAAAACCCAATTCAAAATTACAACCAAAATCACAATAAATTAGAGGAAAAAAATAGAAATTGGGGAATTGGGGTGAAATTGAGTGAGGTTAGAACAAAAATACTGACAGAATCCCAAGAAGAAATGAGGAGATTGTTGGATTGTGGGGCGAATCGGACCCGGGTCACCGCATCTTTAATCGGATCCTTGAAATTCAGACGAAACCCACTCATTTTCCGTAGGAATTTTTATAGGGAAGAGAAGTTGTTGAAATTCAGGAGAGAGGGAGCGAGCTTCAGTTTGGTTTAATTGAAAGTGTAAACCCCTTCTCTATTACTTTCTCCGTTCTTTTGAATTAAAATTTCCGATGCCAGATCTCGATAACAATTGTGCCGAGTGTCAGTAAAGATTGCATGACACGTGAGACGGTTGTTAAGTGTGTGTCTTTGGAGTAAAACGAATTCTAAGGGTATGTTTGGTAGCCAAGTAGAAGGTAGCATTTAGCGTTTTGACCAAGTCAGAATGCTACTTGACATGTTTGGCTGTACATTTGTTATTAGCATTTGAAATAGCATTTAGCGTTTTAAGGGACATTTGGCAAATGCTATTACAAGTAGCATTTCCCCCAGAAAGTAGCATTTCGGATTTTCTAATTTTCTGATATATATAAATTTAACAACTCAACAGCTACTGCTCGTGCCAAACATGTCATTGTTAACAGCTACTTTTCAGCCAACAGCTAACAGCTATCTGCTAACTGCTAATAGTTAGTCAAACTGCTAACAGCTACCTCAACAGCTAAAAGCTACCTGAACAGCTACGACTACCAAACACACCCTTAAGTATTCTACGGTGGTACTAAAAAACGAGTAAACAAAGGAGTTTTATTTGAGTTTGTAACCTTTTATTATAGACTCGTACATTCTCGCGTTGAATTACTTGTGGTTGGTCTTATCACTATGTGCTGTGCTGATGTTGTAGTACAGTGCTCTCAGAGCCGCTGTGCACACTGCACAGTGAATTACCAGTTGACATCGGTCGTAAGGGTACACTGATGCATAACAGTCTTCACAGATTCACCCTACTCTATTAGTTGTACGGCTCTTGCAGTTCATTCTCGACAGCGCACTTTCAAACCAGTTTTTCGCCAACTGGAGTTTCTGCACTCTGATCTTCCTGTAAACGGTAACTATGGTTCAGGCATTCCATTTGGATGTTGAAAACGCTTACTCTCATGGGCCCAGAGACAGCAGTCTGAATCCTGCAAGAAACTCCTAGTTCATGCTCCACCAAAAGATAAAACACCAAGAATTTATCTCATTATCAGTAAGAACACAGAACGCACACAATGGAGACAATTAGTTAAACTGTAAGCGATGTCAAAAGTGATTCATAATAACAGCACATTGTCGATCTAGTGTAAGGAAGACTGGAGAAACATCGGTGAGAGAAAAGAAAAATACATCCTTGAATCACAGCCCCAAAAATTTAGACAAAAGGGATCTTTCAATACATTTATGTACAAAAACAGCAAGCTATCCAGGAGACATCACAAACCCTTCCAAATAGTTGCCATTGTTGAGAGATATTGTGGAACTAAGTTAACGGAACTAATTGGTACTCTCATGTCATTGAGCTTTCACCTGGAATGTAAAAATCGAATGTGACATCCATAGAGCCGGATTCCACACCATTATCTTTGTAATCCACATTCATGATTGAGCCAGCTTCATCGTCCTCCTGATACTGAGGCTTCACTCGCCGTACAGGGACAGTAACAGAGCACACAGTTCCAAGGCCCGTCTCTGTGGACACACTGAGCTGCACCTTGTCCTGGGATTCTATCTCCACAAAATCTGACAGAGCGCTTACTATGCTTTTCACTATTTTCTTTTTAGCCTCATCACTAACTGCACAACGATCAGCAAATAAGATCATTTTCAACCGCTGCTTAGCAATCATCGCATTGGAGCTTCTTCTTGATTGTGGAGTAGGAAAAACAATCTTCCAAGCTAAGCTCAAACGCTCGAAGAAGTTTAAATTAATAGCATTTAGTAGAAAGGACTCCGCATCTTGGCTAAAGGAATTTACAGACGATTTATCATCTCCTGCAACGCCAAAAGTGAGATTGGACTGGCAGCGCACACTCATACCATTAGACGGACTGCTTAACCTTTTTGGCGTTATCTCAGATAAGCTAAGCCCACCACCTAAGAAACGAGAATGGTCTGCCTGCATCAAAAGCAGTAAAATTCAGATCAACAGCCCAATGGATTCAGCATTTTCAGCGTGTTTGATATCATGTAATAACTTGTGGTAATGGTAGTGGAAAACTGTTCACAAATCAGGAAAAATTATAAAGAAGATTGTATCTAGGGGGAAGGCGGTAATGATGTTGTTTTCTCTCTGTTTTTTTACATCACCTTGCTTAGTTGCAATTGGTGCATTGGGTGGTGATGATAAATATATATGAATAAAATGAAGGAAACGTCGAAGAGGTAGGCAGCACATTTTCAACATTTTTATTGGGATAATCATACCAATATTTTAGCACAACTCATAACTATCCTTAATCAACAGGATACAGCCCCTTCCTCTTTTTTAACTGATATATCTTTCTAAGACATTGTCTCTTTGGATAAAAGGATGACCTGGGTATATCTTGTTGCACCTCGCTTACACTTAAAAAAAAAAAGAAAAAAAAAAAAAGAAAGAGGACCATTTCTGGAACTTATGTCCGCTTAAATCTTACAAACCAGTCGTATGTCTTTGGATAGCTAGTAAATAAAAGTCCTTTTTTTGAAGCAGCTTCTGTCAATTATACGACCATATACAACCAGATTTTGTTTGTACTATCGCTAGGAAATAGAGATACAAATGTATGGAAGGCAGATTAAAGAATAAAGAGTTAACTTCCCCCCACCCACAGCTCTCTAAAGTCTAACTGCAACTTGACCTTAACCAAAAGACCGGAGAAGTTAGTAGTAAGCAAAAACATTACTGAACAAACAGTACTCATAGAATTATATTTTCGTTTATTTTTTTCGGGGGACGGGGTACGGTTACTTAGTCGCCATTTCAACACTGCTAACATAGCTTCCGCGAGTCTAGTCTATATTGGCAAACTTTAGGACCCAATGCTGAACAAAATCAATAATAGGAGAAGATAAAATGATCAAGTTTAAATAACTAGATTGAGGTCAAATAGAAAAGTTCAGACCTCGTTTTCTTGTATACCAGCCCCTATACAATTTCTCATAATTTCATTAAGAGAAGTTCCAAGCTTCAAAGGAGTGTCCCTTTTGCAATCCACAAATCTCCCCCTCACATCGGAGTGCTCATACTAGTTGCAAACTAAGTATTCTAACTAAATTTTTCTTCACCTTCTCCAACAAGTTCACCCCGGAAGAATTGCCACCTAAATAGGCAATTAATTTGATCACAGAACTTCCTCAGAAAAAAGTTACTTAGTTTCCTTCTTTTAAGAAAGCTTTCTCAAAACCAAAATCAAATTACCCTATTATCTCTCTTTGATATCTTTTCAAGGCCCATCCTTGTGCACCCTTTGTTACTCCTACTCACCATTCATACAGCATGTCAGACCTTTCACAACGATTGGACACTCATTTTAGACCAATATAAAACTTCAAATAAACCAAAGGATGGCCAAGTCAGGCTTTGCAATGGAGCCTAAGTGCCATAGTTTGCAACTGCAGCTTAAAACATCTATGTTAAGGATTCCGACTTGACTCCTGGACGACTAACTACCAAAGACCACCTCATAATTCACACACCCCAAAATGACACTGAGAATAACTCCTTACTCAATAGAATCGTATATTTCCCCAAAAATTTGCCTTCGGGGGTCTGGCCATTTCTGATAAAGTCTCAAAATCTCCTTTAAAATCCTTCCCTGAAATCTCAAAATGCAACCTAGTACCTAAACCATCCGGCTTCCAAAACTCGAATACATGGGGCTGTTCAAAGTCAAAAAGACGGGCCGAAATTCGCACTTCGACCCTTCTCATATAATCTCACTACATGACCTTATTCACTGCCTCACACTTTCTTTCAAATTCTTCTCACTGGGTTAATGAAATCCTTGAAATCGAACCCGACACCGGGAACGAAACAAACCCTACTCAAATCACATATTCATAAGCTCCAACATAAAACCCAATAATCAATTTTCTATCTTTCCAACAAAATAACACTTACACACCCACAAACCCTAACATCCCAAAAAAAAACACATAAAATTAGCATATAACAGCCCAAACTAAAACTTACCCAATTCAAATCAATCATAATAATCAAACATTACCCAGTTCAATTCAATCATAATCATTAAAAACTACCAAAGTCAATAAAATGAAGGGTATAAAACAACAAGGGTAAAAATGGGAAATTACCTTGAAAGAAGAAGACAAATGTGAAGAAGTTGGAAAAAGGTGAGTTCTTTTGTGAGGTACAAGCGTCGCGAAAATACCCAGATCGCCGGTAATCGCCATTTTTATCGCAGTAATCGAGGATTTTTACAGTCGCATAAGCTGGGTTTTGTGTTGGTGGTGGTGAACAACAGTCTAATTTTTTGCCCAAGGAAAATGTTGTTGGTAGTCTCTCACTTGATACGACGCCGTTTTTCTATGTGATTGTTGTGTCTTGTGGCCTACACTTGCTCTCTCTTTTTGCTTTCTACTCATAGAAGGTTTGACCAAATGATGATTGTGCCTATAATAAATCTGGATTTAGGTTGGTTTTCGGGAAGCGTGATTGTTAGGTTTTCGCAATTTGCACCACTCGAATTATGGAGTGGTTAGAATCATATGTATGGTACTAATGTCTCCCTTTAAATGTTGAATTGTGGGAAACGGGGTTGTCACTATCATCACATGATGATAACTACGAGTATATGATTACGGTTTACGGAGGTTATTGTATCCACCACAAAAGAATAAAAAAGCTAATGATCAAACTCTCTACTATTGTGTGATGAGGACTTATCAAACACGAAATTGGAATTTAAGACATCACTACCCTAATGACTCAATATCTTTAAGAGGATGTGGTTTTGTTGATTGATGGTCAATCTAATCTAATACTATATATTAAAACCTGAAACCAAGTCTTTCCTACGACGACACTTGGCGTACATTAATTGGATAGAACATAAAAATTAGCATTAAATACAATTATTGGTTAGGATATGGTAATAAATTATCATACATTAATGGGATAGAACATAAAAATAGCATTAAATACAATTATCGGTTAGGATATGGTAATAAATTATTATAGAGTAATATAATATTAGCTAATTTATGGAAAACAATCATTATACTAATTTATTAGAACAAAGATAAGGCAACATTTTTTTTATAAAACGTGTATAAACAATATAAATATATAGCCCGGGCGTGGCACGGGCATGCAAACTAGTAAGTGATAAAGTGGTATAATAAGAAGGATAAATTTCTAACTCCTACCTTTTATATACCAAAACTTCCAAATCCTACCTTATTTTTAAAAAGTTTCCAATTCCTACCTTATAAAACATTTTTTTTTTATCAAACTCATACCAAAACTTCTACTCCGACGGGTTTGACTCTATTTTCCGGCATTGACCCTCCAAATTGGCGCGATTTCCTTCGATTTTTTCGTTTTCCCTCCAATTTCTCATTCCAATTTCACCTTCTCTCTCCTATTTCCCAAACTATATCACATTGCACTCCAAAAAAGAGTGCAAGATGTGAGAAATAGGAGATAGAAGATGAAATTGGAGAACAATGTGATATAGTGTAGGAAATAGGAGAGAGAATGTGAAATTAGAGGGAGAAATTGGAGGGAAAACGAAACAAATCGAAGGAAATCGAGCCAATTTTGAGGGTCAATGCCGGAAAATAGAGTCAAACCCGTCGGAGTAGAAGTTTTGGTAGGAGTTTGATAAAAAAATGTTTTATAAGGTAGGAATTGGAAACTTTTTAGAAATAAGGTAAGATTTTGGAAGTTTTGGTATATAAAAGCTAGGAGTTAGAAATTTTTCCTGATAAGAAACTCATTGATGCCATTTTGGGTATATGGCAAAATGATAAATTGTGTTTTGTAGTATTTTTGGAACAAATAAGACTCACGCAGTTGTCGAGATACCAATATTAATCATAATACAAGGACATACAAGTATTGATTTGGCTATCTCCTCTAAATTTGATATGATTATACATCAATGTAACATTTTCGTCAATATTATGATGTGCCAGTTTCAAATGATGTCTCAATTATTCAAATTTCCCCACTTACCTTTCATTGTTTTTCTCCTCTAAAATGTCCAACACGATATAAATTCATAATTATTTTTTAAGTTATACGCATGTTATCAAGTTAATTATTTACGTCATGTTCTTTACAACTTAAGAAGGACCAGATCTAGGTATTAATAGAGTTATACGCAAAATTTTTATGCATTTACATTATGCACATTTATGATATTTTTTTTTAGCCCAAAAAGTACACAAAAACCAATTAACACCGAGAAAGGTAATTTTGCCACAGACAACCAATAAAGTTCAATATTGAAACCAAGAAAGGGGATTGGCCACAATCAACCAATAAAGTTCGATATGATTCAACTTCAAACACGACCCCTTCAATTAACTAAGGGCTCGTTTGATAGGACTGCACCTTTTCTGAACTGATATGATCTGATCTGAATGATTCTGATCTAATCTGACCTGATTTGAATGACTCTGAACTGATATGATCAGATCTGATCTGAATGTGTTGAAATTTTGATTGAATTTCAACGAATTAGTATCAGTTATGGACCAAATACATTGATAGAAATTTGGACATTTCTGATATGATCTGAATGATTCTGAACTGATTTGAATA
The DNA here is from genome assembly GCA_963457585.1 of Spergularia bocconei. Lineage (NCBI taxonomy): Eukaryota > Viridiplantae > Streptophyta > Magnoliopsida > Caryophyllales > Caryophyllaceae > Spergularia > Spergularia bocconei. Next base: position 24,291,258 of record OY734943.1, on the reverse strand, counting down.
CTACTGCAAATAAGTCATATCAAACAAGGCCTTAATAAAGTTTCAATGAATCTGAACTTAATATGATTAGTCAATAGCTTCACCAGGACGTTAATTATTCAATTTCAATACATATATATCCATTCCGATAAAATCAGATCAGAAAATTACAGCAATATGATACGTGCTTGAACCCACGAACCCTCGTTCGACAAAACCCATCCCTTCCCAACTTTCATGTCTCCAACCTCCATTTTGCCCCAGAAAATCACAACAAACAAACAAACAAACTTCAACACCACAAAACAACTTCCGAACCACACTCAAACTAACATTTCTCAGCAAAATCTGCACAAATTTCCGTGTTCTTGATGTTGTGTATTACTGTTCCATTAACACCCACCTCAAAAATCCAAACTTGTTGATGAAGTTTCAATCAGCATCATCATCTTCTTCATAGTGAATGGGGAGATGGGCAGTTTACCGTCTCCTCTTTCGCCGCACATCTTCTTCTCTCTCTCCTCCTCCTCTCCTACCTTGGTCTCACCGTCTCGCAAAACCCTTAACTTTCTCTTCATTTTGCTCAGAATCTTCTTCCACAAGATTCAATCTTTCTAGGCGCTTTGCTTCAATCCCATCTTCTTCTGCTGCTGCTGCTGCTGCTTTGGCTCATGATTTCGATTTTGGGTCTCATGGTTTTGTAGATAATTATGAACTTGAAGATGGGGATGAAGATACTGCAAAGATTCCTGTTAAAGCTTTCTTCCTTTCTACAAGGTTTGAACTTTTTTACTGTTTTTGGTTTTGTTGTTGTTTTTCTTAATCTGGGTATTTGATTGTTTTGCTCATTCATGTGAATTTGATGTGATTTTGTGTGTTGTTTTGTTGTATTTGATTGCTGTTTATATTGTGTTTAGCTTCCTTTGTTACGGATTAGAAATGATAGAATACGCGAATGAGGTCTCAGCCTAGTGGTTAAGACGAGGTTCTGTGTGTTAGGTTTAGGGCGGAATCTCCTCGCCTCCGTTGTTTGTATCAAATGTAGTGACCTTTGCGCCTCATTAAGAACCTGGGTTAAGTATAGCTGATAATATAGAGGCTGAAAGATGAAGGATTGTTTAATTTAGCTAGTGAGAGTAGAGTTGTAAAATGGTGGGAAGACTGTGAGATATAATGAACTGATTGTTGCAGGTTAGAGCTTTGGTATGAATGGTTTAGAGTGAAAGGTTGAAGCTTTAGTTGGCTTTCGGGAGATGTATTTTGTTGTTGGTCTGTTTGTGGATCGTTTGCTAATACTACGACAGTGGATCCGGCTAATATGGATCATATAGAACGAGTTATGGGACTGATCATGTTTAAGAGAGATTTATGTAATAATTGCAATTTGAGTCGAACATTTAGAAGGGTGTGTTGATCTTTAGTTTATCGAGATAAATGTTTCTTTTAATCGAGACAAAGAACAGAGGTGGAGTCAATTGGTCTATACTGTTAACTTGACTGCATACTGAATAGAGAGAGAGAGGTTACGTGTCCAGCACTCCAGCCCTACAAGAATAAAACTGTGAATGTTGCAAGGGGTTATGTAACAAAGGTGGTAACACCAATTCACCAATGCAATAGTTTGTTGAGAAGTTCACACATGTTTTGGCCAAATTACATGTACGATGAACAGATAGCACATCTTTCTAGCTTAACAAGTGCTTTGTTTGCTTTTTCCCCTCTTCAAATTATATTAGAGGAAAGGGCTCGTTACCTTTTTGCTACAAGTCTGTTAGAAGTTTCAGAAGTTAAATATTTCTTTTGCTGGGATGTGGTTATGAGGTTTATACTTTATGGTACATTAGGTCCAACCCTGAATTTCTTGACCCCATTGTTTGTTTTAGCTGTAGTGATTTTCACCCTTCTGAACAGTCCGACTGTCTAAACAAACTTGCTAGAATATGAGAGGGAAAAAGATGAGGACTGTTTGTCAACCTGGGGGAAGTATTTTGGCACGAATAGAAAATGGTGGAAAAAGCTTCAGACATATTGGAGTTGTCGAAGATTGAAGCTTTAAAATCATTTGTAATCTTTCGCAACTGAGGTTCCATTTTGTTTGACAATTTTCCCTAACACCAACCTTAACCACCAGTCCACCACCAATGACATTATTCCAAAGAATGACATTAGCCTACTTCGTCAGATCGGTTTTGATTAACGTGGTACTAGAGGCGTGGGTTGAAGGGGGAGATTGTAAGGCTTGTGGTGTATGCTTTGTAGCCTAATGAACACAATTTTGGATATGGTTTTCTGGGAAGAAATGGTTGCAATAGTGGATGTTGATGGGAGAGGAGAAAGCAAAGGTTATTATTGGTGGATGTGGTAGGAGAGAAGAGAGAAATGGTCAAAAGGTTTAATTTCTCAATTTGAAGAAGCTATCCTCTTCTAACTATAATTGTTGAAGTATTTAATTGTGGCTGTGTTAGGGTTGAAAAGGAGAAAATAGAGGGATAATAGGTGGTGGGAAGAAAGAGATATGTGCTGGTATTGGAGTAGAGAGATTGATATATTAGCGTCGGAGGTGGTAGGGAAAGTAGAGAGAGAACAAAAGTAAGAGGGTAGTTGGTGTCGCAGTGATATTTCTACAATGATTATGCTCAAGTGTAACCTAGCTCAGATTTGTTAGCGATACTAATGTCTCTGGATAGTCTCTGGATATTGAAGGATTAAGATGGCAAATTGCACTTGCAACAAATCTTGGGCAATTTAAGCAATCTGATACATCCATGAGTTACAACAACAACAACATTACCCCAGCGCCTTAAAGGCTCCCGCCACAAGGCGGGGTAAGGGGGGTCGGATGTACGCAAGCCTTACTCTTATTGAAACATAGAGAGGCTGCGCACGGATGACCCAAAATGAAAATTGCTTTGAGAATTGCATGAATGGCGTTATCACCTTATGTAACAAATATACTTTAAACCTTGTAGGATATCTCTCAGGAGACATGAGGCCATATTGTTAACCATTAAGTATCGCTTTTAATCTTATGCAAATTACTTAAAATAGTTCCAATGCAGTCATGCATGCAATAGGTGATACTCAATTACTCATGACATTAAATTGGGGATGTAAGCCATGCTAATGCCAAAGGGTGCTGGAAAAGATGCAAATGGGTGCTGGAAATGACTTCAGTGATATAAAAGGGTAATCTTCTGTTTATAACCTTGATACTAATAGTTTGAAAAAGTTCGGGAACATTGATGTGAAAGTCATTCAACCAACTCCACCCTTCGGTCCGATCATCTCGACTCATGCATTGTATCGTAATGGGAAAAAGTTGAAACAGAGGGCAAATTCTGTGAAGATTGAAATTTAGTTGACTAGCTGGAGCCATCTCTGAAAATCTTAGTATCACAGTTTTAAGCTAGGCTACCTCAGCTTAATTATCAAAATGTCAAGTCACCTCAGTGCATTTATCCTAAACTTCAGGCTGAAACTTTTACCATTGTTTAATCCTCTGGAATTTTTTTTCAAGTGAAAGGTAGTTAACTTTTTGGGAATAAGGCTTGGTTGTTGTTGTAAAGGTAGTTAACTTTTTGCTGCAAGTCTATTTGCTGCAATATAAACATGATCTCTTTCACCCTGGTGGCTTTTTGGGCCTAATTCAATCATGCTCACATTTCCTTATTGCTATGTTTTGTGGTTCTATCATTTGGCCTCTCAGAATCATGATTTTGGCAGTATCAACTTGAGGAGCATGCAGGCAGAGAACCCTGGAAATGTTGTTCCTCCAACCTCGCGCAACACAAATTACGTTACGCTCAGATTCTCTGATAAACATTCAGAAGAGACTGTAAGAATTTGTTTGAGCTTTTTTTGTTTGTTTCAGTCTTTTTTGGCCCCTTCTTTTTTGTTCCCCGTTCTGAGTTTGGTCGTTTGAGCAGGAGAGATCAAACTATCAAAGTGTTTAATTTACCAATTTTTATATATTTTCACCCAGCTTCAGATATAGCATTTTGAGTTAGGTTTAAGTCTGGAGACTTGATCCCAAAGTCTCCCTGTTTATCTGAAATGCTTGCTTCATCTGTATATGGCAAACCTTATGTGATAGAAAGGTTTGCAACTTTGCTATTGGAATTCTTAATGAGAAAAATCACTTTGTATGTTGTTTATAGTGCCCAAAAGAGGATTATTTTCTCTCTGGAATGAACATTGCTAAAAACCATTACTAGAAATGGTTCCATATTTCATAAGGTTTTTCTTTGGCTTGACAGCTGTTGGTTCTTTAATTTCAGGGAATGAGGTTTAGGAATGATGTGATTTCCTACCGCTACATGGTGGTATTTCAATATGGATCCGCTGTCCTCTTCAACGTTGACGATCATGAAGTCGAATTCTTCTTGAATGTTGCTAGGAGACATGCTTCTGGAGTGCTTCAGGACATGAAGAAAGATGGTAATTTTTCTCCCCAGGGAACTCATACTTGTAGAATCATCCTGAAAATCTGCATATGCTTACTATGATACATCACTTTAGCCATCTTGAACTAAAGAGGCTGCCCTAAAGCAGTTATAGAGCCCCTTTTTTTTGTTTTTCTTTTTCTAAAAGGATTACAACGTTTTCGAAATTTTTTGGTGTACACAAGACGGTTACTGGATGACGATTCATGTTAGCCGACCCCAAATCATTTTGGGAATAAGGCTTGGTTGTTGTTGTTGTTGTTGTGGAATTTAGTTGTAGAGACTTAGTTGTCTAAGGGGTAAAGAGAGTTCCATATCATTAATTTTCTCAGGTTTATGATGTTTATGTTCGGTTGGCAAAATGCAGAAGAAGGTTTATGAATGAGATGTGCTGCAAGTTTGGATTTGGTTGTAGACCAATTCGAAATTGCCTGAATAGTCGGGTTCACAAATCTCAGAGTAATCCAAACTTTAAAAAAGATAAACCAAAACACTGTTCAAATGATTACTAACTTTCTTGGTGAGGCCAGGACTTTAATGACTCATTAGATTCTCACAAAGTCGTCTGCTCTTTTGTATTCTGAAATATCAGTCGGTCCGTTGTGATTCTCGGCACGGGGTCATCTGGGAATAACTCCTCTATGTCTTAGAGGGTGTACATCCTCCCCCCCCCCTCTCTACTCGCCCATAAGCGGGAGGCCGGTAGCCTCTGAGCCTGAGGTAATGTTGTGGATTCTAGGGGCTGCCTCTACCATTATGAAGAGACTTTCTCTATAGAATGTATGTGGTAGAAAAGCTTTACAAGTATATTATTGAGGTGAGGTTATGTGACCTAAAGAAAGTATGACCTCAACGGACTTCGCTTTTCTTTCTTTTGATTTTTAGTACTTCTTGAGCCATCATTAACAACTCGCTGACCATTTCACCTGCCTAGGTTCACGTTTTAGTTAAGAGATTGCCTTAAACGCTGTATATGAGCTGTTTGATTAAAGCCCATTGGCTTGACACTCTAATATGTTCTTTAAAGTCCGGTTGGTGATCCAAACTCCCTCAGAGATGATTATGATCTCATCATTGTGTATATTCAATTTGAACCACTGTCGGATTGGATCAATTGTGTTCAAGCTCTTTTGAGTTACTTTCACTCTAAATGTAACTTACTGTGCTACACTCACACACACACAAAGACACACACACACACACACACACACACACACACACACACACACACACACACACACACACACTCACACACACACACACTCAACTTGATTGCAGTAATGAGATACTTCGCCTGTTAGGTTTTGGCTTTCAGTACTAATGCTCTATTCAACAGATTATACGGTGAAGGAGAAGCCCACACTCGTTGAAGACATGCAGGGTGGTGCTGACTTTATAGTTCTTAAACAGCTAGATACTGATGGCATTCGTATTATTGGGAGTGTGCTTGGCCAAAGTATTGCCTTGGACTATTTTGTATCGCAGGTAATTCTCTTTCTCCTATTCCAAGTGAAAGGACAAACTTACTATTATTCTACATCTCTGTGAGACTTTCTTTTAAAGATACTGCATTTCTTCAAGTGAGCTCTCACTGAAGTCTGTAGAAATTTACCCTACTAACTTCACACCCTTTCGTTTTAGATCGACATTATGGTTGAAGAATTTGCGGGTATAAATCGTGCCATGGAGAAGACTGGAACATTCACAATGCATAGAAAGAAGCTTTTTCAACTTGTTGGCAAAGCCAACTCGAATCTTGCTGATGTTATACTTAAAGTTGGTCTTTTTGATAGGTATCCAAGCTCTAATCCATTGTTCCTGTGTAGTATCAGTAATGTAGTCCCTTTTGGTTGCTGGTTAGTTTATATAATTGTGGCATGGGAAATTCAACATAGTCTATTGACGTATTGGCCACCCTTGCCAGGTGTTATTTGTGGTTTGGGGGAAGGGGGAGCAGAGTGTGTAGCAAATTTGTGCGCACTTTGATGGTTTTCGTTTGTTACTGTACAATCTGTATAGAATGTTGCTATGCCAAACTTAGATCAACATATATTTTTTGGAAGCCTTGTGCAATTGGATTGTTTGTTGCTGTTTATAAGGCTAAAGAAACATTGGTTTTCATTTCTTTAGCTGGTTCAGGGAAAGTTTATTTACAGAATGCTTACTTTCAATCGTTAAGCTTTAATCGTTACTATTACTGTACTTTCCGATTTTAACATTGATGTTAAAGGCTGAAACTGATTTGTTTTGTTTGTTTTCACATAATTCAGATCAGAGATTGCTTGGAGGGAAGCAAAATATGCCCAGATAAATGAGTATCTTCGTGAAGAATATGAGGTCGCTCAACGTTTTGGAAATCTTGACATAAAGCTGAAGTTTATTGAGGTATGATGACACTTACATTATCTATCAATGCCTAAGTTTCAAAGTCGTGAAAATTTAGGCTACATACGGTGGACTTGCTTTCAGTTAGGATTACCTGTTCCTAAAAGTTGCTGCTCTCTTTCTGTGTATTGCAGCACAACATTCATTTTTTGCAAGAGGTCCTGCAGAATAGGAGATCAGATCTGCTGGAATGGTGCATTATCGTTTTGCTGAGTATCGAGAACGTGATTTCACTGTATGAAATCATTAAAGATTCCATGGCTGGTTCTATCTGATTTTTGCAAGGATAAATTTTTTTGATAGTGGAAATCAATTTTTGCCGTCTTCACCCATTTATAGTCATTCATTCTAACCTCTTCAATAATTTTAATTTTCTTCATATACGGAGTATGTATCTAATGAAGCCAAAAGAGAAATCTATCAGTTGTAAGTTATATCTACAAGAAGCAATTCTGTTGATGTATACGAGAGCCATTATCATCTGCTTCATGCAATTTTGCCTGTGTACATTGCCCGATTTTTCATGGGTGCATCCCAGTAAAACCGAAGCTCATGAACCAGAATGCAGTATTGGATGAAATGGAGAGCAGTTATATTAGTAGCTCTTAGCAATGAGCCATATGTTAAGATAGACGATCATAAATTGCATATATTCCATAATTGGATGGTTCTCTCTAAAATGGGAGAGTCAGTTATATAGCTCTTAACACGAACAAGTGTTGGAGTAATTATGGTGCGAAAACAAAGAGTTCAACATTCTTGAACTCTACGAGCAAGGTGAGGCGTATCATAAGCATCTTTAGGTCTGGATTTCTTCACTCCAGCAGTGAACCATAATTTGTCAGATCGATAGCCTTCAACACCTATACTCGTAACCTTAACCCATACGAGGACTTTGGTCTTCATGCCCTCGATACTCATCATCTTCCCTCTCAGCAAAACCGCTTTCACTCGGGTCGCGTATCTTATAACTGAGGAATCCTTGAAGCTCACCTCGCAAGGGTGGGGCAAGTAGACAACCAACTTAGCTTTTGTCTCGTCAAACTCATAGCAGGTGATGTTTTCCGGAAAGATGCCTGGAGGTAAGTTATATTCTTTCAAGAGCTCTGGCAAGCCTTTTGTCGGCTTTCCTACATGAACCAAGACACTGAGTATCAGTGATCAAATCATCAAGTTATGTAGGATCATCATAATAACGCATTGAAATCACCTACCCTTTAACTTGTTGAATATCCATTTTGCCTTCTCTTCTACTACATTTGAGACTGCCTGTAGGACAAGCAGGGTATCAGACAACATTAGCTAGCTAGCAAAGAGATATCAGAGCTCTATAAACATGTTACGTAAATCAAACAACGAGAACTATGTGTCTATGTTCAAATATGGCTCTCGAGAAATATTTCAGTGAAACGAAAATGGCTACATCATACTCATGATGGTTATAACAACAGTTAAATTGTACGAATGTACGGATAATAATAGAAAAACTGTGCTAGTCAAGAGATGAAAACCTGGTCTAAGAACATTCAAGCCAATCTAGTCAAAAGAGATTTACAATGTCGCTACATACTGAAGCAATGTGACATGCCAAGTGCATTGGCCTTGTTAGAAATGTCAGATCAGACAGCCCACAGAGTGCATTAGTTTCCATGTACTACATACTCCCTACACATTATGTCGGTGCCTCAAAGGTTATCGCCTATGGGATGGTAACTTGGTAAGGGTTGAAAACGTAGCCTCAACGGCACAGAGACTCTTCCAGATGAACCATAATGAAAATGAGTTGAAAAGCATTGAGTCACTCTCCCAGATGCCTCATGGAACCATAACAAAAAATGTCCCACCAGTATTTCCCAGAATCATAGTACACAATATCATAATGATGATCCAGACTTTCCCAAAATCATAGTACACAATTTCTTGATAATGATCACATGAAGGATTGCATGCATATTCGGGTATCACATTAAAATGGCATGGCAAATTGGCAACTAAAGTAGGTGTACCAAAAGAAATTTGGTGGCAGAATTTAATGGTATGAGTGTGTGACAGTGAACCCAAACTGTTTTGCACTTTTGCACACTGCAATTGTCTATAAACCTTAAAACTCCCAAAACTCGTCATGTCCGAGACTCGGGCATCAACAACTACAGCTAAGGTCGCAAGATAATTTGAGGTCGGTTAACATGAATCGAGTACGCATTATAAGAATCCCAATCATAATAGCAGTCCAGAAGTCTGAATCAACCCCAAGATTTCAAAAACATCAAGCATTCCCTAAAGTTCAAAGCTTTTCTTTTTTCCCTTTGCTTTTAACCAAAAATGTGCTTTAATAAAGCAGAAACACATGCACACAGTGACACAACATTAAAGATGTAATCTACACCATTGATGAATTATTCAGCATAAAATTTGAGCAAAACCCAATTCTTTCTTTTTTCCCATAAGAACCCTCAAAACAAAAACGGGTTCGAATTCAAATCCTCGTATCCCCTACCTTCGCAACATTAGCTGCTCGCCTATATACCCCGAAATCTAAAATAACAAGAACCCAAATCCAAAAATGGGAACAATAATATCCAAGTAATTTCCATCACAAATCACAAACAATCAATGAATCACTACAATAGATCTTACACAATATAATCATCAAACAATTAATTAACGAAAAAGGGTACTCAAATTTGGCAATAAAAACAACACCACACAATGTAGATTTGCATAATAAAGAAACAAAATTAAAAATTAAGAAAACAAAAAGAGGGACAAATAAGTAAACATACAGTAATATCTTGGGAGATATCATGGAGTTCTTCCTTAGCCTTCTTCGTAATCCAGAAGCTTCCTGCAGCTGCCTTTATGCTCCCTACTTTTGTCAGAGCTTTCTCCATTTTTTCACTCTCCTCTCTCCTCTGGAAATGGTAAGTGGGAAGAGAAGAAGAGAGTGAGAGTGTGAGTGTGGGAACACACAAAGTACTGTTGACTGTTGAGTCACACTGAAGCTTCTATTTATGCTGGAGAGAGAAAGAGAGAGTTGCGCTGCGGGACAAACATACCCCAGCTGGTACACACATTTTTGAGTTTGACATTCTTCTTTTCCACCGATTTCTTCTTTTTATTTTTATTTTTATTTTTGGCGAAGGCAAAATTAAGAGAAAAGAAATATGTACTCGTACATACGGGATGGGAGTAGAAAACTAGCTATTTCGGCCTGGTGGCCTTTGATATTTTTTCGTTCTCTTGTAAATTTGAGACGTGTCTTTTCAATCATGTACGTAGATCGGGGAATAAGGTGACTCATTGTGTGGCTCATCTAAGCCCATCGAATAAGTTACGAGTCTGGTAATAAGGTGTACTCCATGAGGATGTCGAGGTTATTAACGTATCATTCATCATTTATGAAATTAAAATCGTATGAAATTATGACTATGAAAAATGATGAATTAAGAAAGGTATTAGCAGTTGAACACTCGACGTTTAATCACTAGACCGTTATTGAAAAGAGAAGAAAGTCATTATTAAGTGTGATATAATATTTTAAGATGACGAAAATGGTTTATAACCCCCATAAGTTTGTCCCTACGTGAATTGTAGCCCCACAAGTATTAAAATGAGCAATTGAGCCCCACAAATTTTATAATTGGTGAAATCAAACCCTTTCTTAATTTATCGCGAGATATTCAATATCTCTCCAATATCTCACCAACAAAATTAATATCACCAAAAATATTAACTTAGTCAAAATAAAAACTCAATAATTATATTTTTTATGGCCTCGTCTCACTATACCTATTACAACGAGAAAAAAAAACTTCAATAAAAAATTTGTGTTCATACTTTAATGGCGATGAACACTAACGCATCAGTGTTCCTAAATCTTGTTTTTAATTTTTTTTTTCTTGGAGTGTGTTTTTTTTTAATTGTCATGTGATAAGAATTTATTTTGATAATATTTATTTTTAATTTCAAAATATTATATTTGAAGGTTGTCAGGGCCGGCTGGGAGATTTTCGGGGCCCTGGGCGAAATTTTTTTTGGGGCCATCATGTGTTATTAAGGGCGAATTAACAAATTTTCGATTTAATTGTTGACCGAACGATTATTTCGTCATACCAAAGTTGAAAGTTGTTAATTAGTTCTCCGATCCATATCTCTATTGAAAAAGTCCACGATACTAAAAAAAGGAAATACGAAGAAATCATGTAATTATAAAATAAGCAAATTATAATAAAATAAAAAAAAAGAAAGAAAGAAAAAAAATACGAAGAAATCATGTAATTATAAAATAAACAAATTATAAAAAAAGAAAAGAAAGAAAAAAAAGGTGGGGCTGAAGGTTCGATCTCGGATAAACTGCAACTACCACTGGGCCAACTTACTTATATGCTTATAGTGCATGTTGTTGTATATATATTTCGGCTGTATTTGGGGGCCCTGGGCGAGTGGCCGTCCAGGCTAATAGCCGCCACTGAATGTTGTATATTGGGGAGATATTGAATATCTGGCGATAAATTGCGAAGATGTTTGATTTCAGCAATTATGAAACTTGTGGGGGTCAATTGCTCCTTTCAATACTTGTGGGGCTACATTTCACGTAGAGAGAAACGTATGGGGTTTATAAACCACTTTTGCCAATATTTTAACGTGCAACTCACAGGCTTAAAAACTAGTATTTCATGGGGAAAAATGGTATAAAAACGACGCAATAATTGTACGGTGAGACCGTCTCATCGTATGAGACTAATTAATGAGTTACTTTTGATAAATTAACATGTTACTTTTGAAATAAGTTGACTCTGAAAAGTAATAATTACTTTTGAAATGTGTGGGAGGTCTCATCGTATGAGACCGTCTCACAGTAGAATTTGTGAAAACGATGAAATTAAAAGGAACAAGATATGCCTACAATAAGATCAGGTTTTCTTGATATGGGACTAATTTATACACATTGGTTACTTGTAATTCCTTGGATTCTTTAGTTCCAGGGTCGTAAGCCATTAAATAAACTTGTTCGCTATTATATAATCTATACAATAATAATTTACCATCTATGGTTGTACCATACATAACCAAAGTTGAACGAAGGCTCTTTTGACGTTCGACTCGAAACAAAGAGGTCCAAGAATTCGATTTCCCGTACTCTTTCATCACCCAAAATCTATACTCTAAATTATTGCTATCGTCGCGTTCATCCCAATAAGCGAGCATATCCTTGTGAACAAAAGTTTTGCAAATCGTGTGATCCCGAGACTTTGGGGATAAGTCTAGCAGCCGAATACTTCTATCGTCGAAATCAAAGCTAAAAATTTTGCTGTCGCCTTCATAAATACTGGTGTTACGATGACTCGTACGAGTAATCCAATGGAAAGCCCCATTTACATAAGTCCCATCATGAAACGACTTTGGGATTTCCCAATCTAGCCATGATGAATCGGTCTCATCAATTTTTAATTCGGACCACGAATTATCTCGTAAAGAGTAGAGATAAACATGATAGTCGTGGTTATTTCTCTGTTCTCTGACTACAAGTACAACCACCACCTTATAATCACTATCTTTGTTCGAAAATCCGACACCAATCATATTGTCATAAGATGCACATTCAGGGGGTCCATAACTTCTCGAGCGTCTTATGCGTCCTTGTTGAAGGGTTCCACAGACCAAAGGTATACGCTGTAGAACCGCATGGCCAATTGATATCCGTACGATGAAAAAGACATATCAAACCGTTACATGAACCAACAACACCTTCAATCCCAAACCATCGTCTCTCGTCGTCCTTCTTATGATGATTATTAGCTTGAGGACACAGCTCAGGCTTCCCTGAAGAAAAGGTTTTATCTAGAACCTGATAAGAATATCGTCCCAACCGATCATAAGAATGGATGCAAAGCCAATGAGCAAGGTCGTTTTTGTTCGAATCGTTGCCGTTATGATGATGAAATTTGAGAAAATCAGGATCTTGACTGATAAGGGAACGCCATGATTTACAAACACACCGGAATCGTAGCAAGGATTTGCAAGGAAGTCTTGAAAGGATGTCGATGATCAAGTCATATGGTATATTCATACTAGCCAATCAAAGCTATAATAATTATTATGGCCTTGTATATACCTAGGTAGCACGGACACGCCTGTCCAGTGCCGTGTCTGGACACCGTGTCGGACACCGACACGCGTCGGACACGGTACGACACGTGTCGGACACGCCCAAAACCGTGTCCGGTTTTTTTATTTAATTTTAGGACACAGACACGGTTTTTTTTAATTGGACACGAAGCGGACACCGACCAGACACCAACCAGACACCCGACACGACACAAAACGACGTCGTTTTGACAAGTTTTTTTAAAAAAACTATTTTTTCTCTCTCCTATTCTAACTACACTAGCAGGTAGCTCAACTACCTGTCAAACTTCTCTATCTCTTTCTGCTTCCCATCTTCTTGCTTCGGCCGACTCTTCCACCTTCGACCGGCGCCGCCACAGCACACCTCCTCCGACCGACGTCCACTAGCGGCCCCATCGCTACAGCCCAACCTGCACCCGACCGCACTACCCCTACCACTACCTACCCACGAACAGTAAGCGTAATTGAAAAAATATGCATTCAAAATACTTATTAGTTTTTATTTTTTGCCGTGTCCGTGTCCGCTATTTTTCAAAGTGCCGTGTCACGTATCCGTATCGGTGTCCGTGTCCGTGTCCGAGTCCGTATCGGTGCTACCTAGGTATATACTACTGCTTATATATATCGGTTTTTCTAACGTGGGCACATGTTAAAACTCGTGTTCCTTCCTTATTTCGGTGAGCTCCATAACTATTTCTTTCCCCCTTTTTCCTACAACATGTCAAATTGGCTATTATAGATAGTAAATTCCAAGTGAAGTTACCTTAATTTTTGTTTATCTATCCTTAAGACCTTAATCATGACAAGCCCTAGTAATTCTGAATTTCTGATGACAAAACAGAGCTAGCCTAGAAGTATAATTTCATCGTTATTATTCATTAAGATGTCAATGTATATATCCAAACAGACCCTCTTTGGCTCAGTATAAAACTTCTAAGAACCAAGAAACTTCAAATATATCAATATACCGTATACAATAAGAAACCCCAAATTAAATATAATGAGAGTAAAGTAAAGTTTAATTCCATGGTTTTGTATGTGATAAGCTTCAATTTCTTAGCTTTTGAGTATGCAAGAGCTAAGTAGTTCTTAAACTTGCTGACATTCAGCCTAACATCTTAGCAAGAAAACCATGGAAAGGTTCAGTACGACAGTACCAACCTCATGGCCAATGCTCAAGTCCATACAAGCGAGCCCGATCATATGCGACCGATCACACGAGTATTAAGATGGTATGTCCTCAATCGTCCTACATACGTACCATTCTAGATCCAGCTAAATCCACATTATTCAATTTATGATCAATTTGCACTCTCGAGGCTCACCGGAACCACCCTTAGTTGAAAAAGGCTACACTGGGAATTTCTTCTATGACTTTAATGATGGAATCATACCTCTCTATATTGTTGGTGCAAATACATGGGACATGGATTAGATTAGGAGTAACCGACTTCTACCGGCGAGTACGAACTCTTCCCTTAAGACTATTTCGCCCCCATAGAGTGCACCGGGGAGGATCGAAAGTCTCAGGGATACTACGAAGTCGTCTCAAACGTCGTTAGCACTATAACAACGTAAGAGCCCTACAGTATCATGAGATGGTGTTCTTGTGGGAATATCAAAACTTAATTTTCTATGTTTTCCTCATCATTTTCATGTTATTACATGTTATTCTAAATGACAATGTGACATCCTATTTATAGAGGAGTCACTCTCTTACATTGGTGTCCATTCACATTAAATCATGATCATGATTTAATCAATGGTTAAGATTAAGTTAGTTATAAAACTAACTACCAATATTATCCAAATTAATTAATTTAATTAATTAATTCCATAATATTGACCTCTTATATCATAAGGACATACACTTCCTTATACACACCAAAATGGTTCAACTAGACCATATACATTGCTTGGAAATCTCCAACAATCCCCCACCATTTCCGAGCAATATTTCAAATTCCAATCTTATGCATAAATAGAGGTGTCTTGCGATTGAACCTCTACATTAGTGAAATGGTCTCTAAATAGTTAGGATGGCATGGTAGACTAAGCTTTGAACCAGCCGGTCCTCTCTTACTACTTATTTCCAAGTCACACACAAGATACTTTATCCCCAATACATGTAGATAATTCCGACACTTTTATGGCCTTGCGTCCCGTATCCATTTTAATGAGCGTTTAGAAGTCTAGCCCAATAAGACTCCCTAAAGCGGCCTCACTTTATAACTCACATAGGTAGACCTTTTAACATACTCCCATGTAGTAACTAACGGTATACATATACAACGACTTGTGTATATACTTCCTATATGAAAATAGGACCCCCACCGTTAAGGTCTATTAAGAGCTTTGACGCTCAACCTCCCTCTCATGGGTAATGAGCACTCCCTTGGGATGTAAATATTAATTAAGTGCTCCAAATCACAAGTATGGTGTACTTTGACTCATTGAACTTAAGACTCGATGGATGTGTCGAGCGTTAAGTCGAGGTTCCACCATAGGTGATTTAAATTATGGGCTCTTCACATCCCATAAATACCGTCTAAAACATCAAACATGCGCGCAACATGTTTTAGAACACGAGTCTAGACCCAATCAAAAACTTGACATCGATCATACACAAAATAAACCGTGTAGCGACTTATTATTATACCCAAACCATGGCCACGGAGTTAACATTGGGTTAATAATAATTTACACTAAACCAAGTAGAGAACGTACTTGTCCTACTTCCTTTCTTAATCGACAAAACAAAATTGTTTCCAATAGCGTTATACACTATCTCATATTATTTAATGTCTTTGAACATTACCTCCACCATGATCAATCCCGATCATAAAACAAATAAATTGGTACTTGTTCTCACATTAAATAATATTTCCATCACAATTAAGTGAACATTTTAAATAATATCATATTTAAAACATACATACTCATTTCCTTGAAAATCACATTCCTTCCTTATTTCAATGTTAAACCAATGGACAACATTATCCTCTCGTACTTCACCGTACAAGAATTACACATAGTTTCCGAACAAGCCCCATATCTTTAAAATAAAATATATATAAACCATAGATATATTTATTTCCACAAGACATTCTTTGGCTCATAACCAAACTAAATACATAGACCTCTAAACTGGTCTAAAACATATACATGTCTATCATTATAACATTATTACAAAGGAATTTCGAACGAGTAAAACCAAAATCACATGTAATTTTTCAATATAATTCACTTACACTAAACCGTATAAGTTCAAAGTCATACATATATTTCAATTCTCTAGATACCTCATATCTTACATATAAGTTATCTACCAACCGTAGATATACACTTATATCTCAAAGATATTTTGGTACAAATTAAACTCAAACGAAATATATGTATAAACCATATTGAAAACATTACTTTACGTGTACATTGGACAAAAGTCCAACACATCCGATCATCATCAGAAAACATGACACAAATGAACATGCATAATAAAACTAATGCATCACGTCATTCGCAAATCAACATAAATTTGCTTCATCAAACCACATTAAAGTAACACCATGACTTATAAACAAAAATTGTGATTAACAACAAGCATGCTATAACCGACATGCATACACCACTGAAATTGCGATTTTGCGATCATCACGATTTCATAACAAAAACAAATCAACATAAAAACACACATGCATAATGCATTGTGCACGCATGTGCACAAAATCACACGAAAACAAACATTGACGAAAAAGCATGCACATATATATGCGAACCAATTCATCACATAATAGAAGTTATTAAACCATCAAACATGCAATTACTTTTGTAACAAAACAATTGCAAACAGACACTTATCTCTTAATTAGAGGATTCACAATTTGATCCGACAAGCAATGCATAATCACCGCATTTGACATTTGTCTTCAACCCATAACAAAGAATCAAACTTCAAGAGAACGAACGCATTTCCCAATCCCGTAATATAATCCAAACTTGCGGAAAATACCCTTAAGATTATTGGTGCAAATACATGGGACATGGATTAGATTAGGAGTAACCGACTTCTACCGGCGAGTACGAACTCTTCCCTTAAGACTATTTCGCCCCCATAGAGTGCACCGGGGAGGATCGAACGTCTCAGGGATACTACGAAGTCGTCTCAAACGTCGTTAGCACTATAACAACGTAAGAGCCCTACAGTATCATGAGATGGTGTTCTTGTGGGAATATCAAAACTTAATTTTCTATGTTTTCCTCATCATTTTCATGTTATTACATGTTATTCTAAATGACAATGTGACATCCTATTTATAGAGGAGTCACTCTCTTACATTGGTGTCCATTCACATTAAATCATGATCATGATTTAATCAATGGTTAAGATTAAGTTAGTTATAAAACTAACTACCAATATTATCCAAATTAATTAATTTAATTAATTAATTCCATAATATTGACCTCTTATATCATAAGGACATACACTTCCTTATACACACCAAAATGGTTCAACTAGACCATATACATTGCTTGGAAATCTCCAACATATATAACACTCAACGCCCTTGCCTTTCGCTAACCAGCATGTCACACTTGTCATCACTAATTTCACAAATTGGCCCCTGATCTCATTCTTTATCTTAACTGTCGAATACTGACAACTGTAATAGAACTTTTGCCATTAATACATATGCTTTCTATAAGTTTATTTGGCATATACATCTACCTGATGACAATAATATCACAGTATAACTCTTTCCCTCCAATACAAGTTGAAGCTAATTCAGGTGTTAGCCTACTCCATAAGTGTAGCTGAACACCGGCGGCCTAACAAAACTTTTGATTCTCAGACGTCGTCCTAAAACTTTTCCTTGCCTTGGAATAACTATCTTCAGATATCGCCTGAATCTTGCTACGTCAAGCCTCACACCTTGGCTTTTTAAGTAAACATTATGCAGAGTAGACCAACAAGATTAAGAAAAAAGTGATACAAAAAGATTACTGAAGATCTAGCTAGTGAGCGCGAGCTAACTCAATCGAGCTAATATCAATGAAAGAACAATTCAAAGTGAGTAGTAACTGTAACTCTTAACACTTCCAGTTTACTTGATCAAATATATAAATAGATAAAATCAATGAAATCAAAACAAAAACATCCCTACAGTAACTTCAGGCTTTCCTGATATGAGACTAATGTATAAACATAAGTTACTTGTAATTCCTTGGATTCTTTAGTTTCAGGATCGTAAGCCATTAAAATTTCCGATTCTCCATTGTACGATCTATACAGCAACAATCTACCATCTATGGTTGTACCAAATATACCCAAAGGAGGGTTTGAACGAGGGAGCTTATCACCTTCGATCCGAAACAAAGAGGTCCAGGAATTCGAGTTCCCGTACTCTTTCATGACCCAAAACCTATACTCTAACGTCTCTAAATCATTGTTATTGTTACCATAGCCTCTATCCCAATAAGCGAGCCTATCCTTGTGAACAAAAGTTCTGCGAAACGCGTGATCCGGAGACTTGGGGGGTAAGTCTATCCGGCGAATACTCCTATCGTCGAAATCAAAGCATATAATTTTGCCTTTGCCTTCACTATTAATGATACAAGTCCAATGGAAAGCCCCATTGAAATAAGTCCCGCCATGACCGGTTGAGATGTGCCAATTTCGCCATGATGAATCGGGCTGATCAACTCTTAATTCGGACCACAAATTATCTCTAAGAGAGTAGAGATAAACATGATGGTATTGTTCGTATCTCCGCCAGTTCCTGGCTACAACAACCACCTTATAATCATTATCCGTGTTCGAAAACCCAACACCAATCATTATGTTATTAGCACTGAAACGTTCAGGGGTCGATAACACCTTGAGCGTCTTATGTGTCCTTGTTGAAGGGTTCCACAAATCAAAGGTATACTTTGTCGATTTCTGACCGTGATCTCTACGACGATAAACACATATCAAGCCCTTGCATGAACCAATAACTTCTTCACATGTCCATCGTGTCTCGTGTTCGTTATGATGATTAGGTTCAGGACACGGCTCAAGCTTCCCCGAAGTAAAGGTTTTATCAAATACCTGATAAGAATGCAATCGGACCCAACTAAGAGAATGGACGCAGAGCCAATGAGCAAGGTTGTTGGTTTTCGAATTGTTGGCGTTTTGAAGATGAAGTGTGTGGAAACCGGAGTCGTGTTTGATAAGGGAATTCCAAGATTTACATACACATCGGAATCGTAGCAAAGCTTCCGAGGGAAGCCTCGAAAGGATGTTGATGATCAACTCATATGGTACATACATACTTGCAGAGCAGCAGAGCTATAATTATTATGACCTTATATTGCTTCTGATATACTCCGTACTATATACTTTCTTTTTCCTAAATTTAAAAGCAAATCAAGCTGATGGCAATGGAATTGCTAAATCCTAATAAGTTTTACCCCTTTTCCTAATAGCAAATTGCTAGAGGTTAACGTGTAGACACAATTAATTTGTGTACAATGTAAAATTTAGTTAGTAGTAGTAAAATTGAGATTTGTGTAGTAAAATTAGTTTTTGATGAAAAATTCAAATAGTTAAATCAATTGTGTTGGTAGTAAAATTATTTGTGTGAGTAGTAAAATTTTGATAGTGTAGTAAAATTATTGCTAATGATAGACACTTTCATGTATGTGTCGACATTGTAGACCTCTAGCATTGTCCGTCCTAAAATACGTCAAATTTGTTATTATAGTAAATTCAAAGTGAAGTTACCCTAATTTTTATTGTTCATCTATCCTGTCATGACAAGCCCTAATAATTCTGATGACAAAACAGAGTCTTGAAGTACTTTCATCAAAAAGATTCTTTTTGCTCAATCAAACATTATTTAAGAATTAAGGAACCTCAAATATATGAAAGTGGATTAAATCCAATGTTTCCACCACTATAATCAAAATAGTATGAATGTGAGTACAGTAAAAGTTTAATTTCATGTTTTTGTATGTGACAAACTTCATTCTAACCATTGTTTTCCATAAATCTCCTAGCTTTGGAATATGCAAGAACTAAGTAGTTCTTAAACTTGCTCACATTCAACCTAACATCTTGCCCCTTGAGGTAAATTTCATCCACAGCAGTCCAATTCCCTCTAACAACAGCTCTATGGTTCTTTACAATGACATGATTTAATCCGTATTTTTCGGCCAAGCTACTTTCGTTCCCATCAATCATATACTCCATATACTCTAATCTCAATCCTGTCGCGACCCTTTTGAAGTACGAATCAGCTACCCACTCGTTACCTAGAGGTACGATCTGGAACAACAACGCGCCTGGTCTTAGAAAGAGCGAATGTGTTAGGGCCGCGCCATGGACCCCTAACATACCATGGCTACTATTAATGAGATTATATGCGTTACACAAATATGTGTACTTTGTTGGTTGAAAAATCACCACGTCAAATCCTTCCTTTTCCGCGGCCTCAATGATGTCGTTTTGATTCAAAATTACCCTGCCTACATTACCTGTCCTGGTCACAAACAAAAGCCTAGGCTTGCCTGGCTTAAGAGGGGGCGGTATTTCCCCTTGGCAATCGCGATATGTAACCTCTAGGAGTGATCGAAAATCGATATAGGATTGTTGATTAGGTAGTAAGGAAGGCTCTATGGTCATTGCACCGTGTGATATTAATCCTACGGCAACTGAAGGGAAACAATGCGTAGTTGTTTGGTTGTCGAAATTTATAACTCGAAATTTTGTGAAGGCTCGTAGTAAGACCTCGTACTTGCTATACCACCAATTTGTGAAATTAGTGATTACAAGTGTGACATGTTGGTCAGGGAAAAGGGTGTTGATTGTTATATAGAGAGGTATGATTCCATCATTAAATTCATGGAAGAAATTTCCGGTATAGCCGCCTACACTAAATACTAGAGCAGGGGAGTTGTGGCGTATGTCACAAGGTTTGTCTAGTGAAGAAGTTGTAAGAGTGACTTGACTTACTAGTGACATTGTGAATGCTTCCCATTTACGAGGATATGGTCGGACTTTTTCGACTAAGGGTGGTTCCGGTGAGCTTTGAGAGCGCGAATTGATCGTGAAAAATGTGGATTTTGCTGGATCTAGAATGGTTGGACGATTGAGGACACACCAGTCGTAATTTGTGTGTGATCGGTCGCAAATGATCGGTCTCCCTTGTATGGACTTGAGCTGTGCCCACGAGGTTGGTACTGAGGCTTTCCATGGTTTTCTTGTTAGGAATTTCTGTTCTAGAGTACAAATCAAGGGCAAAAATTCACAATTTATCAGCAATTTAAGAAGCAAAGAAAAGCAAAGATAAATCATTGGATTGATTGAGAACTTATTCACCTCACCTCTAAGTTAAGTAGAATATCTGAATATACATGTACCTAGATTAATACTTCTCATCCATCTATTTAATTAGTTGTTGAATGTACCGTTTTACGTTTTGATTGAATATGTGAAAAGTAAATTCAAATCAAAATTAAAGGAGACAAAGGAATTATGAACCATAGAGTATACCTTTGTAGATTGTTGGTGAAGCCAATCTTAAAATCAGCATGAGAGAGATCTGGACAACGGTAATGAGTAGCAATAAGACAAAACATGCTTTCCCTATCCTATGTTTTTGCTTCATTTTTATTTGTAAAAATCCAAGTTTTTGAAGCCAACCATTTAACGTATTGTTGAATGAGAATATAGACGTAAAAGGGTAGATTTAGGCAGGAATAGGGAAGTGCATGTAATAAATTGCCTAAATACTAGAAACTTGAAATGGAAGATAATCACTCTAGTACTATTTCAATGTAATTGGATTGGATATTTTAAAACTGTAAAAAGCATAGAATCTTGTCCTATTATGGCAATCAATCATGTTGTGCAACTACTACTGTGATTTACTCCATCAAAATCATGTATTTTAAGAACATAAATGAGCAACAAGATTAAGAAAAAGTGATACAACGAGACCACTGAAGAACAAGTGAGCGTGAGCTAACTCAATTGAGCAAACATCAGTGAGAATAATTCAAAGTGAGTAACTCTTAAGACTTGCAGTAAAGTTTACTCGATCAAATAAATAGATAAACTCGATCAAATCAAAAGAAACATATGCCCCTACAATAACATTAGGCTCTCTTGATGTGAGATTAGTGTAAAAACATTAGTTACTTGTAAATCCTTGGATACTTTAGTTTCAGTGTTATACGCCTTTAAAATAAATGATTCCATATTATTATTCGACGAGCTATACAGCAGCAATTTACCATCAATGGTTGTACCAAATATATCTATAAAACAACTTGAACGGAGCTTCTCTTTCTTGACTTGAAATAGAGACGTCCAAGAATTCGAATTTCCATAATCTTTCATGACCCAAAATCTATACTCTGAATGTCCTTCCAAGCCACCATCCCAATGAGCGAGCATGTCCTTGTGAACAAAGGTTTTTGTGAGAAACGTGTCACCCCAATGCCTTGGGGGTAAGTCTATCAGGCGAATACTCTTATCGTCGAAATCAAAGCATAAAATTACGTATTTACCTTTGATGGTACAAGTCCAATGGAAAGCCCCATTAAAATAAGTCCCATCAAAATGATGGGTTTGCCAATCTAGCCATGATGAATCCGTCTCATCGAATTTTAGATCGGACCATGAATTATCGTGTAGAGAGTAGAGATAAACATGCATGATAGTCCAGATTATCACTCCGACTTTTGGCTAAAACCACCACCTTATGATCACTATCCTTTTTCGAAAACCCAACACCAATCAATTTGTCATAAGATACTCGATACAAACGTTCAGGGGTCGATAACTCGAGCGTCTTATGTGTCCTCGTTGAAGGGTTCCACAAACCGAGGGTATACTTTGTCCAATCTAGAGAGTAATGCATACGATAATAGACACATATCAAGCCCTTACATGAACCAATAACCTCTTCAACCAACCCTCCTCTCTCGTGTTTGTGAGGACAAATAAATTCAGGAAACCGCTCAAGCTTGTCAGAAGAAAAGGTTTTATCCAAAACCTGGTAAGAATGCAGTCGAATCCGACCCTTAGAATGGATGCAATGCCAATGAGCAAGATCATTATTGTTGTTCGAATTGTTGGCGTTGTGGATATGAAGGTTGTGAAAATCGGGGTCGTGGATGATAAGGGAACGCCATAATTTACAAACACATTGGAATCGTAGCAAGGATTTTGAAGGAAGTCTTGAAAGGATGTCGATGATCAACTCATATGGTATATCCATACATGTAGAGTTGTAGAGGTAGTATGAGTTTGTGACCATAACTAGATTGCTTATAATATATATATACTTTGTACGTTCTATCATTACTTTTCTCCTAAATCCTAACAATGGAATTCCTAAATCCTAAACAATAACATCTACTGTCCATAATTTTTCCCCCTTTTCCTAAAACATGTCAAATTGGCTATTATAATGAATTCAAATTGGAATTACCTTAATTATTTCTCATCTATCCTTAGTCATGACCCTACTGCCACAGTGCGGATCACCTGTCACACTTTCGTGTCTCACTCCGTGTACCCCTCCAATCATGTGCCACCATTTCATTCTTTTATCTTTTAAAGATTATATTTGCTATGCCAATGTCAAAACATATCTAGTAGTACTTTTGAAATGTGTGAAAGGTTCCATCGTATGTGACAGTCTCACATATCAACGGAAGAGCAATTTAATCGAGCAAATATCAATGGAAGAGCAATTCGAAGTAAGTAACTCTTAACACTTGCAGCTTACTCATTACTCGATGAAATAAGAAGAAAAAGAATACCCCTACAATAACATCAAATTTTCCTGATAAGAAATTAAGGTAAAAACATTGGTAACTTGCAATTCCTTAGATTCTTTAGTTTCAGGATTATAAGCCATTAAGATATACCCGTATGATTTACCTTTGTAAGAGTTATACAGCAAACATTTACCATCAATGGTTGTACCAAATAGATCAAGTTGAAGGTTTGAACTAGGGAGGTTTTGACCTTCTACTCGAAACAAAGAGGTCCAAGAATTTGAGTTCCCGTACTCTTTCATGACCCAAAATCTATACTCTACATTTTCATCCAAGTCAGTGTCCCAATGAGCGAGCATGTTCCTGTAAACAAAGGTTTTGCGATCCCCGTAATCCCAGCAGTTAAGTGGGGGTACATCCATCAGCCGAATACTCTTATCGACGAAATCAAAGCATAAAATTTTGCCTTTGTCTTCAATGGTACAAGCCCAATGGCAAGCCCCATTGAAATAAGTCCCACATATAAACCCCCTTGGGGTTTTCCAATTTCGCCATGAAAAATCGGATGGCTCGGCTACTTCTAATTCGGACCATGAATTATCGTGTAAAGAGTAGAGATAAACGTGATGGTCATGGCTATTGCTCTCGTCTCTGGCTACAACCACCACCTTATAATCACTATCCTTGAACGAAAACCCGACACCAACCATTCTGTAATAATATACCACTTTACCACGAATAGCATTGTAACATTCAGGTGTCGGTAACACCGCGAGCGTCTTATGTGTCCTTGTTGAAGGATTCCACAAACCAAATGTATACTTTGTCCAATATCTACCGGTATCCCTACAATGATAAAGACATATCAAGCCGTTACATGAAGCAATAACATCTTCAAACGGCGGACATTGTGCCTCGTCTTTCTTCTTAGGATAATTTCTAAGCTTCCCTGAAGAGAAAGTTTTATCAAATATCTGATAAGAATGCCCTCCCAATAACCTATCATAAGCATGGATGCAAAGCCAATGAGCAAGAGCGTTGTTGTTCGAATTGTTGGCGTTACAAAGATGAAGGTTGCGAAAATTGGAATCGTGGGTGATAAGGGAACGCCATGACTTACAGACACACCTGAATCGTAGTAAGGATTCGGAAGGAAGTCTTGAAAGGATGTCGATGATCAAGTCATATGGTATATCCATAATTGCAGATCAGAGCTATGATGACCTTATTGCTTATGATATTATATTGATATACTCCGTATATGTGCCTCCTAAAACAACACCTAACTTACCTGATGGCAATGGAATTGCTAACTTATGTACCTATGTCTTTTACCCCTTAAGAAAAGGAACTTATAGACGCGTCAAACTCTTAAAGTAAAAACAACTGGGAATTACTGACTTGCCAAAATTATCACCCCGAAGATAATATGAAGAAACCTTGGGCCTTCAGGTTAAGGGCTGGCTTAAGGCCTCATAGAGGTCTAGGCCATTATGGCCCGGAAAAACCGTAGACATTCAAACGGCCACCAATCACCCCAAATTTGTCGTCAACAGATTTTCATCGATTTTTAAGGGCGTCTATCACTAAATTTCAATAGTCGCGGCCTCACGGGCTATACTCATTTTGTAATGAAACCTGATACATTTGAAATCTTGTACAGTATGATAAGGTTTCAAGAAATTTAAAAAAAAAAAAAAAAAAAAAACAGAGTTTGAATTTGCACCTACATTGCATATTGTTAATACATATGCTTTCTATAAGTTTGGTTTATATACATAGGAAATCTATCAAATGAGAAGTATTAATTTCGTGAGAAATGAGAAGTAATCTCAGTCATCCATCTTACCCAGATCAAGGGTGTAGATTAAAACTTAAATAAATAGAAAAATAAAAGAAAATAGAAAAATAGAAAGAAACCCAAACCCAAAACTATCTCATTTTCTCTCTCCTCTCATTTTCCCCCCTCTCTCCCCGCCCCTACTCCCGCGCCGCCTCGTCGCCGCCGCCGGCGTACACCAACATCAACCACCGGCGACTTCACCTCCACCGATCGACGCAGCCGACAACCGCGAACCTTCTCCGAGCATCAATGGCCTTCGTCGAGCATCACTTCACCGCATACGCCGCCTTCTCCCTCTCCCTTTTCGCTCGAATTTTTGTCAGATGCGACGGCCGCCGCTCCTCTCCGCCGTAGATCTAGACCTTCGACGACTTTCTCCCTCGTTTACGCACATTCTTCTCGCCTATTTTTCGCATGCGTTTTCTTCAAATTCGGCCGCCGCTGCTTCCTTCCTCTCCCCTTTTTTCGCCCGCTTTTTCAACAGATCCGGTTGCCGCCGGTCCTTTTCTTCGTGTTTAATTTCCGCCGGAATACTGTCTAATTTCCGCCGCTATTCTCGTGTCTTCGCCGTTGTTGACGGAAAAGAGGCGAGTGAAATGTGAGAAGTTAAAATGTGAGGGGCGGTGATCGATGGTGGCGTCGGATATTGGACGGTGGTGGCTGGGCGGAGGTGCGGGGTGGTGGTGAGTGGAAAGGGGAGGAGAGAGAAAAAAAAAATTGGTTCATTTTTCAGTTTTTTTTTTTTTTTTTTTTTTTTTTTTTTTATGTTTTTGATTATTGGAGTTAAGTTGGAGTTACCTGTTTTAGTTAATGGAGTTAAGTTAGAGTTACGTGTTTTAGTTGGTGGAGTTAAGTTAAAGTTATGTGTTTTTAGTTTTGTGGAGTTACGTTAGAGTTACGTGTTTTAGTTGGTGGAGTTAATTGGAGTTACGTGTTTTGGTTGGTGGAGTTAAGTTGGAGTTACGTGTTTTAGTTGGTTGAGTTAAATTAGAGTTACGTGTTTTAGTTAGTGGAGTTACATTAGAGTTACGTGTTTTAGTTAATGGAGTTAAGTTAGAGTTACGTGTTTTAGGTAATGGAGTTACGTTAGAGTTACGTGTTTTAGTTGGTGGAGTTAAATTAGAGTTACGTGTTTTAGTTAATGGAGTTATGTTAGAGTTACGTGTTTTAGTTAGTGGAGTTAAGTTGGAGTTAATTAATTTTATTTGAATTTGGTGGAGTTACTAATAATATTGGAGTTAGACAATTTACTTTATGGAGTTAACTCTCTAGAGTTAGGCAATTTAATTATTACAGTTAAGTGACTGAAGTTAAGAGTTATAGTTAGTGGAGTTACGACTGACTGGAGTTATGCAGTTTAGTTACTGCAGTTATTACTTCTCATTTCTCACCAAATTATCACTTCTCACTGAATGTGAGCCCTATATACATATACATCTGCCTCACAAATTATATGGTACACCACGGTGTACCATGCCCATGGTGCACCTCCTCACAATAGAGGAATAAGGACCACACTTAATTATTCTAAGTGTGGTCCCTACTCCTCTATTGTGAGGAGGTGCACATGGTATAAGCACTCCATCTGCCTTCTGACAATCTTATGGTATCACAGACTCACAAGTCACAGTTACACAGTATGACTATTGTACAAGTTGAAGCTAAGTCAGCCTACTCCGTAAGTGTAACTGAACACCGGCGGCCTAACAAAACTTTTGATTTTCGGACGTCGACGTCGGACACGTAAACCTTGTTGTTCCATCAATTTCTTGGCCTTAGAGTAAGCAATCTTTAAGTATCCCCTGAATCTTGCTATGTCAAGCCTCACATCTTGGCTTTTCAAGTACACATTATGTAATGCAGACCAGTTTTTACTAGCAATTGAACTCGAATCCGTTACCAAAACATGGTCTTTACCGTACTTCTCCGTCAGAGTACTCTCACTTCGCTCGATTTTGTACTCCAAGTATTCCAACTTCATCCCCTTAGCCAAATTCCTGAAGTATGTCTTAGCAAGCCAATCTCCGCCTAGTGGCACGACCTGAATGAAGGCTGCGCCAGGCCGGAGGAAGAGCGAGTGCGTTAGTGCAGCACCGTGAACTCCCATTATTGCGTGACTACCGTTGATCAGCCTATACACGTCACATAGGTAAGTGTAGGCTGATGGCTCAAACACCACAACATCAAAACCCTCTTCTTGAGCGGCTCTTATAAGACCGTCTTGGTTAACTATGACTCTGCCTACTGACCCTGCTCGACTCACCAATACGAGCCTCGGCTTGCCCTTGACCTTAGGTGGAGGCCATACGAGACATTTTCGATATCCTTCCTCTAAGGAGATACGGAAATCAAGGAAGCTCCTCTGGTGTGGTATAAGAGCGGGGTTTATAGTCATTGGTCCATGGGTTATGAGGCCTACTGCCACTGATGGGAAGCAATGAGTGACTGGTTGGTTGTCGAGGTTGATGATCTGGTGGTTCGAAAACTGAGGAAGCATTGCCTCATATTTACCGTACCACCACTCACTGTAATCGGTAATGACAAGGGTAACTTCTTGGTTCGGAAATAGGGTGTTAATAGTGATGAAGAGTGGCACAAATCCGTCATTAAAATCATGGAAAAAGTTGCCTGTGAAGCCACCAATGCTAAACACTAAAGCAGGGGTGTCGTGGTTGATCGTACAAGGAGAATTGAGTGATTCAGTGGTTAAGGTAATTTCTCGGATACTAGACATAGTGTCAATGTCACGTTTGCGAGGGTAAGGGCGAAGTTTTTCTACTAAATGTGGATCCATTGAGAGGTTTGGAGATCTTGTAAAGAATGTAGCTGTTTTTGGTTCAAGTATGGTTGGATTCTTAAGTCGACACCAATCATATAGCTTATGGGATCGGTCACAAAAGAGGGTCGGTTTAGTAGGTCCTTCATTGACAATGGCTAGATGACGAGTTGGTGATGGTGAGATCCTCGAATTTTGGTCATAACTAGTCTTTGGTTGGACCGATAACAAGGAGATTGGTGACGACGAGCTCGTCATTACCTTCGTTCTCCATCTTTTGTGGTCTAGCAAGAAACAAAGAAAGGACATAGTAAGTCAGGTGAAAACGTACAAAGGTGACATAAGAGTATATGATTACATGGATAAGCATTTTCTCCAGGACAATTTCTTAATTTTAGTCAATATGACACCTTCCATTACAAGCCCGTATTATTTCATAAAGGCTTCTACATTACGATTGGCAAATGTCTATTTGCATTGCCACATAAATGGTTCACTCAAAAAATGTAAGCACCTAAGCATGACAATAATTTTGACCCAAAATGTCATTTGCCGACAATAATTCAATCAATCAAAATGTCCACCTTGCACGCTTAGGAATTGCCATGTGTTCTAATGGACTAATGGTGTGTTGTTTTGGTGTACAATTTGATTTCAACTGAGTTTTACACACAACAATACAACATATAAATGCATATCACATCTCGGCTCTGGTGCTTTACAAGTTAATCTAGCTGATATTTATTGGACCTAAGGCTATATGTCACCTTTCCACTAGCATCACTCGATCGTTGAAGTATGAGCTCAATGTACAGTGTCAACGTCAAAATGTTTAACTTGTGAATGGAGTATTCAGCCATGTTATCCGGACTCTTTAGTTTACCTCACATGACCAAGTTGGACACTCGACACTCAGACATGAGTGCGACACTTGGATCCTTTCATTTAGGCCAAACTTGAGGTTTTTTCATAAAATGATCAAGTGCACACGCACCTATGTTGGATTCTTCTAGCCGAGTTTGGGGATCATGGTATTTAGCTTCTCGTTCAATTAGAAGGATATGATTTACGAACTTTAATAGGATGATTAATAGGAGTAATTGATGTTGAATAGAAAAAAATTAGCACTAATTAATCTAACGGCACTTAAATTAGGGGCACCTCATGCACTAACCCCAAACTTTAAGGGCAGTACAACTTGAACATCGAAAACTTAGTACTAAGCAAAGAGTCCAACTTTATATACTACTCCAATCCCTAGTCCCTCCGCTCCCTCGAATCGTTAACGTTTGGTTTGAATTCCTCTCGCAATAAAACGTAAACAAATAAAAAACCAAAGGGCGTAGTAAATACGAAAGAATCATACCTTGATGATGAGAAGTTCTGATGATATAAAACAACCCAAATTGAAGAGCAAAAAACAAGAGTACACGCATTCCAAATTTCTCTGCCTTCATCTTCTTCTTCATCTTCATCTTCACTCTTCCCTGCAATTTATCCGTGAAATATGAAAATGAACACTCTTGTAAAATTTACTCCACTTTACCAAATGAAAAACCCCAAACATTCCGTAGTAATTTATTATTTATACTAGTGTTTAAATTTACCTGAAGTTGGAATTTATGTAGTTATTGTATAAATATCATCAATTTTATGAGTGCCCGGAAAAAAGAAATGTAATGATGAAGATTGAAAGCGTTTCTTTGCCGGCACTCTGAGAAAGGCAATGATAATAGAGGGAAAACAGGGGAGTTTAGAAGTAACTTTTTGTGCCATTTGTTTGTGGGTGGAAAGTGCATCACTTTTTTTGTGATCTCTATTTTAAGGGTTTTTGTACGTGAACTTTTCTGCTTCGTCCACCTTTTTTTTCCTTTTTGTTTTACCGTTTAATAATGTTGATTAGTGCGAGATTTATTAATCTTGAATGCGGAGGTTATTAGTTTAGGAGGCAGTTCAGGCGGATCTTTTGTTCTATTTTGTGTCTCGATTTGTGTAAAACAATCGGATAGTGAAACTTTTGCATCTAATTGGTGTGATATCCAGAATGAGACGCAAAGTGGGACAGAAGATTCGGTTGGGCAGTGACTCATTGAGATACTACTATTTGTCTACTTTAAGTATTTCAAATTAACAATACTCGGGGACTTGTGTAATTCAACCTAAAAACGACACATGTACGATCAAAGTATGGCAAACCCCTCTCATATGAAATTTCAATACCGTTTATTATAACTTGAACATGTAGATTTCAACAGGTAAAGAGAACTTAAAGACCTAACCACGTGAAAGTAAGCGGAGCTTGTAACCGTCGTGGGGAAATTGTATGGGGTGCTGATTTTGCCAAGGCAACAATTACAGATGCCAAGGCGAAATTAATTAAATCTCTATTTTACCCTTGGCCGAATATTAAATCTATACAGTTTATAAAAAAAATCTCTCTTATTTTCTAGCTCCTCCGTCCTTCCCCCTCCCTTGCCCCCTTCCCACACCAAACGACACCTGCTCGACTGCTCCACCCATTCCCACCACACCAACGCCACCCACACCACCAGCAAGATAGGTCAATGTTAAAGATCCCACAACCACAACGCACCTCGGACGCCACCTTATCATTGACCCATTTACTCGCATTTTTCTCTTTTCAACCGTATCATCTACCACGGCAACGACGGCGATCGAGGCTGGCGTCATGTGCGCTGATCGGGGAAGTTGTGGTGGTATCGGGGGTAGTTACCGGCAGTGGCGGTGAGGGGTGTAAAAACAGTCGAAGAGGAGGTAGAGGGTGGGGGACTATCCCGGGTAGATCGCCAACAATCAAAATATGCTGGTGGTTGAAAAATATTGAATGATGATGTAGGACACTGAGCGGCTGAGCATCTAAGCGAAAGCACAAGAAATGAACTATTATTAAATTATAAACTCTGAAATTAACATATATTGGGTATAAAATTGGAATTATGATGAAGGGTAAAATAGAGACTTAATTAATTTTGTCTTGGCAAGTGTAATTGTTGCCTTGGCAAAATCAACACCCATTGTATATAGTAGTAAATGTGTAAATGGTAAAATATTAGATGAATTAATGAGGTAAATGTGGGGTGCATGATTAGTGGCGTGAGTTGTGGGAATGTGTCTAATTAGATAGAAAGAGCTACGCGACAGAGAAAGCCACCGGCTAAAAGTCTACCAAACAAAGCGAAGGACTAAGAGAGGATCATGTCACATTGTCATTTGACATTGTTGAATATGTAAATGAGTACCATGTGATTAGCTCTTACATTTATGCAATCTTTGTGTTGATCATCACTTTCCACTTGGCTTCTCCTCTTCTCTCACCCCCACCTTCCCCGATACAGCCAAGTGTCACCATGTCCTTTATGAAGTCGTTTTGAAAATTAGATCGGTAATTAACGATCTTAGGATATGACATGCATAATACTACGTGTTACAATGTGTAGCCAGTGAGGATCAAGGTTGGCCTAGTGGTTAGGAACTCAACCTGCCTGGGGGATGTCCCGGGTTCAAATCCTCATAACCCCACCCCCGCAACATTAGTTGCTCCTTTGTACCAAAAAAAAAAAACAATGTGTAGCCAGTATATATTTAGAGATATAGACTTACAGTTACAACTTAAAAAGTGTCATAGATTACATTTTCAATCTAACAGAGATTAGGGTGCTACATCTTACTATATATATGCAATATGTCGTTTAGTAAACTGAAAAATCCGTGAGAGGAGTGTCAATACACATCAATAAAAAGTCTACCGATGGTAATTTGTAAATCACAATTCTTTTTTTTTTTTTCTTTAAACGAGTAAATCACAAATCTTCATAGTTTTGTTTCCGGAAATTTTAGTGGTAAATAGACATATAGTCTTCCAAAATGTCTCCTAATAATCTCCACCGACAAAAGCTAACCAACATGTAGACCGTCACCAAATTACATCCCTACTAAACAATAAGCACGATTTAGAATAAGGAGCTTTAATGAGCTCGACCTACCATGCCGCCGAAACCAGTTTAAAAATCATTTATCTTTTATATTTCTGTTGTAATTAGATAAAATATAAAAATCGATCTATAATCGTTCAACTTGTTTTTGTTGATTTTGACTAGCCATATGGAGAGTCTTATCTAGATTAAATGAGAGACTAGATTTATATTGACTAAGTCAAATTTGTATGCGGTGTTAAGCAAAGCACGGAGTATATGTGCTAATTTATAAAACAAGTGAACATTTCAAGACGTGGTTCTAAACAATAGTGAACTCATTTAGAATTACACGGAGTAGATGATTTCGCATAAAATTTTGATCAAACTAGGTGAAATTGAAACAAAACTTACAAACATTAATATTCAATATTGATTAAAGTATTGAGATACATAACCTATAATGTCTTTTTATTGTGTGCTCCAAATGCACATGTTTATTACTATCCAACACTTTTCATGAATTTCTTGGCCTTCCTATATGCCTTCTTTAAGTACTTCCTAAACCTAAATAAGTTTAATTTAACATTTTGCTCTTTCAAGTATACCTTCTTATAGAGGTCCCACCCTAATCCCTGGCGGCCCGTTGGGTCAGCAAGAATTGGGTCATGTTTGTTGTACTTGTTAACTAAGCTGCTCTCATCAACATCAATCTTATACTCCATATAGTCCAGGCCCATTTCCTTAGCTGGCCTTCCATAGCACAGTTCCGCAATCTCGTCCGTTCCGATGGGCACTACTTGAATGAGAACCGAACCGGGTCGAAGAAATAACAAATGGGTCATCGCTGCTCCATGGACCCCAAACATTGCGTGGGTATCGTTCATCAGCCCATAAGCTTCCCTCAACGAAGTATTGGGCTTGGGCTCAAATATTACCACATGGAAGCCCACTTCTTCTGCCAGCACCTTGAGTTGGGCCTGATTCTCGATCACCCGGCCAACGTTACCCGTTCGACTTAGTAATATCAACTTCGGCCGGTTCGCTAAATGTTGAGTGGTGTTGTATTGAGGGGATTGTGAGTAGGCCTTGTTTAGAAAGTCATGGAAATGAAGGAGTGTCTTATTGGGCAGCAAATGTGGGTTAATAGTCATGTAACCATGGGATATCAAGCCCACGGTAGCGGACCGAAAGCAATGCACCTTGGTCTCCTCATCAAGATTCACAATCGGGTGTACACTAAACGCCCGTAAGATATCTCCATACTTCCTAATCCACCATTCACGCGATTTCCCGATCACGAGAGTAACCTCGTCATCGGCCAACGACATTGATCCGACCGTCACAAAAAGGGAAAGAAACCCTTCATTGAAATCATGGAACAAGTTACCTGTATACCCACCAGCAGTAAACACAACAGCTGATGTGTTATGCTCCACATCACAAACGGGCCGGGCTGACCCAGAAATTAAGGTCACCTCGTTAATATTGGACATGGTTGAATTCTCCCATTTTCTTGGGTAAGGCCTGATTGACTGGATGAAGTATCTGGGCCGGGTCGGCCCAACAGAGTATAAAGTTGAGGTGGTGGGGTCCAGGACAGTAGAGCCGTTAATTGAGCAGAAATCGTAGTGATAGTGAGACCTGTCGCATGAGATGTGTGAGGGGACACGTGCGTAAGTAGCTTGTGGGACCCAGGGAATCACAGGCTTCGGTTTTTGACGGTTATGATCTGCAGTTGCCAGTTGGTGATCTTGTCAGAGTTCAGACAACTGGACAACTTTTTGAAAAACATCGGAACGTTGACTATTTCATAGAGGTAAGACATGTTGACTCCACAATGTTTTTTTTTTTAAATATTGCAAGTCTCAAATCTTGTTGTTAGCATTTTATGGCTCTTTCCTATAAAAAAAAAAAAGAGAAGTTGTAATTTTATAACTTCGGATTTTTGGAGTGCTAAAATAATTTAATTAATTATTAAACTTTAATTATTTTTATAATTTAAATCTTCAGGCGCGAGAGTATCAGCAATTTTTTGATGGTTTTGTAGTTGACCGAGGCTCCTCCGCATAATGATCAAGGGTCAAGGACCACAACCGAATTAAATGGTCACGACCTTCAGTCTTCACACATAGTTTGTGGATCAAACTATGATTTTCTTATCAAGAAGAGACTTTTTTCTAGTTAGGCTTCTAGTAATGCAAGGTACAAGATTCAATCTATTTAAGTATTTTATTCGAACCTAAAGAACAAATCATGCTTAATATGTTTGTAAGGGAGAGTTTTGTACCTCAAAGTTATCCTTCAATTAATTATAATTTTAGCAAATGATCGCTCCTAACTTAATCACAATGATAATACCAGCTTCAATTAACCAAAGGCCTTTGTGCTAAGGCAAAACATAAGTGCAACAACTATAATATGTTAGAGTAATAAGAGTCTAATACTCTCTCCATTTTGTCCATATGATGTTCAAATCTCCTTACACATTCGGGCTAAACGAAGATATTGATTGGAGGGAGTAGATGATCGAGTATAACGATAACAATGAAAATGGAATACATTTGAAACCACATACAGTAAAGAATGAAGTATACAGTAGGATATAATCATCTTTCTATTTTTATCAATATATATGTGAACAACAAAGAAAAATAGTTTAGGCATACAGATGAAGGATCAAGTGACTCTCACAAAGCATAACTAGGATATGACCTACGTTATTTTATTTATCACATCCACGTAATTGATTATCTTTCATTTTGGAAAAATATTGTGGACAAGTCCTTGTACAAAATTCAATAGTAATTCAACAGTTTTATTTTATTCTATTATATTTTTTTTAAGGAAAATTTCGATTTGACATGGATGTATCATGTATGTATGTACGTAGACACTATTTCTTTTGGTTGTTTATACACGTACCTTTAACATTTTGGGATACTATAAATAAATGTGGTGCAAAATAATAAGGGCAATGATTTTGCCAAGGCAGTAATTACTACCGCCAAGGCAGATTCATTGAACCTGCTCCATATAATGAACATATTTGCCTTGGAAATGCTGATTTGTCTTGGCAAAATCATCACCCAATAATAAATGCAAGGTACCTTAAAATTAATAACCCACAAATGCCAAAGAAGGAACAAAATCAGGGAGGATTCTTGCAAATTAAAGCAAAGCAAAGGTGAGGAAATTAAAGTCTCTTACACACCTTTATTGTTTGTAGGTGAAGGTAGTGTCGGAATGGAAGAGCTAAGGTTGAAACTTGAAATCAAACCGAGACGTAGCACGGAGAAGATGCAAAACAACACAATTATCCCATAAGTAATCGTCATAACCACAATTGAATCTGATTTCATCTTTATCAAACTATTTCCTTGATTATCCATCGTCGAGATTGTCTTGAACGTTTCTACTAGTCGGGTCTTCGTATATAGCCTGTGATCAATTTGTACTTACCCACGCAATTAAACCATCATTCTCGTCTACTATAGAATTGAAGTGACATTAAAATATTATCGGCCTATTAAACCTTAGCTTTTGTTTAAATGACCGAAATCTACACAAAGTTGTTGTTAATTCGTAATAAATACAACAAATTTTTTTGGCTTTTTTTTTATATTCGAAGAGTCGAAGTTTGTAAAAGAGTAGTGGGGACTTTTGTGTTGTGAGTCATGGAATATATTATTTGTACTGATTGAGAGTGAAAATTAGGGAGTACAAATAGTTGTGAAAGACTTGTCTATATACAACCTCGAACCTTGATCGAACTCTGCCCTTTTTATTTGTGAGACTTCAAGAATTTTACTCCAAGGATGTGAGGGCCTATAAAGGCCCATGCTCTGTTGTGATGAGTGGCCTAGTTCTGTCCCAAATGGGTTGTTCCAGAAATGATGAAAGTAAATGGGTAACTAAAGAGTGATTGGGCCTGAACTTGAACGACCCTTGTGTAAAATATAATGAATTTGTCATAAAGAATACTCCGTATAAGAACACTGTCACTTCGTTGTTTCATTAATGTTCGTATCGACATCTTCTCGTATATTCAAAGTAAACATTAACAAACGAAAATGATGGAATACATTTATACAACTATCCACCTTTTTCTTACGGTCTTACCTCTCAGTGAGGTAAACCCATTGTTGATGCTAATAGGAAAGCAGTCACTTCACTTCAATGTACGGTAGCATTTTCAAGCTTTCTCGATGAAGATATGGGCTTTTATTTACATTTTACATAAGTTTCATTTTGGGACTAGCAGTTATAATCTACCCATAATACAGTATATATATACTCCGTAGTAAACATATTTTCACACCAGGGCATTGAGTACTGTATATATGCAGTAAATTTCGTGCATACGATTCATTGATTCACTTTGTATTTGTTAATTATTACGATAACATTTTTCAATATTAACTAAATTGCATGTATATTAACCCAACTAGGGGCGGAGCCAAGGGGGGGGCTTACCCTGGCTACGGCCCGCCCCAGGTTTGCGGAAAGTCGATTTTTTTTTGTGTATTTTTACTATAAAACTAGTTAAAAATTAGGAAATCGTATTATTTGGCCCACGCCAGCTCCAATAAATAAGTTTCGGCCCAGTGCAACATTCGATCCTGGCTCCGCCACTGAACCCAACAAGCCAACACCATATTCATTCATCTAGAGTGGATTAATCATCTTTTAGAAATAGCTAAACATTTTATAACGACGAATATTACATGTCATTCTCTAAAATCGTTAACACATACTCCCTCCTACCCACTAAAATGTCCCCCTTTCGTTTTCAATTTTTGAGTAGCCATGTTCGGGGCTACTTCTAGACCAAATGAATCGTTAACTTGTTGTAAAAATTAGATCTTATTCTATTCTGTATTGCATTCTACCAACACCACTTAAATTTAAGGTAAACGGGGCTTTCATTTGGTCTAAAAGTAGCCCCGAACATAGCAACTCAAAAACTGAAAATAAAAGGGGGACATTTTAGTGGGTAGGAGGGTGTAGCTTAAACATAAGAATAAGCTCGAAAAAAGTAGCCACGGGTTAGTTTTTGAGGTTGATTAAGTGAACCTGCAACAAAAAGAATGGGGCCAGGAGACACGTGGGCAGAAGTGGATGATACGGATAAGACTGAAGTGAAGTGCAGATCACAAATTTGATTGGGATGGCGTGGGGTCCATCATCATAGTAATAATCTGTGTGGTATCTATTACCCATCAGAAACATGGTAGGGGCATATCTGTCATTTCAGTTGAAGTTTGATTTGGGCTGTTTAATGCGGGTGACGTCGGAAGTCCCCAGATTCGCGGGGACGGCTGATGGGCATGGGGATCCGAGAGTGAGAGATTGTGAGTCTCTTTGACGCGACCCCTCCCTGTAAGACAAACCTCCCTGCGAATCTAGTTTTCTTCCAAATATACTCACTGCATTTACTATCTTCTCCCTCCCAACTCCATGAAATTCATTAGTTAAGTAGTGCCAGACTCGACACATTATATTAACGATTTTAGACTGTTTGTAATAAGATTTTGTTTATGTGGTGGAAGTGTAGTTTATTATCAAAGGATAAGTATCTATGCTACTATTTAGTGTAACTGTTAAATGGTAAAAAGAACGAGGTAAAGGTTATACTGAATTTAGCAGCATAACACTTGGCCTAATAAAAGTAACGTTTTAAGTCTCAATATTCATAAGGAAATGACTAATCACTTAGTGAGTCGTTTTGACCATAACTTATCAACCAATTTTACAATTAAAATGTGGTTTGAAATAATACTTATTAGTCGTATATTAAAAGGATTTGAAATGTTGCACTCATCGGTCAATTTCCCCGACGACATTTGAAATCTCACAGTTTTATATTGCAAAAACAATTAATATATCCGAGTAATTTTTTTTTTTTGTGTCACTATAATTTTATGACCATATGGTCTCCCAAAAATTTTATATGACGAAATAGACGGCATGACTTTTAATCGTAACTTAGATAATTTTTACAAACAAAATTACCTCTACGGATATACGTTTTGCACTAGTTCTCGTGACCTCGTAAGAAACAATGAGATTATCTTTAGAAAAGGAGAAAAAAAAAAAAAAAAACGATGGCATGATCAAGCTTAAGCAGCAACTAGGAAGGCCCAAATATATAGTTGTTACTTGTTAGCCCAATTTAAATACGGAACTCTACAGCTGAAGTGTGGGTCAAGTCAGCCTGTTAGCCGGCTTAGCCCTGTAGCCCAATATCTATAATTACACGTGTGAAAATGCTCTTTTTTACAAAGCACAAAAAAATATGTTTGTGTAAACACATTTGCAATTTTGCATGTTACTTGTTCAAAATCACTGTCCCAATTTAACATCTAGTAAGATGTGATCGTGTTTAATCTATTACTTGTATTCACACCAGAGATTAAGGGTTTATTTGATCGAGTTCTAACTTTATTCGCAAGTAATTATGACTTTATGAGACAAGTTTTGTAGGAGAAACTTCATTCGAGGAACAATTTTACAGTAGAAGTGCTTCCGAAAAATTCAAAAAGTTTCTCAATTTGATGTATGGCCAACTGTAATATCTAGATCTCATAAGTCGGTCCAAGAGCTTGACAAAATACACCCTTAAAGAGAGTTCTTCGTTTATTGTACTTTCCCAAACATTTTTAATTTTGACGAAACTGAATTTGATGTAATCTCCCACCCCTTTCTTTGTTGTCCCTAAAAGAAGAAGAAGAAGAAGAAGAAGAAGAGTTCTTAGTACATCCACATAAATGTCGTACTAGGTGCATATATATCTGGTTGGTGAATCCTAATGTAACATATAAAGGGAGTCTTTTCTGAAATTACATATGGAGTATGATTAATTCGACTAACTACTTCATAAGGTACAGTAGCATTAGTATTGAAAGTATAGGCTTAGATTGCTTTACATGTGAAGATGAGCTTTGGAGATTGTGAGCAATGTCTCACCAATTCACCATATATCAAACATTTTCACTGTACAACTTATTGAGTGAAAGTGTTTTCTTACCAATGCATCAAAATATAGATTTCTTCAATATTTTCTTATTAGATGTTTGAATACGGTATTTTGGTATTTGCCTCTATCCATTCATTTTTGTAAGTGTTAATGATTGATTGAAAGTTACTCCCTCCTACCCACTTTTATTTTCCCCTTTCGAAAATTGTTTTTGAGTAGTCATGTTCGTAGCTACTTCTAGACCAAATGAAATACCCGTTTACCATAAAATCAAATAGGCTTGGTAGAATGCACTGCAGAATAGAATATGTACTAATTTTTTCAACAAGTGAAGAATTCATTTGGTCTAAAAGTAGTTGCGAACATGGCTACTCGAAAACAGTTTTTGAAAAGGGAAAATAATAGTGGATAGGAGTAGTATATGAAAAGGCCAAATCAAACGTTAACGATCTACTTAAACGGTCATCGGTAACAAAAATTATGATCCAATGACTAGTGTCATGAAAATTGAACATTGAATTGAATATCCCTACAAAATGTGTCATGTGTGGCTTTGGTTTTATGATGAAATGTTGGCCACGTGGCAGCATTTGAGAAATTCCAAGGGTACAACAGTACACTCACACAAATCAGACCTTGGCTGTTAAGAAGGGGGGGCAAGAGGAAGAATCAGCCAGTTACAAAGCAGACAGAAGTACCATCAAAATACTCCCACACCAACATGCATTATCAATTTTTTTATAATATGGTTTTATAATGTGATTTATTATCCCATTTCATGTAATTATATTATTATGAAAAGGTCAATTTGATGAACCAACCAACCTTTGGAAATATTATTAAATAGCCAAACCTCATCTGATCTTGTTAAGATAGTCTTGTTTCCTTCATAGGTATGCCCCAGGTGGGCCCATGAACTTGTCTTTGCTATGTAATTAAGGCATTAACCAATTAGACAACCTAGCTTAAATTAGAATTTTCAAAGCCACTTATACCTATAATTTCTTTTTGTTCCTGATATGCCCTCATAACAGAAAAAAGTTAATGCCATATGCCATTGGGAAATGTCGCTATGTTGACGATTTATCGAGCTTTTGAGATGTATTGAGCTTAGTGATTATGATAAAGGTGTTAGATATAATGAGTTTTTTAGTTGAAATCATACATTCTTTGATAGTATACTGATAATATTTGAGTCTTATTATTGACCAAAAAATTATTATGTAGGTTTTATCATGCGGTAGATCTCGCATTAACCGATTAGAACTTTCAAAATGCTACTTATACCTATGCATTTGTTTGAATACAATATGCGTGCCCTTGTAAAAGAAAAAGGTTAATAATTTTTGTTATTGAGAGTGTCATTATTAACTGGATTTGATCAAATTTGAAAAGTTGAGAGACTTGTGACCGTTTTTAGATTCTTATGAGCACATTTGTCACAAAAGGAATGGATTTTGCGTGAGCTGGTTTCACACATAGTTTGTGTCACATGTATCACGTTCTAGTAAAATTATAACGCTTCTTTGGTATAAG
This sequence comes from Spergularia bocconei, assembly GCA_963457585.1. Classification (NCBI taxonomy): domain Eukaryota; kingdom Viridiplantae; phylum Streptophyta; class Magnoliopsida; order Caryophyllales; family Caryophyllaceae; genus Spergularia; species Spergularia bocconei. Next base: position 24,250,487 of record OY734943.1, on the reverse strand, counting down.
AAGTTGATTGTTTCTCAGTGATGTAAAGTAACGTTCTATGATTATGTATTATCGTTAGTGAAAGTCTTACACGTTTTTTGAAATCAATCCTTCAAGTTTAAAACAAAGACCCTCTCGGCAATTTTTATATGACATGCCCAATGTTCTTACTGAGTTACGGTATGTAGAAGAAATGAATATACAGTAGATTATATGATTGTAATGGTTTATATATCGGATTCTAATTCGGGGACTTTATCAATAAATAATACGTAGAATTATAATTTCAGTTCACAATCATTTTTTGATTGGCAAAGATGTTTTCACAATCAAATCGAGTGAAGGTTCTATGCCCCATTTTGCGGCCCACTCCTTATAACTCTCCAATTAAATTGGTTACATACTACTCCCTCCATTTCAAAATATATGACGTTTTCGAGTTACGAGACACTTCTTTGACCTTCGATATCTCTCAAAATATAAGGGTAAAAATTATGAAATTATGATCATGTGAAAGTATATTTCATAACGAATCCAATGGTATACTTTTTATAATTTTTGACAAGATATTTTTTCATGAAATTGAAAGTCAAAACTTGTCTCGTAACTTGAAAACGTCATATATTTTGGCATGGAGGGAGTAGTTGTCAAAGGATGTATCTTGTCATTAACAAGATATTGTAAGAAAAAGCTAAGAGAGAAATCATAATTAATCCACCATGGAGAAAATGCAATGTAGATTTTTACGATGTGTGAAAATTGAATGCCATATTTTAAAGTGCGCAATTATGGAGGACAAAATTTTCAATAATTTGGAAATACATCACGACATATATATGCTTTTTTCAAAGGTCAAAACATATATTTGGGTCGTTATACGTCATTGTGTCAAAGGTAAATTTTTTCTTGCGATTCTGATTCAATATTCGTAATAAGTACATAATATTATCTCGAAAAATAATCTACAAAGATATATGATCAAAATGTCTATAAATCTTAATCAGATAGATAATTCACTGATCGAACTATTTGTCGTATGACAGAGCGGCTAGGATATATGAGACTTGTCAAAAGGTTTCATCGTTGTTGACACCGAACATAGGAAATTCAATATCCTTTTCAAAATATGGAGTCACATACTTAACTCCCTGTAAACTATAAATCCACATATGCACATTCATTTCAATCGTCAAGCAACCCAAAAACACTCAACATTATAGGTAAAACTACCTCTAACGCATTAAAGTACTCATACCGTAAACAAACACCTATTAATCACACTACAAAAGTATCGACATCTTCCATTCCTCCCAAATTCTGAGAATTATCACTAGCAGTAAAAGTAAGCTAACATTACTACTTTTCTGATCTGAAAGTAACATTAATAACATCATTATTGTTATAATTATTATTATTATTATTATTATTATTATTATTATTAGACAGTAGTATAGATACCATAATGTTGGTACAAAAATTATTAGCAAAATAATGATTAAGAACAATACTTCAAAATATTGTCCAGTTTGGTGTGTTGTTATTGCCAGTACTGCAGGCGTGTTGGGTGCTCAGTACTACTGATTTTACTCCTTTTTTTTAATCACTCATTCAAACATTTTTCTTTTTCCATTTTCTTAATCATCCAATTATTATTATTATTATTGTCAAATATTTTTGTACCAAAAAGCAAGAAAAGTGGAGAGAATCTAGAAAATACCCCTCTCCCCAATAAAAATTAAATACTCCGTATAATTATTTACAATTATAATTTACAAATTGAAATAAAATATTTCTAGAGAGAGAAAGAAGAGAGAGAAAGAGAGAGGAAAAGAAAAAAAAAAAAAGCAGAAGAATAAAAAGAGACCGGATGTTGACAAATTTCATGTCACTGTTCTTAGAAGGTCGTTTGTTTGTTGTGTGAAGATTTTCTTATCTGGGATCTCTCTCATTCTCTCTCTCTTATACAAAAAAAAGAAAAACTTCACATTTTTTTTTTCACTTGTTTCTCTCACTAAAAAGGGGGGCAAAAAAACAACTTCATTTTCTCTCTCTAGAAAACTCCCCCAAAGTTTTATTCTTTTTGAGTTTCAGACACTGGCCCAGCAGATCGAAATCTTCCTTCTTTAATAAGTTTTTATATTTTTACTACTTGATCATCATAATCATAATAATGATGATGATTATATGATCTAAATAATACACTAATAAGCTCTAATTTCAATGGTTTTATTATTATTTTCTTCTTTTTATATTTATCTACTTCTATTTAACTCTAATTATTAGTTTTTTTTTTTTTTACTTTTTTATGGAGTTATAATAAGTGGGTTTTTTGTTTTGTTTTTATTAGTATAATAACGTTTTAATCTTTGTCAAGTTTTAATTAATTAATTAAGTTTTTCCTTTTTTTTTGTTGTTTTTATATTTGGTTTTATTGCAAACTCATTTTGTAAAGTTCATTCCTTTTTCAGTCCTATGTGACTGAATTCTCATGATGGGACTTTTATTTTGTGTTGTTGAGGAGAGAGAAAGTTAGTGTGTGTTTGAGAAGCTAAGTTAAGTTTAGCTAAGTTAAGCTAAAGCTGCTGTTTCTTGAATGATTGAAATCCTCCTTGGGCAAAAATTTGTTTAGGAGGAGAGAGAGAGAAAGTGTGAAGGAGAAGATAAATATCTTAGAGAGAGAAAGGGGGGGGGGGGGGGAGTGATTGGAGGATGTGGGTCTAAAGGTAAAAAAAAAAAATCTTTATTATTTTATTTTATTTTGTTTCCATTTTTAATGTTAATTTCTCACTTGTTATCCAGATTAGATTTGTGGGTATTTTGATTTCTGGTTGTATATGGTGATCATATGATGATTCTGATTAAATTGGTAGCTTTTTATTTTGTTGTTGTTGTTTGTTGAATTGGGTCAATTTGGTGTGTTCCAATTCAATTCATATGATTATTTGTGGTGTAATTCAATGTTGGAAATCTCAAGTTTCTTATCTGGGATATCTTGTTCATTTGATGTGTAATTTCATTCCTTAATTTTGATTTGGTTTGTGGGTATATCTATTGGGGATCTGTTGTTTCATTATCAAGAAATCAGGGAGAAAAGTTCCTGTTTTTTTGTGTTTGGGAGTAGGGTTTTGACTATTCAAGGTCTCAATTGGTATTTATTTTTTTTTTCTGATGGAGAAAACTGGTATGCTTTGTCTTTTCTCTTTGTTTATTGTCTTACTGTTCAATTGTTCAGAGACTTGTAGTTTACTCTTCATAGCATTACTTGGAATTTTGATTTTTATTGGATAAGTGGTTCTTGGATGTTTGATTCATGGTTGATTGGTGAGGTGATCTTTACTAGCAATTTACTGACAGTGTGATATTGAGGTCTGGGCTTGATGGTGTTTTTCGCCGTATCGGTCTGACCTCCGGAAATTTTAAAGCTTTTTAGTGATCCATGCTACCATTCATTATTTTCTATGGCCTGTCTTCCTGTCTATGCTATGTGTCTGAAAAGGAGTGTTATGTCCTACTCTTTTTGAATGTCATCACAATGTGGCGACATGAATTTCGACACAGACAGGGTACTGAGTTTAGTATTGAAATGATTTGGAGAAATTATTGATGTTAAATTTCAATCATCTTTGCTGTGGTTGTTTGAAAATGTGTGTGAGGATATGTATGTTGGCGTTATCCTCCTTTATGATTGCTTCAAGATCTTGTTATCTAGTTTTGTTGTTTACAATTCTTAGTTGTTCAGGATATCATTGTCTATTGCATGTACTGTGATTTCATTTCGAGGGCTGGGTTGGGGAATGGTGATTTGCATTTGCTTGGGAGTAACATGGTGGTTGTGTATTGCCACGCACCTACATACTGGCTGTCTGAAATGTCTTATGTGGCAGCAGAGATCTAGATTTGCTTGATAGTAGTATGGTGGTCGTATAATGTATCGTACGGACTAATTGGCTGTCTGGGATGTTCTTAAAGAAATTTCAATTATTGAGATTACCTTTCCTGGAAGCAGATGATAGTAGAAATGGATTTTTTACGATCTATGAAGATGTGCTTTGATACGTGATTATAGCAGTCTTTGTGTTTTTATTGCTATGTTTTTTATGATCTGCCCTTGGCAAAGTCATCGTGAGTGAATGTAGCAGATTACAGATAATATCATAGGCCTTTAGCATTCGCATTTTTAATTTTCTCAAAAGAAAAAAACTTTTATTTCTGATGTTTCTTATACTTACTCTTGTTTGCATGCTGTACCCATATGGTATATGAGCGTAGACAGACACTATAATCTAGATCAGTGTCTAACCCCATATTCTGTTTTATCTCTATTCTGTCTTGACAATGTGTATTAAAGTGCTTTATAATCTGAACCAAAGATACTTCTCACCCATTCGATTTTGTGACGGCAACTTCCCCTTTATGTATACATTTTGGATGGACAAAATCCACTTTCATTCTCCTTCGCTTCGTCACAGGCCCTGCACTTCTCATTGTTTGGCGAGACGGGCAGGGCGGTGATCTGGCTGGTTGTGGGTGCATATAGTTATTGATCTGCAAATGTTTGTAATGTGGTCAACATACATCTGAATACGCCTCGTGGCTAGCTATGTATGATGGGTCTTGATTAAAGTCCTACAATTTGGGTTTCCTTATTAAAGAAAACTGAATAAGTTTCCAATAAAATTGGACAATGAGCAGTCTGTTCTTCATTGACGTCCATATTTGTATGAATGATGTGGTACCAAGTGACAATCATGGAAAATTTCTTAAGGTGTGAGATTATTTGCTGGTGGGTGGTTACTCCATATCACTATGCTTGATCATGTTATTTAAAATAGGTTTGCTGACTGTTGTGTGCAAATTGATAATTCCCTTTTTTTTTTTTTTTTTAGGTTTATGTGCTCACTGTTACTTTTGGCTATGATTTGGCAGGAATGGGAACAAAAGTGCAGATTGAAAATCACTTGCCTGGGCATTACTCGATGAGGGATCTTAGTCGTGAAACCAATGGTGCAGGCTGGCCTTCTTGTTACGGTGATGGCAACTTAACCAATGGGCAATTTTACTATGGCTTTTTGCCAAGGACTATTGCAGATTCACATCCTGGATATGATAAGGATGTTATGAAGCAGACAATGCTTGAGCATGAAGCCGTATTTAAGGATCAGGTATACTTTAAAATTTGCTAGATGTTTAGTATATGCTAGTAGTCGACACAGCCTTAGCTTTGCTTTATACCAGCATCTAATGCGGTTATGGGTGGGGGATTGCTGTATAGCTTTTCCGGTGGGGTGGGGAAACAAAAGGATGTAAAGCAATTCCAGCTTTAGCTTGCTAATGTAGGAAAATATTTCTTTCCAGAAAGAGAGAAGTGGTTATTAGTGGAGTTTGAAATTTACTTCTATGTCCATTGACCCCTTGTTCTATGGGTATCCAGGTCTATGAATTGCATCGACTGTACAGAGTGCAAAGAGACCTGATGGAAGAGGTTAAGAGGAAGGAGCAACTAAAGCAACGTATACCTTATGAGACATCATCGTCTTCGAGCCCCTTGCCATTGCAAATGCAATCGGAGGATGCATTAAGATGCAATGGTTCAAATTTTGCTTTGGCAAGTCCTGTTTCTGGTAGGCCCCTTATTTCAGGTCCAGAGACTGTGCAATCATCACCAAACTCTGCAAAAGGAAAGAGCATACAGGCTGGCCCAAGTCCATATCAGAATTGCTATAGCCCTAAAAACTCGGAGGTCTCAGAGTCCAGACCCACTAAAGTTAGAAGAAGAATGCTTGATCTGCAGCTTCCAGCTGATGAGTATATTGACACAGATGAAGTCGAGCAATATGGTGGGGCAAAAGATTTTGAAATCATGAGCTCATCCCCTGACAAAAACCGCAAATCGGCATCTTGTAACGGAAAGATGGTTCTCAATTATCCTGGAAAGACCGAGTGTCAAGGAGCTGTACCAAGTTCTGATTTGCAATTTAGCAAAGCTAAGCCGTTGGCTGACCTGAATGAGCCTTTGCATGTTGAAGAAATGACCACAGTTTCATCGGTTGACTTCTTAGGCCGAGTTGTAAGTCACAGTGATGTTTCATATAGGGATCATCCTACAAGGCTTATGGATTCTTCTAAGGATTTTACTCAGAACTCGAAGAAAAACAGCATAAATGGGGTGAACAATATACAGGATATCAGACCAAATGGTCAAGACTGGTTCCGCTATGCATTAGAATCAGGTAATGATGTAACCTTCTTTATTATCCGACTTTTATCTTTCAATGGGTGGCTGAGTTGGGGTTTATCTGTGGTGCTGCTGCATTTGGTAACTATTATCGACTGAGATTCTTGAACTCTGAAAAGATTTACTCGTAAATTGCTGTTATCATGTATTAGTGGTCCTTTCTTTGTGGTTACTTGTACTTTACATAGTCACTCAAACATATAATCTTTTCAGGTTTAAAGAGTAAGTTCTTTATTGTTAATTCATGTATACCTACTTTGAAAGTCAAGCAATTTAGTCAACCATCAGTTTTCAAGCTCAACATCAGTTTTCAACATAAAATTCTTATGTCGTTGTTGGTCAGTCATCAGAGGGTTTTCTTTTATGGTAATTGTCGGAGGGGAAATCTGAGTATGAATATCTTGACAAGTGGAAATTTTATTGCACATATTATTACTCAAAAGTCTGACCTTTTAATAACTTTCTCCATCTGTTATCTGTTTCAGAACGTTATAAAGCCAGTGTGCCATCCAATAATCAAGGATTCCATCCAGACAAGGCTCCTGCACCTGCTCAGCCAGTGCATTTTCTGCTTGATCAAGCTCGTCAGCCTCCAGCTTTTCTTCCAAGTGATCATGTCAAAGGGGAACAGTGGAAGGCAAAATCGGTTGGTGTGGCAGAAAAGTCTGACCGGAGTTACTCTTTGTCCAGTCATAGTATTGCTGAACCAATAATGTTGTCTCATGCTTCAAGTCAACCTGGTTTGTTTCATCCCTCAGATTTGGGCAAGTTATGGGATCCATCCGCCACTTCTTGGGGAAAAGCCAACCATTTCAACCAAAAGCACACACCAGTTCAGACAAATCCATTTCTTTCTAAGAGTTCTCAATCAGCCGCTCAGAGCAATGACTTGTTTGGTAACAAGTGGAACCTAAACAGTACCCCTGGAGCCAATGCAGGTTTTGTTAGTGAACCTCTTGTAAGAAATGGGTTTTACCAAGGTCCATCAGCTGCTTTTAAAGAACTTGCAGCTCGCTTTCCCCCTGCTGGCTTTGATTACGTAAACTGCAACGGTGAAAATACAGTGCCTAGTCATAGTAACAACTCCTTGAAGGCTACTGGCTGCATTGAGGTCCACCCTGTAAAAGAAATGAACTTGAATGTGGCACTTCCAAATGGTGTGTCCGGTGATTATATCAACTCACGAGGACGTAAGATCATAGATGAGGGCTGCAAGCCGGTGGATCCTCTTGCTGTCTTGCCATGGCTTAGAGGAAAGGGTATTTGCAAAAGTGAGAGTGCAAATTTAAGGAAAGGATTGAACTCGCTTGATCCAATTCTATCTCATGGTCCTTCTGTGGCATCAAGTTCATATAATGCCGATACCAAAGCAAAGAAGCCTGATAGCAGCAGAAAAATCTTAGGTTTTCCTATATTTGATAACCCTCCCATGCCAAAACAGGAGTTTACGGAAGTTATTAACCCTCCTGATTTACATCATCAATCAGGACGTGAAGAGATCAGATCTAGCAAGAGGAAACGGCTTTTTGATATTAATATACCTTGTGAACCTATTGATTGCGATCTGGATGACGATCAGGATAAGAAAGAGACTAAGGATGTGAGTCTCAAAAATCATTTTGACCTCAATTCCTGCATAATGGAGGATGAAAGTCCCTGTGGAACCTCATTTTTATACAACCGCGGAAATGTAAAGGTTGACACTGGTATTGATTTAGAAGCACCGGTAACTTTTGAAAATGAGGACGTCATTCTTCCGGTTGACTTCCCTTCAGTAAAGGAATTAGAGAAGCAGCAGCCAGAGATACAACCAGACAGCAGTAGAGATTATGGTGATGGTGAACTTGTCAAATCAGCTGCGGCTGCCATTGTTGCCATCTCATCTTTTGCTAACTCAGCTCAATTATCTACGGAGGTAACAACTTGTCTCCCTCCAGAAGCTGAAGAAGATGATCCCTTGAGTTGGTTTGTGGGTATCGCTTGTTCTAGTGGAAATGATGCCGACATCTCGGTCCAAGATGATGGGTTACCCAAAGGGTTAGATGATTTTGAATACATGATTCTGAGACTGAAAGAGTGCAGTGTTGAGGAATCCTATTCGAAACCAAGCATCCCGGATTTCCCCATTATTGAGAACACTACATGTGTCCTAACAACTAGAACACGGAAAGGACAGGGTCGGAGAGGAAGGCAAAAAAGGGATTTTCAGAGAGACATTCTCCCAGGCCTTACAACACTTTCAAGGCATGAAGTAACGGAGGATCTTCAGACGTTTGGCGGGCTCATGAGAGCCACAGGCTATTCTTGGCAATCAGGACCCAACAGAAGAAATGCAACTCGAAATGGATGTGGCAGAGGAAGACGACGATCTGTGGCAGTGACTCCTGCACCACCCGACACTGTATATGCTCTCCCATCAAAGCAGCAACAGCTACAGCTACAGCAACAGCAACAGCAACAGCAGCAGCAACAGCAACAGGTTCACAGTAATAATACGGAAGTGGGTTTAGAGGATAGAAGTCTGACAGGATGGGGGAAGACAACAAGACGCCCCCGAAGACAAAGGTGCCCTGCAGGTAATCCTGCCCTTCCGGTGCCCTTAACCTAATTATTTGGTGAGAGGCGTGATTATGAATCGGAGTTTCGATATCTATAGAGGATAAAATTCAGAGGTAGAGTTGTTCTTTAAGGCATTTGGAACTGATATCTTTTTCATTTTTATTTTATTTTTTTCACCTTTTTTCTGTTTCTTAGTTTACAGGGGATTGCCTTTTGTACATGATTCTCCAGCCCAATATTTGGGTCCCCTCAATTGTCTTTGCAACCAACTCTTGTATTGTTTCATGAATAATGTTGCATGGGTTTTCTCAAGTGTGTGTGCATTGGCCTGCTAATCTAAGCAGGCCGCGTAATTCTGCAGTTGCGTTGGGTGTTTTCTGGTAACCCTGTGCTGGCAGCCCTCCCTAGATCAGATGTAGCGACGACCTTCTACTTCGTATAACTGCACTCTTGCCCCTCATCCACCCCCGCCCCCTTCCATTGTTTTCTCAGACGTACAGTCCGGACAATGTAGAGTTGGTGCATTTACTGGTGAATTGGTGTGATGTTGCTTCTGTTGGTCAAATCTGTTACATTTGTACCACAATGTGTGTTCCTCATTTCAGAACTTGTTTATGAATCTTGTGCTTCCGGAACAAGCTAAGGAGTTCTCTTGTAATTTTTGGTACTAGGACTTTGTTGTCGTTGTTAGAACTCGAGTACACTTATTTCTCAAACTTCGATTGGGGTAGCAATAGAGCTCACTTGCATGAAAATGACATAGTTGGTTATATTAGTCATATGGGTCGATCAGTCACCTACTTTGGGTAAAGGTAAAAAACTCAAGATCGTGGTACATGTGGCTTCCAAGCTTTTCTAGCTCAATGAAATTGTCAACTAACCGCTTGTTCGGTAAACTCACCTACTAATAAGTGATAACTCGACTCCGAAACATAAATAAATTAAGGGTCTGTTTGGCCAAACTCCAACTTCTGCAGAACTACTTCTCAAAAACAGTTTCTGGAGGAGAAGCTCCAAATTGGAGCTTCTACTTCTGAAGAACAAATTTACACTAGAAGTGCTTCTCAGAAACCAGAAACAGTTTCTCAGTTTTGGGTGTTTGGCCAGTTTTCAGTTTCTAGGACCCAGAAACACTTCAGAAGCTTGGCCAAACACACCCAAGTTGTGTCACTGTAAGCTGCGTGGTGTAATTCATGTCGTTTTATTTTTACATTTGCGTATTCTATTGAGACACCCTCTATCAAAAAAGAGTAAAAAATAAAAATCCAATGAGACACTACATGCCAATTTCGACCTAATATTTACTTTTGATAATAATACAAGGGACTCCATTTTAACATAAGGTAAGAAACTTTAAAGAAGGCATGTGGAATTTTTGACACCACACAGATCGTTTGTTTTTGGTCAACCAAGGCCACCATGGTCATAATGAAGGTAGTGGATATTTTTTGTATTTTATTGGGTGTGTTTCATTAATCCATTTTTGTGTCATTTTCTTCTCCCTTTAAACACAACGACTTCTTAACATCTAGTATATGTACATTGGGCGAACTTTAAAAGACTGAATTTGAACCTAGCTAAATTTCTAGCATGTCACCAATAATTTTAGAAAAATCTATACAGTATGTTTTAAATATCTTGCATCTTCCAAATCGATACAGAAAAAGCAAACGCAGGAGAACGCGACAGTACACGTACCGGGCGTGGGTCCTGCAAATCAAAATAGTAAAATTTACCTCAATTTCTACTTTTTTTGAGGACAACATGAAATGAAGGATCATTCATTTAGATCGAGATTCACTATGGGTCAAAATTCCGTTTGGAAAGTTACTCCACAAGAATAGGTCTGACCCACCTAAAACACGAGTTTAGCAACCAATGAGCCGTCGTAATACATCCGGTCCATCAATTAATTTTTGATTTATTAAATCGAACATATAGTGAAATAGAAAATCTACATCAGATGACAGAAAAGAAAATAAAGCAAAAATAATAGAAAAGGGGAGGAGAATAGGGTGTACGAGTGGCAGACATGAGAAGATTGTTAAGAATGACAACGTAAGCAGGCTTGTCCACGTCTTTCACTCATTTTTTTTCATCAAATTTTATGTGATTTTTCCACTTTCTCTCTCCTCGACTTCCCATGAATCATCAAAGAATTTATTTTATAATAAAACCCCTCTGTCACTCAACTCTAACTGTCAAGTACAATCTTCTGGGGTCTCTCTTTAGATTCCCATCTCACCAATCACATTCCTTTCTCCCAAATCTACCTTTTTTGCTCCTTAAAATGTCTCTTTCTCTCTCTCCTCTTCTTTTTCTTTCTAGCTCCTTGTCTATTTACTATTTTTGCTTCCTAGTCCTTCTTCCTTTCTTGTTATACTGTTGAACTGTTGATTATTACTCCTATTAAAGTCTCAAAATGCACATCACTATGTTGTGGTTGTTATTTCTTAACACAAGTTTCAAAGGAGATTAATGTAATTAGGTACAACTGTATAAGATAGATCGTTTCATCCGATCAGTTTAAATGTAAAGTGAGAGGTTCGAAAAGTTTAAATTTTCTATATTTCTCAATTTTTATTAGACTAAGTAGATTTTAATGGGTCAAAAAAGGCCAATTATAGATAAGTAAAAGAAAAAAGATGTTATGTTTCTTTATTGATAGTGGCCCTAAGTATCTAACCAATAATACTTCCCATTGTGACAATGACCACATACATTATCACTTCTTGTCAATTTGGACTTAAAGATGGGGATATATCTTTCTCTCTCAAATTCAATTGATCACTTCTCTACTCCACTTATTGTTGTTTTCTTTCTCCTGACTCCATTCTATTTATGGTTTTGCTTTCCGACTCCTTTCGAGTTTCTTCCTTTATTTTGATGCATTATAAGTGGAAACATCAAATAACTTCTCAGGAAGATCGGACAAACTCGAGATCATTCGTGTTTAATTTTCAGAGAGGTGCGAAATGCACACATTAATACATTATACTCCTTATGTATTACAGGCACAAGATTGACATTGGCTTCTAATCTGTGAGCACAATGGATGATATTAAAAAGTTTCATGACCCCTTCATTATATACAAACAGAAATACAATATATGATATTGAATTTTTGATTCTAAGAGCTTACAGTTTACAGATTGCTATGTTGCTTTACCTAAATTGGAAACATACGTCATTGTACCTCGAGGCTCGAGTAAGTCGTGCAAGTTTGCTACACAAGAAAACCTGAATATGCAGTCTCTCTCGGTCTGTTCTGCTGACAGTGATATATGCTGATATAGTGATATGGATAAACTGATGAGGGATCAGTAGATCTTCTGTGTAAAGTGGTGCATCAGGGTCGTCACTCGTCTCATCAACTGATCTCCACTAACTTCAGTGTTGCAGACAGTCTCTCCAAGAAGTTCCTGACCTCAAATTCCTGACCATCTCCGTACACTTCAGTAAGCACAAAAGAGGGAGACCCAACGGAGCTCTACTGTCCAGACACTGCTGATGTTGTTAGTATCATGAATGCTCAAGTCTCAACAGGTATGTAAGGATTCAGAATCATTCTTGCAATGTAATAAATATCGGTCAGATGGACAATGTTGTATCCTTGCAGTCAACTTTCATCCGGTAGCAGACATTTGTAAGGGAGGTAACTGATCACAAGTATCCATCTCTGCAGAACTACTCCAACCAGGGGACTTGCTCAGTCCTCTGGACTTCATCAAATCCGTGATCTCATTAGCCTTTTCCCATCTTCCATCTGAAGCGTAAAGCTTATAAAGAAGCACATAGTAACACGCTTTATTAGGATGAGTTTCTAGCATCCTCTTTGCGACCTCCTCTCCAAGTTCAAATTGCGAATGGAGGCTACATCCATGGACGAATGCTCCTAGAACAGACATATCTGGCTGGATAGGCATTTTTTGTATAAAGTTCAGAGCTTCCTCTAACTCTCCTGCACGGGCCAATATATCCACCATGCACGCATAATGTTTCATAGAGGGCACAAAATTATATTCTCGACACATTGAAGTGAAGTAACTCCATCCTTCCCCAACCTTTCCTGTGTGACTGCATGCTGATAAGAGGGCTGTAAAGATGACTTCGTTGGGCTCTACATTATCTTTCAACATATCATCGAACAATGCAAAAGATTCAGCACCATCACCATGCATACCATAACCCCGGATCATGGAACTCCATGTTACTGCATTCTTGGCCCCCATCTCATCAAAAACTTTACGCGCAGATATTGCATCTCCAGACTTTGCATAGAAGTTTAGAAGAGCAGTGCCAACATAGGTGTTACCATGTGATAGTCCTTCCCTGATTATAACAGCATGTAAAGAAGAACCAACTGTAATAGCACTAAGTGAGGCACAAGCAGAGACCACACTGACCAATGTCACTGCATCCGGACTTGTGGATTGTAATGTCATTTGGCGGAAGAGTTTTAGAGCTTCTAAAGCATATCCATTTTGTGCATATCCTGAAATTATCGAGTTCCACCCAACCACGTCTCTGTCCAACATTGACTCGAAAATGCACCTAGACTCTCCCATCAGCTGACATTTCGCATACATGTCAATGAGAGCATGCTTGACATCAGAATCATCCAAACCATTTACAGTGGCAAAGCTATGAACCAGCCTTCCCATACTGACATTTCCAACCTGCGCACAAGCTGAAAGTACACTAGCAATGGTCATGGAATTAGGCACAATACCAGCATGTCTGCCCTCCATAAACAACTTCAATGCCATATTAGGCTGCCCACATTGCGTATGCCCAACAATCATAGCAGTCCAACACACAAGATCATCAGCAGTCGAGAGCTCATCAAACACAGAACGAGCATCAACAACACTCCCACATTTCACATACATATCTAAAAGTGCAGTCGTCAAGAAAGAATTCATATCAATTCCCACTTTAATCACGTACCCATGAAGCCACTTCCCTTGATGCAAAGCTCCCAACTTTCCACAACCCGTCACCAAGCTCCCCAACGTAAACTGATTCCCATCAACAAGACTCCCCCTCATCCTATTAAACAAATTCAAACCCTCCTCAGCACAATCATTCTGCACATACCCAGCAATCAACGACGTCCAAGACACAACACTCCTATCATCAATCTCGTCAAACACATCCCTCGCCGCCTGAATCTCCCCGCACTTAGCATACACATCAACCAAACTAGTAAGCACAAAACTATCAGGACACCCAAATTTCACAATATAACAATGCAATTCCCTCGCCTTAACGAGATTCCGCAACACGCAACACGCTTTCAACACACTAGAGAAAATAATATCATCACACTCTCTGAGGCATTTCCTCAAACAGTTGTAGAACATGATCGTTTCATAATGAAGTTCATTGAGAAAGTAACACCTAAGCATAACTTTGAAACAATACAGATCAGGGTTCGGAATCGTGTCGAACACGGTACGAGCAGACCTCACAGACCCAAAAGAACCATACAAGCTGACCAATTTTGTGAGGGTCAAGAGGTCAGATTGAGGGGTCAGACCATGTACAGTTAATAAAGCATGAATCTTTCGCAATGAAATCAAGTTTTTGCAAATACCCAGAAGAATAAATGATGGGTTTGAAGAAATGGACCGCATTGATGAGATTGTTTGCTCCATTGATGGCGAATTCGAAGAAGATGAAGAAGAAGAGTGGTGGGAATGTGGGAGGGAGGAGAGAGAAAGAAGAGACTTCCATTGATGTGGGAATTTGGGAAATTGAAGGATTTGTTTGCGTAATTGGGAAGTTAGTTGATTCATTGTGATGAATTGGTGTTGATTTTGGGTTGGAAATTTGAATTGAGTATGTAATACGCTCCCGCCATTTCTAATTTCTTGTCATTGTGAAGGAAAAAGGAAGAGGCTTTTTCGGGGGTTCATCTTGTCTTTGATGAGATGAGTGGGTTTTATCCTCCTAAAAAGAGGTGGTAACGAGTCGGGTCGAGGTTTAAGAATTCGCGGTTTCGAATTAGAAACGGTATTTATCCTTTTCGGTTGTGGTTTCAGTCTTGGTTCTTGAAATGAGATTGGTCCTTCTAGCGATTCCATTCTGTTAGTGGAAGCAAAATATTACCTAAAGGTAGGTACTTTCTTTTGACTTTATTACGGAGTATTACAACCGTTATTTTTAGGGAGATAGTATCTTTCCTGTTTTTCAAGGGCTAACCAAAATCGATAGACACCCCAACTCGTGAGAGGAGAGGGAGGAGATATGTCATACGTGCTAGATCGAGCTGAGCTTTGTGTTTTTTCTAAATTCTCGTCACGAAAGTTAATTGACTCTCGGGTAATAGAGACGCAAAAGGAAAAAAAAATGAAAGTTGGGAAACAACATTTAGCCTAGGCAAAAGTAGGAGGTTCCAAGAGCATTGTTACCGCATAAGTGCATAAGCGAGACGGAGAACATAAACCGGTGCGATAAGAAGCGTGGTTTTTTTGGGTAAAAAGAGCCACAAAGACAGTTAGAAACTTAGAACAATGACAAGACTTGAGCAAAAGTTATGATTAAGATTTCTCAAGAACTTCGTTAACATCTGCGAATTATGTACAAGATAAGGCTTAAATAAAAGTTCGTTCATCTCAGCAAGAGCGAGTTTAGATCGAAAAACATTTTTCATACATCACAGGGGAAATCAAGACTAAAATATCTACAATTGGGGGAAAAATTATCCTATCATTTTATTACAAGATGACATTTCTTGATTCACTATACTGCACAAACTAGAAAAAAAAAAATCAATCAAATGAAAAAATGACGAAAATGAAACAGAAAGAAAGAGAACCTATTGTACAGTAACCAAGATCAGAACATATTCTCAATGTGGATTCTGATTGAGTAGAAAGGAAAGAGCAAGTACATAATAGTACACAATTTATCCCTGTACGGATCACGAGCAAGAAGTGATCCAAATGGCGCCTATGTCTGTCCAGCTTAGGGTCGTTGGTACACGTACTTCGTTCTTGGATCTACAATAAGACCTTTTCCTCCATTCACTTCCAGGTCATGCCTGCATGAACCCATGCCCCATAATCAACAACAAGAATATAAGTAAAAGTCTATGCAACAAGAATTAAGACAACTCTTCAGTCCTTCATATTTGGGGTGCTGCATAGTCAGCGAAACCTAGTGAACAGGCTTCATCTTTGGAGTGCTACACAGTGCAGCAGATCCTAGCGTATGGGATGAGGATGCCACGATTCCCTGGGAAGAATAGGGCCTCAACAAGGTGCAGGGTAATCATAATATCGGGTAGGGTTTTCTAGTCTATCTGAAGAGCTTTTCCTAGCAAGGGTCTCCTAATAATACTTACGGAACATTAAGCAAGGACATAGTTCAGGAGATAGAAGTGAACACTTACTGGAATACAAAGTCAGGGATGGTCAACTGCTCACGAGGGACATATCGGAACAGCTGTAGCAGCCGATCCGCGTAGACCACTTTCTTCCATACCTAGACAGTCGCATTGAAACAGCTACAGTTATTGAAGACGAGAGATCCTTACTGATTTTAAAAGATGATGGGCACATACCACGTTATCCACAAACAATTGTAGCGCAAAAATGGCTGCTTTCAATCCAAATGTTGGATGGAGAACATATATTGCCTATATAAAACAATTCAAAGCGGTCAATCCTTGCAAGTTGCAGCTCCTTTACCTTATGTCAGATATTAGCAAAGATGGTAGAATGCATGGCTGATCTATCCCATAGACATACCTGAAGATTACGTTGGTGTCTGCGTCCAAGTATTTGTTGCAACCTTCGCATCCATCCCAAGTCTGGTTGGCTGTACACGACAAAGACAAATTCATCTAAAGTTGGAGGATAAATGATTGGCAAAAAAATGTTCATAGTCTTAATTTTTATCATGCAAGTCAATCTGAACATAACACAGGAAAGTCAAGCACAAACAAATCCTTACGGCTGTAAAGATGCAGCAGAGTGGAAGTACACGATACTGTATGGCTTCTGGATTATAGGCTCAAACTCCTAAAATAAGAAATCAAGGGGCCAGATTAGAGTCTAGACTAGATACAGTATCATTCCCTCCTCTATATAATAATATTCAAAATAAACTGTGATCCTTACCTTTACCACATAAAGAATAAAACGTTCAAGATCAAGGCATCGCAATAAGAAATGTGCTCCAACAACAACAATTACCGGACGGCCTTCACTATCAACACCACCACGATATCTACAGGCGAAAAGCAGATGACATTAAAGAAATATGTCACAATTATATCATAGCATGGGATGCAAGCTCACTATAAAAATAAAGGGCCGCCGGTCGCACATTGGCGTCCCTGCAAGGCGAGGGTTCGGGGAAGGGTCCCAACACAAGGGTGTATATGTAAAGAAAAAAAAAGCTCTTTTTATGAGAATACAATTTAAGTCCAGATTTGGAAATTAAAAGTGGGCCTCTTGACCTCTTCAAGCTATTCTCCTAGTCATAATGAATTAACAGTGACAACAGTATAGTTCTTTAAAAAATTGACATGGTCAGAACTAGATATTTTCTGGAATTAGCACACACACGTTACAGATGCTCAATACAATCCGAGGAATAGTGATCTGGTAGGGCTTACACAATCTTCATTTCTGCAATTTCAGAAAGATTAGTTGAGTTTGCTTTAGCAAGGTATCTGGAATGAAGAGAGTATTCCTCAGGAGCAGATAGCGGAGGTCCACCAATATTGCCAAATCCAAGCATTTTTGCACAACTAAAACCACGCTGAGCTTCAGCAGCCTTTTCCCATTGCTCCTTACGTCTCTGATCTGGATCCTTAAGCAACGACATGAAAGCAGGATCCAAATACGCATCTAAGTAGGCGGAGTTCCTGTTTAAGTCCACAAAGACGCAAAGGCCATAAGGCAACAATGACCACCACAAGTCATGATTATACATAGAAAAAATAATGACAAGCAAGATATTCACATGGACATATGAATCATATATTGACATACAATGTGTGAAACAAAGCACGACCGTCTCATGAAAAACTGAAGAAGCGTACAACCACACCCTATATGATAATTCTGCTGTATATCAAGTAAGACATAATGGTGCTTCAGCCTGCCAATCGATGCTAAGAAAAGGAGTTGGAAGGTCAAGCTACATAGATAAGCTGTACATGGGGATAAATAGCAAACTCAGGCAAGGAATTATCCATCTTTGAGATGCCTTGAACATTCAAATACATATGCACATAACTACATAAGTACTATGATGAGCTCCAATTTTGCTCAAATAGTCCCTGATTCTTCGCTTTAACAAGTCATGGTGGTCAACTTCTCCACAGGAGACACGATAGCAAATGAAAAGGAAAGATAATAGCAACTTTATGATCTTCTGCACTTATCTTTAGCTATTGGAACATACAGTATGTATCATCATAACTCAATAGGCATTTCCTACTTCTATTTCTTGTCTATTCATCAGTCATCACATATTCACAGGCACACATGCTGCAATTTTCTGACTTCTGATTCATTAGAAGTCACATACTCTAAGATTACTGAAAGACCTCTCATATCTATGTTCAAGGCAAGAGAACTCACCTTCTAACCAATCCCACATCACTGAGAGGAAGGTCATCTGAAGGCTGTGACGGTTTTGGTACATTCTTCCTTGCATTGGGAAGTGGCTGTATTCTAATTTTACGTTCATCTATAGTTGTTTCACCATTCTCATCCCCAACATCAGCAGGAAGCTTAGATATTGCAATCTCCTCTTCATGTTTATCACGGGGAAAATATAACGGAAGTAATCTGCATACAATAAAGAGCAAAACAAATAAATCCACAAGAGAGCGATAATATAACTTCTTTGACACATCATCATCAGATAGACAACTGTGTTATACCTTTTATATATCTCTGTATCTGTTGTTGTGGTGGTGCAAAATACAATGGCTGTAATTTTATCTTTCTGCTTTTCAAGAAACCGCCTTACAGTCCCTTCAACGAAAACCAGCAGCGATCAGACACATCTATGAAACAAAATACTACAACACACTTTTTATTCTGCCATAAAAGGATTTTAAGAGGTCCAAGGGAAGATAAATTTACAATTTTGGCTTTGATTCAAACTTTTCTCTCCTTTTGTTCCAATTATAAATGGAGGAAGACAGTATTCTTATCAAAGGCATGAGAAACAGATATAAATCTTACTTATGGCCACATGCGCAGCTGGTTCACGAGGATAGTTTTTCGATTCAGTATAAATACATCCCATTGCTATGCTGCACAAACAAATAAGGATTGAAACTTAATTCCAACAAAAAAAAAAAATCATTGCCATGATGTCTTATAAACCTCAGAAAACATGTTGCCTCAAACCTCTGAAGCCCATTCTCAATGAGCAGCTCAAGGCATGATCGATAGCAATGACTAAGCGCATTCTCCGCTGCTGTATGATATTTGACAGCATACTTAGGGCCAACTGTATGAATAACCTTCCTAAGAGTATAGAAAAAAACCAGTAAGGATAGTAGAAAGCATCCTGATTGAACATAATACAGCAAATGATGCAAGAAACAATCTTCCGAGAAGCAGAATGCTTAAAATTCCCAACTTAAAGAATCACATTTCAGATTAATGCTCTCCTAAAGTTCGTTGTCCTTTTCTCTTGTCTTCTTTATTGTCTAGATATGACGATGCAACCCACAACATAATCAAGCTAAGATTTTTTATTCATACAGTGACCTATGTGTATCAGACTATAGACTTATAGAGTGCATAAAAACCAAGTTTGAAAAAGAATTCTATTTCATCTCGTGACAAGACCAGAACGCCACATGATGATAATAGTAGAAATTAGATCAACCATTAGATATTCCTTGCAGTAAGGGTCTAAGACTCTAAGGGGACCATTTACACATGTCCAGAAAACACACTTGGTGTAAAATTTGCACACTTTACTTTGCAATGCATTTCACCAATTCTGCTTGTTTTGAAGCCAAGTGGCTCTTTCATTTGGTCTAGATATGGCTCCCAATATAGCCAGTTTAAAACAGCAAAACAAACACGAAGCTCATACAGAATCATAGCGAGTACGATTTTCATTGTCAAGCTTAAGTGAATCAGAAGGACTGCTTTCCATTGTTAAATTTCAAATGGAGAAGAAATGAACACCACCAAGGGCACCAACAAAAGCTTATGTCGCCGCAAAGAACCATACCTACCTTGCAGGAAGGTCATAAGCACTAGTCATCTTTGCCATTCCAGTTCTACAGCCACCCTGAAAAGAGAAGTTGCTGTATAAATACCAAAATCTTTCACTTAACTTAGCCAATGACAACAGTCCATAGACCAATATGGTTGACATAGAACCATATGGTACAAGATTCTTCAGAAAGCAATAAAACTTCAAGAAATCAAGAAAAGACGTTGGTTCCAGACAAACTTGCAGGACATCAGTCGTAGTTTGTCTGGCCTAAAAGTCATGAGGTGGTATAAAGTCATGATCTAAAGCTAGAGAAGCAAAGTTTGTTTATACATGAATGGCCCTAGTATACCCAAGGACCAAGGTAAGACATCTCCACTACCAGCCATTCTGGTTCCTCTGCATATCTTGGTCACTCCTCAGTCCTATAAAGGTATCTCTGAGTGACAAGTTCTGATAATGAATGCATACAGCAATGGTTAACTGAGTTATGTTGCCTACAGCATTCATGTTGTTCTTGTCTTTGAGAAAGGTACATAATATTTTTATTACCGATGAGCTGCTAAGGTCACCAATTTAAAAATGATGGAAGTTCAATCTAGCTTGGAATGAAAAGCCTACCAGTGTACTACATTCTTCAGCCAGTTCGGGACCAGCAGCAGCATGTAAACCAGGACTGCTATGAGCTTCATCCAAATTCTGAAAGAAAATCATTACATTGAGTAAGCAACAGCAAGGCTATTGGCAGGCTCAAACTTTACAACGGACATATTATAATCATCAGCCACACAGCAAGGAGAGATATTAGAAGCACTGACAGGCCCCTGAAGCGGAACCTAAACTGTTAGCTACGAGCCAGTAATGATGCACACATATACACAAACATTGCTAAGAGAAACACATCATTGATAGTTACCTCATTTTTCGATAAGCAGTCAAGACTGAAGAAGGCTAAGCTTTGCCTAATTACCCATTAATTTACAAAAGCATTTATAAAAGCCAGAAATCTACGTCACAGCGTACTTAAAATTCTTTTCGTTCCACATTGATGGTCCCTCAAACGCAAATGTGTGTTCAGGAAGCATTAGAAACATAACGAATCAGATTAAATTGCGAGTAATCAAATTATACTTCAAAGGCTGGATTCAGGTTTTAATAAATATGCTCAATAATTATCTGCCACACAGCATTGATGGACCTTAGCGGCACCTGGACAAGGCCTATAAATCTAAGTTCAGAGCGAAATCAACTCACAAGTCAGAACCTAAACTGTTACCTAAACACAGGGGATGAACTAGGCCGAATCCTGCCTAAGTGTCTAGGCCATGACCTCCCCCCATGGTTTAATTGATCAAAATTTTGAGCCGCTTTAACATCATTCACTTCTCCGTGACTTAGTGGCTGGAGTCAGTGAAATATGACACGATTCATAAAGAGAAAAAAAGAAATCCGACAGTTTCTTTGCCCATTTGTATCTAAGTTTGAAACCTAAAGCTAACCTCTGAGGCTCTCACGCATTTACCGAGATTTATTACTTTCCCTTTGATGTACTCTGTTAGTTTTTCTCCCCATTAGCTACTAATCTTTTCTTGGCACCATATTGTCCACTTTTTCCTTATATTTGATTAAATAAACTAATTGTCCAATAAAAACTGAAAACCATAAACTTTCAGCTCCGGAAAAAAAAAAAGAGGTTCTTGGTTCCTCTCCTGTCTACAGTCTAAGCACAATGTTTTCACAAACAACACAAACTTCACAAAGAGAAAAACTTAAAAGGATGATTGACATTTACCTCATTTGTGGAGTTGACAACAGCATCTACTTCAATATTCCAAGGGTTTCCTCTCCACAGATAAACCCTCGAGTTTATTTCATGGTCAACAGGGAATCTTGACACAATTCCGTTACTTCCACTTTCTGAAGTAGAAGCTGATGCAAGAGGGTCCGGAAAATGATAATTCGGGTAATCAGAGCCTTCACTATTAGGCTCCAACGACCACCGCTGATCAGCATCACTCCATCGAGGAACTTGATCCAATGTCACAACAGATTCTACAGTATCAGTTGGTGACCCACCCCTGGTGGGTTCTGTAGGCATCGGACGATACATCAACTCAAATTCTCACCTCCCTCTCTTAAGAACCTTAATTCAACAAACCCTTATCGGCTCTTCTAACTCAAATATCGACAAGCTAATATCGAAAAACCCTTCCGGCTCTTCTAACTCAAATATGGACAAGCTAATAGCTCATTTCCTGCCCACCTGATACAGCATTCAAATAAACTCTTCTTCAGCATTACAAAAACTAAAACTTTAGCTTCAACATTACTCAACAATTCTGCAGCTACATACTCCTATCAAATGAAATCAAACAAAACCCCATTCAAAGTCAAAGATCCACAGAACTCACTAATTGTTATCTTAACCCAAACCTAAACTAAGAATAAATTACACAAATGTCAGTCATCATTAATCAAAACTCAAAAATCAACTAATTTCATTTGATCAATTACAACAAAACCCACAAAAATCCAAATTAAAAAAAACACAGAAAACCCAAAAATTCACATCATCAGAAACAAAAGAAAAAAGGGTCAACAACTCAACAAGATTAAAACTTTTTCATCAGTCATACTTCAGAAACTTATCCAACAATCAACACGAACTGGGAAAACGAAATAAATCAATAAATTCACAGAAATTTACAGATTCATGGAGAAAAAGGGAATATAAGAAGAACATACCTGAAGAAGGTGGTGGGAGATGAGAAAGAGGAGGCGTAATAAAGAAGAGATAAATCAGAATTATGTGATAGAGATTGGGTTGGTTCGATTAGTTTGCAAGTTCGCAACTTGGATTGTAGCAAAATCCGACATATGATTGAACACCTTTTTTTTCCTGTTTTTTTTTTTTTTGTTCGTATTTTGTTGTTTTGAGGAGAGAGAATTTGACTTAAATCATCAGCTTCTGCCGGAAGCCACCTCAAGTAAAATTTTGCCAGTGATGATATGATATGATCAGCACCTTTGTCAGGCATCTACGCTTGATCCCATATTATTCCCTAACTCATTGATTTTTCTAATCTTTTTCGGTTTCGGTTTAATGATTTTTTACCGCTGTGTTTCAATACTTGTAGTTTTAGTCGAGATTAACGATATACAATCAACACGCGAGTAATAACGCGAGTACAAAACCTATGAAATTGCGTGTAAATGTTAAATTGAGTCATATGACTCATATCACACACTTCTCTCATATGAGGCTCGCTCAACTGATGAAGCGCATAAGGCTTGTGAGTTGTGACATCATCGGCTCGTTTTATAAACAAACATTGTTGTACAAAGAAATATGTACTCAAATCCCGTCTGAAAAAAGGTTCAATTGATCTAGTCTCCGTGTAATCTAACAACCCTTTAAATATTTGCATAACCGTGAAGGATATGGTATTACCGTATTGGGAATACAATGTTTGACTAAATTTGACTCTAATCTCTAATACGGAGTACAAATGCTTATACTATGTTTCTCGGACCATAGTGTGACGAATGGAAAACGATCATTCGACTCCGGCTTTCTTCTTCAACATGGCAATGAACGCATCTCTTTCATCCGGTGTCATCCCTTGTGTTGAGCAATCCCCTACTCCCCATTCTGCCCCTCGTAGGCAATACTTGTCAAATATTTCTTGCTTGTTCCTACAACAAAAGTTCATAATTATACAAGTAATCATCATAATTATAACTTAAGTTGGAAACTTTGTGTAAAATTAATTAGCAACAAGTAGACAAGGTTACTTGGCAAACTAGCAAACCCAAGTTCTATTCATCTAGAAACGCACACAAGTTCAGTTCGGTTCAATTCAGTTTAGTTTGGCGAAACTTTAGACTAGGAGGACGACAACACGACCAAAACAGGCATGTAACGTAACACATGAGTTTGAGGGATAGGGAAAGAGAGAAAACATACTTCTCTTTGTTCTGTTTGGACCGTTCAAGCAGCTCTTTGATGATAGGGGATGATTTGATTCTCTCATCATTATCGGTATACTTCTTTTGGTAACCATCTGCAAAGCATCCACAGAAGAAGGGACTTAGCTTTGTATGACAGATGAAATGTAAGATCAAGATAAGTGTAGACTTAGTAGTTAGTACGACTAAGCTATCTGATATCTACATATACGAGCTATGAGATTAAAATGTCAGTTAAACTTACCGACATAGCGATTCAGGAAGTCGACAGTAGGCAGTTTAGGACCAGGAACTGACTCTATCCCAGGAAGGCCAGACAAGAATTGAGCTTGAGCTGCACAGTTTGTTCAGAAGATTTAACTAGAAATATCAAAATGCAGAATCAATGCCATAAAATTACAAGGACTTTTACCTGGGTTTGACCAAAAAACTACTAATGAAGCAGCTAAGGGTACACAAGATTTCTGCAAAACTTGCAGAGGAAGCTTAGCATGATTACAGGAAATTTGTTGATAATTAGATGGGATTTTCTTTTGCGGAGTTGAGAGGAAAATCTGGGGAGAAGGGCCAACAAAACAAGATTGTAAAGATGAAACCATTGATGCCCAAATTTTATTTGCTTTACTCCCACTGTATTGTCTTCTTAACCCATGGTACAGGATAAGGAGGGAAAGGGAAACAAATGGCTGATATTAGTTTTAGCTTGTGAAGTTGTGAGTGACATTTCCCATGATGGTAAATTTAAATATTCCTATCTTGCACTAAAATAAAAAAATAAAAAAATAATAAAAAAAAACCTATGTGATGCTCGATTGTGTTACTGTGATGCACCTAACAAACCTCAAACTTACGATGAATATGAGAACGTTAGTACCTATGTGTGCCGAGACAGCTCGGCCGATTGTCAACTCTAACCTGAACTATACCACAAGATTCTCGATTAGAATGATGCAAAAAATGGACAGATTTTCATTACTTGGTGAAACCATTGCACATAACTTGGTCTAAGGCTCAAAGCCAAAGAAAATACTTAAAAGTTAAAAAGCGTCATTTTTACAGTTCAAACCTGTATAGTGTATACAAGCTCAAACAAGATATGATTTTATGAACATTTTGACAGTTAGCCTAAGCCAATCTACATCAACAAACTGTAGCTCCACACACCAAACTAAGCGATCACTGTCTTTGAATACCGAAACTGTCTGTTTAGCCTTCCATCATGGCTTTTGCAGCATCTATAATAGCATCTCTTAAACCAGCAGGCGCACGACCTAGCACGGTATAACCTTCTTTGTCTTCAATATCCACATCAGCTCCATGCCGTATTAGAAGAAATGTAACCTGTCAACAGGTCAAGTATAGGAATCAGGATACATAGTCAGAGCTGTCTTTTTATCGGTTCACAATTAATGGTATTTCGTTTAATGTTTAAAACATACGATGAGACGGACTCACCGTAGAATCACTGTTATACCATTGAGTGACCCCAGAAAAAAAAAAAAAAAGTATACCATTAAGGCAATGATAGAACACTAGTGACAGACAGAAGCGATTACTGGAAATTCTTGTATCTGTCTTGGGCCTCTAGGCTTGCCAGTTGCCATTGCCTTTCTAAGGTAAAACAGAACCTAACGAATTCAGCCCCTCGAATACCTTTCTAAAATTCAGAATACTTATAATGTCCCTCGGTACTTGAGGTAAAGCTGGCTAAGAAGCAACCCTATGATGCTAAGTTGACCAGCTAGTTTTAGGATCTTCAATGAGTACTTCAGCTAACTGATACCCACTCCATATTTTGTAATGACGTAAAGTAGTCCACATGTGTATTTCAAAAAAAAAAAAAAAAAGTAGTCCACATGTGAGCCTGTACTAGGACTACAGGTAAATCCAAACCAAATCAGAGAAGAATATATCCAGTTGCAAGGGTTCGAAACAGACTCTTTGGTAGGTCGGCTTTAGTATGAAAGGGTTGGCCTAGACGTAATTCGCTGCTTTCAAATTGTATTATATTCATCAGCTGGTACATTTTACTTAAACAAGGTAGACCCTTAATAAAAAGAGGGCCAAATGACTAGATATCAGAAAAGGGAATCTCTATCTAGTACTCACATCTCTATGTTCACATACGACAGCACTCATGAGAGGCGTTTGATCAGCTTTATCAAGGGCATCAATATCAGCTCCCTCCTCAATGAGCAGTTCGCATAATTCCGAGTTCCCTGTGCCAGCTGCTCGATGCAATGGTGTGCAACCAACCTGTAACAGATGGTAAAAGTAAGATTTAGTACAGTGAAATGATAATGACACTTCGTGATCGCATATTATATAAGCACTCATGAATAGTTACGACTTACACACCTTGTCCTTGGCATTGATCTTTGCACCATGGGAAAGCAGTACTTCAGCAATTTTCACCCATCCCTTGCTAGCAGCATAGTGAAGTGGAGTTCTGCCACCATCATTTTTCATGTTCACATCAGCTCCTGCTCAGAATATTAAGCCTTTTTTCAGTAAGTCAAGGCATAAGACAATTAGAGTTTTGGGCAATACATGTCCAGCAATACAATTGAGAGACAGCAGCAATACAATATGAGAGAGAAAACATAATCAAGGTCAACTCAACTACAGTAGTCAGCACGGAAGTGATGAGGCCTCATGCAAACAACCAATAAGGACTCTGATTACCAAAGCTAATGATAATTAATCGAAGTGCCTGATTCTGCCAGACCTGCGGATCCGTGAAAAATGAGTTTTCAAAATCACAAGGGTTTGTGAAGGCTACTCCTATAATATAGTTCCACAGCTGTTTTACACATGGGCCGAAGACAGGGGGGACAATCTACCGTAACAAGGTTTTATATATTCCTCTCTTGTCACTTAAATGTTAAAAGACCTTTAAATCAACCAAGTTGTTTGTATTGATAAACAAAAGCTGCACCACCTAAAATTCATAGTGATTGAATAAGGTACAAATCACAATCTCATATAGAAATGCTACCAGCCCTCTACTCGCTAAGGATGAGAACCACTGAACTTCTATATAGATTTACATAGATGTTCTCAATTTCCAAGTCCCATTTCGAATAATTATCCTAAAGTCACTAACAAGTCTCCCAATCTATGCAAAGACTCAAAGCATATACCCTAATTCTTCCAAACAATCCCAAAGATGCTCTCACTGCTCTCTCATAAAATTGTAAAGAGGCCGCATATTAAATCGTTCATCAAAGAGACTGACTGACCTTCGACTACATACACTTAGGCTTGTAAAAAAAAACCTTTATTACACGAACAATCAGAGTACACCAACAGGGTTACAGCTTACAGAGCATTCACTTTATTCTTGTCCTCATCTTCAGAAAACCACTCATGTAATGCACATTCCACAAACATAGAAAATCTAATCGCCAACACATTCCTATTGTTGGTGCACAATGTAGAAGCTCAACATGATACTGTGCCAACTAAGAGGCTAAGAGCCTTACGCCCTTACCTTTGTACTGTTATAAAGATATTTCACACAAACTTCAACTAATTTAGATGGTAAACCTGAAGCCTAAGATGATAATCTACCATCATAAAAGCTTATAGTACATAATTAAAACATTTCCTAAAATCAACCAAACCATGTGGTACATTAGGTATGTGATCGGGTACATAAAATCTTACTACACATACTAGGCCCTACTACTACCAAAATAGTCATAAACCCATATATAATCCACTCCAGTCTGTCATTGACTTAGTCCACGACTGAATGTGTGCTAATAATTGGTGTAAAAGTTTGTATATAACTATATACAACAACATCAACCATAAGATTATAAATTTTCATGTGAACCATTAATCGGGTAATTCAAACCCTAAACTACCCTCATGACCATGCCCCTGAGGCAAGAAGGGAGAGAAAGTCTCTTCTCGTTAGATCAGACAAGGCTTAAGGAGATTTAGATCTCGGCTTGCGTGAATTGATTAGAGTAACAACACTTGGGACTATAATCTTTCTAGTCAACCTTAGAAGCTACTGAAAACAAGCTAAAAAAGTATTAATCTTTCTCGTTCATTCACATCCGTTACATTAGTTTATGCTTGGGATCTTACGGCTATATACTCAGAAATTAGCTTTCTACAGTTCTGCATTAAGCGTTTCAAACCCTACACTCCAATAATTCTAATACTCATTGCTCGCTTTTGTACCAAGTACCTCGTAAATGAATCAACACCAACAACATTCCCTATGTAGTAAACACAAGTAAACAAAACCGGACACCGTCACTCTAATCCCCAAAATTCCTATATACTCATTTCTAAACTTTGTAAAAGGTAGTTGGTCAAAACCAACAACAACATTGGGGGAGTTTCAAATGTATGTATCTTACTCGAAACCGCTCCTTAAGTCGTAAGAACCCCAATGTTAATAATCAGTACAGTTTCAGGCAAGGGTTCGGGCTCTAGTACAGCATTGTCAATAACAAACCAAACAAATCGACTCACGAGTCACGACCAGGGTTCGAAACTCGTCTATTAACATACCGAAAGCAAATCAAATCACTGACCTTTAGATAGCAAAGTCTCAACAATATCAAAATTGCCAATGCTAGCAGCAGAATGAAGTGGGGCCCAACCCTCTTCATCCTTACAATTAACCACCTTCCCACCTGAATTATAATCAGCTTCTGCTAGAAGTTTCACCACCTATTACCACAGACAAACAAAAACCCACAAACATATAAACATAAAATTCGATTCTAAACAAAACCCAGAAATATTAACCAATAAAGATTGAAACTTTGAGTACAAAAGTTTAATTAAGACCTCGAGGTGAGAGGAGGAGGCGGCCACGTGGAGGAGAGAGCGGCCATCTTCGTTGCGAAAAGAGAGAAACTTTGCGAGTTTTTCGGAGGAGAGAGACTGGAAGAGTGAAGTGTTGCCAGATTCAGCTGCTTTGAACAGTTCTTTTTCTGAGACTTCTCTTTCAAGCTCCATTTTTTTTGTGTAATTTTGGTTCTTTTTTTCTGGGTTTGAGATGATAGAGTGCCTGGGTTTTAATTGGGGGTTTTACGGAGTATTCAAATTGGGAGGCCCCGTTTACTTGAGGAGAAAGATTTGAAGGGCATTATAGTCATTTAGCTCAAATTGATGTGGTTATCAAGTTTGTTGTCGGGATTTCATAGCCATGCTGAAATCGAATGATCCATGCTCTTTTTGTGACTGCAGAATAGATTTCATCGGCTTTATAACTTGCCACACCCAAAAGAGCGTGGATCAGTTGATTTCAGTGTGACATAATCATTACCGTTTTTTTCTTCAATCGGTTAATATTCTGGGGTTAGATTATGGAAGTATGAGTATCCGAATGCTGGATAACATTCAAACAAGTTGTAACAACTAGGCAAGCCTTTGTCGTCATTGAATGAAGTTGATTTAAGACTTTCGCGGGTCAGTTTGGGCATACATCTAGCCTTGGCTCTACATGATCGTAATATTTAGAGGTAAAAACGTTGTGGAGTAATTTGCAATTATTTTATATGTAACCTTTTATTGATAATTAGAAAACTAAATTATACTGAAGATTTTGATTATATATAGTTGGCCTTGAATTTGATTGTTTAAATTCGAGCTTAAGATTTTAAAAACCCCAAGCTGAAGTTGAAACTTTCAAATTTGAATATGAGTCCGCCTCACTTTGATAAGGGACTTGTAATAACTTGTCGAAGAATTTCACGAGCTTAAACCATGGAAGAGCGTGGGACCAAGCTTTTGTATAAATCTCTTATTCCTCGTCACTTTGAGTTCAATATCTACTACTCCAATTCGTATTTTGCTCTTAATTCTTGTCTGGATTAGTGATAATCGAAATTAAGATAATTAAGTCTAAAATAAAGGGTAAATGAGAGAAACAATGGTGGTGGAGGGAGGATCAAACGAGGAATTGTTCTCCCATCATTTTGTTCCTCCCTCTACCACCATCATTTCTTTCATTTTTTAGCTTTGTTTTCATGGCACCCAATCTGACATTTCATGTGTGAAAAAATATAAGCTTGTAGAATATAATTATAAACATTCCCTTTTTCTATGATAATGAATATTCATTTTGACACAGAGAAACAACCAAAAATAAATATTTACGCCTATGTTCATAATTTTTAATTCTCCATAGATATAAATATCGGATTCATCATTAGGAGTGCCAGTGCCTGTTCATTTACACATATGGGAAATCCGATCCGGACACACTAAAACAAGCCGCCCATGACATGACTCAAGCATTGATTCGATACTCTACTGAACGAATTTGCATACAAAAATAGAACTTTTGAGTTACATTAGACAAAATTGTGACCTCACGCCTTAGTTTTCTAAAAATGATTTTCGTTTAGGATTGAGGATTTAAAATTGAAATAAAATGTGCGAAGCTTAACCAAAAATGAATAAGATTTAGACAAATAAACGAAGCATACAAAGACAAATAAGATTTAGGATTGAGGATTTAAACGAAGCATACCAATAAACAACAACTAAAGATATACTAACAAAACCATATTGTCCCAAAACAGAGGAAAATTAATCCACCATTTGCACAATGCTAGAAGCATTAGCATATAGCATAGAGAGTTTCCGATCTCCATAACTTATAAGTTAATGTTTCTAGCATCATGAGTTTGGTGATAGTAAGATAGAGTAGAACACATGCCAAGAAATGACCCTACAAAATTGAAAGTTAATAGTAAGAGAAGTACTGTGTAACATAGTAACATACCACCCAATGATAAATGACAATATCATAAACCACTAGACACGAGATATTCCCCAAAGGGGTGACCTGAGAACACAAGATGCAATTAGCCGTTAATTTTGGTTTGACCGCTAATTTGGGACAAAATTAATTAGCTTCATCTTGAGTTCTCAGGATCACTCCTCCGGGGTGTAACACTGGTTTAATTTCCTTCTTGCTTCATGTTTCAGCCAAATTTTGATTTGAATCTAGAATCTCACCTACACTACTTGCAATTGATGCATAAAAACCATGATGTTGGTCACATTTTATAAGGTCTATATTCATGTAAATTCATGTCATATGTCACCATGTTGTCATAGTAGCGACATAATCTAATCAGTTAGACTTCCACTTTTGTATGGTAATTGACACTGGGTGTATAGGATGTTGTCATTCTTCATGCTATCTAAATGTCGATTAACTCCCTACGTCGGATCAATTCAAGTTACTTGTTTTGGATGATAATTTACGTGTCCACGATTTGTATGTAAAAGGAGCATTGTAATTCACATGGAAGAAGTGACAACATGAACTCATGAGCAACAAAACCAATTTCATTTGACAATTAGACAAGTTTAAGTCAGGTTTTAGATCAAACCATGCGAACTTACCAAGTAATCCAAGCTTCGAGCTAAGTCTTACATGGTTAGCATAACTTTTCGGGCCAAATGGTCATTCTTGGTTGCATCAAATCGAACCGATGTTTGCAAAGGGTTGAGGTCCAATGGTGCACTCCCATATACTTTACTTTTTTCAATATCATGTTAACATTGTCCATGGATTACTTACCACTGATAAGGACATTAGCCCCTTCAAAAAGGATATTCCAATGTGAGTGTTTTGTGCTGAAATATAATCCAATCACGGGCACTTCAACTTATAACGAAATACCACTATATTATTTTTTTTCCTTTTAGTGGAAATACCACTATATTATTAAATCAACTTTATTAAGTTCAACTTGTATCGAAATACCACTTCATCATTAAATCAACTTAATTACGATTCACAACACACACACTCCCTCTTAAGTCGCAATTTTGAGTCGAATCAACCTCTCCAACGAGGCAACCATAGACCTCTAGTCACACACCCACCCAAAGACCTCAACGTGCGAGACCATTCTCAATTACAAGTGCCGAGCTTCAGCGAGAACTCGAGAAGCTTTCACGTTAGTCACGTATGTCGTATACACAAGACCGACAAGGGACAAATTCACCTGACAAAGTCACCGCTTTTTCTCGGAATCTCCTTTATTTATATAGACCGTGTAACTTTGGTGGCCGCGTAATCATAATTCAACGGTCCACCCCCACACCGTATAATACTGTATGTATATATCCCTTTCCGTATTTTCTCTTCATTTTATTTCACTAATCTCAAATTTCATTTCATCATCAAAAATCAACCATATATTAAAAACCATATACTAAAATCCCAAATATCATTTCTCACCCAAACCAAAGATGGATTACAATCGTATGGAAGAAGATGAAGAGCGCACAAGAGGTAATAGGCCTAATAATAATAATAGTAATAAGCCAACCTCAAACGCCGATTTGATGGCGAGCGCCAAAGTGTTAGCCGACGCCGCCAAATCGGCCATGTCCCATGAAACGAGTAAGGTTGATAAGGCTAGAGTTGCTGGAGCCGCCGCCGACTTCCTCGGAGCCGCCAAACAGTACGGCAAGCTTGAGGATAAGAGCTTTGGTAAGTACGTTGAACAAGCTGAGTCTTATCTTCATAAATACGGCGCTTCTTCTGACTCCGCCGCCGGGAGTGGTGGTTATCAAGGTGGTGGGGATGGGAAGCATGGTCAAGGCAGTGGTGGTTATCACGGTGGTGGTGGTGGTGGAGAAGGGAAATATGGGCAAGGTGGCGGTGGTTATCAAGGTGGTGGTGGTGGTGGTGAGGGAAATTATGGTGAAGGGGCTGGTGGTGGTGGTTATCACGGTGGTGGTGGTGGGGGAAATTATGGGCAAGGTGGTGGTGGTTATCAAGGTGGTGAAGGGAAGTATGGTCAAGGTGGTGGTGGTGGTGGTGGTTATCACGGTGGTGAAGGGAAGTATGGTCAAGGGACTGGTGGTTATCACGGTGGCGGCGAGGGAAATCATGGTCAAGGGGGTGGTGGCGGTGGTTATCAAGGTGGTGGTGGGTCATATGGTGGTGGTGAGGGGAACCATGGTCAAGGATATGGTGGTTACCAAGGTGGTGGTGAGGGAAATCATGGTCAAGGGGGTGGTGGTGGTTACCAAGGTGGTGGCGAGGGGAAGCATGGCCAAGGGGGTGGTGGTGGTTATCAAGGTGGTGGATCTTACGGTGGTGGTGGTGAGGGGAAGCATGGTCAAGGGCACTCGAGTGGCGGTGGCGGCGGGAGTGGTGGGTATGGAGATTATATGAAAATGGCTCAGGGTTTGTTCAAGAAAGATGATCATGGTGGTGAAGGTGGTGGTGGTGGACAAGGGCATTCATCGGGTGGCGGTGGCGGAGGCGGTGCTAGTGATTATATTAAGTTGGCTCAGGGGTTTTTGAAGAAGGATGATCACGGTGGTGGAAGTGGTGGTGGACAAGGGCATTCTTCGGGCGGAAGTGGTGGCGGAGGCGGTGCTAGTGATTATATTAAGTTGGCTCAGGGGTTTTTGAAGAAGGATGATCAAGGTGGTGAAGGTGGTGGTGGGCATTCAAGTGGTGGTGCTAGTGATTATATCAAGTTAGCTCAAGGCTTAATGAAAAAACGTTGATCTTCAATCTATCTATCTATCTAATTTGTTTATTTGAATGTTTGTCATATCCTAGATTTTAATTGTTAAGTTTGATTTGGTAGTGTTGTTTGTTAGCTGATGATCAGTTTGTTAACTTGTATGGCAGTATGAGATCTTAGCATTTGAATGTGAGAAATATGTAGATTAAAGTTTGTTTTTTTTTTTTTTGGTACAAAGGAGCAGCATTGGGGTGGGGGTATGAGGATTTGAACCCAGGACAACCCACAGGCAGGTTGAGTTCCTATCCACTAGGCCAACCTTGATAAAGTTTGTGATATTTGCATTTCACCAACTAATAGAAACGGGTTCAGTTCTCATGAGAACACCTTCTCCCATGAGAACTATGAGAACACTCCCAATATTGAATAAAATCAAATATTAAAAAAATAAAACAAACCCACCTACCTCACTCACATTTTCTCCCCTGCCCCTCCACTTCCCTATAACTCGACCACCACCCTAACCTCTTCAGCCGCCACCACCTCCGTTACCAGCCGCCACCCTTAAAACCACCGACCACTCAGAAGCACCGTCGTCGTCCGGCGACGCCACCCCACCTCCCCCGCGTCCACGTTTCCCCCATTCTCCTCCAATTTTTATTTTCCCCTCTTTTCTCTCCCCTCCAATTTGCACAATGCAGTAGATGTAGAATGAACAATTAGGAAATCAAAGATGCACAATCACATGATATTGAATGTACATTCAACATTATTCAAATGCACAATTAGATATAGAGGAATGCACATTTAGCTCCAATAAAATGCACAATTGAATATATAGGAAAGCACATTTAGGTCCAATAAAATGCACAATTGAGAATTCACAATGAACGAGTGAGGTGGCCAGGAGTTCGCCCGGGGGTAGGTGGCCGGTTTCGAGAGACGGCTAGGCTAGAAATGGCGTCGAAAAGGGGTGAGAAAAGAGGAAGAAAGAAGAAAGAAAAACGGCCGAGGTGGGCGATGGAGGCTACGGCGGTGGGAGCCGACGGCCCAGGACTGGTCGCCGGTAAGACGCCTAGCCAATGGAGGTGTTTGATGGCGTATTGGTGGTGATTGGTGCTGTGGGTGGTGGTTTCGTGGTGGCCGACCGCCTGTGTGGCGGAAGTGGTGGAGAGGGGAGAGAAAAGAAAATAAAGGAAGAGGAAAGGGAAAAGGAAAGAAAAAAAAGAAAGTTTTAAATCTTAGCCTTACATTTCTAGATCTAAGGGTTGGAAAGGGTTCTCACGGTTCTCATGTAAGATAGGGTTCTCATTTGAACCTAATCCTATTTTGATAAACTGATCACCCGACATGTATATATCAGTGTAGCGTAATTAATATCGACCGAAATTAATGTCTAAGTTTTCAAGAAACATAAAAACTGTCCATTGTTGAGGTGATGTTAAAAATGAAAAGGACTAGTAATTTTTGTTCTTTCTGAAAGGGACTAGTAATTTAGTAAACGAGGTTGTAAATGAGAAGGAGCCCTCCTCCATGAAATTGATTTTTTATCATATTCGCAATTTGGCCGAAAAACAGAGGTTTCACATAAAAAATAAAACACAGAGGTTTCACCTCAAAAAGAAAAACAGAGGTTTGACGAAGTCAAATTTTCTAATTAACTCTTCATTTTCCTATAATCTCTCGCTTCCCTCCAAAAAAATTTCAATAATCAAATTTCATCAATATTGGTTAGCAATCTTAATCACAATTTGCATCTCAAATTAGTACATTTTACAATGGAAGACGAGCACACAACAAGATCATCAGCCACTAGCAACAACACAAAGCCAACAGCCTCAAAATCAGAGGTAATTTCAAGCGCTAAGGTGATAATTGATGCTGCAAAATCTGCTTTTGCAAACGACAATGAAAAGATCGACAAGGCTAAGGCTGCGGACGCGGCGGCCGACATTTTAGGAGCCACCAATCACTATGGCAAGCTTGAGGATAAGAGTTATGGCAAAATGATTAACAAGGCTGAGGATTATCTCCACCACTATAACTCCTCCCACTCCCCCGCCGCAAATGCCGCCACCGCACACAATGCCGATGGCAAGGAGCATGGTGGTGGCAAGAAGGAGCATGGTGGTGGTGGTGGTGGTGGTGGTGGGTATGGGGAGTATGTGAAAATGGCTCAAGGGTTGATGAATAAGGGTGAGCATGATGGTGTGCATGGGCATGCAAGTCATCATGGTGGTGGTGGAAATGGAGAGCATGTGAAGAATAATGCTCATTATGATGATCATGTGAAAAAAGATGACATGCATCATGGTGGTGGTGGTGGTGGGGGGCATGGTCATAATGAACATTCAAGTGGTGGTGGTGGTGGTGGGTATGGGGAGTATGTGAAGATGGCACAAGGTTTGGTGAGCAAACATGATGATAAAAGTGGTAAGGATCATGGTGCACATGGACATTCAAGTGGTGGTGGAGGATATGGAGAGTATGTGAAATTTGCTCAAGGAATTCTGAAGAAATAAATCCTATAGTAAATTTGATTTCATAATTGAGGGTTTATATTAGATGTTCAAAATAACGAAACTTGTGATTTTGTATTAATCCGTTTTAGAGTTGAGCAGATTAAAAGTCATTAGTAAAACAATTGAAAGCAGAAGTTTAGAATTTTCGCGTTTGATTTTGTCGATTCAGATATTGATCATACAATTGTCTTAGCTTTAAGTCTTATATATTCATCGTAAGAATACTTAGAGCAATAGCAATGAATGATACCTATATTTGGGTATCATCCTTTGCCACCTCATATTTTGTGAATTCCAATGCACATGACACCCAAATAATTTTTTGCCCTGCAATGGACAACCTAGATCATAAAAGGACCCACTATCTACTACCAATTCTATTTAATCTAGCCCATTGATTTGGAAAACGAAATAATATCAACCATTAGATTATAGCTAAAAAAAAATCAGAACAACCCTCTTTTTTAGGTCAGTAATGCGGGCCCCACAGTTTTCTCTCTCCTGAAAACTGCAATCTTGTTTTCCTTCCTTTATTCTTCGCGTGACCCCCACCCCTTCTTTTGTTCTTCTGCGTGAAAGCCACCCCTCTTTCTTCCTCTTTTTTTTTCTTTGCTTTTTATTTTCTCCTCCACGAACTGGGTATCATCTTTCGGAACCCAGATCGTCGACCAACGAACGAACGCCTCCTTTCAATGGATGATCTTCATTTCAAGGATCATATTTTGACAACCCCAATGCATGCTAGTATGCTACTCCCATTGCTATTGCTCTTAGCAGTCGTTAAGAGTTCTTTATGAGCAAGAGACAAGGCTAAGGGTTGCGACCAAAATTCAAAGAGAGATGTTTTTCCCCCGGCGTCACTTTTGTCGTCATCCTGTGAGTTCTCCCATGGATTATTCCATAGATTCAATGGCAAAACCAATTCCAATTCTATACGGGTTAACACTCAACTTTCCGGGCACACCAAAACTATATCCATCAATGAAATCGATCCTCTAAACACTAGATAGCTAACACCTACATACGAAATACGAGAGGCTAAAGTTAAGATGGGTGACATTTAGATGTGTCCCTCGCTAGAGGCCGGCAATTAAAACCCGAAATTGACGTACGTTCGAAACTAATCCATCAAACACTTTGGATTTTTGGATAAATCATCAATCGAACATTAACTATGACATTGACATATACCACATACACAAAAAGATAACACCGATATTTCCACATATAGCTCGTCATCACTATAATAAACATACGTTACGTGTCATCGCACAAATGAATTACTCGTACATCCTCACTTATTTTGTCATGTCGGCAATCGCTTTGATGATATAGTAATAGTCTTCATGGGTCCAAATTCGATCACCACCATAGCTTTGTGGACAAATCAAAATCTCTCGATTATTATACAACCACCTAATAAATCAACACCCTTTATGACACTTTTACATACTTTCCACTCTCTATATATCCTACCACAACTTAGCTCATAAAATCATATCATCATATTCATACATAACAAAATACAAACTTCTTTATAACGCAACAAAAAAAAAGAAAACTCACTATGGCAGATGAAGCACCAAAGACCGACCTACCAACATCAGAGCACGGCCATGCACCACCAACAACCACCGGGCTAATGGCGAGCGCAAAAACCCTAGCCGAGGGAGCACAATCCGCTTTCCAGGAAGGTGGCGCCTTCGACAAGGCTAAGGTTGCTGGAGCTGCTGAAGATGTCTTGGAAGGTGCTAAGAGCTATGGGAAGCTTGATGACAATACTGGAGTTGGGCAGTATGTTAACAAGGCTGAGGGTTACCTTCACAATTTACACTCCTCTGACTCAACCCCCGCCGCCCCGGCCGCTGCAGCGAAAGATGGCGAGGGTGCTGCTGAGAAGGTGGAGGAGAAGGTTGTGGAGAAGGAGGTGGTGGAGAAGGAGGAGGAGTCAAGTGGTGGTGGTGCTTCGGATATTCTTAACAAGGCCAAGAAAGGTCTCGGTGGCCTTTTCAAATAGATTAAACTTGTTGTAGACGTTAAGACTACGTGTTACATACACAACGTATGTATATGTATGTATGTGTGTATGTGTAGCTTGAATTTTCTCGTTAAGGATACTAATCATTTAGTATTTGTTGTACGCGTGTTGGTTGTGTTGTGGTTATGTTATTGTGACTTGTGTATGGTTAATTATGTAATGTTGCATTTGTAGCTATGAAGCTAAATTTACACTTTGTAGTTTTTCCCTCTCAAGATTAACTAAGAGGGTAAATGTTACTATGAAGGTGTAAATTTTAGTTTCTTATGTTATTTGTATGTGAATTCCATGATGTGTAAAATAAGGGACTCATTGACCGACACCAATTCTTCATGTGTATGTAAATTGATAGCATTTGCCAGTTTTTCTTAGAGTAGTTTATTTTGGGAAGACTACATTTTTCAAAGCTAATGACGTTTTTTTTTATCTATTTAATTCGAGCTATATTAAAGTTATTTTTTTCGAATTTCATTTGATCATGTCCGAAATATATACGACTTAATAACGCTTTTATCATAAATGGATAATCGAATGTTAACAATTTAGCTTAATAAAAGAGTACTAGTTGTGTGTCGACCAATCAATATAAATGCTCAGGGTAGACGATCGTAGATATGAGAGGATGAGCGATTGAGCGTGTAGGATGTGATTCATATGAATGTAGCATATGATGCTTGATTATTGGGATTGTTATTCTAATTTGTCGTATGAATTGTCCGCATGTGTAGTAGCGATTGTCGTATTGGCATATGCGTAATCTTTATAGGGCTACAATGTTCACGAATAGCACCCAATGTTTTAAAAACCGAACCGGACATCAAACCGGTAGTCTCGGGGGTTCGATGGGTCAAGGGGTTCGACCGGTGCAACCGGGTCACAAAACCGGATGACGTCACAATTATAAAAATATTAAATAATTAAAATATAGCCAAAAAATTTAAAAAATACATGTTGAAGGTCAAACCCGGTCAAAACCGGGTTGAACCGGCCGGTTTTTAAACAAAACCGGGGTTTTGACCCGGTCAACCCGGGTTTGACCGGTTTTGACCATGCCCGGTTTTAGGAGCCAACCGGACCGGTTCACTGGCCGGTTCCCGGTTGAACCGGCCGGTCCGGTCCGGTTTTTAAAACACTGATAGCACCAATGTCTTTTCTTGTAATATGGTGGGTCGATGCGACTCGTTATTGTCGATAATCAATCAATCAATCAATCAATCAATCAATCAATATCAATACATATTAATAAAGGAGGCTTTTTTCGAGAGCCTACGTTTAAAGTTAATTTTCGCGAAACCACCAGAAAATTCTATTTAATTTTCTTGCGTTGTGAGAGAGTCTCACTTTTGGAAAATTGTACAAGTTCAGTAGATGTTCTATTTGGAAGTTTGTAGAGGTTTAGGAGATGTTGAAATAGGTAAATTGTAGAAGGTTAGGAGATGATTAGCGGAAAACTTTTCCATAATCTATATATATTAATCCGAAATTGTAGAATCTTTTAGGAAAACTTGTGCCAAATCCTATTACGTCTAGATAACCACCTATGTTTCCATGATCTATATATACATGCATGCACATGCTGCAATAAGCGTATATGTTGATCATGATAAGCTTTGTCTCTTTGAGTTTTTGTTTTGTTTTTGTTTTTAATTGATTCTTGCTTTTCTTTTCTTTTTTTCTTGCGTTTGTTTTGTTTTGTTTTTGGTTTGGACGTGTATTATGTTTTTAGAGTAGCCAAACATGTATTAATTCTACCAATCTTGATATTGTTATCTAATTTTGTTCATTGCTATGTAGATAGACCAAAAAAAAGTTGAGAGCAAATCACAAGAATGTATATGTTTGATAAGTTTCACTTTCGAAGGTAATTTTTTTCCCTCTTTTTTTTTAGGGATCTTACGTTAAAAATAATGTTACTGGAGCGATGTAAAAATTCGATTAATTTTTTCTTAGCGTGATATGTTCAATGGATCCGGATATAATCGCTCCTCTAATATATGTATATATATTATATATATTGGGTGTTGGGTATGAGATCTAATTTACGTTTTTGTAACGTTATAAGTACATGTTACTTCGTAGTTTTGTTGATTTTTGTACACATATGCTAACAAGTCAAGCATGATTCGATCATTAGGATTATATTATACGTCAATACATGTACACTACTTAGAACATAGTTTGTTATTAATATTATTTACTCAAATTAGTATAAACAAATTCTAATCCTACTCGACTAAAAGTAAACCTTACTCTAATTCTACCCAAATATATATAGGTATAGGAGAATAACCGAACAAATTAAAGATCAAATCTACACTTTGGTATTCTATAAGTCATGTATTAATTAATTAATTAAGTTAATACAAACATACTTGAACCGATCATATGCATTAGTGATCATGCACTAACAAGCATAAAGTAGTCCAATTATCTAAAATTTGGCAAACATACGTGTCATATTGGTGATTACAATATATGAAATTCAACAAGTAGATTCTAAATAAGTTTAGTGAGAATCTATCGTCTATACTAATCAGAAAGTAGGCTACGCTATAGTGAATATTAGTTATTTGCACTGTTTCTTACTCACGGTTAAAAAAAAAGGAAAAAAAAAATAAGAAAAGAGGATTGTTTTTTTATTCTTATATATCAATTGTTGGCGTTAAACAAAGTTTATATGTCAAGCTAAGGATCACACTAAATTTAGCCTAAGTAAGTACTTGCAGAAGGTGTTAGTTTAACTTCCCTCAAAAAATTAGTGTTAGTATAACTAATGTGCAATAGAAATTTAAATTTCAAGAGTGTATTTCTTCAATAAATTTAGTAGTCCAAAAGTGAAATTCTTCGTGGACTGAGACCAAATCCTTGACAATATCTACATGTATCATAATCAATTAGATAGAGTACATCATCAATTAGAGAACCTTATTGATTGACATATAATATACGAAATTTAGTAAAATTTTTAATATAATTAAATTCAAATTATTTTAAAATTCATTTAGTTTCAGCTAAAACATAAGAATCATAACGAGAAACATATTCAAATAATCTGCTTTGTCAATTGTGGTTATATAGAATAGGGTAATGATAAAGTCACATTATTATCAATTGATCCACGCTCTTTTGTGTCATGTCAAGTTAAAGAACCCCTTCGCCGTGTCCCGTAAAAACTGAACACATATAACTGATAATATAATTCAGGCTTCTTCTAATTATTATATAAATATGCGACTCATAAAATCTTGAAATATAATTAGTCAATAGTAGTTGAGGAGAGAAATTTTTAGGAGTACGTGGGAGCAGGAGTAGGAGTGAGTAGGAGTAACAATAGGATGACTGGACTGTGGATTACTATAGGAGTAGGAGGAGTAAGAGAAGTTGCAAGAGTAGAAGTAGGAGTAGCAGTAGGAGTAACAATACAGTAAATACACCAATGGTAGGAGTAGGAGTCGGCGTAGGAGTAGGAGTAGGAGTCAGCGTAGGAGTAAAAGTAGGAGGACGGTATGAGTAGAAGTGTAGGAGTAGCGGTTGTAGAAGTAGGAGTAGCCGAGCAGGAGTTATAGTAGGAAGTAGTAGTAGTAGTAGTGGTGGTAGTAGTAATAGTAGTAAATAGTAGATTAGTAATATTAGTAGTAGAGTAGGGCTAGGAGGAGGAGTAAAAGTAGTCATCCAAAAAACAATGTTACTGCATCGGAAATCGGAGAATCGCAGTGGTATAGTAGGACTATAGTAGTATAGGTAGTATAGTAGTGAAAAGGTTACTGAGTTTGAATCAAATTTTTGTAAGTGCATGGTAGTATGTAGAATAGGTAGGAGTAGGAGTAGTAGTAGGAGTAGAAGTAAGAGTACCATTATAGGAGTAGGAGTAGGAGTAGGAGTACGAGGAGTAACGAGATCACCCAGCAGGACACTCCTAAACCCATTAGAAAATTGGGCAATTTTGTAGTAGTAGTAGTAGTAGTAAAGTATATATGGTGTAACTATATCAATCTACGATTTTCAACACTTTGGAACCAATTTCATGTGATCAGTTTAATAAAATTCTTTAACTATATATTATGTATATTTAAATAATTCAACTATTTTGACACGAGCCGCTTTTATTCAGAGCTGAGAAAACCACAGGGAACTTTTTTATTTTTTATTTTTTAAAGATTAGATCAATTAAAATTGTTAGAAACTAATTTAAATACTATTTATTCAGTTTTAATAGGTTTTACTATTGCAATGCACAATATTGTCAATTGTGATTAAATAATGGAGGATGGCAAAGTCTCATATGAGATATATCACAATAAATTATTCTAAGACCACTACTCTATTTAAAAACTTCCCGTTTTAATTAACATCATTCATGATCATTCTATTACTTTTAGGCCATGTGCGATTGGACTGCATTTTT
Organism: Spergularia bocconei; assembly: GCA_963457585.1. Classification (NCBI taxonomy): domain Eukaryota; kingdom Viridiplantae; phylum Streptophyta; class Magnoliopsida; order Caryophyllales; family Caryophyllaceae; genus Spergularia; species Spergularia bocconei. The sequence continues at coordinate 24,208,093 of OY734943.1, read as the reverse complement.
CTGATCTGATTTGATTTGATTTGATTTGAACTGATCTGATTTGATTTGATTTGAATAAATTTGATTTGATTTGATCTGAACTGAATCAACTGATAAATTAATTGCAATTAGACGAATTAATAACTAAAAATAGACTACATTCATTGATTGTTATTTGGATAATTCTGATCTGATTTGATTTGATTTGAATAAAGCTGATCTGATTTGATTTGATTTGAATAAATCTGATCTGATTTGAAAACACCGTTGAATAAGTTGAATCGCACAGGGCCTTAGTAATCGTTTTAGTTCATGTTTAAACCACATTACTTGTGATTTTAAGGATCAACATGTTAAAATTAGCCATAATTGTAAAGTAACCAAATTTACTAATCCAGAGTTGGAGGTATCATCATAAATTAACATAAATGCTAAAAGAAGTATATAATGACACTATCAATGTAAAAAAAGGATCACTCTATGAACAAATAGAATGGTCTCTCAATAAGTTATTGTGAGATAGTCTCACCTTTAATTATCGAGAATAATATTATCAACTTAAACAATTGGATCTCAATGCAATGAGAATAAGAGTCCCTTATGTATACTTATCCAATTAAAAATAGGTTAATCCATAAGCTAAACAATATTATATATCCAAATAGGCTCAACAATGTCACTTCAAATGCACATATATCAAAAGCAAAATGTAAAGTTATTCATCTATCGAATGTCTATTTTGTTAGAAAATAATTCGTTATCTATTCTAAAGTCTAATTCTATCCACAAAAATAGTTCATTATCTATTCAAATCTTATTCAAAAGATAGTTCATCATCTATTTTAATCCTACTACAAAAGAAATCAAATTAAACTTAATTTTCTATTTTAATATGGTCTTACCCAAATAGACTGAGTCAATTTTCCATTTTAATCCTACTAAATCTACAAAAGTAGGACATCAAGAAAATGTACAAGATGTCCTTGACTTTTGAAAAGTTAATAATCATGTGATTAGTTAAATAATTATCTTATAATTATTATAAAAATTATAATTCATCGATCAACTATTTAGACACGAGCTTAGTTAAGGTTACATGGAACTTTTGAAAATATGCAATATAATTCTTCAATAGTGTACTCTCTATTTAAATACTATCCATTTAAATTTAATATAATTTTAATATGTAAAATTTCGATTTTGTCAGTATTGGCTAACTAATGAAGAATAATACGAGTTTAATGTAAATTAGATTGTAAATGAGTTTAAGTGAAGAGTCCGTGCAACGCACGGGCATTCAACTAGTACATATTAATAAAGGAGGCTTTTTTCGAGAGCCTACGTTGAAAGTTAATTTTCACGGAGCCACCAGAAAATTCTATTTAATTTTCTTGCGACGTGAGAGAGTCTCACTTTTGGAAAATTGTACAAGCTCAGTTGATGTTCTATTTGGAAAATTGTAAAAGATTAGGAATAGTCTTACCAATTTCCATAATTCGTATGGTATAAAAGAGTTTTACTAATACAAGTAAAGTATGGTAGCATTGAAAGTATATAGTAATAGTAATTATACCTATATATACCGTTTTGATTAACATGTTGGACATTGTTTTATTTTTATTTACCTTTTGGTTGTTTTGACTTTTTGCATGTGTATGTATGTATCTGCATTAATATAGCTTCCGTTAATTGTGTGTATATTTTTTTTTGTTACGAGCTTATACTAATTGACTACCAAATAGTTGTAGCATTGATTTACTGATATCTTTTTTTTCCCCTTTGATTTCTATATAGATCAAGTAAGCTAAGCAAGGCGCAAGAGTCGATCCATATAATATATGCAATAACAAGTTGAGGTTGAGCATTAAAACATAATTACTGGATGCAGGAATTATCATGATCGCGTAAATTTTAAATCCTCGACCGGTTGATTCTATTAATTAGTTCTATGTACATCATAGGGCTTTCTACAATCTACGTGCATGGTAAGTAAATAATATATATGTTACCACTTTTAGTTAATTTTCTATACTGATTTAAATGGTATCTTACTTTAATATGGAGTCCACTCTAAATTTTGTTTGGTGCACCAGAGATTAGTTTGGTACAAAGCAACTAAATTTTGAAGACTGTTTTTACGAAGAGATTGCTTTCTTTTAGTATCAAGATAGTGTGCGATGTGATCATTTAAGGTCTTCTCTTGCATAAGAGAGTAGAATTTTTGTCTTTTAGTCACACTATTATGTTTGATGGCTCCAACAAACTTATCACTTAACAAAATATCGCACTATATTTTTCGTTTGATTGATTCTCGATCAGCATAGATATTTGATTTCACTTATATACAGTAGGAGTTCAATGGGAAATTTGTGACATTTGAACAGTTGAAGTCTTATGGGCTAATCGGTTCTCTTAATTTACTCACTTTGTGACAAGGTAGTTTTAGTTTCATTCTTATGGGCTAATTATAATCAACTCTCTTAATCAATTTCTTAATTTGTAAGAAGGCCAGGTAAGATCAAGCCATCTTTTCCTTACAAGTGTTGATATTAGTTAGCCAAGTATGAGTAGATCAGAAGTGACTCTAGGAATAGAAGCGTTAGTAGTAGTATAGTAGTAGTAGTAGTAGTAGTGAGTAAGAGTAGTAGTTGTTGTTGTAGGAGTAGGAGGAGTAGCAAGATTGGCAGGAGTAGTAGAACAGTATTAGTATGTAACAACAAGATTGGCAGGAGTAGCAAGATTGGCAGGAGTAGCAGAACAGTATTAGATGGTATCCACGCAGTACAATGCAAATTCCCAAGAATTTAGAATAATAATTCATTTCTTGGGAAATTCTACTTTCTACAGGAATTTAATTTATATGTTGTCCAAAGGAGCACTTTGTGTTTCTCCTTTATTTAGAGAAATACGTTTTTTGTTAGACCAATTCTCTTAAACGATAACGTAGCAACTTACACCAATAATACATTAAACATATGTAAGATTATGTAAAGACTTTCTTATATGTATGTTAAATTGTGAGGGAATGCACATATTACAAGAGTGTTTCGAGAATTTAAACTTCTACTACATTGAACAAGTTTACAAGTTTAGAAGAATCACAATCTTCCATGAACACATAAGTAATTAAATTTGAAACTCAAATACAAATACGATTTCCAAGACTTTGTAACCAATTTCATGTGATCAGTTCAGTAAAATTCTTTAACTATATATTATGTAAATTTAAATAATTCAATTATTTTGATACGAGCCGCTATTATTTAGAGCTGAGAAATTCACATGAAACTTTTTTTTTTTAGTTTTTTTAAAGATTAGATCAATTACAATTGCTGGAAACTACTTTAAATACTATTTATTCAGCTTTAATAGGTTTTACTATTGCAATGCACAATATTGTCAATTGTCACTAAATAATAGAGGATTTCAAAGTCTCATATAAGATGGTACCACAATAACTTATTTTGAAACCACTATTCTATATAAAAAGTGCCCGTTTTAATTAACATCATTCATAATCATTCGATTACTTTTAGTAATCGTTTTAGTACATGCTTAAACCACATTACTTGTGATTTTAAGGATCAACATGTTATATTAGCCATAATTGTAAAGTAACCAAATTTACTAATCCTAAGTTGGACGTTATCATCATAAATTAACATGAATACCTAAAAGAAGTATAATGACACTATCAATGTAAAAAAGGATCACTCTATGAAAAAACAGAATGGCTTCTCAATAAGTTATTATCAACCTCTAATTATGGAGAATATTATCAACTTAAACAATTGAATCTCAATGCAATGAGATTAAGAGTCCCTTATGTATACTTATCCAATTGAAAATAGGTTAATCCATAAGCTAAACAATATTATATATCCAAATAGGCTCGACAATGTTACTTCAAATACACATATATCGAAAGCAAAATGTAAAGTTATTCATCTATCGAATGTCTATTTTGTTAGAAAATAATTCGTTATCTATTCTGAAGTCTATTCTATCCAGAAAAATAGTTCATTATCTATTCAAATCTTATTCAAAAGATAGTTCATTATCTATTTTAATCCTACTACAAAAGGAATCAAATTAAACTTCATTTTTTATTTTAATCCGATCTTACTCAAACAGAGTGAGTCCATTTTCCATTTTAATCCTACTAAAACTACAAAAGTAAGACATCAAGAAATAATTGTACAAGATGTCCATAACTTTTGAAAAGTTAATAATGTGATCGATTAGTTAAATAATAATCCTATAATTTTTATGTAAATTATAATTCATCACCTATTTAGACACGAGCTGAGTTAAGGTCACATGGAACTTTTGAAATATACAATACAATTTTTCAAAATTGTACTCTCTATTTAAATACTATTAATTTAAATTTAATATAATTTTAATATGAAACATTTCCCTTTTGTCAATATTGGCCAACTAATGAAGAATAATACGAGTTTAATATAAATTAGATTGTAAATGAGTTTAAGTGAAGAGTCCGTGCAACGCACGGGCATTCAACTAGTATATATTATTAAAAGAGGCTTTTTTTGTGCTCCCACAACGATTGGAACATTCTAGAATGTCCACGTTTCCATAAACTGTATTTAAAAAAGTGTATTTAATTCATATGTATGGTAAGTGACCAAATAATCTAATATGAATTGTACATGATATGGTAAGGTATTGTACATGATATGGTAAGTAAAACTAATTAAATAAGAATTGAACATTGTAGAAACTCCATACTATTAATAAAAAAGTGAGGGATTTATCGGGCAAGATTTTTGGTATATTTTCCAAATCCTGATCTATCATATTCCTAATCCTAACCGAAGTTGAACAATCAGCTGGCTATAAATAGTGGAAGTGCTAGATCAACATTTACAATCATAATGTCTGATCATATATACTCGGCTGACTATGATAAGCTGCTAAAGTATTGATTGGCAAGTTCAAACATCGTTCTATGTTTTGTTAGAATTTTGGATGCATATTAAACATAATAAATTGTCGTAAAAAAACATATATTGACAAGACCTTTTTAAAAATAAAAAAAAAAATTAACACACATTATTATACTTTAATTTAAGAAAATGTCTTTTTGAATTATTATGTTTTATCAATCCCCTTGATGATGTGTATGACAAATAAGGAGTAAAAGTGGAATATATTTATCATAATATAGTAGGAGAATATATATAAGAGTATCATATAGTCCTCTAATCAATAAGAGAGTATAAGTTCTCAATTTTGTAACGAGGTTTATATTGAAAATAATCGTCTACACGGGTTATATATATAAAATGCAAGTAATATAAAAGTTTAAATACACATTTGTTCATTTATTATCATAATTAGACATCATTATTAATAGACATCATCTGTTCTTATACACTCCATATCAATCAGTGAAGGAGGGATTTATTGAATTGGACTAGATTTATGGTGTATTTTCTTAAGTAATCTATCATATTTCTAATTCTGATTGAAGTTAAACAATCAATTAGCTATAAATAGTTGAATTTCGAAATCAACATTCACAATCATAATGTCTGATCATATATACTCGGTTGGCCAACTTAGAATCAAGGAGATATATAAGTTGTCTCCTATTAAGTTCAGTAGAATGAAAAGGCCACTATTGCCCGCCCCCTCTTAATCTACATGTTTCAAACTTCAACATTTCATTTACCTCTCTATTCTACTGGATGCTAACCTTAATTCGGCATAATACGCTACTATTCTGAATGGTGATTAGCTAATCGGTCAATTAGGCATGTAATACCATTATAATAATCATAATGATAACACTTTTACATGCGTCATACTGATGTGAGACAAAATTATTAAAAGAACCTAACCTATATTGTACCATAATACTATAATATTACTTCTTGGACGATGTGGGACAATCTCTAATCTTGGCAAAAAAAAAGTACTAAAAATTTATCCCACATTATTGAAACATGACAGAGTTGAATATATAATTCTTCTACTAAAAATTCGTACATTAGTTTATTTATTAGAGAAGTCATTAGTGCATTATTTATGTTCTTAATATTTATTAAAATATTCAAAATATATAATATCTCTATTAAAAATCATACATTAGAATATTTATTAGAGAAGTGAATAAGGCCCTGTGCGATTGGACTGCATTTTTCTGATCTGATTTGATTTGATTTGATTTGATTTTAACTGATCTGATTTGATTTGATTTGATTTGATCTGAACTGAATTAATTGATAAATTAACTACAACTAAACGAATTAATAACTAGAAATAGGCTAGATTCATTTATTGTTATTTGGATAATTCTGATCTGATTTGATTTGAATTGAATAAAACTGATCTGATTTGAATAAATCTGATCTGATTTGAAAATACTGTTGAATAAGTTGAATCGCACAGGGCCTAAATAGGTGAAAAGAGATGCATTTTCCTAATATTGATTCATTCTCAAATTTGTAAAATGAGGATCATAAAATGAGAATATTTACGTACATAGGTGAAATAAAATACAAATTATAGTTTCTATATAATAAAGGTCAAATATTCATCGGTTCAACTTTATCATCATAATTGGGTATCATTATTAAGAGACCCGTGCAACGCACGGGCTTACATCTAGTTGGACTTTAATTTCTGGTTTAAAATTGTACTCTCCTCCAAAATATCTTAACACACAAAATCATACATTATCCTCTTGCCACTACTTCGAAAATGACTACTAAGAAAATATGATAACTTCTTGTTAACTTTATTAAGAGAGCATAAGTCTTCTTGTGTGTGGTTTAGCACTGGCCCTAACGGTCTCAAGGATATACTGTTGGCGGACTATTATGTCCGCATTTAAGTAATGCGATTTAATTAATCCTTTCAAAAAAAAAAATATTAAGAGAGTGACCAACGGATCAGCAACACTCATTATCTTATCATTTTGGAAGGTTGTACTTGTACCAATGGAAGAACCAACATTGGAGTAGTTCTTCCTTACCTACATCACAACCTTTTAGAAGTGTCCAAACTTCAAAGTGACCACCACTGACGACATTTATATGTAGACGGACTGAAACAGACTAGACTATAAGTCGATAATGAATTATGATAACAAAAATTTATACTGTTGTTTAATCAATTCGTAAGATAACAATTAGCCTTGTAAATACATTTTGTTTGTGCGTGTTTAGAGCAAATACCACATTTCGCCTCAATTAGAGGAAACATCTAAGAATTATCGTGTCATGCCATTATTTATTATTTTTGTTTTTTAATTCTAAACAAGTACATGCAACATGCCCATGCTCTTTGTTTGAGATCCATATCTGCCACGATAAAACGGAGACGTACAGAGCTGGATCTCCCCCCTTCCCCGTACAAAATTTGTTTATTATAGCCGGTCTGAGTTTGGTAAACGAACCGGGAAAAATTGAAACCAACAAACTTAAAAAACCCGAAAAAACAGATCAAAAAAGTTCGTTGTTCTTGGATGAGAGGAGAGAGAAAATCACAGAAGTGAGGAGACACAAATTCATTTGATTTTGATCCTTGCTCTCTCTTTCTCTCTCTTCATCCCTTTCTACGCCCCCACATAATCTTTCTGTAAGATCCCATTCTTGTTCTTTTATTAATTTGCATTTTTCTGAAATGATCTTATTTAATTTTTGTTGTATGATGCCGTATTTTATTTGATTTTAGATAAGCCCTTTATTATAATGTATGATTTGTGAGTTAATTTTACTTCTAGTTTTAATCATGACCCATTTTCGCGTATGGTTTATAATGATGCGCAAATGTCAGTACAATTAACGGAGACATTACCGGGCCGGGGGAAGGGAGGAATATGTTATTGGCCTGTAACACCCCCCAATAATTGGATGGCAATTTTTATGTTGGTGAGATTTAGGTCTGATTATGTGAAAATGTGATTATGTGAGATATAGGTGTAAAATCCCCTAATAATTGGATGGCGAATGTCAGTAGGAAGTGGTGTGATTATGTGATTGTTGAGGGAATAGTTTTAATTAGAGGATCATGGACTTTGTATTAAAAAAATATAGATGATGTTTACCAGATTTTTCTCAGATTTATAGATTTTTATTTTTTGTTTTGTTGGGTGTGTGTTAGCCTGTTAGGTGTATAGTGGGTAGATAAGTAGATTGTATGTGTTCTACATTCCCGGGGATCTCATAAAGAGTTCTTTGAGAAGCTGAATTGCAGAACTAGTGAGTTGCTTGGTTTCGAGATTGAATGTGGATACTTGTTGATTAGTGTGGTTACAATGTTCTTATCTAGCAGGTCACAAGTTTATAATCGACGGTTTTAGAAGTGGTACAAGAAGTTGGATTTTGATGGGTTGTTGAGGTCAGTATATCTGATTGTGGAACATTTGGTGCTTTGATTTTGTGATTGGCGGTTGTATTTTTGAAATACTCTATCAGAATTTGCGTCTGTCTTCTTTGTATGGACATGGGCTTAGTCATAATTGTTGTACATTCTTATAAAATATGAGTTGGCACTCGATCATCTAGTCATGATCTGAGAAGTGTTTGGTTTTCTGTGTTCTTATGAGAATTTTCCAAGCAGTTTATCTGGATTATTGTGTGGCATAAAATATTACTTTGACGTGAGCAAAAGATTTAAGCTTTGCTTTGCATCTTTCTTTGTGATCCTTTGAAACAAGTGTTTGAGGAACTAATTTAAATTCTTATTGACTAGAATGTGGAGTTTTCCAAGTTCAATACCAAACCTTCGGCTCAGGAAAGTCTCGACCGAGCCAAATCTGTGTTGCACTGACCTATCTGATGATGACGCTACATCAAGTTCCAGCAGAGAGGAAGGATTAGAATGTCCAATTTGTTGGGAATCCTTTAATATTGTTGAGAATGTGCCATATGTATTATGGTGTGGACACTCCTTGTGCCAAAACTGTGTTCTTGCACTTCAATGGGCTGTTTTGAAACTTCCTGCTCAGAAGATTAAGCTCCCATTTTTCGTCTCCTGTCCATGGTGCAACTTGTTATCATTTCGATGGGTTTATAGAGGACATCTTAAGTTTCCTCGGAAGAACTACTTCATTCTTTGGATGATCGAGAGCTTGAATGGAGAACGGTCAAAGTCCTCCTTTTCAACCCGTGGTGATAATCAGTCAGTTTTCTCTCCACGACTAAACTCGCTGACTGGAGGTTCTGCTAGCAATTGCAGTCCGAGGAGGGCTCAACATACTCATTCCCGGGGGAGGTTGATTGGAAACAATGAAGATAGTCGGGTCACTGGGTATGTCAATGTGGAAAGGCCTCAACTCTCTCTTCATAAGTCTCTTGATTATTTCATTCACTTTGCAGCTAAGTTTCCATTGGTTATCATTTTCTTGGTCATTTTATTTCTCATAATACCTGGAAGTTTTGCCATCTTGGTCCTGTACTTTCTGGTCACCGTCCTATTAGCTCTGCCTTCATTCCTTATCCTGTATTTTGCGTATCCTACTTTGGAATGGTTGTTAAAAGAAATCGCCAGCTGAAGTTTGGTTTTCTATGTTTGTATTCCTGAAATGCAAGTCGGTTTTAGTGTGCTAGCAGTATCTCTTCTAATTTCAGCTTTACCAGCTCTCTCTCTGTTTGATTCACCCTTTGGTTCTCTTAAGGAGTTGAGATTGCCAGGGACACTAGAAAATCATGTAATTGTATTTTGTTTCTAAATTGTAATGCATTGATTTTTCAAGTATTAAAAGCTTCGTACAAATTTGCAGTTTTACAGACTCTTAATGTACGTCTTTTCAATTTGTTGTGGTTTGTGTTGGGGCAAAATGATATCTTCGAGTTGTTTTATGCCAAATGTGAACCCCGTACCATATTCGAAGATTTGGCTTTGCAGGCTCAAGGACCACTATGGTGGTTAACTGGTTATACACCAACTTAACATTAGTGCTAATATGATTTGTGGTAGGCTGACCAGAATTGTCATGGAAACATCTAATTGTCATGGCAATTGAGACATTGCTTCACTATTTTAGAACTGAAATGGGGTATTCTGTCATGATATATTATTGTACCTTGTGCTCTATGTTTGAACAGAAGTTGCCAATTATGGGGCTAATTTCATCTTGCGGATTACAAATTTACTAGACTTCTACTTGAAGCAAGGTATGTGTAATTCTATTACCTTGTTCTTTGTTTCTTTTAAATAATCTACTGTCAGTCCTAAAATCATGGTAAATAGAAAACGAAGTATTAGCTTTGACTTTTGAGTTACCCTATGTTGTCGTCGTCTTTTTTTTTTTTTTTTTTTTTTTTTGGGATTGGGTAAGCGCATAAAAAAGTAAAGTCAGGTGACCCTTCTATCCTAGGTATCAAGCCTTCTTTGGTTATTATGTGGAAGTTTAATTGTTTTCAATGACATCTAGCTTACTTGTTGGCATCTTCCTCCATTCGATTTTCTATGTGGGAAAGTAATCAAATGTAGTTCTCACTGTATGTTGACAAGTTTTATGGTAAAAAAATACAGGCAACGGATGTCCTTTTTTTTTTTTTTTTGGTATGCCTTCGTCTCTCTGTCTCTGCAAGATGCAGTAGTCCTCGTTTACCAAAATATTGCCAAGGTTATAATATCTGTACATGATAATTTCTCTGAAGTATATGATACATGAATGTTTTGTCTGCAAACTTGTTTTTTCTCTATTCACATTACATAAATTCTGATCCTCCACTAGAAGTTCTCTTTGGATTCTCTATGGAGAATTCACTGAGCATCTTGTTTTTGGTGCTGGTGAATCTATTGGAAAGATAAGATACTTTGACTTGTGTTCTGTGTGAGTAAACTTGCGGATGCGACCTGTATTTGATCCTTACAAACAAAGGCACATTGGAGGCACAGGAGGTTCTCCCGTTGCTCGGTACCTGCTAGCCTTCTCCTTCACCTTTAACTCTTCATTTCTCTGTTTGGCCTTTGCCTGTGCCCTTGCTCCGTCAGCAATTTGTTTGATTCGTTCCATCTCAATTTGGTAATTATGCATAGCTTTAGCCCTCCTTTTTTCTGGGTCTCTCTGCGATTTTTGTAAGCAGATCATTGTTAGAAAAGCTTTTCTAATTTTTCCGCAAGTGGATTGCTTCTTAAATTTAATCCGAACCTCTGTCATCTCCAGCTTGCGCCTGGCTTTCTTCTTCTTCTTGTCCTCCCACTCCAGAATGGTTTTACTTAGCTTGTCGTACCTATACATAATGCTAATCATTACTCTTTCTGCTGTAACTTAAATCTTGCCTAAGCAATTATTGCAGGGACATGATTCTTGACATTATCATTGAAGTATGTCACATACCTGTGTTTGATTTTAGCCATCTCGTCTCTCTCCCAAACATCTGCATCATCTTCCTGGCCCCTGGTTCTTTGTGGCCTTTTTGGCGGAGAAATCGGCTGTAGGTTCAGTGGTGGGATTGCTGGCGGTGGTAGAATAGGAGGTGGTAAAATGCGTTGTGGGGCTGGGCGTTTGGGTGATTTCATTCTTCTAGAATCTTCCATACTTTCTTCTCCAAAAGATGGAGTCTTTTTTGCAGTTCGTGACCTTCTAAAAGATGGTGTGGAGATGGGTTTTCTTTGAGCATCTTCCAACTCCTTTTCACCAAAAGATGGAGTCTTTTTCACAGTTGCTGTCCTTCTAAAGGAGGTTGAGGAGGTGGGTTTTATTTTGTCGGCTTCTTCCCACTCTCGTGGACTACCAATTGGTGATGCGTATATGTAAGGATTGCTGGGATCTTCCCACCCTCTTGGACTAGAAGATGGAGATTTGTATGTGCCGCGATTCCTGGCCTCTTTTTCCAACTCATCTGCAAAGGTTAGTCTCTTCTTTGGCATGCTTGGATTCCTTTTTATAGATGGTACTGGATGGATGGTTTTCTCCGGAACCATCCTAGCCGTCTCATCGTTGTATTCACCTGACATGATATTACGACCACACTGGATAATCAGGTTCAGGGACCAGGAATTTTTTCCAAGAGTGACAGAGAGATGAATATAATGATATTACGAATTTTTGGAATTTTTACCTGCATAGTTTTTTTGTGGCTCAACAGGTTCTGTGGGAAATGCAGGGTTTATTAATCCACTTATAATTCTTGACAGTGAGGGTCTGCGTTCAGTTTCTGGTTTTCTTCGATCCACTACATCTGAATCAAGCGCTGTAATGGCGAAAGCAGCTGCCGCTATTGCAGCTGCATACTCAGCTTCTTCTATGGAATGGTTGAAACTCATTTGGCTGGAGAACTGTCTCTTTAGCCACTTCTGAGGTTTCCTTTCTGCTCATATTAACAGTTTTCCGATTTCAGGCGAGTTTAAGCAGCATTCTCTAATTTGAATCATGACAATACTTAAATTTCGCATTCGCTTACCTCCTCTAAAGGATGGAGTTCTTTGTGGTTGTGTTCTTCCTTCTCTAAAGCTGCCAATTTCTTCTTTGCCGCTAAATTTCCTGACAAAATCCACCATTATTAGTCAAAATTCTACATGCATTTCTTTTTAACCAAAAACTGTATAGCATTTACCCCCTGGTTTAACGAGTATAGTGGCTGGATTTCAAATGTACCTCACTTGCTTGAGCAGACCTTCCATCAATCAAGCAATGGAACGGTTTCGAATACAGGGGATACTGTGAAATTTATACCTGGTAAAAGGCGAAACTGATTCCTGGAGAAACTTTGAGGGTGTTCTTAGGCCTATATCAGAAACTTGGGGTGGTGTTGTGCAAGTAAAGCTGTAGAATATACTTTGCTGCAGAAAGACCCTTTTTGATTTTGTTGATTATTAGAAAGATTGTCATGCAGGAAAGTTGACAGAAAGCTTGTTATGCAGGAAAGTATGTTTCCTTTCTGTTGATACTTGATGTTTGTAACACAAACCATGAAAACCTTTTTACACCCTTTCCTATCTTTCTGATTCTTTACTGCTTGTCCTTGGCTACCTTTGGACATTCAAGTTTTCGACATTCGTCTATAAGATCTTTTTGTTACTGTTCTTCTGAAGACCCTTTTTGCTAAAGAACGAGTTTTTTTTTTTTTTTTTTTTTTTTTCTTCGGTTGTTTATAAAGTAACCTCTTTAGTACAAGGTAGACTCTTAGATACGAGGGGCCTTGCGCGAAACTCGCTACGTCGCTAGTGAGGCCTTTTACTTACAATGGTGTTTAATTGTTTATATATGCCGTAATGTATTAAGGTTATGTTTGGTAAAACTAGCTGAAATAGTAGCTGAACGCTGAAATAGTAGCTGAATGCTGAAATAGTAGCTGAAAGCTGAATTAATAGCTGCAATATTAGCTGAAAGTTTGTAGCTGATAGTAATAGGAGTGTTTGGCAAAATTAGTTGATACAGGAGCTGATATATATAAAATTACATAAAAATGTATTAAATTTTTTTAATGTCATTTTATTTTAGTAGATAAATGAGGGTAAATTAGGAATAAAATTATGATAAGCTAGCTTATTTTTTAATATGCTACCCAGGGTAACATCTTAAATAAGCTAGCTTATTATTTAAGCTAGTGGTGTCACCAAACACACTTATTTGGTCAAAGAGCTTAAAAATCTAGTCAAATAAGCTACTTTGGATAAATAAGCTAGCTTATTTGGCATACCAAACATAGCCTTAGATGTTGTAGACTTGTAGCTAAGTTGTTGACCGTGACAAGCGCTCGCCTAGCCATCCTCTATTTCCTACGAATGGGCCTTGCACAGATCGGACATGCAAACTAGTACTCCTATAGTAGATTATGGGTCTATCTAACAATTGACATACATTAATTTGATAGAATATAAAAATAACATTAATTACAATTATCTATATCTATTAGGATATAGTAATAAATTATCATAGAGTAGTATAGTAATACCTAATTTATGGAAAATAGTAATTATGATAATTTATTAGAATAAATATAAGGCAACAACTCTTATAAAATAAGTATAACAATAAATACGTAGCACGGACTTGCAAACTAGTGGTCTATATAACAACAGTCGCGTCACCCCCAGTTGTTTTGTCCCCAAATACTCCCAAAAAAAAAAAAATTTGATATGGGAATGCCGTTTACTTTGGATGTTATTGATAAAGAAGAGGAGGATTATGATAGCGATTACGAGGATTGCAAAGACGCGGTGTCTCACGAAGAATATCTCGAGTTGAAAAGGAAATATAAATTGTGGGTAAATTCATTTAGTACAGTCAGTACAGGGTTATTTGACACGAGTGAAGCCTTCAAATTGAAGTTAAGTCATTTGAGTTACATCCATTCACTGGCCGAGGAGTGCCGCAACAAAATGGTCATTCATACTTTCACTGCTCCAAGTCAACCCTGGGCTGAAACCAGCATGATTTTCTATGAGGGGGCTCAAGTGAAAGACCCTTATGTCGAATGTGCTCGCCTAGCTATCCACGAGTACAATAGCGTCATCAACAAGCCTGATAAACTCAAGCTTGTGAGCATGCTCAAGATCAATATGGCAACTGGGATGTTTTTTGAGCTTTTCATGACCTTTACTGCCTTGGACAGCGACACTGGACTAATCGGTACTTACCAGGCTGCTGCAGCGGGTCACTTTTATAACCCCAATTATTATCCCACTCTCGTTCGCCTTGTCTTCCTCAGACATGTTGAAGCTGATAAGGTCCTTGCCATCGGTGAGACTTAATGGTGTAAGCTTCAAATGTTTATGTGTTATATCTGTTTGCTAGTTTAGCACCTATTATGTTAGTTTTTCCGTTTATGTGGAACTCGAAGTCAATACAAAGTATTCGTGACATGAGCCTGCCACCCCTGTGTAATGACTAGTGAGTGAGCTCACAGAGCAGAATTTCAGAAATTGAATGGCGCGCTCTACATATAGGAGCAAAATATCACCCATTGAATAGTCTGCCCTAGGGTTAGAGCACCCGTTTACTAAGCGGGATGTCCTGAGTTCGAATGTTAGCTCTATGTATCCTAAAGATTGATGTGATAATTTCGTAATTCGTCTTAGCTGGTACATGAAAAATGACAACAAAATACCTTATTTTGAGCTGAAAATCACGTACACATAATTGCGTAGCTGAAACAAGACATGATTTAATCTCGAAGCTGGATCGATAATTTCCCATAACTCGAACTTCAGGAAATTTCTCGGCCACTAATGTTCTTGTAGATGAACTCTCTTTAGTAGAGTTCAAGAGTCTGATGCCATTGCATGTACAGTATATAAATACTGGCTACAGTAAAGCTAGGCTCTCCTGGTAAAGAGCCATGTCCCAGATATCGATAGCTTCACATGCTTGGAATTCCTGGATTTCTCCACTATGAGGATCACAAGCCCTCAAGGGCGAATCATCTTCTGATTTTGTTTTGAACAACAATCTCCCGCCTTCATCAATTCCAAACAGGCAGAAGTACCGATACTGAAACCAGTAGTCTTCCTTTACATGAACTTTCCGGTAAAATGTCCAGGAACCGCAATCTCCATACTCCTTCATGATCCATATATTCACTGCAAAATTATCGCCAATCTCAATTGTCTCCCAAACAGAGAGCATGTCCTTGCAAACCATGGTTTTGAAGCAATCATAATTAGGAGAACATTGGGATTTTGGTGGTAGACTCATGTAACAAAAATTAAGGCCATCCAGATTGTAACACAGCAGAGTGTAATCTCTTTGTTTTACATCTATGCGTACCCAATGGCAGGACCCGTTAAAATAAGTCCCACAGTCTTTATTCAACTCGGTTTTCCACGCAATAGGTTTGGTGCCGATCTCAGTCCAAGAACACGTCCTCAAGTAGTAAACATATACATGATCCTCCCCAATTTCATCTTTGCAGATTACAACCACCATGTACTCGTTAGTTCTCATGGACAACCCGAACCCCATCATGAAGTTATCATGAAAGTGGGTGAAGATAGAAGCCTTCCACGGAAAATCAACCCTCTTGAATTTTCTAACAGAAGGATTCCATATGCATATGAAAAATTTCCCAAGACCCCATTCTTCCCCTGATATTCCAAGTACACATTCGTCCACTGCAAGATAGAAGCATAAAATACCGTTGCACGAACCAACTATCTTGGAAAAGTAAAAATCTACTGGTGTTTCAACCCTAGGAATGTGGTAGGCTTGAATCTTATCAGAAGCAAATGATTCATCATAAAGCCAGAAGTTTGTTGTCTCGTAATCACAACTTTCCCCAACTTGGTAGCCAATCCAACGAGGACCATTATTATTCGCATTGAAGTTAAGAAGATGAAGTTTGTGAAATTCAAGATCATGGGTTATACGAGTGTACCAGGATTTAGAAACGCACCGGAATCGCACAAGGGACTTTGACGGTAGTCTTGAAAGGATATCATAGAGCAATACATCTGGTATATGAATATGAGAGCAGCAGTCATTGGATTTAGGAGAGCAACATAATTTTTCTGGCAATGGTGAACTGTCCATGCTCTTCTAAACCAAAATCGGATGGCACCTAAAAGAAGGAAACCATGTTAATTGCCAAGCTCACACTGTCACATATTTCAGCATCACATTCCGCACTCAATAGGACAAACATCTACAAACAATAACTCAGGCAGTCCAAAGGCAAATAAGAAAGGATACAGCAGTTACAAATGGTTGAAGGGGATGCGAGGCAAAGAGAAGAACAATTTTCATCCTCCCTCCAAATATTTCCGATAATAGAGAGATTGAGTTTATAAGGAGGGACGGAAAATGGAACCCTGAAATTCCCTCCCTTCCACTCCAAACCATTATCCATACACGGGAATTCGCTTCCTAACATAATCTATACAATCCAGCACACGATTAATTCTTTACACAACATCACAAAGTCAACCCAACAAGGTACTGTCCATGATGTCCATCAAACACTAGCTGTGTTTCTTTTTCTTTTTTTTTGACTAAGGTGGCATATATCATAGACACTAGCTCTCTATGCACCGTAATCTTAAAAACTTAGAACCAGTACAAATGTTGTACATGAAAACAAGTATCGACTATCTGACTCCCCATAATACGGGAGCAAGCCTACATTAGGGTAATTTCCTACAAACAACTCATATAAACCCATCACACTCGCCCAACATTCTCATCCCCTACATTTTCATTGGACGGTATCCTGATAACTTCCCACATCCAACCAAATGACGGTTTCAAACAACAGGGAACGAGGAATTCAACCACGATACACTAACAAGCTGCAATTGGCTAACAGTGGATAAATCTTAGCTAACACTTTCTTAGACCAGTAAATAATGTTACATCCCAACAAAGAGGCAACATCATGACATAGTACTTGCCATTCACATTGATCTTCCCACAATTTTATGGTTGAATTCCTCGTATCATCATCAAACCCGACATCGAAAATCCAATTCAAATAGCTAGTATCATCATATCATAGAAAATTGGCACAACTAAACAACAATTCAGAGAAACCCCATATTAAAATATCATAATCAAACCACACATGAAATTAGTATGATCACTAGTTCAACGAAACTCAGAAATTAACATTCACAAATTACACAATTCCCAAACAAAACGTTAGATAATTATGCGTCATATGCAAAAAAGACAGAGTCTTCAAAATATCACACTCCCTCCGTAGTGTAAGGTTCTTTACGTCTTGTTTGAATCGCGTAAATAACATACGTAATCATAATCGTCTAAGCCACACATACTAATCTAAATATGCATTATAAATCATGAGAATGTTGGTAAAAAGAAAAAAAAAAAAAAGCAATGATCAATGAATCACAATTTAATTTCTCACAATATAAATCAATGAAAATCAATCTAAATTTTACCGCCCAAAGTCGCCTCCTTTTATATCGAAGGATCATAAGCAACTGAACCCATGTTGCTGATTCAGTGATTCGTAATCAATTTGGGATTTTTGGAATTGAGGCTTTTATAATTTGGAGATTAGGGATTTTTTTTTTAATTTGGATTATTTTTGGAGGGAAATTAGAAGGTGAGGAGGATGACGGTGGTGACGGTGGAGTATTGTGAACCACTGATATATAGAGCGGTGGCGTATGGTGGTCCGCGAAACTCTTGACCAATTTTTGGTTTTTTATTTTTGAAAGGAGGAACGAGTTACCTCATTCATTAATATTAAGACCGGCCACTTCGGTCAGGGTACGAACCCATGGTGAAACATTGTCTATAAAAGTATACTCCGTATTTGACCATTTTTATTGTTTAGATAGTTGTTTGCTTTCTTGGTAACTAATAAGGTATTTTGACAATCGTGATCGTGTGACTCACAGTCACTATATGTGTGAAACGTCTAGACCTTTACAATATCGATGCAAAGATATTACTCGTATAATTTTACGGGACTTAATACGAGTGTACTACAGTGAAGTTGAAAAGTAGGAAGTTTGAGAAGATTTTGTGTGATGAATGGAATAATACGACAACAATAGGGTTACAAAATCATACCGATTTCACAGTACATGAACACTGAGATTACGTTGTCAAAGAAAGAAAAAAAAAAAAAAACTCTGAGACTACATGGTGATTGAGCTAATCAAACCCAAGTCCAAAGATGCAACACAATAACACATGATTAAAATTTAAAACTCAATGTGGTATAAGATGCCCAACAGAAAGCTAGAGTACGTATTTGCAGGCAAGGAGAGCAGGGGACGACATCTGTAACATTGGAGCTAACCAGCTTATTGATGTCAATGTTGGGCATGATCCAAAATATGACCTCTTGTACTATATGTAAGATGATAAGAATACTCTAATAATCGACTTCTTGTATTACTGAAAATATGGTGAGAATATATAGTACATGAGATAAGCAAATCCATCACCCTTAACCTAAGACTAGTACAATGTACCTTATAGATACAAAGTACATAATAAATAAATTACATACTCCGTATTCACCCTAGAGTGTATATTCATCCTCTATCACTCCCCGACAGTCGGAACGGCAGTTGTACGGAAGTTGCGACTGGATGCAGAAAGGGATGGCACGACATGATCAATGAAGGAGCATAAGCACAACCACTTAGCACGGACCACTGTGAAAAAAAAAAATGCAAATACGGACCCGTATGCGAGGCCATGGGCTCTCGATCGACTAGCCTATTTTAGGGAGTCGGGGTGCGTAGAGTCAACTATCCCCATAGGGTGATAGGACAAGCATGAAAACAAAAAGAAAAAAAAAATAAAAACAGTGGTGATAAAGTCGTGCATGACAGGGCCACTTCGGAATCGGCGAACAACACGTAATGGAGGCAGCGACGGGGCGTCAATAGCGGCGATGGCGGCTGAGAGGCGGCAAGAGTGTCCTGGACTACTCATTATGCGGCTTGAGCGGCCATGGCGGCTAGGCGTCTGACCGTGGGCTGCACGACGTGGTCTTGGCGATCCGTGGGCAATGCTGACAACGTCGGTCGTCAGGGGCTGCTCTATGAGAGAATCGTGCCATAAGAACCTCCTAAATCTGATCATCGCAAAGTCGGGGGAGGAGAGAATTATGGTGAATCAAGGAATATGTAGCCATGGTAGGGGTGAAGTAGTTGCTATTATTCATAAATGCTAATCGAATGAAAACTAATAGAAAAAAAAAAAACTAACATGGAGAGGCCTGGCCGGAGATAGTTAGGAGAGAAGAACCATCTCCGGCCGGGAAAACGGAAGCAAGAAAAAGTTGTTTAGGATTTGTAGTTTGTGATCGAACCCTCTGATACCATGTAAGATGATAAGAATACTCTAATAATCGACTTCTTGTATTACTGAAAATATGGTGAGAATATATAGTACATGAGATAAGCAAATCCATCACCCTTAACCTAAGACTAGTACAATGTACCTTGTAGATACAAAGTACATAATAAATAAATTACATACTCCGTATTCACCCTAGAGTGTATATTCATCCTCTATCACTATATACTCATTGAGTCCTTGAGTCCTGATATCAACCGTTATATTATACAGACGTGGCGGTCAACAATTACGTGTCAAAAGGGGTAACTATGTGTAATCTTCTCTTCTCAAAGAAGGCACTCTGATTCTTTCTCCCGAAACAAAACAAAACAAACAAAAGAACTCCGGCGAATGACAAACCAAAAGTTTTTTGGATTTTTGGTTTATGAAATAATTTTTTGGATTTATCAAGAAATCTACATATTACAACCTAAGAGTTAAGCACTAGTTATGAAGACAGCCTCACTAATTAATTATGATAACGCTCGTAATATAATTTTCCCTAAACGCAAAATAATTTCTTCATCTAAGGTCAAGGCTACGTACAGACATGGCTAAATCCCATGCCCGGTCCAGATTATCTTGAGCCAGAGCATTTCTTTGATAAATAAAGAGTCAGGGGCGTGTCACACTTACACCAAGAATTCTGTGTCCGAGACTTCGAGAACCTTGAGCAGACCAATCGGATTGACACCAGCTAACGAGTACTTACGAAATTATCACTTCAATCTTTAGGATACATAGAGCTAACAATCGAACTCAAGACCTCCCTCTTAGAAGGCACGAAGGTTTCAACAAAAACTAAGATAAAACGTGCTAGCTAGTAAAATTGAAAATTCAAAAGGTGCAAGCTGACCAACGCTCCGGAGAAAACTTAAAACACGCCGATAACCCTCATGCCCAGTAAAGGTACAAGAATGAAGTGACTCTGTAACCATCGACCCTGAACATAAAAACAGCTTTAATCACAGCAACCGGAAATCTTTGTAGCACCGCGCTTGGCAGTCGTAACAACTGAAACAAGTACTAGATTTAAACAGATATGCTAAATAAACATTTCAACACTACCTTAAATTATGATCATACATCAACATTTCAACAGTACCATAAATTATGATCATACATAAATATTTCAACATTACTAGTATAATTAACTAGGATATGGGACTGAGGAGTCACATTCTAACACTTGTTTTTCTAAAGATAAATAGCATACAGTACTTTTACTTTAAAGGCACATACGCCCCTACCCAGAGTTCAAACAAACCAGCATTGCCATACGGTCAGCAGCAGCATTCCACTCCCTTTGTCTTCTCGAACTTGATCTCCAGAATTTGTCAACCCATCACTGGCAATAGAACCCTGTATTTAGAGCAAGGCATTAGCCAAAGTATCATGGGCCGGGGCGTATCTTGAGCAATTACAAGACTGAAACAAAGCCGAACTAATGAAGAGAATGAAAGTTCGAAAGAAGTGTGAAGAAGAAGGAGCCAGCATGAAGGACGCAGGAGGCTAAGACCAAATCAAATTGCAGATCCGGGAGAGTTTGAAGAAGCTCTCCAATTATGTATAGCCCACGGAGGTGTAAACTAACTTCCTACAGTTTGAATAAGCACTATCTATGATCTCCTGCTGTTCCACACATTTGGCAATCCAATAGCTTAACGATTTAGCAATTACAAAGAAGTCTCCATTTTGTAGCATATAAAAGTGGTATCCATATAAAAACACTGAAGCTACCATCAGAGACAAATTAGCAGACAGACATAAAATCATCACCAGAAACATTTCACTATCCACTTCCATGCTTCTTAGGAAGCAGAGTACCAAAAGTACTGAGACAATTGGTCAAGCAAGAAAAGAAAACATAATACCAAGGGCATGCTTGGATTGGGAGTAATTACTAGGGGGTAATAGGAGGTAAAATAAGGGGAAAATCAGAGAAATTAATTGTGGTGGTGGAGGGAGGCAATAAGGATGGAGGAGGAATCATTACCCCCATATGGAAGTAATGCACTACCCTAGGGGGGAGGGGAGTAATGCATTACCCCCATATGGGTAAAAGTTCCAACTCTACCCCTTATTTCGTCCCTCTACCACCACCATTTCTACCAGATGCATACGGACATGCTACATTACTGGACAGGGGTGTGTATCACAGTGTACTGTTGACCCCGACTATTTCAAAAACAACAATGTCATATTCTGGCTAAAGTCAAGCCTTCAAATGTTACCTTGTACAACTGCCCAGTCTCACTGTGGTAAAATTTAACAATAAATTTGGAGAGAGGTTTTAATTGTAGGTCACTTAAAATATATGCATGGCAGATTCCTTACATAATTGTTGAAATCGGATTCATGTCTGAAATTATATGTCAGTTGATGCTTACATATTGGCATATTGCAAGTCACATAACATAGCTTTCATGGAAAGACAACACCTTGGAGAAAAATGAAGATATGAACCAACCAAGGACTAGAAGCACCAAAATGAGTATAATATATGCATTTGGAAAAGCAAAATGGTAACTAGGGGATCGGAGCCAAATAGAGTGGCATTATATGTAAACAAAAAGGGAAGTAGGGGGGATTACCATTAAGCCTCGACGATGGCAAGGACCTTATCAGCTTCGACATGTCTGAGGAAGACAAGGTGATAGTCTATGGGACGAAAACTAGGGTAATCAAATTTAGCTAAAGCAGCAGCCTGGTAAGTACAGATTAGTCCAGTGTCGGTGTCCAAGGCAGTAAAGGTCATGAAAAGCTCAAAAAACATCCCAGCTGCCATAGTGACCTTGAGCAAGCTCACAAACTTGAGTTTATCAGGCTTGTCGATGACGCTAATGTAATAGAGGGCGGCTATGTGAGCAGAGTCGGAATGATACTTTTCTAGTTTATCCCCCTCGTAGGAAGACAAGCTGGTATCTTCCCAGGGTTGTTTGGGAAAAGTGAATATTTGAATGATCCATCTCTCGCGGCATTGCCTTGCCAAGTGAAGGACGCCAGGCACATTCTCTAACCCTTCCAATTTGAAGGCTTCACTCGTATCAAATAATCCTTTTTTGGCAATCCTCCATGAATCCTGCCACATATTGTATTTCCTTTTCAGCTCCAGATATTTTTCGTGCGACACCCTGTCTTTGCAATCCTCGTAATCGCTATCGTAATCATCACCAACTTCATCAAACAACAAAGAACGAGAGTTGGAAGTAAGACGGGAAATATCAGTATCATCATAAAACAGATAAACATCATCAGTGGTGGTTGCGTCAAGAGCACGATATCGCTTTCTCAGATTAGCTAAAGCAACAGAAGCAGCAGCAAAAGCATCATTATAGTAATGGCTTTGGAGATCAGGAAAATCAGCATCGGCTAAAGAACGAACTCGGCGCTCTCTTACCCAAGAAGGTTGACGCCCAACATACACAGCAAACGCCATATCAATTGCTTCCTCTCTTCAAACCCTAACTTTTTTTCTTGATTTTTTTTTGGGGGGGGGAGTAACGCGACTGATATATATATAGAAGATATTTATTCAAAGTCATTGAGTCCTGATACCAAACCGTTGGATGATGCAGATATTTATTCAAAGTCATTCAACCCAGGGTTGACTTGAAGAAGTGAAAGTATGAATGACCATTTTGTCGCGGCACTCCTCGGCCAGGGAATGGATGTAACTCAAATTACGTAACTTCAATTTGAAGGCTTCACTCGTGTCAAATAACCCTGCACTGACTGTACTAAATGAATTTACCCACAGTTTATATTTCCTTTTCAACTCGAGATATTCTTCGTGAGACACCGCGTCTTTGCAATCCTCGTAATCGCTATCATAAGCCTCCTCTTCTTTATTTATAACATCCAAAGCAAACGCCATATCAATTTTTTTTGTTGGGGGGTATATGGGTGGCACCTGGGGTGACACGACTATTGTTATATACTCCCTCCGTCTTTCCTAAACACCCATTATATCCTCCCTCCGTCTTTCTTTAAACACCTTATAGTGTTTCTCTTAATTTGGATTAAGGTTATACTAGTTTGCATGTCCAGTCCGCGCTCAGGCTTTATATCTATATTGTTTTTCATGCATTTTGATGAAATTGTCCGTTTATCTCTGTTATAATATTATTAGCAACACTATTATTTTCCATAAATTAGTTTACCACCATAATCAGCATGAATTATATTATTTTCCATAAATTGGCTAATGATTTCCATAATGTAATTAGTAAGGGCTATCCAATTTATCACTGCCAAGTGTGAAAGTTTTGGTTTCAGATTTTAATATATATATTATTATTATCACTAAAAATTAATAATAATTTACAAAAAATTGGTGGGAAGCCGAGAGACCATCTGCGCCCCCACACCCTTTGCTATGGGAAAATCAATCCTACTAAATATATGAGGTGCAGACTGCGCACCGATATCCTGCGTCCTGGAGAATTGCAGGATCCGTTTAAGCAGAGCAACAACTGTGGGCTCCAACTCCCCCAAAGAGGAGAAAGTGAAGGGAAAGAACCCATAACCTAAAGTAGTGCACCTAGCCTCATACTTAGCACGCTTACGATGGGTCGCTTCCCGCACTACCTTACCTGGTTCGAAATCGCTCAATCCAGTCTGAGTCAAAAGCAACGACCCAGTCACCATCGACGCAAACGTCGCGCCCTCTGTCCCAGAAATTAAGTAGCATGTCCGGCTGTCCGCTGGGCGAATAGATCAGCCATCAGCACCAATCATACCAATGTCAACCTCCTTTCCAGCTGAGATCCCTGACCGATAACATATGTTAACCAGCGTGTCACGAACAACATTATGCCGATGCTTGACGCCAACCAACCCTGCACACGAAACAACATGATCCCCAAATATATCAACCACAAAGACCCGCGAGCAAGTCCAGCATGGATAATCCATGGTGCACCCAAAACCAATCCGAACTGTGCGCACCCTGATAAGAACTCCACAAAGTCAACTGATGCGGTGTCGATGAATAAACAGAAGCAGCATCCCTAGCGACCCGAGCAAAATACATATCTGCCAATCTTTTCATAAGTCTGGAAAGTGATCTCACCAGGATTACTCAAGATATCAACCTCTAAAGTCCGATCAAAAACATCAACAGTAGCGGCAAACGCAGACCCCAAAGAGACGACACCAGCATGACGAAGAAGTTTAGACTGCAGGTCAACAGACTGAAGTCGCGACGCTAAAAAAGGATAATGTACAGCATCCCCGGCTGTATAAACATCAAGACCTCCGAGCGAAAAAGGCAAGATAGCGAGCCTCGACTGCCAGTCACCAAAACCCGGATCAGAAGCAACGACGATGCGCTCTAAGGAAGAGCGAAGGGCCGCATAAAAAGCTAGCCGGCGACTCGAAAACATGCGGCGCACAAGTACGCAGGGCGAAATATAGCTTAGAAACCCCAGTGTAAGCCCGAAGAAGTAACAACTCACTCTGAGAATCATTAAGCTTAGCAACCGCATCCATGATCTCAATGGTCTTAGCCACCCTCTGCTTAACCATAGAACTACAAAACTCATAATCGACACTGACAAGCCCACCTAATAACCTGACCCCGAGGATAGGCCTAGCTATATCAGAGGGGAATACACCAACAAGCCGGGTCCGCGGATCCTCCGTAAGCCAAAAAACCCCAGCTCTATCAACATTAAGGTGAAGACCCAAACGAGGACCCCCTGCCTGAATCAGCTCCAAGACCTGACCTACAATCAAGGTATCACCGACGACAGTGTCATTATCCAAATACCAAGCCTGCAAACACAAGTCAAAGGAGTCTCTAATCTTACACGCCAAATGGTGCAACACTAGAGCAAAAAACAGTCCCCTTAAGAAAATAATATTCTAATTGGGATTGTTATTTTTTTTTCTATAAATTTATAAATAGAATATTTAGTAGTTATGTTATAGAAAATTATTACCCTAAAGACATGTTTGGTGCGGTTTTAAGTTAGACTCGTAAACAATCTAGAACTAGGTTTAATTAATAAAAAAAACAGTATGCGAGTTCTTCATCTTTAGTATGTTCATAACTTGCTACGCTTCTAAGGATTCAACTATTTAGTTGAGTTGCCATGATTTTTAATTGCCAAATTTAGTACTCCCTCCGTTTGCCTATAAAACACGTAGGGTCGGAACACAGTTTTTAAGAAAAATAAAATAAAGAATGAGTTTTAGGGTCCACTTAGTGTAAAATTACACATAGGGGTATGTCCCACATGCATTTTTAATAAACAAGTAAGGATGTTTTGGTCTTTATATGTACAAATAACGAAAGATTCTAAGTAAAAAGTTTAAAGATGAAAACCCCTAAATAGAAAGTAGGAAGTTCATAGGTGAAGGGAGAGAGTATTAGATGCAGTAATAATCAAGGATGAACATGCTCCCAAACTGCTTCCCCTTTGTTCATTTCATAACAACTATTATACTTAGCTCAATCGATTTTTCTTCTCCCTTTATATACCCAAATTTGAAAGAAAATCCGATTTCTTATTTGACGTGACATGCAAATTTACAATACCCATGACCCATCTTTGATTTGTCTTATGGGCAGATCCAATTAGCAATGAAGAAGTCGACAACATGTAAATCAAGGCTTGAAACTACTACTTGTTAAGAGATACTTTTATATCAAATGAATCATTCACGTATTGCAAAAATTAGTACATATTTTATTGTGCAATGCAGTCTACCAACTCTATTTGATTCCACGACAAATGGATCTTCCATTTAGTCTACATGTATGTAGTCCCTAACATGACAAATTACAACTGTAAAAAAAAAGAGGAAAATCTCTTTGAATCGGATGGAGTATATGTTTATAACTCTCTATGGTTAAACCTTCAAAGAAATTGATAATGGTGAATTGGTGATCCTACGTATTTTAGGTCTAGAAAATTTACATAATTTAAATTTGGGGGAACTAAAAATATTATTATGCTAAGTCGGGTACTAGGCCAATTGAGTTTCAAACACAACACAATAGAATACATATTAAATTGTAATTTTATGTTGTAAAAAATAATTTACCTTGAATAAAAAAATCCTTTATATTATTAATAAAATATACAATTTTATTAAAGTATTATTTTCTTATGGTGATTACCACTAGCAGTAGTGATCATAAAATTTATCGTATTACTTTTGGAGATAACGAGTGGTTTGTTTATTATTTTTGGAGATAGTGCAGTGTAGATGTGTGGTGAAAACTTACTACATTTATTAACTTAAAAATGGAGTGTTTAAATAAAGACACCCCGAAAATGAAAGAGAGGTGTTTAAAGGGAGACAAATTGAGTAGGAGAACTAGTTTGCATGCCCGCTCCGCGCCTGGTGCCCTCGTAAGAAACAAAGTATGGCTATACGTGCGCAATCGGATTTATACTCTTTCTATTTAGCCATCTTGTAAGAAATCAGCTGGCACATTCAAGGGTAGATTGGGAAATGTGAAAATTTGAATGAATTCTGTAGCTAATCATCCTTAAATGTGGAAGCTTTATTTTGTTTTGCAACTTGCAATTACCATTCTCATGCTAGTGTCAAAAACTCAAACTTTCAATGCAAAAGAAAACCATAGCTAAAAAAATACACTGTATATTTTTAGTATAATTAATTATTTTTATTTAGTATGTTATTTACACTGATTAACTTGTTTATCATGTATTAAAATTACAGGAGCATTGTTCAAAACCCGATGTTGTACGAGAATCTTCAGATGATTACTTACTGTGTCCAATACGACCAAAATTTGGGGTATATCCTCTACAATCGTAATGTAAATGAATTTTGTTCCTATTCAACCTGTATATGTTTGGTACTTTTAGAATTAAATGGTTATAACAAGTCTTGTTTTCCCGTTTTAATTTGTAGGTAATATCTTATTTTTAAAAAAAAAAAAGCTAAAGGGGGTTTTCAACCTTCCACACCGTAAACAATTTCCAAAGCTCTGTTGGCTCCATACACTAGCCGATATTGTTGAAGATAAGTATCATTTAACATATCCAAATGTTAAGCGTATTAAGCTTAGTAAGCAATTTGTATTAGATTTTGTAGATGATTTCAAGGAGGAAAACACTGCTTTTGGGATTAAGTTATTTATAGCTATGGAATTGCATGTAAGAACAATTTAGTTTTAGAGGAAAACTACGCAGAATATGTTGGAGTTAAAAAAGCTAAAAGGCCAATCCGTCCTGGGAATGTAGTAAAAGTGGGGGTTATGTACAAGTGAATGATCCAAGAGACAAAGAAGTTTTAGATGTCATGGTAAAACAACTCATGGGAACATCTCTTATGTCCTGTGACAGAGCTGCTCTTGGACTATTTGTTAGCCGCTCTCGGCCTTATACAGTAACTACATACCATCGTTCAAAACATGAATTAGTGTTGTCAGGTGAGGTTTCATTTACTCCAGTTTGGAAAAAATTCTATATTGCCAAAGATTCAGAATACGCAGGTGAATATGGCAGGAGATAAGGGTGTTTTCAACTTGTCTCATCGTAGAAAGTTCCACATCCTCTCTTGGCTCCATACGCTGTTGATATTGATGAAGGTATGTACAAATAACGTATCCAAATGTTCCTGTAACACCCCGTATATTTTGGGAACTAGTTTAAGTCGGGTGTTACTAATTATTTGTATTGGGTTAATTTTTGTAAAATGTCAAAATGATTTTAGATTTCTTAGAGGGATTCTATGTGGTTTTACAAAAATAAAACCAAACTAATTAATTTAACCAATTTAGCCAAAATTCTATTTAAATCCCTTAATGTAAAATTACCTTTTTACCCCTAATTATTTACTAAGCCTAAAGTATACTAAACCCTTAAATAATAATAATAAAAAAACCCTTAAATTCTTCTACGTACCACCTCCATCTTATCGCCGTACATCATCAACATACTTGTCTTCTTCGCTCACGATCGCCCCCACTTTCGATTGCTTACCGACTCCAATTCTCAGCCCGGTTTTGGACGAAACTAGTACCGTTGTTCCTCTTTTTCTCTCCTCTACACAACGGTATGAATTTCTCAAAGTTTTATTCAAGTCGTCCTGTTATCGTCGTTTCGTGTTTTCGTTCTTAACATTGATTTTATGAGCTTTAATGGCTTTTAATCCTTGTATTAATGTTTATCATTATTTTTAGAGGATTGTAGTTCGTTTTTATGAATAATTTGATTTGGGTAAGTTGTGTAAGGGTTATTTTTCGTGGGTTTTGGTGGTGTTGATGTTGATTTTTGGAATTGGCACTAGACTGGCATTGTACTAGCATTTGCGAGGTTGTTGTGGTATTATTAACGTAGATTGTTGTTTGGTTGTTGCCGAGGCTGGGTGTGGGTGTACGAGGTCGGTAGTGTTGGATGTTGTGGTTGCTAATATTGTTGTGTTTAGGGTCCATGGGTAGTTGTTGAGATGGTTCTGTATGTGTAATATGAATGGGTACGGTTGTGCTTGGTGGCTCGTCGTTTGGCGAGGTGTTCTGATTGTGTTGATGTTGTAGTAATTCGGCAAAAGTCGATGTGGCTTAGCTTTGCTTATGCCAATGATCAGTAGTGGCTTAATGTGTGCTTTGTTAAGAATTTGGTAAGGCTAATTGGTATGAATTGGGCCACTAACTAGTTTAATATATTTGGTAGAGTTTACGAGTTAGGATGTTACATCAGAATAGCTAGCTAAATGTTAGTCGTTAGCGTTGGGTATTATAGGTAATCTGTTGGTTGTCTCGTAGTACATTTTGTTAATGTGGACTTATTATTTTATGAAACATAGCTTGCGGGTTTAAGGAGGTTCGATTTGACGATTTTGAGAGAGATAAGTAAGGAGGGAGTTTAGCATTTACGGTAAGAACGCCAACTCTTGAGCTTGAGCATGTTTTATTGTCTCCTAATGTGATCAATTCTCGTTTCATATATATTGGCTTCTATACTCCTATCGTTTGATCACAATATCTCTCGTTTGGTTGGGAATTGGTTATACATCAAATAAAATATCTAATCATGGTTTGAACATGGGTTATGGTTAATGGGAATTTCTTCTATAAACACTCTAGAGTTCGGGTTAACTCCTCCGGGGGTGCTCGATTACGAATGATTTACTATACCTCTGATCAAGGTAACTCTTAACTGGATTAGCTACCAGTTACCTATTAGAACCTCCTCCTTGACCGGTTACATCCTACTGGCCCTCATGTGAGGGGTGTGCACACTCGGGTTCTCTTAGGGTGGTTTGGTTGGCCTCTAGAGTTGTTGCTGGTTTGGGGTAGGACCCTTACCAAAGATGGGTTACTGATGCGGAGTGCCCATTCCAGTATATTTGGCTTTTGTCTCTGAAATTCGTGTAATGATTCTTGGTTCATATATCTCTCTTATCATCTTGGCTAATCCTTTGACTGTAAGCGTTGCTTGTTCAGCTACGGGCCTCAAAGGCGCGTATCTTATTTTCCTTATTTTGCTTTGAGTTCTTACTCAGCCATTTTGCTGACGTTCTTTTGTTTGGGTTTGTCCCTACCCTATTCTGGGGCCTGTGTCATTTTCCGATGGCGCAGTTGGCAGGTGTGTCTGATGGTGCTACGTTGAGCTTGTGGACGTCTGCATTCATGGGGGCTATTTCATTTAGACAATTATTAAACCTTTATTAGTTTCATTTGGATTTCGGATTTGGAATTTGTAAACTTTGACTAAGTCTTCCGCTGTCGTACTATTTATTATTTACGTTTTGGATTTATTATTTTGGTTTTAGCCTTGCAATTAACTTGGTTAGTTAATTGTGGCATAATAATCCTAGGTTTTCATTTATTTAATTTGGTCGAAAATTTAGGGTTGTTACAGTTCCGCGCATCAAGTTTAGTAAGCAGTTTGGAAAAACGTCTGCATTACCAAATGTTCCCCGTATTAAGCTTAGTAAGCAGTTTGGAAGAACGTCTACATTCCCAAAGACTTTGAATATGGCGGCGAGTATTGCAGGTTCTTAATTCAATGTAACGAACTGTTGTACTCGAAAGTTGGTATAGATTAGTCATAATGGAAAGGAAGTGACAATAATGTGTCCATTGCTGATGAATGTCTTGAGGCTTACAGATATCTCCGATGCAACTTTATCTCCTATGGGGTTTCTCGAAATACATGGCCCAAGTTTGCCATTTATTACGCTACGCCATTTGTGTTGTGTTACGATTCGTAACAATGTGTCCCTATTTAATGTAACGAAATGTTGTGTTAGAAACTTAATATATACGGAGTAAAAGTCATAGCGGAATCATAAGAAAATGATGAGAATGTGCTCCAAGGAAACCCTAGAATCCATCATCATAAATGGATGTGATTACAACGACTCGTATTCAAAATTCAAGTTCACGATGGTGATGATGCCTGACGCGATTCAATTGAATTTGTGTACATTGGTTTTGTAGTTCTAAACGAATTCGTATTCAAAAGAACTTTTTCCTTCGAATCGAGCTTACGTGTTCTTTCAGCTTGCTCTACACTCACCAAATTTTCAAACCTCTCATCTCGATCCCTACTATTGTTGTCTAATAAAATTAGATACGGAGTATTTCTTTCAATATGAATTATTATGTAGCGTTTTTTTTTTCTTCTCAAACAATAAAAACTTGTGTAGCGTTTTTTCTTACGGTAGCAGGTAAAGTTGACAGTACAATGAGGTTTTAAATTTGTTGGGGATACTTCTACTATCCCATTTTTAGGTGTGTTTTTTTTGTTGCATTGATTATCTCAGTTCCTGACACCTTTGGATGAGAATAGTAATTGTACTGTGTTGCAAGTTTGAACACAAGAAAAAAGTAATTATTTCTGTACAAATAATTGCAACTTCCAATGTCAACCAAACGAATTGATTTTAGGAAATAATACTTACTAGTAGAGCCGGCCACGGGCCGGACGGGCCAGGGCTAGTGCCGGGCTTACCCGGGCTAGTGCCCCAAAAGTTGAGCACTGTCACTAGCCCTAGGAACCCGGGCTAGTGCCAGTGCTCGACCTTTGGGGCACTAGCAATAGCCCGTAGTGCTTTGACCGGGCTTTGACCCGGGCTAGTGCCGGGCGGGCCGGTGCTCGAGCACTGCCTCAGCCGCAAAAAAAAAAAAAAAAAAAAAAAAAAAAATTGATATTCCAAAGAGGGGAATGAATGGTCCAGATTAAATGTGAATGATCTGACGGCCGTGGAGAGTGATCCGTGTGAGGGGGTAAGGAGGAGTGTGAACCGTTGATTGGATTAAATTGAGAGTTATGATTCGTTGTGAATTTTATTTAGTTGTGAATCGGATTAAGAGGTGTGTTTTCACTTGTTTGATCGAGGGTAAAACGTATGTATAACAAAACTTATGTATGGCGGTTTAATTCAAATTTATATTATATGTGTAATATAAAAATCAAATTCGGTCTCTGCATGTCGGTTGAGATTTAGTAAATGTGATCCTATGAGTCTATGATAGTATAATATGGCTTATATTAAATTTGAATACATCAAATTTCAATTAGTATATACTCGTATAGCTCAGTTGTGTAAACTTGTACATATAAATTAGGTGCATTAGTGATTGAGTCAAGTCATAATAAGTTCTATTATAACTAAACAACGTTGTGTAGTTGATTTAGTTGTTTAAAGTCGGGTAAAGATCAAACGATCGACTCTATAGTATATAAGAGTGAATGTGATATATGCTACAGTATCAAAACACCGAATGTGATATTATGTTTATAATTTATATCTATACTTTATCGTTTATAGTGTATAATATCTAATATTGAATGTGATACTATAATATTGTACTTAAGTACGTAAATGTATGATCTACAGTCGTTACTTATCATTAACTATTTAGTGAGTATAATAATTAAACTAGCAAATATGATCACCAATTAGCTTGTTTATCCTTTGTCAAATAAAGATTATTATTGCAATATATCATTTCATTTTATTTTAAATAAATAACATAACAATTTGATAAGTTTGACTTAATTTGTCAATTGAAATAATTGCTTAATTTGATATTCCAACCGAATCATACTAATCTTCGAGGTCACCGAGTTAACCTTTGATCAACCATTGCTTGATTCACCTTCACCGACACCATTGCTTGATTCACCTTCACCGACCACCACTCATTTTAGGGTAAATGGGTAATGTATGCCATGTGTTAGTACTAAGTGTCGAGGTTGAGTGCCGGTTCCCCAACCCGTTTTCCATCGAAATTCACAAGTAATGTTGTTAGCTTTGCATAATCGACAAACAAGTTTGAAGTGTCTTGGTTGATCTTCGACGGACAATTTGTCAAAGTGCAACCAGATATAACTTGCCATAGACTTGTAGTAATTGTAGAAGAAATGTAGAATAGAGAGAATAATTGTGTGGAAAATTGAGATGGATGAAGTGGGTATTTATAGATAATTTAGGGGAGGAGTAAATAAAGAAAAAAAAACAAAAAAAAAACCAAAAAACAACCGTTAAAACCAAACGGCTAGTTTTTTTTTTGAATTGGGTAAACTAGCCGTTTCTAAGACCCGGGCTGGGGCGGGCTAGGGCGGGCTAGTGCCTTGACCAGTGCTTGACCAGGGCTTGAACCAGTGCTTTGACCAGGGCTTGACTAGTGCTTGACCAAGGCTTTGACAAGGGCTTTGACCGGGCTAGTGCCTAAAAAACCGAGTACTAGCACTAGCCCGGGTTTAGACGGGCTTTCCAGTGCCTGGGCCGGACTGGCCGGGTCGTGCCTTGACCAGCGCTTGACCAGGGCCGGGTCACGGCGGGCCTGGGCTTCTAGTGCCAAATGACCAGCTCTACTTACTAGGATCGAACTATACTCGTATGACATTAGATGACCTTAATTAGAGGCTATAAAGTTGTTTATGAAGAAAAGTAAATTATCGATAATGCTTGCGTATTAATCGAATATGTTTCCGTCGAAACTATATATCATGCTCATAATACTATTGGTGTTTGTGTTCGTCATCAACACGCTAATAGTACTCGCAACTTTAAACCTTGATTCACATGTTCAAGTAATTCAATTTACTGCATTTGGGGCACTTGCGCAAATCGATATGGCTACTCTATCATGTATAATATGTGTATCCTCGTAATTTAGCATGGGTGAACAACACAAGTTCGGCTTAGTTCCCCCCTGCTCACGGGCTCACGGCACTAAAAAGATCAATACAGATGCTGTTGTACGCAATGATACGGGACTGTTATTGGCGTGGCTGCCACGCGGCTTACACGACGATGGGGGGTTTATGCAATTTAGCTTCAAGGAGATGCAAGTAAGACGAATCAAACCAAGAGTTGAGGAAGGTCAAGAACAAACTAGCCCAAGAACAAATTCTCACCTCTTCTCTTCACTAAGCACAAACTAAAAGAATTTAGAATCGAAACCCTATGATAATTCTGTTAAAAGAATTGAGTGTCAGCGTAGGGCAAAGAATAATGAACCCTAATTCTTTGAATCAATGTGGTTTGAAAGGCGTTGAAGATGAATTAAGTCTTTTATGTGTCAACCCACCGGCAATAGTACCCTGTATTTAGAGCATGGCGTTAGCCAAAGTATTATGGGGCGTATCTTGAGCAATTACAAGACTGAAGAAGAGAATGAAGTTCAAATATATGCATGAAACTTCAAAAAGAATTCTCCAAATGTTACCTGGCACAACTGCCCTAGTGCCCTGTCTCGCAATGGGAGAATTTTAGCAATAAGTGTAGGGGGGGTTAGTTGTAGGTCACTTAAAAATATATGCACGGCAGATCCCTTATATAATTTGTTAAAATTCGTTTCGTATGTGAAATTAAATGTCAGTTGATAACATAGCTTTCATGGAAAGACAACAACATGGAGAAAAATGAAGATATGAACCAAGGACTAGAAGCACCAAAATGAATAAAATTGCATTTGGAAAAGCAACACGGTCCTATGAAAACAAGATACTAATTGATCATTGGATACCTTTTCGTTGGCGTCAAACTTACTAACAATTAACATTATGACAACATACTTCAACGCTCCAACAACATAAGATCCAAACATGTTTAAAAAAAAAAAAAAGATCAGGAGTATATTTTTTTTTTAAAACGAGCATTGAATTGGCGTGTACCCATTAGGAATTGAACCTACTTATGAGTTGGGCGCTTTAACTATTCAGGCATTCAGTCATGGATGTTTAGCGGGGATACAAGGACATTGCCCTACCCCGTTGCCCAGGTCTAGTACACGGCAATAGAAAAACTTGAATCCACATAGCAATAGAAAATAATGAGAGACACAAGAATAACGCAATTGCTATAACCAACACATGTTTAAAGTTACTTTTAGAATTAAATGGTTATAACAATTCATATTTTCTCTTTTGATTTGCATGAGCTAAGCGAAAAAGTGTTTTCAACCTGCCCCATAGACAATTTCTTATTCTATGTTGACTGCATACGCTCGTTGATATCATTGAAGGTATGTACCACATAACGTATCCAAATGCTCCGCATATCAAGCTTGGTAAGCAGTTTAGAAAAACGTCTACATTACCAAAAACTCTAAATATGCTGGCGAGTATTGCAGATTCTCAATTCAATAACGAAATGTTGTACTAGAAAGTTGGTATAGAAAAATCATAATGGAATCATAAGGAAATGACATGAATGTGCGCATTGCTGAGAAAAGTTTGCCATTTATTGCGCTACGTCATTTGTGTTGTGTTACAATTCGTAACAATGCGTCCATATTCAATGTAACGAAATGTTTTATTAGAAAGTTGTTATATAAAAGGCATAACGCAATCATAAGGAAATGATGAGTATGTGCTCATCGGTGGTGAATATCGATGGGTCGGTGGTGCAATTCGATGAAATGAAAAAAAAAAAAAAACTGTGTAATTTATCATCATCAATGGATGTAACCTAAGGAATGATTTTATGCCAATACTTAAACCAAAAAAGTTTAACTAAGAATGAAACTTGTATCCATTCAATTACTGTAAAAGTTAGTACATATTTTATTATGCAATGCAGTCTACAAACTTCATTTGATACTACGATAAATAGATTTTCAATTTAGTGTACAAATCGTCTCTAACATGACAAATGAAAACTGTAAAAAGAAAGAGGAAAATCTTTAAATCGGAGGGAGTATTTGTTATGTTGTGTTATACTATGGAATTTAATTTGCAACAATTATGTTCTTTTTTTATATGTCTCAAATTAGTGGAGGAGTACTTGCTGTAGTTATGTTGGCTTGGTTTAGCTCATGTAGGCTTGGTAACTTGGAAATTTCTATATCATTAATGATTTGATTCTCCTTAGCTTCATTGAAGATATTTCAGATTATCTTGGCTAGATATGCCATAATACTGAATGAGAATCTTAACTTTTATTTGACTTATATATTGACAAATCCAAAAGAAGATATTGCTTATTTGCTCTGACATGGTTGGTCTCGATCCTCGTTAAAACATCATTTGGATAAGACATTGCCCCTCTGAGTAGCCCATCTTCCTTTTGGGTTACGATTTGCATGAAATCATGAATAGTTTGTGTCTTACCCAGCTAGTTTAGGGTGCCCCACTATATGTGGGAGTTGAAGCATTAGAGATTATTACATATTAAATCTTGGGTCTTTTGATATTGTAGGTCTGTTCACGTTAATTGGAATGCAATGCCTGAATTATTTTTGTTTATTTGAACTTGGGCTAGTATTTCCCTTATTATTAAACCTAAACCAAACAACTCACGCGCACCACACGCACACTAAAGACACAAAGTAAGAAAGCTCAGCCAAGTTGACTTCTCTACATGATTGGTCAAATTGTTTTCAACTTACCCATCTACTATAGGTGGACAGTAATTCTACAATTATGTCTCTCGAATCATTATATTGTTTTCAACTTGCATTACATTGACAGCAATCCTTATGTTAATAACCTTGATTCACAATTAAAATGTTGCTTATAATGGATTTCTTCCATTTTAATAAAAGATCGATTATAAAATTTCTGGAGTTATCGTTGCCCGATCAAATGAGACTAGTATTTGGCTGCATATGTGTTGTTCTTTGTTTTGGAGAGTCATGGAATGTGCCTTGGTCGGATGTGCTGATAAATGTGATAAATGTATCGTTTGTGGGCTTGATGACGCTTCATTTCAGTGTTACGAATGTGCGAAATACGTATACCTTCAATGTGCTTCACAGGTTAAGGTATGGATGCTGGATTTGCAATCTTTATTGCTTATAGTTTTTCTGGGTTGAATATGTAAGTTATTAATCTTATTACAATGTGAATTGGAAAAATAGATTTTACCAATGTTTTGAAAATTCAACTGCAATAGTACTTCTGCTGCAAAATCTTACTTCTTAGTGAATAGGTAGTTACCCTAGGATTCATGATACATAGAAATGAGAATGCCTAGAAAGCTAAGTGAAAAGAAAAATGGTTTATATAATCAAACCTCAGCTTGAAAATGAAACAAAAGGCAAACAATTTAATATCGCCAAACTATATTCTCTCCGATTCAAAGAGATTTTCCTTTTTTTCTATTTGTAGTTTTGAGGTGTCATGTTGAGAGTTACTTTTATATCAAATGAATCATTTACTTACAGTAAAAATTAGTACATTTTATTCTGCAATGCAGTCTACAAACTCCATTTGATACCACGACAAATGGATTTCCCATTTAGTCCACAAGTCGTCTCTAACATGACAACTGAAAACTGTAAAAAAAAAAGAGGAAAATCTCTTTAAATCGGAGGGAGTATCTTTGTTATGTTGTGTTATACTATGGAATTTAATTTGCAATAATAATGTTTTTTTTAATAGGTCTCAGATTAGTGGAGCAGAGCTTGTTGTAGTTGAAGAGCCTGACGGATACTGTTGTACAGGCCAAGGTTTGGTTTTTCTGGCTTTGAATTTGTCAATTTTCTTGAGTCTATGCATAAACACCTAAAGGACACCAGTTTTAACTTTTATAATCTGTATAACATGAGTCTATGCATAAGCACCTTTGAGCATCTATCAAAACTTAGAATAGAGAAGCAGCAGAGTTAATTGTTGGCGATTCCCAGTCATATCAAGTAGATGAGGACACTAATGAATTACATGCATAGTTTTGGCAAAGAAATTTGCAGGGAAAAAAAAAGTTATGAAGTTTTACATAACCAAAGACCCCCAGTATCTCGGTAAATATGGAAGATTTTATTTATCAAGAGAAGATCAGCCCTATCAGAAGGTGAAATATTTCCAATTCACTACTCCCTCCGTCCCCTTTTAAACACCCTATATGTTTTTTCACTTGGATTAAGGTAGTTTTTGTTTGTTTATAATTGTTGGAGATAATGGTTGGTTTGTTTATTATTGTTGGAGATAATGGGTTGTTTGTTTATTATTGTTGGAGATCATGAGTGGTTTGTTTATTATTTTTTTAGATAATGGATGGTTTGTTTATTATTTTTGGAGGTAGTAGAGTGTAAATGTGTGATGAAAACTTACCCCATTTAGTAAGTTTTGAAATGGGGTGTTTAAATAGGGACACCCCAAAAAAGGAAAGCGGGGTGTTTAAATTGGGATGGAGGGAGTATGTGTTGTACCCTACTGGTATTTCATTGGAGTGATATTGACTAGCATTAGAGTTCTTAATTGAAGTGGAACTTTTGTTGGTCTTTTAGATCAAACACATTGTATTTTCGCAACTCAGATCTCAATAAAAAATAGATTTTCATTCCATTCCTGCCGTTTTTTGTTTTTTTTTTTTGTGTAAAAAATTAAGTTAAATAAGTTGCAAAAATAAATTTTAATTGTATGTTGCTATAATAGACATACTGAAAATGAAAACTGGCAACTGAAAACTGAAAACCACTTTTACTGGTTTTTCAAAAACGGGACTTTGGTTTAAAAAAAAAAAACTGAAAACTGAAAACAGAAACGATACCAAACAGGCCCTTATCATTTCCATTACGTTTTCATGTGAATGTTGATACAAATTAGTGATTGATTATTACTATTGTTGCGTTTTTGCTAACATGTGTGTTTGCGATACTACTTCACTCAAATATTAATTTAACCATTAGTCACCCCATTAGCCTTCAATTACACTATCCACGTCAGCAGTGATGTCATCGATGACATCATCACTCATTTAATGATATCATGGTGTCAGGCTGTCAGCGCCACAGGCTTGAACCTGTAACCTTAGAGTTACAATTTTAACACTTCAACCACCAAGGCAACCGATTTTTTTTATTTTTATTAACAAAGTTATATATAAAGGATTTGAGATTTCAGGAGAGAATTACGGAAACAACTTTAGACGAGATAATTTGAATCAAATCAAATCATTAAATTTTAGGAGATAATTTATGAAGTAATATACATAGGCGCAATATATTAGGAAATAACACATCTTACGTGTGTTTAATTTTAACTCAAAATAGGGGTCAACGGGTGGGGTCAGAGTTAGAAAAGAGTGTGTTAAAAAGTAGTCGGGATTAATATGACTTACAATTCACAAAAACGGGACCCGAAAATAACGGGTCACAGGTCAAAAATTGTAATTCGTACATAAACGTAAAGTACGTACTGATATAAATTCGCTATACTTCCTAAATTGTTTTCATTAATCAAACATAACTTTTCTAAGATGATACCAAATTAAACACGTTTTTTTTTCGTCTTAATTATAGAAAAATTGGGAAAACGGGTCATCTCAAGTTTAACCCAAAAGAATACTGGTTAAAACGGGTTCGAGTTATCTATGGCCAGAACTTGATCAAGGAAAAATTGGGTTATTAACCTTGAACAATGGGTCACATCTAGTCGGTTGAATTTTTAACAGTCCTAATATTTTCCGTTAAGTATGAGCAATCATTCTATGGTACCCCGGGGGTACCATTCTTTCTGTACCCCCCGTCCCATACACTCAACTCAGTCCATATATTCAATCTGGCCCAAACAAATTACAAAAAAAAAAGTTGAGACAATTCCACAACCCAGTGCAACAAGCCCAACCACAATAAAGACAAATAAAATACAAACTCACATTCTCTCTCTTCCCCACTCCCACCCACGACCCACGCGCACCCAACAATCCCCGCCCCGACACCGGCTTACCCAACCACCACGACCACCGGAAAAACCGCCACCATCATCACGGCCTTGAGCCGTCTAACCCATACCCCCACCAAGCGACCCATTTTCAGGTGGAAGACGGCGAAAACGGGGTTGTGAGAAACAGATCTTGGCTCGACAAGCCATGTTTTCGCCGCCTTCCACCTGTTTTTGGCCATGACGATCCACTTTAATGGGCTCGCGCCGCCGAATGCGGCCCCGTGGGGGTGAAGTCGGGGTGAGGGGAGAAGGTCGGAGTGGGTGACGGTGGTTTGTGGGGGGCGGTAGGGAGGGTGGGGCAGGGGGGAGGGGGTAAGGCTGAGGTGAGAGGTTTTTGTTTTTGTTTTTTAATAATTTTTATTATTATTAGTTATATATTACAAGATATTTAAATAAATCTTTACTAATTGCACGCCACATTTAATCATTCCAGAACAAAAATCATTCATCTCAGAACAAAAATTAATCATCCTAAAACAAAAGTTTTTCAATCCAGAACAAAAGTCAGTCATCCTAGGACAAGAACAACCATTTCCGAACAAAAACTAATCATCCTAAGACAAAAACTAATCATACTAGGACAAAAAGTAACCATTCTAAGACAAAAATCATCCATTGCAGAACATAAAGTAATCATCCTATGACAAAAACTGACCATCACAGAACAAAAAGGCAACCGTTATAGGACAAAAATCATCCAAACTTGAACAAAAACTAACCAACGTATGACAAAAACCATTCATCCCAAAACAAAAACTAATCACACTAGGACAAAATCATTCATCCCAAAACAAAAACTAACCATCCTAAAACAAAAAACAACCATCTCACAACAAAAACTAATCATTCCCAGACAAAAACCATTCATCCCAAAACAAAAACTAACCATTCTAAAACAAAAACTAATCATCGTAGGACAAAAACTAACCATTTCAAAACAAAAAACTAATCATTTCAAAACAAAAAGCAACTATTCTAAGACAAAAAGTAACCATTATAGGACAAAAAACATTCATTTCTTAACAAAAACTAACCATTTTAGGACAAAAATCATTCATCCCAAAACAAAAATTAACCATTGTAGGACAAAAAACAACCATCTCATAACAAAAACTAATCATGCCTAGACAAAATCCATTCATCCCTAAACAAAAACTTACCATCCTACGACAAAAATCATTCATCCCAAAACAAAAATTAACCATCTTAGGACAAAAAACAATCATCTCATAACAAAATCTAATCATACCTAGACAAAAACCATTCATCCCAAAAAAAAAGCTAACCATTGTATAACAAAAACTAATCATCTTAGGACAAAAACTAATCATCCAATAACAAAAATTAATCATTCTAGGACAAAAACAATAACTATTCTTTGTTTATTTGGTAATGATTTAGTTTTGTTCAAAATTAATATATCTTTGTTTTATAATGATCTAATTTTGATTTATGATAATCTGTTTTTGTTTAATTTTGTTTTATAAAAATAATATAATGTTTTTGTACTAGGATGATTTGATTTTGTTCTAAAATGGTCAATTTTTGTTTTGGGATGAATGGTTTTTGTTTAGGAATGGTTAGTTTTGTCTTATGATGATTAGTTTTTGTTTTAGCATGAATGATTTTTGTTTTAGAATGAATGATTTTTGTCCTACGATGGTTGGTTTTTGTCATAGGATGGTTAGTTTTGTTCTGGAATGGATGAGTTTTGTTATAGAATGAATGATTTTTGTTCTAGAATGAATGATATTTGTTTTAAAAAGAATGGTTATGTAATGAATAAATGAATGTTTTTTTTGTTACAAAATGAATGATTATTGTTCTAAAATGAATTCTACACCGAGGGAGGGGAGGCGACATTCAGGGGAGGGGCGGCGGTTGAGGATAGTGGCTGGGGAAGGGAGTGAGAGATGAGAGAGAAAATGAGAAAAAAAGGGACTTGGTGGCCGATATGGGGGTGGGCGCGGGTACAGGGGGCCACCGTGGGGTCGCCGGAGCGGCGCCCACCGAATGGTGGTGGTGGCGTCGAGTGGGGTGGTGGTCGGTGAAGGTGGCCGGCGGTGGTTAGGTGGTTCGTGGTGGTGGTGGTGGTGGTGGCCTGGTGGGTGGGTTTGGGAGGATAGAGAAAATAAAGGGGTAATTAATTTTGTGTTGTTTTTAATTGGGCATGTTTCTTAATTGGGTTGGGCTTTTAAAAAATAACTGAATTTTGTCAGAAGGAGGTTCAGGGGGTACCTTCCTCTTGGTACCCCCGAGGTACGATAGTATTTGCGTCCTGCAATGTGCTACATGTAGTAGCAGACTATCACCAGCTAATTATGATCAAATGCTGCCTCTCCTTATTATGTACTTCGATGTTGGTGAAGCCTCTTATCACTATGGTGGATACACACTAAAATTAAGCTTCACCTTAGCTTAATTAGCTTGGTGAATAATAAAGTGTATTTGTATTTAGATGTCGCTTTTTATGTGCAGACATATCGTTTTACCTCCTTACAAATTACACGAGTCAGTAATCATCATATATAATTAAAATTTAATCCATTCAAAATCCGGACTTCGGGTTACTTCGGAATTCTTTAGGCGTAGAGAACATGAACTACTTCAGTATTCTTCCGTAATCAAGTTCAACAATGCTTGTATCTAAAGAAAGAAGCACAACAATGTTAACACCTTAGACCAAAAATTCAGTGTCCGACACTTCGAGGACCTTGTGCAAACCAATCGGGTTAACACCTTGCCTGAATGCATTGCCTTCAATATACCTGCATAAATACAAAGAATGAAACAGGCATAGAGATTGTCAAGTGATGGCTTCTTTTATCTTCTGCGGATCAAATGGTTGGTTTAATTATGTAGACTTACATTTCCTTTAGGAAAGGGTGTTTATAGAATGTATCGGGAATTCGACCGCTGAATTGATTGTGATCTAAATACCTGTAAATAACACAACCTGATTTAGGGGATGGCCGGATGGAGTACATATGTGTAACTGAAAAATGAAATAAGGACGCCAGCTCTACGGCTCTACCCAACAAGGCATTACACTTAAAGTAGACCAGTTGGCGGTTCCAATAACCCCCCCCCCCCCTCCCTCCCTCCCGCGTGTTCAAGTTCATGCTCAAGTTGAGTGGCAGTCAATGAGCTATGACCATCCATATTACGGCGGGCTCAATTTCGACCACATTATCACTGCCTCATTTTCATTTTCTGATGTCTATGATATATAAAAGAACAACAAAGCATAGTGACCTAGCACCTTCAAACGTAATCATTGACAAAAGAAGTTCTCCAACTTGATTTCTTCTTATATACGAGTATGTTGTAAATAATATGAAGTCACTGAATCTTCAAGGTTCATGTTTGGAATATAACTCTAAGCAGATATCATCAATCCTTAACACCCTTGACCCAACAGCCTAAGGATAAGTACCATTAGAAGTTCAAAATGTCAATATGAAAAATGTAAACACGAATATTCCCCAAGCAGTAATGGAAGACCACCAAATACAGAATTCCAGAATTTGAATAGCATACACCTTTATCGGGGTTAAGTAAAGTAAGATTGGCTAGTCTACTGCATAATATGCTACTCTGTCAGATTTCGATTCGAAATCCGGAGTATTTTCATTTTCCAAATGTCACAGCACAGAGCTCATATATGGTAACTTATATTCTTAAGAATTCCTGTCATCGCATTTCAAAATACACATTAAATTAGGTACTTACAAGTATGTCAGTCTTGACAGACGAGAAAGCGCAGATGGTATGATTCCTGTCATTTTGTTATATGAAAGGTGCCTGGGCAAGAACAGCAAAATTCACAATATGTACCAACTACAAAGTCGAAAACAGGAGCAATTACAGTTTGAGAAGAGACTCTTTAATCCCAGGAATAAACCCATTACTTACAATATCTCCAAGTTTGTCAGGTTGGCAAGCTGAGCCGGAATTCCTCCAGTCAAATAGTTATTGTTCAGGTAACTATAAATAACATAGAAGAAGTTAATAGCAAACAAGATAATTTCAGAGAAAATGAGGCAGAGAAGGACGATGTAGACAACAATTAGAGTGTTGCTTACAGGTTACGGAGGGCAGGAAAGCACCCTTCGATGCGTATGAGTTCTCTAATAGTACCCACTAAATGATTGTTACCCAAGTCCCTACAAGTCACATAAATAGGTTCACCAAAATACATCTTAATAAAAATCATAAATACTTAAAGCACGGCGAATTAATAAATCTACAGGAGTGACGAATCTTACAAATGTCGCAAATTTTGAAGAGTACCCAATTCTGCAGGGATACGCCCAGTGAAACGGTTTTCATGGAGATACAAATACCTAAGTTC
Source organism: Spergularia bocconei (assembly GCA_963457585.1). Taxonomy (NCBI): domain Eukaryota; kingdom Viridiplantae; phylum Streptophyta; class Magnoliopsida; order Caryophyllales; family Caryophyllaceae; genus Spergularia; species Spergularia bocconei. Next base: position 24,163,905 of record OY734943.1, on the reverse strand, counting down.
AGGAAGGTTTGCCAATTCCCTGGGGATTTCCCCCTTGAAACTATTAAAGCTCAGATATCTGTAGAATAGAGATGTTAGATTTCAAAACCTCCCGGAAATTAGACAGCGAACACCAGAAAACAGACAATAATAAGGAATTGAAATTACTCACAGATGTGTCAGGCTTTTCAGTTCGCCTATTTCAGGGGGCAGAATATCCTGCAGTTTATTCCATCTCAGATTCCTATAAGAAAAGCAATCATATAATGAGAGAACTACCAAATGTTAAAAACAATATAGGTTAATAAAAACAGTCCTCAATTAATATAGGAAGAATTGGGTGAAATGGAAGGAGTATTAGATAATTCTTCAAGAATACCGCAAGATTAAGAGGTCGCTTGCAGTTGTACAAAAAAAAAAAAAAAAAAAAAAAGAATTACAATTCATCTTAAGTGCAGCACTGGAAAGAGTTTTTACGGACTACCGGCACTAAGCAAAACCAGTAACATTACAATCATTTAAAACAACGCAATATGTGATGATAAACACATAAATACCAAAAGGAGGTAAACAGAGTTACAGCGCCATCAGGCTATCACAAGCTAACCGCCAACAAGACTAGACTTCTGGAGGAGTCTACTACAAGAATCCTACCCACTTCATGTTCTACCAATTAAACATGTTTTCAGTGAACTTTAGATCAATCAAAGTCTCTTCTATTATCCAACAGGCCTTCACCATTTACTCACCCTACAACACTGATCCTTCCTCACTTAGTCCGCAACACGGTAAATACCACAGCATAAAGTCCCATATTTCATCCAAGTTCGTATTCTAGGGGTGGAGGTAGGTAAAGGGCTCTCCATTCAATACATCACAACCATGATCACGATACCCTCCATCTTCTTCAGTTCTCCAATGATTCTCCTATCATATTAAACCCAAATTATCTTGCAAGGTAGGAGCCTAGGCTAGAATACCTTTTCTTTACAAGCCTAAACCAATTGTTGTGTACTTTTGAGTTACTCCTACCTCATGCTAAAATGATGTGTTCGAAATTGTACGTTTCCTAGTATTATAACTCATCCAGCCAGACATCGAGGTGCAAGCTTATATAGCCAACACTCGTACCATTAACAGCTGTACTTCCGTAATTTTGAGGTTGAATCCGCTTGTGTCACAAAACTCCCAAAACCTACTCTACAATTGCCAGTCAACCATTGGATGATGCATCATCTATCTCGCAGAAAACCTAATAACAACCTTTAGAATAGTGAGTGAATTGCCTACTGATCCTAATTCTAAGTTCAGCTATCAACGCTGAACTTAAAAGTACTACACTTACGTGCCACAGAATCTGGGCATTTATTCCTTAAATCAATTTCAACTTTGTATCAACAAGTTATGTATCTTGCCATCCACGAAGACTACACTATCGACGAATCGCCTGGATAACTGTCATGTACTCATGTTAGGAACACTAAACAATTTCGCAGTTCTCATTAACGATATATATTTGGTGACTTCACACAAAACCAAGGCAGAATACAAAGACCAAACTATAATTTTTTCAGTAAAAGAGGAAACTAAGATTGCTATGAAACGATGCCGGAAAGGAAACTTTCAGGATCAGAAGTTCAGAACACTCAAAGCTATCATGACAAGTAATAATCCAGAGAATGAAGTTTTAAAGTGTTCAAAGAAATTTGAGTTTTAAGGCAGAAAGTAATCTCGAGAGAAAAAAGAGAGAGAGATTGTCATAGATGGACAAGAATGCCTTACAGAATTTTTAAACGCTTTAACCGTCCAATCTGAGGAGGAATTGGCCCTGTAAGCTTATTGTTGTGGAGGTCCCTGGCATATTGATTTTGACAAGTTAACCAGAGGCATGGATGACAGAGAATGTCAACACTATGAGGCCAAAGTTAATAAAGACACTTACAGCCTCTGGAGATCCAAAAGATTTGTCACAGCAATGGGAAAAGGCCCAACAATGGACACCGCATAAACTTCCCTGAAAAAAATGGAATTTATCAGTTCTCTGCACGCCCACCCTCCCCAAAAAAAAAAAAAAAAAAAAAAAGAGAGAAAGAGAAATTGGTGCGAGCTGCACCATGCAATAATTGTTCACTTCTGAGATATAGTTTAGTTATGCTTACGAAATAACTACAACAGTAAACAATATTTTGAAAAAACCAAACTGTAACAGAGTTAGCTTAACTTACAGCTCTGTCACAACTCTATAATCCCCTTGAACAGAGCAGGTTACACCAGACCAAGGAGGCAAATCACCATCTCCACAAGGATCATCACCGACCCATGAATAAACAACCCTCCATCCGAGGGACGACTTTATCTCATTCAACGCTTTCACTGCCAATGACAATGTATAAATGCAAATCTCAATAACTCACCGCACAATAAAGGGAGACCAACCAAAAACCTAAAACTAACAACAGAATGGCACAATTCCTGCCAGCACACAAAGTTCTATGAAACCAAACAACAAACTTATACCAAGCATCCACACAAGTGTGTGTCTCAGCAGAAGCCAATCACAATCTTACACCTTATCTCTCCTTGCCTCTTATGGCGATGCAAGAAAAGTTTACAATGTCATCAATATCACTGTGGTTTTTAATACAAGAAAAATATCAAAATTAATAACGCATATCTTACAAAAGGAACAACGCCATGAACAACATTCTTCATTCGGAAAACCCTAATTTGTTAACCAAGTGTCAATGACACCACATTGGTTATACACGATTTTACTCGAATCATTAACTACTACATCAAAAATCCTATCAACTCAAGTAGCACGCAGTCAATCTAACACTCTCCACTCCCATCTTCAAATTTGAAAAATACTACAAAATCAAATTCCATCACAAACAAGCAACAGCGATATCAAAACGCTTTTCATTTCTTTACTTAAAATCACGTAAAACCGCCACAACAGTCCGTAACTAAATTGGATAATGATGATCCCCAATCAAATACTCCGTATGCAATACCTCATCATACATCATACACCTGCTGCCATTACCAATACCAACACCACTCGATCACCTCGCGAATTACTGCCACATAACTAACACCGTACCGATCACCACCACATTATACAATTAGAAAACTACAAACAAATGTTAACGCCTTACTAATGTTGGCAGTATTACAGAAAGCTTCCAATTCAAGCTACTAAGCCCTAAAGTGGTGAATTACCCCAATTTACCAACGAATTGCGGAAAACATAATCACAATCAAATTACAAATTACAAATAACAGACCACAAATCAGAAATCATACCCTAGTACACAGCTCAATTATAATCAAATCACACATAAAATCATACTGAAATTAATTAATTTTATATAATCAGAGATTTTACGGGGGGGGAGAGAAATCATACCATCACGTTTTAGGGTTTTAGAGTGTGCGCCATTGAAGAAGAGCGGAAGCAGGATTGAGAAAATGAGAATTGATTGGCGCCAATTCGCCATTGATGTTATCTCTCTCTTTTTCTCTCTCCTCCGATTAATAATGATGGATTAAGTTTGATTAAATCAATCAAATTAATCAAATTGGGGATGAAAAGTAAATTGGATTGATTAATTAAAGTGGAAGAAGATCAGAATTAGAAGTGTGAAGATGAAGATCTGGGATTTCTGGGAAATGTGAACAAAGGGATGATAGTGGAAGTGTGATACTGTCAGTGTCGGTTTTGGTTAGTTTTTGCTCCACTTCCCGGGCTCGTCACTTCCTCAATTAGGAATGTCGTCTCGGTTTCGGTTTTGGTTTCGGGTCAGTTTGAGTTCTGTTTCATGTTATTTTAGCTCAATTACTAACTAATCGATGATGATCTATTTTAAAGGACGTTGATGTTGTGAAACGTGAATGGAATCGTTCAAACTTGTTTATTATTACTCCGTATAGGTAGGAACTTCTAATTTCGTTTTCTCGTCGTTGAACCAAAAAAAAAAAAAGTAGCAGCTTCAATTATTAGGTTATGATGTTCTCTTTTGTAAAAATATTTGGAAGTAATCAGATCCTAAATGGATTTAATCGGCACAAGATTAGTTTACAGTTATTTATTAACTCTCAGGTTCTCAGCTCGTGTGATATCAACGCGGTATACAATTTGTCGGCATATGAGAAGAGCCACGTCTGAATGCAAAAACACATTAATCCACCAAGCTAAGGTAAAGCTTAGGGGTAGTGTATATCCCATCATTTTGAGGTTTACCAACATTTACACAAGGATGCAAATGCAACATTTGATCATCATCATTAGCCACACGACTACTGCTAGTCAGACTGCTATTACGCGTAGTAGAACATTCAGGGGATCAACTTACATACTTTTGGTGTTGAAAGTTGATGTATACTCTTCTTCATTAATGCACTCTTTTTCCCCTATTGTCATTTCTTTCATCATCTCACGCAACCATGTTTCCACTTTTTCTTTCCATGAAGTGAATTCATATTTTGACCATATTTCATTGGGATTGAAGAAGTTCCTCTTATTTTCCGTTAATGTTTAGATATATAGAGCTCTGCAACATGAATTTATCAAACACGTAATTATTAGAGCTCTACTCTTATAGCTTTGCGCCATGAATTTATCAAACACGTAAGGCTAGATTGAGGTAAGATTAGAGTCGTAAACTAATGTGTTACTACGACACATTGTTTGTAATGTGCATAAGTTACATTGTTAATATGTAGAGCATTCCAAAACAAGTCAATATGTCACTAAAATTACTTCAAACATTATACATTGCCATGATTATAGATTCAACATTTCAACGTACAATTAAAGCTCATAATATCGATCGTACAAACTAATTGCATGCATAAACTAAAATTCATCAATTTGAACTATAGTTGGCACTTTATAAAAAGAAATTGTATATCCAATGAGTAATGAACTGTAATTTCATAATAACCATTTAATATAAGAGGGGTACAAAATAAATGAAGGACCGAAAATTAAAAAAGACGAAGAACTTTACATGATCATAATAAATGCCACAATGGGCTTCTCATGAAGAGAGTAGAGGATGAACAGGTTACAATTTACAAAATAAAATAAAAATAAATGACCAATTTGCCCTCTGATCACAAGATCCTAACAAACTCAACAGTACTTTGCTGTTCCCCCAACTCTCCAAAATTTATGGAACCCCCATGGGATGGGATTCTTCTAATCTTCCCAAATTACTATTTTACCCTTGTATCACCATAACAAAAAAAAAATGGACAGAGAATGAATAACCCTAGAGAGGTAAAAATTAATAATTACTACGAATTGTCTATTTCCACTATTGTTTCTGTATTTAATTTTGATTCTTTTACCAGAAACAAGCTTGGAAATAGACTAACACCATGCTTATATTTCTATAATAACTCTATACATTCAACAAATTAAAAAAAAAAAATAAAACAAAATTAAATTTCCTTCGCTAGGAAAATATTATAAGAAAATAAAAATTACAATTAATAAAACGAAAGTAAATGCATGCAGGGGCAATTAAGGAACTTCACGAAAACGACCTGGCCTGCCTGTTTCTTTCTTGTTTTCTCCATGCAAGCATTAATTCAAGAAAATGGTTGACGTAAACACGGCAAACGGCACCGTTTTACGTAGACTTCCGCTTAGTTGTGTAGAGGGTTTGGACCGCTGGGGACGAGCCGCTTTTCGACACCGTAACGAGGGTCAATCTCGGAGGAGGAGGGTGGAGACGGCGAAGGGAGGTGGCGGAAGTGGAAGCAGATGGAATTGTAACTAAACGGAGGAGAAGGGTAATTCTTGGACGATGGCGGTGGCGGGGCCGAAAGCGAAGGCGGGGAAGAGTTGATGCAGTAACGGTTGTGTATGAATGAAGGTATGAAAGGTGTTCTTGTTATTGAAGAAGGTTCAAAGACCACCATGTTTGAATTTGTTGTTGTCGGCCGCGGTGGCGTTAATGGTGATGATGATGATATTGTGAGGAGGAGAGAAAAGATTGTGATGGTGGCGATGGTGGTGGTGAGTGGAGAGAGATTGGTGGTTCTCGACATGGTTGAATTGAGAGTTTGGGGTTACGAGAGTTTTGAGGAGAGTTAGAATGTGAAAGAGAGGTGGAATAAATTGGATGGTGATTTATATGTATGTAGGAGTAGGAGTTGTTTTTGAGACTTTGAGTTTGTGTGTGACTGTGTGTGACAACTAGAAAACTACGCAAAAGTACGTATTTATATGGCTTGATAATTTGGCCTATGTATATGATGTAGTAGTACTATAGTTTGATTGTAATTTGGTTATTTGGGTAGGTCTTTTATGCAATACCAGATCATCACTTGGGTGTTAAACACATACTAGTAAAACTCGTGCTATATAACTGTTAATAACTAATCGTAAATCGTTTTAATATATAGACATGAATGACAGAATGAATAGAAGTTAAGGACTATTCTTGTGAGCTGTAACTATGATTCATGTAAATTTGTATCCAATTAATATCTACTACGCCTAAATAAATCGGATGATCTATATTCGAATAAAAAGGGTTTGTATCGAATAATCCAGGTTAATTAGTGGCTCCTTCATTCAATAAAGATAAATTTCCCTTGTATTAGTTATCATTTTTGACGTGTAATGCAACAATTATACATTTTTTTCAGCCATTGTGTCGAAGAAAATGCTAAAGAAACTTAAATTAGGGTCTTTGCAAAAGCACGAATGAAAGAAATTTGGTTCTTGATGTAATGACACTTTGCAAGTTTGAGAGAAAAAAGTGAAAACTAATCTAATGGATTTGCGAGTGCTTATACCACGGTGCACAATGCCCATGGTGCACCTCCTCACAATAGAGGAGTAGGGACCACACTTAGAATAATTTAAATTATTCTAAGTGTGGTCCCTACTCCTCTATTGTGAGGAAAATTATTCTAAGTGTGGTCCCTACTCCTCTATTGTGAGGAGGTGCACCATGGGCATGGTACACCGTAGTGTACCATATAATTTGCGCCCAATTTAGAGGCAACTAAATGTATACTCCTAAGTTCCAATTCTCTCCAAAATAGGTAAAAACATAAGTTGAATCCGAGTATCCGACTAAGGGAGGAAGTTTATTTGGTCTGAGTAATAAAGAGACCTACATGGCTACATCCGACTATGTGTCCATGAAAATACCTTCATTTTAAAGGTCAATATGTAATATACCACTGTAAGAAAATTCCAAACTCCACCCATAATATTAGATCCTAGGCCTAGAAGTTCTAAGTTAGATCTTGGATTCCTTATTATTACCATCCTCAACCTACGTCCATCATCTTAAATTCTCATTTGATCGTTACCAAATCCCAATTTCATGAATCTAATCTTTGCTTGAACATCATTACAATAAGAACAGACCGGTCGAAACGTACTAAAAAATCATAAATCAGAAGCTAAATCGTGTTATCTAAGGACTATACCGAAACCTTTTTATTTCGGTCCATCACATTGAACCGTTGTCCAAATCCCAATTTTAGGCAGAATTAAGAGTTTAAGACCGAACCAATTCCCATTTCAATTCAGACTTCGGACCGAATTTTACTCACCCACAGTCTAACCTTAACTCAACCCCATAGGACCACAACCATACATGAAGAAACAACTCCGAAAGAATAAAGAAAGAGTAACAACATGGGATGGCGGGGATAAGGGGGCTCCTGAAATTCAGAACTGTAGCTTCAGAGATACGATTTGTTGGTGAAAAGCACCGATCAATCCACCCAATCTGACTCCAAACAATTGACTTCTCATCTTTTCCCTCCCTATTACCTAAAAAATCAACCCAAAAAATCATGAACAAATCAAATCTAAATTGACTAGATTTCCCCCAAGAATCATTCAAATATAAACCCAGAAAAAAATCCCATCAAAAAAAAAGAAAAAAAACATGATCATCATTTTCATAATAACACTCATATTTTCTGTCTCCTCTCAAATTGCAACCTCAAACCCGACAATCTCAGTCACTCCGACAACCTTAAACAAATCGGGCGACGAAATCCGGGTCTCATGGTCCGACATATCGAACCCATCAAACCTAGATTGGCTCGGTATCTACTCACCACCCAACTCAGCTCACCACCATTTCATAGGTTACTTCTTCTTGAATTCTTCCTCATCCTGGGAATCAGGAAGTGGGTCCCTCTCATTTCCCCTGATCAACCTCCGTGGGTCCTACCAGTTCAGGTTGTTCCACTGGTCTGAGTCTGAGGTGGACCCCACCAAGAGGGACCATGACCAGAACCCACTTCCTAGGACAAAGCACCTGCTGGCTACCTCTGGTGAGGTCGGGTTTAAGAGCCCAAACGGGCCTGAGCAGGCCCACCTCGGGTTCACTGACAGGCCCGATGAGATGAGGGTGATGTTTGTGGGTGGGGATGGTGGGAAGAGGGTGGTCAAGTATGGGGAAGATGAGGATGATCTTGATTTTGTGGGTGAGACTAAAGTGGAAAGGTATGAGAGGGAAGATATGTGTGATAGTCCTGCTAATTCTAGTCTTGGTTGGAGGGATCCTGGGTTTATTTTTGATGGGGTTATGTCTAATTTGAAGAAGGGTAAGAGATATTATTATAAGGTATATTATATGGTTATGGATTTGTATTATATGGTGTGTTGTTTGATCTCATTTTGTTATAAAGTTTGAAACTTTGGTTGATTTTGAGGTGGATTTTGTTAGTGTTTGAGAATTGCCTGATTCGCGGTAGCTTAAGAGTAGTTAGAGCTTAGAAGAATGTTGATGGTAGTGTTGATTCATTTTCGGAAAGATTACAACTTTGTTTGATGTTTGAGGAAGGGCTAGAGATACTATTATAAGGTGCTCGTATATGGTTATATTATATGATGTGTTGTTTGATCTCATTTTGTTATAAAGTTTGAAACTTTGGACGTTTTTGAGCTTGATTTTGCTAGTGTTTGAAAATTGCCTGATTCGCGCAAACCTAAGGAGTAGTGGTTAGAACTTAGAAGATTGTGGATGGCATTATGACCAATTTGAAGTGAATGGAGTGGTAGTTGTGTGGCTGTAGGGAAGGGAAGGGAAAGAAAGTGTATTACTATAAGGTATTATGGTAATATAGATAATGTGTTGTTTGATTTCATTTTGTTATAAAGTTTGGAACTTTGGTTGTTTTTGAGCTTGGTTTTGCTAGTGTTTGAATAATACATGATTCACGCTAATATGATAGTGGTTAGAAGTTAGAAGATTGTTGATTATGATCTAATTAATAGAAGGGGATTTATAGTTGTCAGTTGATCTCATTTTGTTATAAAGTTTGAAACTTTGTTTGTTTTTGAGCCTGATTTTGCTAGTGTTTTCGAATTTACCTCATTCCCGGTAGATTAAGAGTGGTTAGAACTTGGAAGATTGTCTATGAGATTATGACCAATTTGAAGGGAAGGGAGTGATAGTTGTGTGATTGTGGGTTAATACTGGTTTTGCTATGCTTGTCTGTTTTCAGCTGGATTGTTGATTGGTCTTTTTTTTTTTTTTTTTTTGGTGATGTTAAGAGAAATTTGAAGTAGGGGAAGGGGTAGTGTTGTTTCAAATTCGGAAAGTGTCCAACTTTTTTTGATGTTTGAGCTTAATTTACTAGTGTACATGACATTGATCAATGGTTAAATACGAGTTTAATGATTATATTTGTTATCTAAGTTAAGATCAGGTTGTGATAATATAGTAGTAGCCTAGTAGGAATTTGTAGTCTTGTTAAGCTTCTCCCTTTTCAGCTGATCTGTTGGCTGGTTAGATTTACTTTTGATGCATGAGATGACTTGGAAATATTGAAGTAAAGGAAGAGGTAGAACAATTAAGAATTTGGTTCACTTTGAGCTTGGTTCGCTAGTTTGGATGTGATGAGTGATTGTTTTTGCACCTAAAGTACACAGGGACTTGGTTCATCAGTTATCTGTTAAATTTGCTGTGCCACTTTAGGTGTTCGCCTTTTTCAGCTGATATGTTTCTAAATTTAAAACTCGTATGTGTTTCACTCCTGAGATGGTTAGTTCATGCTTTGGTTAAAGATAACAGTCAGGTACTCAGGTTGTAGTACAAATGCTGGATTTTCTGCTTCTAATTTGAATTCGTAAGTGAATGTTTGGTCTGAAGTTGAAAGTGCATCTTCTTGTGAATGGTCACACTATTTGTGAAGTCTTGGATTTAGCTGTTCATCGTTTGGTGCTGTTGCTCAGCTTTTAATCAAGTTTTGTTCTACGGTTTTCCAACATAAAAGTTTTTTTTTTTTTTTTTTTTTTTTTGCCTGAATGTAGTTGTACTGAGTTAGTTCTCAGGGTATTCGTGGATTGTACAATTATGTTCTGGATAGTTGAATATTTCATGTCGGAGGAAAGACAATTGTTTCTAACTGCCTCTATTGTAATGTGTAGACAGTTGAGTAGTTGCTATTCCTTTGCGAAGGAATTAGATAGAAGTGAAACTTTGCTTTGTCAATGGTTTACAATGAGCTAAATACCATTCCACCTAGCTAGGTTTCATCACCTCAGTAGATGGCTATATATATGTTGTGATTCAGGTGCAACAAGCATTTTGCTAATTATAATTTATAGCAACTGATATTTCCTCTTCTTCTTGCTGTTAGGTTGGGAGTGATTCAGGAGGCTGGAGTCCTACCTACAGCTTCATCTCAAGAAATGAGGATTCTGATGAAACCATAGCTTTTATGTTTGGAGACATGGGAACTGCAACACCGTACAAAACGTTTATCCGTACACAAGACGAAAGCATATCCACGCTCAAATGGATACTGCGTGACATTGAAGCTTTAGGGGACAAGCCTGCTTTTATCTCACACATTGGAGATATCAGTTACGCAAGAGGGCATAGTTGGATCTGGGATAACTTCTTCAATCAGATTGAGCCTGTCGCCTCCAAGGTGGCATATCATGTCTGCATTGGCAATCATGAATACGATTGGCCACTACAACCTTGGAAGCCAGATTGGGCTGCTTATGGCAAGGATGGAGGTGGTGAATGTGGGGTACCTTACAGTCTGAAGTTTAACATGCCAGGGAACTCGTCCCTCTCTACAGGCACTCGTGCACCTGCCACTAGGAATCTATATTATTCATTCAATGTGGGTTCTGTGCACTTTGTGTATTTTTCTACCGAGACTGATTTTCTTCACGGGAGTGACCAACACAACTTTTTGAAGAATGATTTGGAGAATGTTGATAGAAAGAAGACTCCTTTTGTTATTGTCCAAGGCCACAGACCGATGTACACTACCAGCAACGAAAAGAGAGATACCCCGATTAGAGAGAGAATGATGCTCCACTTGGAACCTCTGTTTGTTAAGAACAATGTAACTCTTGCTTTGTGGGGTCATGTCCATAGGTATGAAAGATTTTGCCCTGTGAATAATTTTACGTGTGGACAAATGGGTGAGAATGGGGATAAACAAGGCGGATATCCTGTTCATGCTGTGATTGGAATGGCCGGGCAGGATTGGCAGCCTATCTGGGAGCCAAGATCAGAACATCCTGATGTTCCCGTGTTTCCTCAGCCTGAGAGATCTTTATATCGTGGGGGCGAGTTTGGTTATACCAGGCTAGTTGCAACAAAAGAGAAGCTTACACTTTCTTATGTTGGCAACCATGATGGTGAAGTACATGATATGGTGGAGATTTTGGCAACTGGCGAAACTTTAAGTGGTGGAGACTTTGGTGCTACCAGTGATAAAGAAGATATCACTAACAAAACTGTGATAAAGGAGGAATCAGGATCGTACATCTTATCCCAGGTTGTAAAAGGAGGAAGTATCTTACTCCTTGGGGCTTTCGTTGGATATGTTATCGGGTTTGTGTCGCGTTCCAAAAAAGAACCTGCTGCTTCAGGAAAAAGCTGGCTTCCTGTGAAGACCGAAGAGTCATAACTCAGAATCTCATTACAGCCTCTGTAAGTGCTTTTGCTCTATCTGGATTATTCTGGCCTACTGCACAAATACTTCTAGTGAGCTCATATCTGTTTGAAGACTTAGCAATATCATAGAATTCATCTGCTGGCCTGAAGTACATCTAGTGAGCTCATATCTATTTGCAGACTTAGCAATATCCTAGAATTCATCCGCTTCTTTGAAAGTACATCTAGTGAGCTAGGCTGAAAGCATATGATTTGTGTTCTTCATCTTAATGGCCACGTCATATAGGGATAGGCGATCTGTAAATAGTTTACGTTCCTTTTTTGTGTAATGTACAAGAAGAGCATTTTTGTGGTCACCATTTTTCAATAATTTTTAAGGTTTGTGTACCTGATATTCTAGTATCTGATACAGTATACGAAAATGATTGGGTGTAAGTGTGTAACTAGGTGGTACAAAACCATATTATTCCTTGTACATATTTTATCGAATTAATAATGCTGTGCACTACTCCAGTCTTTGATTTTGACTGATTTAGTTTGCGATTTGTGGTCGCTTGTGCATATATTGTTAGCCTTAGGCAAGTTGATGCACACAGAGCGAGCTGTTTTCATAATGCACTAGAGGAGAGACTGAGAGCCTGAGACGCATTAGGTTTAATCAACCCGATGTTTGAAAACTAAAATTGGCTACCGACACAGTAAAAATCTAGTATTCCATAAGTTGAAATGTCATAAGATCCATAAGTTATAGACTTCGTATTTACTGCTTGTGTACAAGTTTAAAAATCAAAGTATGTGAAATTAGACCAGTAACAAAGAATGAAAGAATAGAAGGCAATACAACAGTGGGAACTAGGGGAAGAACTACAAAATTTTGTTACAAAAATACAGTTATAAGTTTGGATAATGCTGTTTCTCTGTGGGTTTCACTTGTTAAGTATATGGCGAGCACGCTGGTTCGCCCCCTTTACCCTGGAGTTCAGTTCATCAATGTCCTTATCTAGATGATCAAGTGCTTTGTTTTGCCTGGAAAATCGACGCCGAAAGTATTATGTTAATCGAAGAAACAAGCATATAAAATAAGCTAAGTTTCTGAGAATATCTGACAAAATTAGCAGTTGGCTATGCCTGAACAGTGAAAATGAAACCATAGGGTGGCCATGATTTCAGAATAATCTGTCTTCATTTCCACACAAAAAAAAAAGTGTTTATTTTCGCGTGTTCTGCGATAGAAAATATTCTTGACAGGAGAACTGATCCACATTTATAAGGATGAAACAATGGATAACAAAGAGAAGGAAGGAAACTTACTTGTCGAGTTCACCTCCCATATCAACAGCCATACCCTTGAGGTCACCCAAAATGCTGCTAAGGTCATCTAGTCCATCATCTTGTTTTTCCTTCTCCATCTGACCAGACAATATAGGTTAAAGATCAATCAGGTCGGGTCTGCCATTGGTCATGCTACTAAGTTATAGAAGCATCAGTTTGTTTTGCATACCTCGATTTTCTGCATGGCAGTCACTGGACCAGTTGGCTGTGTTTTACCACCTGTTTTTCCTTTTGGTACAGGAGCCATCAACTTATCTTTCTGCTCTTTCGTTGCTCGTTTTGCTGGTTCATTATCTGCCAAATTATCGAAAAACATGAGCACTTTTATCTTATAGTCGCAACAGGCATCTGTTATTTGCAGATGAACAAAAAAAATAAAAATAAAAAGAAGAAGAAGAGAACAGGCATCTGTTATTTGCACTGGCAGGTGATCAGCAAGACAGGAAGACCATAAAAGCAACCAAATGGTACAATCAGGAGAAATTACCTGGTGTAATTACCGGCCCTGTAATGCTTCGTGTTTTCTTTGGCTTCCAAGGTTTGGAGAACATCCCTCCAAGACTGTTCAGCAACTTTTCGCCCTGAAAATTTACATTCAATCATCAGACATGTAGTTCTAGCTACAGTTCTTTGTTATCAGCAAGGTATCTCGGTTTAATAATCCTCATCGCTACTGAAATGGTCAGGAGTCATATTCATACCTTGCTCAAATCCTGGTCTATACCGGCAGCCATCTGGTGCGTCCTGTGAATCTGTTCACCTTGCTGATGCAAGGTTTCAAGGGTCTTTGAAGCATCTTCCCTAATATCCTCAGCTATCCTCAGACAGTTATTAACTGTACTCGTAGTCTCTTCAGACTTATGTACCGCGTAATTCTCAAGCTCCTGAACAGACTGGTTCTCCAAGCCTCCTGAATCACTGAAATCATTCTTGTATCTCTTCTTCTGTTCTTTTGTAGGGGCAGTGTACTGTCTGCCATTGTTATCGTCGTAGTCTGGGGTCACGAGTATGGGCTCTGACGATGTCCTCCTAGCCGGATTAAGCCCCGACTCACCATTAGGATGCGCAGGACTGGTTGCAGTAGATGCTGCATTGCTCTTTCTCATAAACCCAAACATTTTGACAATAATATCTTCTTAACTGCCCAAGGAGATACAATGATAGGTACCTCCAAAAAACTGCAAACAACATAATCACATATAATCTTAAATTCTTAATAACAACATCGTCTTCATCCTAGCGCGGCAATGCCTCTTAATATAAAGAGGCTACCGCTCCAAGTTGGATAACGGGGATTAATATACACGTAAGTACGTAACAATAATGAAAAAGACGATTTCCATGCAATCCTGAACCCGAGAACGAGACGACCATAAAAACAACATCTTTAACCCCAGTGCCTTAAAGGCTCCCGCCATAAGGCGGGGTAAGGGGGGGTCGGATGCACGCAAGCCTTACCCCTATTGAAACATAGAGAGGCTGCGCACGGATGACCCAAAAACGAGACGACCATCTACTACGAAAAATTTAAATTAGTCCTTTACATCTTAAAACCGAAATGTCGAATTCCCATGCAAGAAAAACTGCAGAATTTTTCAAATTTAATATAACAAACAAGAGAATTTGCAGGAAATACATACCTGTTTTTCAATGTGAGTCAGAAATGTGGGTGATGAATAAGGGCAGATCAAAGAAATGGGAAGAAATCCTCTCAGAAAAGAATGAGAGGAGAGAGAAAAGAGAAAGAAAGAAAGAGACGTGGGTCGTGGTTCCTAGAAATGTAGGAGAGAGAATTGAGAAAAAAGAATGAATGATTTTGGTGGGAAGACGTCAGAATGAGAGAACCAGTGAATCCCCCGGAAAAACAGAACAACCTTCCCTCTTCTCCCCTCTTTTGTTTATTTTCATTGTCGACCGTTTTATTTATGCAAATTGATAGAGGTGTATAATGTAGACACAATTAATTTGTCTACAATGTAAAATTGAGTTAGTAGCAGTAAAATTGAGATCAAAGTAGTAAAATTGTTTGCAATGAAAAATTCAGGTAGTAAAATTAATTGTGTGAGTAGTAAAATTTTGATAGTGTAGTAAAATTATTGCTGATTGTAGACACTTTTGGGTGTCTACACTGTAGACCTCTAGTATTGTCCTTTATTTATTTATTTGTTTAAAATTCTCTAATTGCACAATTGACCTTTGACAAGTCAATATATAAGTAAAGCCTACGAAAGTATATGAACTTATTTTTGCATTCGCTTCGTTGATATTCTTTCAATAAATGTTATGTCATTTAATCAAATCCGCTTTTCATGCACAAACTTGGGACTCGGTTTTGAGGAGTTAAAGGCTCGTGTGATTGAGAGTGAATCTTTTCTCTTGCTCTATATGCCAAACTCCAATCATATATTAGGACTAAGAAACTCACAATGTAAATTTATTTAAAAGTCGTTTTGATTTCCAAGGATGTAGATGGAACATCTGCGCTGCATGAAATTGACAATTACACTAGTTAATACGAAGTACTTATTATTTACATAAGCACATACTCCGTATATCTTTCAATCTTTGGCACCTTGTCCTTGGTTATGACTTATGAGTTTAATCTTGTAAAACAAGAGAATTGAAAAAAAAAAAAAAAAAAAAACCCAAAGTCGAGTCCAGACACTCCACACTAGTCCACAGAGATATAAGAACGTGTGGTCGGGTGTGGAAATGGTGCCCATCAAATTGGCCCATGAAAGATATTTAGCGAATCTCCTGTGAGTTTGATGTGCATATTGCATATGGCCTTTTTCATGGAGCACAACTACTTTCCTGTTGAAGAAAAATATCCTCGTGACCAATTTGCCAAAAGCATCTTTGTCCACTTCCGTAGCATACACGACCGAAAACGCCACTATTAGTCAAGTCGACGATATGAGTGTGCAGATACGACTATACGAGTTTATTAATCATCATCAGTGATATATGACATAACTTCAAATTAACGTCAAACAATTTCAAATAATTGACGTAATGTTATTAAATTAATTAGTTAATGACATACACTTCAAAACCATGCAAATCAAAAGACCAAGAATTGATATCTGAGTAAGTCTTGTGTGAGACCGTCTCATATGAGATTTTGCCTCGATATTTAATTGCACATGATAAATCGGAAGACTCGTCCCAAACAACGAAAAGTCATTGCGGAGGTTAAAACTTAAAATGTCTCATCCGAAATTCACCGTGCCGTAAAAGGCGAAAGAAAACCGTTAGCGGTTGGGTTTTCCCGCGAAGAGGAGCAGAAAGTAAAAAAATAAATAAAAAAGTTACTGATGGGTAGAAAAGCAGAAAGGTGTGAGAGGAAGAAGCGTAACGAAGAAGCACAAAAGTCAAGAACCCATCATCACAGCTCACACACTCACATTCACCGAGAGTGACAGAAATAAAAAGAGGGAAAAAATGTGCTGATATTTCTCACACCTCACTCTCTTCTCTTTACTCAGCTCACACTCTCACATTAACTCCTATCTCTCTCTCCCCTCCGAATTTCGATTATTTTCCACAAGAATTTTGGTAGGAGAGAGAAAATTAAGCTGAGCAAAATTAGATGGAAATGGCGGCTGCAAATTCAGGTCGGTGTACTTTAATTTCATCCTCGAATTGTGTGCCGATCATCTTCGATTTCAGCTTCTCTGCTTCTTCCAGAAGTTTCCGAGCTCCCTCCCCAAAATTCAAGCTTTCCAGAAGGATTCTGACTATTACAAATGTCGCCAGTGGTAAACATGTCAAGAATCCCCTCTCTGAAGATAAAGGTATAACGTAATAATGTTCCTTCTCTTTTAAGCTTCATTTTGTCTACATTGTGCTTATTTGTACTTTAATTGTTGGAGAATTTCCAAATAAATAATTGGTTAATTAATTATTGAATAATTAATTAATGGTAATTATTTGATGTGTCTAATTGTTGTTAAGTTGGTTATACATAACTAACTTATGGTTAATGTAATTGTGTGTGTAGATTAAATCAATGGCCATGATTTAATCTTATGGGTCACCAATTACATTATATATACCCCTAGGGGGTCCTTGACATTAAGACAATTCACAAGACAATCACAATATGACAAACATCATGATGAAATGATGAATTGAGAGAATTCATCATCCCACATTCATCTCCATGCATACTTCATGATCCTAGTGCCACTTAGTGTGTCGATATCGCTTGTGCAGGCGCTATCGGGGCTCTCTTTGTATCTCAAAGACTAATTCATAGGCCCATGCACGAGGGGGCGAATTAAGTCTTTAGGATAGCGATTATACGCGCCTAGAAGCCTACGATATGCCATAATCAACCCCTATATTTCTAACATTAATAAGTGTCCGAATTAATGCGTTATTATTTTATTTATAATCGTAATTGAATTGATTAATTGCAGATTTTATGTAGTAGTAGATTGGTGGACCGTAATTTATGCTTCAGAGTAGGAATTCATATCCAATTATTCGAGTTTTCATAAGGTTTTTGTCACGTGTTTGGTTCGTTAACGTGATTGGAAAGGAAAGGAAAGGAAGAGAAAGGAAATGAACTAGCTGTTCCTTTGTTTGGTGCGTTTTTTTTAAGTAGTAATCTCGAGGAATTGAAAGGAAATTTTGTAAATTGGAGTATTTTAAGGGCGATGATTTGCCAATGCGGTAATTACTATTACCAAGGCAGGTTCATCGAATTTGGTCCTTATAACAATGAGGATCCTCTGTCCCATTTCGTGTCCCGTTCCCTGTACCCCTTCAATCAGATTTTAGAAAACCATTAATTTTATAAAGTAAAATGCATTTGTTTAGATTTAATTATGTAATTGCAAGCCCAACCATTAATTTTATAAAGTAAAATGCATTTGTTTAGATTTAATTATGTAATTGCAAGCCCCTGATTGGAGGGGTACAGGGAACGGGACACGAAATGGGACAGATGATCCTTACTGGTCCTTATAATGGACGTATTTGCCTTGAAAAATTTGTCTTGGCAAAATCAACGCTGTTTTTTAAACTTTCTTTTCCTTGGAATTCCCACCGGTTTAGGAGGAAAAGAAGACAACTTTCTTTTGTTACTGAAAAATGTATCCTTTCATTTCCAGTCGAATCTTCAAAATGCTCGAAACCAAACAAGGGAAAAAACGTTTATTTTCCTTTATTTTCCGTCCAATTCCTTCCTTTGAAGTCGCGTTTTGTGAGAGGAGCTTATATGAATTGGTTTCTAATTCGACAATGTTGATTCCCTTGCTCAATGTACTTTCCTGTTAGAGATCTCTAATGCTAAATTATTACCTACTCGTATTACCTATTATATGTGGATTCTGAATTTCGGTTTGATGTCTACCATACTGTAGTGATTACAGCAGGCGGAGAAAAACCTTTTGCTCCGGATTCTGGATCGATTGCATCAAGCATTAAGCATCATGCCGAGTTCTCTCCTTCGTTTTCTCATGAGCATTTCGAGCTCCCAAAGGCGTACTTTGCTACTGCAGAAAGTGTTCGTGACATGCTTATTATTAACTGGAATGCTACTTATGATTATCATGAGAAGATCAACGTCAAGCAGGCTTACTATCTGTCTATGGAATTTCTACAGGTTTTCTTTCTTTCCTTGGTTTACTGTATGACGTAACCCGTATGAACTATATATAATTGTTGTAGTAGCACCACAAGTAATTAACTTGGATAATTTTTTGGTAGTGAAAGTTGTTGTTGAAGTTATATTGTAATAATGTTTGGTCTTTAGGAGTGACTTTGTGTAAGCTTAATGTGTTCCTCTTAGTGTAGGGCAGAGCTCTGTTGAATGCAATTGGCAATCTCGAGTTATCAGGTGCCTATGGAGAGGCTTTGAGAAAGCTTGGACACAACCTTGAAGCTGTAGCTGAGCAGGTTAGTTTTAAAGTGAATTCATTCCGAGGTTTGAGTTCATTAATAGGACTTTAATAAAATGAATTCTATAGTCTGTAGACTCTGTATAATATGTACGGCGAAAGAGGAAAATGCAGTGTTTTGGGGTAACAATGAAACCCAAAACAACATGCCGATAGTTGTACAAGTAATGAGGTTTGAGTTGATTTCAGGATATTAATAATGTGAGAGTGACAAGAATTTCTCTAATCACACAATTTATAAAACGCTTCTGAAACATCTGATCTCAAAACTCAAAGGATAACATGCTGAAGTTTTAGGCCTTGATTATATGGATGTCATAATGTCATTTGACCTTGAACCCATATTATGTTCGTGCCAGATACCTGGTGCAGACACTTAACCTTTTAAAGTTATGGCCTTTTGGCCCTAATTATGAAATTGAATGTCCACTTTATCAAATGTAAGGTCTTTCTCATTTGCATATCATACCATTGAATCCTTACAACTGAGTTCAGTATACTGAGCTTTTTTAGTTTGTGAAGATTCGACGGTCTTTATCATCTATATTCCAATCTAATAGCGCCTGTCAATTATGAGGTCCATATGTATTCAAAAGGCTACAGATTCACTTTTCTGATTCTGTATCCAGTGCAAAATGCTTCCTGCTTTAACTTACTGAATCTTGTGAATAATCAACAGGAGCCAGACCCTGCATTGGGGAATGGGGGACTAGGACGACTTGCCTCTTGCTTTTTAGATTCTCTGGCTACGTTAAATTACCCTGCATGGGGTTACGGACTTAGATACAAGCATGGGTTATTCAAGCAAATCATTACCAAAGATGGTCAGGAGGAAGTTGCTGAAAACTGGCTTGAGGTATGAGGGCCTGGTTCAATGCTTGGACATGAGATTGCTTCCATCGGAGCATGCAGATTTCAATCTATAGGATCCTCTCTACCAAGTTATCTTTTTGACAACTAATTTTTAAACTCCATGGTCATTTAACTATTGACACAATTGAACCATTTTCTTTCAGATGGGTAATCCTTGGGAAATTTTAAGAAATGATGTCTCATATCCGGTGAAGTTCTACGGTAAAGTCATTACAAGGCCTGATGGAAGGAAAGATTGGATAGGTGGAGAAGACATAAAAGCTGTCGCCTATGATGTTCCTATTCCTGGATACAAAACCAAAACCACCATTAATCTTCGATTATGGTCTACGAAGGTTCCATCACAAGACTTTGATTTACATGCTTTTAATGCCGGTGATCATGCCAAAGCGTACGAGGCATTGACAAATGCAGAGAAGGTTTGTGCCGAACTCTACTTTTCATAATCACTGAAGATTACTTACATAAATGTTTAGTGACTTCATAAGCGTTCTTGGAGTTACTGTTTTAAACCATCATGCTGCTGCTAAACTCAAGAGTGAAACTGTTTCATGTTCTATCATCTAAGTCCCTGCATGTCTTGAAGCAAATCTCTTTAATCTCTTCAATATTTTCAAGATGGAAATTTATTTTAATGTCACTCTGGCTTGTTTGGTTTTTCCAACTATTTTTCTAAAACTTTTTAACTTGTGTTCAAAGTTCATCTGTTTTTTGCAATATTTTTTTTAAACCTTTTTATTTATTTTGACGACTTTCTAAATTTCCTTTGAAATTGTTTAAATATTTCTAACATGTTTACAACGTTTTCGAAATTTCTTGGCGTACACAAGACGGTTACTGGATGACGATTCATGTTAGCCGACCCCAAATCATTTTGGGAATAAGGCTTGGTTGTTGTTGTGTCACTCTGGCTTGTGGACGTTTTTAGCCCCACCAACCTTTAAGTCTATATATGATTTGCCGTACTTTATCCTTGCAATCTTTTCCAGGAAAAAAAAAAATCAACAAAAAAAAAAAAAAAAAAACAGGTTGAAAGCTTCTAACAAATTAACATGTATCTTGCATCCCAACCTAACAGATATGCTATGTATTATATCCTGGTGATGATACGTTGGAAGGAAAGACCCTTAGGCTGAAGCAGCAGTATACATTGTGCTCTGCTTCCCTCCAAGATATTCTTGCACGCTTTGAGAAGAGATCAGGACAATCTGCTAACTGGGAGATTTTTCCGGAGAAGATAGCTGTACAGATGAATGACACGCATCCAACACTCTGTATCCCAGAGCTCATTCGAATATTGATGGATGTCAAGGGTTTAAGCTGGGACAAAGCCTGGGACATAACAAAAAAGTGAGTCATACACTTTGCTAATTGAACAATTAACTACCTAAGTGTTGGAGATAATTTGATGATGTCATTTGTTTCGTACCTCCAATATATACTGGTCCTACCAAATTTTATGTAAGTCATCATAGTGACTTCAAAGGAAGTTCTAAAGCTCTCAGACATCCTGGCTGGAGCAGTTGTAAGGCATGACAATATGACATGCCCTATTTAGCCTAGACTCATTGTGTACTTTTCTGAAGCTTCACCTTGATAAGTGAAAATACCGGAATGTTCACTCTTTTTTGACCTTCTCTCCAGGACTGTTGCATATACCAATCACACAGTTTTGCCAGAGGCACTAGAGAAATGGAGTTTGGAGCTTATTGAGAAACTGCTTCCTCGGCATGTTGAGATCATAAAATTGATTGATGAGGAGGTAACAGATTACTCCTTTTTAGCATAGTTTGACTCTCTGGCTGAACATGTTTATCCACTCTCGTTTTTACTTTCTAAATTTGTTGTTTACTTGTTTTACCAGCTATTAAATACCATTATAGATGAATATGGTACTGAAGATCTTGACTTGCTGCAAGAAAAGATACTAAGTATGAGAATTTTGGACAATGTAGAGTTGCCTGGATCTGTATCAGAATTGCTTGTTAAACCTCAAAATGGTTCTGTTGTTATTCCCACTGAAAAATTTGGAATATCTGGAGATGAATCTCTCGAAGGGAAAGAGTTATCTGCAGAAAAAGAAGAAACAGAGGCTGTAAAGGAGGGGATAGTTGATACAACGGATGTATCTGAAGCATCAGTTGCTCAAGAAAAATCGGAGCCAAATTTTAAACCGGATCCAAAGCTACCTAAGGTTGTTCGTATGGCTAACCTTTGTGTGGTTGGCGGGCATGCAGTCAATGGGGTTGCTGAGATACATAGTGAGATAGTGAAGAATGATGTCTTCAATGATTTTTACAAGGTAGACTCCAATAATGAAACATTACTTTCATATTTTAACCTGTATGAAATATTGAAATGGAGTTTTTGCTGACATTGATGAGATTGTCCTTGTCTTCAGTTGTGGCCTGAGAAATTTCAGAATAAAACAAATGGTGTTACACCTAGAAGATGGATCAGCTTTTGTAATCAAGCTCTAAGTAACATTATCACCAAGTGGACTGGATCAGATGACTGGGTTCTTAAAACCGAAAAGCTTGCTGAACTACGAAAGGTAAATTGAGATTGATTTACCTTGATAACTAGATAAGTGCATTTACATAACTTCTTCGAGAGATTGTTTTTGTTAGATGCTACTTCACTTGTAAATTTGCTAATAAAATCATCCTCAACCTGAGCAACTCTCACTGTGTGAATGTCTTTAGTACATATTGGAGCAAATTGTGGATTTTAGAGTGGATTATCTTTGATCTTATTCTATAGAGCATAAATGGCTGCATATTTTTCAACCTGTTTCCAATTATCGATTACGTCTCATTATGGATGTGTTTAAGTCTGTTGCAATGAATTCCAGAATTTAATCATTTTCCATGGTATGAATTTTGTCATCTTCTCCTACATGATGAAAAATCTTTTAATCATATTATTAACATGCCCGCAGTTTGCTGATAATGTGGAACTTCAATCCGAATGGAGGGAAGCAAAGAGGATCAACAAGATGAAGGTTGCAGCATTTCTAAGAGAAAAAACCGGATATGTTGTCAGCCCAGATGCAATGTTTGATGTTCAGGTCATTTTCAGCTGTATGAAGTATTTATGCTTATTATGATTACTGTCGATTTTGTACATGCTATTGTCTTCTAAACTATAGACCATGAAGCCTTTCAACTGTGTAAACTTCTATGACAATGCTGAACAAAACATGGTACGTGTTTCGTGTAGAAAATGATAATTATTTTGTTAAGGCTTCATCTGTTAAAAGAATAACCTTTCCTTTGCTGGTCATGGATATGACAGGGTTTAAACTGCTATACGGAAGTTGAGTAGTAGCACTTTATGTCTTGTATTGGTATTAGGGATATAGATAGAGT
This sequence comes from Spergularia bocconei, assembly GCA_963457585.1. Lineage (NCBI taxonomy): Eukaryota > Viridiplantae > Streptophyta > Magnoliopsida > Caryophyllales > Caryophyllaceae > Spergularia > Spergularia bocconei. The sequence continues at coordinate 24,140,526 of OY734943.1, read as the reverse complement.
TCAGCCACGTGGTAGTATGATTCTCAAAGTTGGTCTTAATGAATGAATTGGTCCTTCAGGTGAAACGTATTCACGAGTACAAGCGCCAATTGTTGAACATCCTGGGAATTGTTTACCGTTACAAAAAGATGAAAGAAATGACTCCTAAGGAAAGGGTTACTAAATACGTACCTCGTGTGTGTATTTTTGGAGGAAAGGCATTTGCCACATATGTACAAGCTAAGAGGATCGTGAAATTTATTACAGATGTAGGTGCCACTGTAAACAAGGATCCTGAAATTGGCGATCTTCTGAAGGTATGTTTTATCATGACATGTCAAATAGACCTCATGATCGTTACTTGCATCATATAGCCTACACTCATATGCACATGTATGTTTTACACCGGGTTTTAGGTTTGTTGTTGTTATTAGAACTTTTAAATTGAATCATCTTGTTTTCAAGTGTCATAATTTTGGAAGTACGCTTGTAATCAACATCACGTGTGAGCATGTTTAATGTAGTTTTTCTCAGTTCTCCCATCAGCTTGTCCATTAGTATACTCAAAGTCTGAACTCGAGTATGTCTCATCCGATAATTAACTAACTGATTATTTGGGTGATGGTAGGGTTATCATCTTGTTCTTCAAGAGATCCTAAAGAATACTGTATCCATCATCTAATTGATTTATTGCTACGTCTTATGCCCTTCATCTTATCTTGTTGTACACTCTGTCCTCAAACCTCTTCCTTTCCTTGAAGGTGGTGTTTGTCCCAGATTACAATGTAAGTGTTGCTGAAGTGCTTATTCCTGGCAGTGAGCTCTCTCAGCATATCAGGTAGATATTTCACATATTTTTATTGACCATGGAGCTCTCAATTGTTTGAACTAATTTCACCTCTGCTCACACAAAGTCAAAAGTAGAAACGTTACCATAGTCCTCACAGTTGTATCATAGACATATATATCTGATTCATATGTGTTGTGTAAATCAAGGCTAATCACATGTCTTCCTGATGAAGCCCTTCTGTACAGTGATGGAAATGATAAAAATATGACTGACATTCTTCTTAGGTTTATTTCTGCCAGCTGACTAGCCAAGCTTGTATAAAAGTAGTAAAATGTACCACTTTCGTGAAGTATGTTTAGTCTACAGCTATCTTCCTTGGCGATTATTGTGACCCTTATGAGATATGTAGCCAGGCACCAAATGAAGTGGTTTGTATCCAAGAAATGATCATGGGACTTTCTTTAATGGTTATGGTACTCCCTTGAGTCCGCAACCAGCTATAGTCAGTCCCCTTGACATGTCTTGTGTGATCTTGACATGGCAGTGGCTAGTCAGAGTGATCTTGATTCTTGATACACAGTTGAGGTTTAAGATACCACTACTGACATCAAACTGAGAAAATACCTGGGACTCTTCCAGGAAACTTTTCTGCTCACCAGGCCCTAAATACCCATTACTCTGCCAGTTTTTCTTTGAACTGTTCCCTCAGTATGCTGATTAAATGTAATTTCGATCATTAGTACTGCTGGAATGGAGGCCAGTGGAACCAGCAACATGAAGTTTGCAATGAATGGCTGTCTGCTGATTGGTACTCTTGATGGAGCTAATGTCGAAATAAGGGAAGAAGTGGGAGACGACAACTTTTTCCTCTTTGGTGCACAAGCTCATGAAATTGTCGGTCTTAGGAAGGAGAGAGCCGATGGCAAGGTAAAATGTCATATGCGAATTTAGAACTTTCTGTTTTGGTCATGATAGTTGCTGAGTCTTCATGCAGTAATGAAAGCACATATTTATTCTATACTTGAGCAAAGCTTTTTGCTAGTTACTAACAAATGACTTGTTGCTTGTAATCAAAAGTTTGTGCCTGATTCACGCTTTGAGGAAGTAAAAGAGTATGTTAGGAGTGGGGTTTTTGGTGCTTCCAGCTATGACGAATTGATGGGTTCCCTAGAAGGAAATGAAGGTTATGGCCGAGCTGATTACTTTCTTGTTGGCAAGGACTTCCCCAGTTACATAGAATGCCAAGATAAAGTTGATGAAGCATACCGTGATCAGCAAGTAAGTATCAGAAAACGTTATCGCATATTCTTATTAAATCATAATAACTGTGATGTCATTTGGATTCCATATTTTAAGTTCTTGTGAGAAGAAAGTACAATGACGCATTTCACTTTTCCACTTGGTGAAGTGAGGGATTAGTCCCTAGCTATGTTAACCATTCAAAAAAAAAAGCCCAGACGCGGAATTTTGCTGGCCATGCTCTGTGCACGTTATTTCTTCTGAAAGGTTAACTGCTTCATCTATAGGGGGGGGGGGCTTGGGGGTGAGCCATTTATCTAGCCGCCACTTTTATAATTCAAATCCCTCCCTCATTAGAAAGATTTGTAGCCTTATAGGGGAGAACTTCACTCCTCCCCTTCGGCTCTTTCTCCCTCTCTAGTAATCCACTTGCGCTACCCAAAATAGGTTTATGATATGTATCTTTACACAATAACACCCCACCACCCATAGTAGGAGATTGTATGTATTGGCGGTGTGCTTATAAATAACTTCAGAAACGTAGCCAAAGTTATGGGGTGGGGGGGGGGGATAAGGGCTCTCATATACTTGTCAGCTTGTCAGCTTGTGTCTATAGTCTACAAGACTGTTTTGACATTGATGTTATTAAGTCAGATGTAAACTCATGCATACTCTAGTACTCCAATCCCACGTACACGAAATACTCGATTTTGGAACTGAAAATAGCTCTTTACCAAGTATATTCATGATGCTGCTGTCAGTGCTGACCTATTTATGATTAGGACATCATCTCTGTGAGGTTGTTCACAATACCGTGGGACTGTATCTTGTTTATTCATCACTGATAGAACTATGCAAATGTCAAGTTAGCTTACTCATTTTGGTGATGGAAATCATGGAATGTATGACATGTTGAACAGAAATGGACTAGAATGTCGATCCTCAACACAGCTGGTTCATCCAAGTTCAGCAGCGACAGAACAATCCACCAGTACGCAAAAGATATATGGGGAATTGAACCTGCTCCACTCTCGTAGGAACTCTCAGCCATCTAGAAGCTCGTGACTTCCACAGAAGCAATTCTATCAGGTCTGTAAGTGAAAAAGTACATACTCTGATACTCGTGTAGATTTAAGATCATGCTCAAATAAAAAGGAGTCGTTATTGACACTCTAAAACTACTCTCCAACACTCCCGCTAAGCTCACTCCCATTTGGTAAGTTAACAGTGTGGAATGGGAGTGAGAGTGGGAGTGCTAGAATCCTGATATTGAGTGCTGAGTAATATGCTCCATACAAGTTAGATGTGTACGGTGTACGTTCTCAATGTCTTTAGTTCAGATTCAGGTTTAGATTGTAACAATTCTTGTGAAATTTGGTGGTCAAGTTGTAGATTACGAATATACAAAAACAGATATTTCTTGGCCGTGAATTCCCAAGGATTGAGTTCTACGGAGTATATGTCAAGGCCTAAATGCGGCCTCAATTCTCTCTACTCCCTTGCAAAGAAAAAAACTTATCGAGTCACATTATGATTTATGACATTAACTTGAATGTTGCAACGTTCGTAGAAAGTGAAAGGTTGTCGGCCTCGAGTCTAATACACTGTGTATATTGGATCCCCCTCGAGTTGCCAGTTTGGTTGTACAAGTACAACAGTCACATTTGGGTGGAAAGAAAAAAAGTTGCGTTTTGCAATGTGCATCAAAATGCAAAAAATACTGTTGCTGCCCAGGCTCGAACTGGGGACCTTTAGTGTGTGAGACTAACGTGATAACCACTACACCACAGCAACCGGGGAATGGTATTCTATGAGCAATTTATTATAATATTCTCTAAGTTGGTGGTTTTAGCCTTAGGATTATTTGCAAATCTCCAATCATATGTGATAAAGCTTCAATTGTTTGTTCTAAAGCTTCTCAATGTGAGATAGGAATCAAATAATGAGAATAATACAATTCTAACTACTAAACCAATAATGAGTTGAATTGGATCAAACGTAAAGTAATGTCTTCTAAGAAGGTGTGAACTTTGTATAGTCGAAACGAAACTTCGCTGAACTAAATGAGCAACCAATAATTAATGAAGTTCTAATTATTAAAACATAATTTTATATCGCTAGTGAATCAACTAGAAATGTTGAGTCAAATAATACATTTTATCTCATAGGTCAACTGATCAAATAGCTTTATCAATTCCTATTTGAACCTAAAGGTATCGACAAGTCATTTAGTAACATAGATAATCCAATGTTTGATTAACTATCCATTATTCTATTGTAGGAATACGATACATTGAATTACTCCAAATATTAAGACTATATCACGAGTTTTACCTCAACGTTTTTACTTTTTAGTGGTCATTTGGTTAGCTGGATGCTAAAAGATGATGGGCCTACTACTAGAAATTGATTTGCCAGTCGCCGCAAACGGGCCTGCTCCTTGATGCTCCTAGTGTACGATGGGCCCATTAAGTGGTCGCATCACGCATGACCTTTTGATTGAAATCCAATGCTTTCGAGAGTGAGACTAGTTCATTAGTACAACCTCTGACCTAAAATGATAGCCATGGATGTACAATTTGTACCACTACAACTCCTATTACCAAGAGTTTTTCTTAAAAATATAATGGATCACCTCCAAGTGAATGATTAAGTAATCGAATCACCTCGACAGATATTTTTATTGGCGCGTTATATTAAGGACTAAGCAGTGTATTATTTTGTGTGCACCACAGAGTTTTTCTCGAACTTGTAAACACCAGCCCTTGTAGGGGATTGACTTTTGAACTCTCATCCACGAACTTGACATTTGTCCAAGTCCTATGTTCATATACATGTAGGTAAAATGTCAAAATATGGTAAAAGTTAATTAGGGGCGGCCTAAACAGCCTCGACATAACATGCCCAAGCTCCGCCACTGATTACATGTTTTTTCACGAATAACGATTTGAATGGACACTGTAAGTCTGTAACCTTACATGACTACAACTACGTTATGTTCATGTAATCATGTCCCCGTAATTTCTTACAACGGCTGTAGTAGATGGTTAATGGACGTTGATTACCAGCGAGTGAGATGAGATGTCATAATCTTTGGTCACAACGATGGCAAGAATAAAAGGTTATTATACATGTGGGGAAAATGTGACTTGTGGCTACATATTTCACATCATGTATGTTGCATTTGTAATGTAAATCAAGAGTTTAAATTACATAAAACCATATGGATCGGACATCTAGAAACATCCTATTTCCAGTATATGCAAACACACAAAGTCGTATATATATGGAGTGATTTAACTTAAGACACCTTATTAAGTTATTGTAAGAGAAGCCATCAAAAAGTACGTAGTACATCGGTCGAAACACATTAGTTCAATCAACTTTCTTCTTATAACCCGTTGGCAATAAAGGGATCGCATTACCCACTTGACTTGTAATTTGCATTATAAGCATGTTTAGGTGTATGTTTATCTCAATTATCTTCCGAAGTGGTGTAATTTTTCATTAAATTAAAGTAGTGTCTTCTTCTACAAAACAATTGATTTCCTACTTTCAGTATTCGTTTTAGTTTATACTTGGACCAACTCATATTCGATAAATAATAAAAAAATTCACTTAATCACTAAAGTTTCGTACCATGTAGCAAGTAGTAATTTAATTACCAACAATTATATTGAAGAGATCACCATATGACAAATAACAACAATCTCATGATACGTTATCATTAGATCGTATCAATACAAAACGTGTGAAACCAACTAAAATCAACTATATATACATAATACTCCATAGAATTGGTGGATTTAGAATATTCATGTCGATCGAAGGATGACGATCTCGATTGTATAGTCACACTTCAAGTGGGTGTATGTAAGCGTAAATGTGTAATAGCAAAGTGAGCCCCTCCTTCCTTTATACCCAATTTGCAATTAATTTCTCCCATTAATCTCATTCTCAATTCACACTCAATCCATATTCTACCCGGACCCCGAAAACCCAAATCCCCCAAATTTATAACTCATATATACGCGACTCATTTAACAGGCCGATCCGTTTAACAGGTCTAATCGTTAATTTCTCCCATTAATCTCATTTTCAATTCATAACCCATATATATATACCCGACTCGATTAATTTCTCCCATTAATCTCATTTTCGATTCACACTCCATCCGTATTCTATCCGAACCTCAAAAACCCAAATCCCAAAATTCATAATATATATACACCCTTTTCATTATTCAACAAATCGACCCGTTTAACGGTTCTAATCGTTACCCGTACCATTTATAGTGTGAGGTTGACGCCATATTATAATTTGCCCCAAAATTTTGTTATCTCTTTCCTTTTCATTTTCTTTCTAATCGCTAGCTAGTATTTGACAGCACTCACATCACCACATTTCCTTTCAAACTTATAAAAAAAAGGTTCCCTCTTTACGCGTCCCTTCCTTTCACCATATCCTCCTCCCCTAATCTCACAACCCTAAATTCCTAAAACCTCCCTCTCTCATTTTCTCTCTCCTCTTTTTTTCTCCTATTTGACATAAATTATTGTGAGAAATCTTCTGAGTTACGACTTACGAACTACGTTTGGTTTGATTTCACGGGATACCGTGACGGGGAGGGTAAAAGGTAACGAGTCAACTGAATATGGACTCGGACTTGAACTCGAACTCGAACATGTCCCGGGATCCAGTTGACTCGACCTGGTCACTCCCCGACTCGGACTCCGACAACATGAGCTGGTCTTATCAACAGAGTATCCTCTCCGACTTCCCGTGGACCACAACCTACGATTCTCCTCCTCATCAGCTTGTTGGACACACTACCGCTCTTGATCGGCAATCGTCTCCGCTAGCTGACGTGGATGATTACCAGCCGTCGGATGCTCCACCAGCTCCGTCATCAGCCGTCGGCGGCGCAAGCTGTAGTGCAGCGCCGACGACGTCGAACGCGTCGTCGAGCTCGTCGGAGGATCCAGGGGATAAATCTTCTTACAAAACCGCCTCCGCCACCGCCGCCGCCGTAACTTCGTGAGTGGCGATCACTACCGTACCACTCATTTCTTTACATTCTATTCCAATTTTTTTTCTTTTAAATTTTGATTGAGTGTTTTAGTATGGTAATTTTATATTAATTACCGGAGTAGTTTTGAATTTGATATGTGTGTGAATAATTTTTACCGTGGGGTAAGAGGGAGGGGGGGTAAATAAAAGGTGTATAAAGTACTAGTACTTTATTTTTTGTGGCAGGGTTGGGTAAAGTGAAAACACGAAAATATAGGGGGGGATATTTTTGGGGATCAGTGCAAAATGTGTTAAATAAAGTTTGGGGTGTGTTTGAAAGTTACTTCGCCGCAATAGCGGCGGGAATGCCGTGCCTGGCGGGCTCGATTCTTTTGTTGTTTTCCCACAAAATCTTGGCTTGCTTGATATTTTTCGGAGGAGATACTCTGTCTCGTTTTGTGTTTTCTTGTGTGATCGAAAACTTAATTAATTGTTTTACTATAATCCATTTTAGACGACCTTGTTAGATGAGTTATTAAATTGAGTTATGTAGAACGAATGTTGAGCTATATGTGTCTTGCTTGAGTAGAGTAATGTCCGATTTGGGTTGTTGTTGTGAGATTATCTTACTCAAAGTCGACGAATTTTCTGCTTTAAAGATGTGTTGGACAAATTTTAACCCTTTGATTGAAAAATGAAACTTAAATGGAGTGAGTAAACAAAGCTTATTTTTCCTAAAGTGTTGCTCTCGTAATTATGAATGGTTTACATTTGTATCGTATACATGAGAGAATTTTAAACCACGATAATTGTTTAGATAAATGGAGAGAGTAAACAAAGCAAGCAAGTTGATGTGTAGGAGGGGGGGGGGGGATGTGAAAAGAATGGGAAGAATGATTTCCATAAGGAGAAATAAGAAGAGGGTGCATGCATATTTGTGTAATGTTGGGAAGGTGGGGAAGAAGTTTTAGTGTCACATGGGGGGTATCTTAATATAAGAATAATAATATCACTCATGTCTTTAAATTGGATGGGCTAAATTAGAGTAAGGTGTTGTTGGATGAATATATATCTTTGCTTTAATCATACTATACTAGCTGTTTGGTGGGTATCTACTATCTCTTAATTAGTCTAGGTGTGGTGCTTTTTATTTTATTTTTAGTGGTCCTTGAATATTAGTCTAACATGCTTAGCATCTTCATTTGACGACAGCTGATACACATACATGTGATGTACTGAATCTTTATATATCGCAACATAAGAAGTGTTACCTAATATTGTGTCATTAAAACGGAAATTCGTCGGCATTAATCTGCCCGTGTGGCTCCTTTTGAATAAGAAGAATTAGGTTACTTTTGTCGCTTTCGTGGAAGTTGTAAATAGACTATAGAGGTATGCACAACTTAGGACTAGGCTTATAACTTGTAAGAGTCTAGTGACATAGTTGCTTCTCCTCATATAAAAATTTGAAAAGTTTCTTAAGGGTGCACTTCATGTAAGTACTCCGTACATTAAATTTCTTTGATATTACATTTGCGTGCTAAGATGGTCATGGTCGGGTGCAATTTTGAGAATTTTGTGTTTACATAGGTTTATTGGCAAAAAATGTGAAAATGATCCTACGTACAAATAAAGGTGAAAGGTGGTGACAAACCAATAATTCTTTTTTTTTTGTATTATAATTGACTTTTGATTTGAATTCCTCATATATTAGTAATCCAAATGAATATATCCTTGAAATCAAATATGAAGAAAAGCGAATGGTAGTTCATGCATGTTGTCTCATTACCTTCATTAAGCAGTGTGTGGTTTCATTTTTTTATGTTGGAAAAAATTCGAATGATAGGAAGGTTTAACTTGAAATGATGTCGTAAGTGTAAATGTGCAATGCAAAGTTCAAATGGATTGTGTAATTGTCTGTTTTTGACATTTATTGTTACTTCTAAGTTCTTAAGTCTCAGGTTCTTTTTACATATCACGTATTACATCACATACATCATATAAATTGAATTGAAACACACCATAACTTGTTATGTATTTCAGGGGCGAACCCAGCTAGTTGCAAGGTGTTGCCCCTGCAACCCCTGCCAAAATGGAAAAAATCAAGAAGTTTTAATGTGGGTTAATAATAATCATAATATTCATTAATAAATAAATTAATAAAGAGTAACTAAGCCCAGCACATCAAAAGCCCAAGGAAAGACACGTCTAGCCTAATATATAGAAGTGGAGCAATTTCTTCAAGTTTTCCAAACCGATGTGGGACAAATGAGTACTCCGTATTTATGTTGATAGTTTTTCTTGAAGCAGTAGATTCATCCCACATCGCTCCTAGAGAGAAGTATGAGGGTTGCGTTTTCTATAAAAACCTGGAGCCCCCTATAATTATTTCATTCATCTTCCCAAACCTTCATCAGTGAAGGTGGATTATGTATAAGATACCGTTATGTCATTATGCATGTCAATGGGGGTTGAAATGTCGAATTCACGGCTCAATATACCAGATTTTTGTTGAATTGATAATGATGGCTATAGTTAGATAATGAAGTTAGTACTCTGTACTACTAGGTGAGTGATAACGAAACTTTAAAATGGGAGTGTCATGATAACGAAACTTTAAAATGGGAGTGTTGTGCGAAGTGTAGGTGGGATTATCCCACATCGGTGTGGCTGAGAAAGTTGAGAGGATATAAATAGAGAGAATAGTGTGGCGAAGGTCTATTCACGCTCCGACTAACTTGTTTATTTCGCAACCCCTGATTTAAAATCCTGGGTTCGCCCCTGTGTACTCCCAAAGATAGCCAAGCACGACTAGTCTACTGTCCTCCATGGTGATGCCTTATTCAAGAAGATATTAAATTAGTTGTATGTTGTCATTACAGACTTGCAGTAGTATTCTACAATAATTGTCTTTAAATTAACCATACGTGTGACAGAAAATCGTATTTATGAGCGTTTTTATGGCTCCAAATTAATTCCTATGTAGTGGAGTAGGACGGAATTATAAATGACTTAGCTTGTATAATATGTGTCTTTATATACTTTATGCTGTCAATAACCTACTAGTAATTTATGTCAAAGCTGTAGTATGGTCATTGCCTGGTAATTAACTAGAATTCAGTATATTACTGATGAAAAACAATCATACATACATAGGTGAATTTGCGCATGGATATGTCTAATTAAGCTCTAAACGTACATTAGACCTCTAATGTTCAATTTCGCACTTAGATGAATATATATGAACAGTTTGAATGTTGCATTATTGTTTGATCATGTTCAAACTTTCTCATGGGCACAATTGTTGTGGTTAACAGGACGAAGGCAAAGAAAAAGGCGCAAAAGAGGGTAAGACAACCACGGTTTGCATTCATGACAAAGAGTGAAGTTGATCATCTTGAAGATGGGTATCGATGGCGCAAATATGGGCAGAAGGCTGTGAAAAACAGTCCATTTCCAAGGTCTGTCTATTTTCAGATACTTGCTTTCCACTTTCATGTTTAATGTTTTCTTGTCACTTCCATGCACAATGATGTATGTTCTCTTTTGCCATGCAAAAACTAACAAAGAGTAAAACTCTTCCGTTATGAGCCACAAGGACAATATTGATACATATATACGTGGTTTGAATTCACATCCGCTAATAAATTGGCTATACATCTATTGAGCCTTCATTAGATTGAGATAGGCATCCGTAGCTTGAATTAGAGAATACTACATGATCGAGTATCCTGAGAACTAACTTGTCCCTTTGTGTTTTATGGATTGTTAACATCTATTTATTTGAATATGTGAGAAAAATTAAAACCGAACCTTAACAATTCGAGGGGCGAATGGAGTATAATGGTCATTTAGGTTTTCTTATAACCAAATGAAAAGCAAAAGAAGAAGACATCTCTTCTACTCTAGCTATGCTAGTGTTTCAACTTAGATAGAGGTTCTCATATTCTTGATTTATAAATAATACTTTTGGGGAAAGACTTAATAGCATGCCTTAACTTTACTCCATGAGAGGTTCATACAATTTTGATGCAAATTATATTACATTGTTTACTAGCTAAAGTGTGGATCTTAATACATTAGGTTATCCTCTCCTTTTATTTTTCTTTCAATTCTTTGCGTTTAGCTTGTAGTTTTCTCACGGTACATTTTTGGATCAAACATAAAGAATTTGATGTAGGATATATTTCACCAGCTTATGGATCTCTGATTCAATGAACAAATGTTGTAGTGGAAATTGAATAAAATAAATAAAAATTGAAAGGAAAAAGGAACCCAAAATTTTTGAAAGACTGCCAAAAAGACACAGCAATGCAGTATTTACTGGTGCCATCACTGCCAATTAGCTTTAGCTCTATGAACTCCAATTATTGTAGGTGTGTGATTTTCGATTCAAATATGTGTATGAGCTCAACATCAGTTAAGGTATATACCGGGGATTCAAAAATATAATGAGTATATCTATTCTTGGGTGTAAAACCACATTTTTCTTGCTAGTTATGTTAGATTCAAATCAAATTCTAGTAACGGATTCTTGGTTCTGAATAGTTGTTATGAATATGAGCTAGCATAGTCTTGTTAAATTTATTTTCCGTGTTTATACATGTAAATATCATGTAATCCTACTATAGGAGTATGAGTCTACGTATCATCATGCTATTATGCGGTTCCCTATTGTGATCTGATTTTTCACTCCTTTCTCTTTCAAGTCACACTCTAAAAAAGAACTTTTTTACTTTTTAGTACTTTATCAAACATAAAGTTAATCAAATTCCACGCATGTACGCAAATCCCATGATTCATGTTATTCAGTGTGGAGCGTACCAATCAATTAAATCGTCAACAAAGTCATATAACTTGACTAATGATCGTCCTTCATACAACCACATACATAAAATTAAAGCTTAACATGTTAATTTATTGAATGATCTATAAGTTCATTGATATATATTAATGGAATTTGATTTTACCATTGCATACAATATTACAATTTCATAAAAATCGGAATTTACTAGCGTTACACTGACGTGAAATGTGCGACATTAGCATTAGACGACTTGTTTTTATCTAATCTTGTGAACTCCTGCATTCATGATATATACAGGAGTTATTACCGGTGCACCAACGGTAAATGCACAGTTAAAAAGAGGGTAGAACGTTCCTGTGAAGATCCCAGCATAGTGATCACAACATATGAAGGACAACACTGTCATCATACAATCGGATTCCCAAGAAGTACAGGTGCATTTTTAGGTCATGAAGGTGCCTTTCTTGGGCAGTTTTCAGCTCAAATGTCGCAGCGCCTTCTTTATCAAGGAATGCAATTTTCTCAGGAAAATCCTGCTAATAACAACATTATTGCACAACCTTCATTCAGTAATGCTAGTGTACAAGGTCCATTCGCAATGGCGGCTACTACTGGTGTACAAGATTCATCAGTCAGTAGCATGCAGCCTCATGAACCACCAGCTATGGAAGTGGAAGGATCGTCGTTGGCGGTCTCGGAACCGAGTAGTCATCATGATCAGCCACCAGAGGAGGGTGCTTCTCCTTGTACTGGTGAAGGTTTGCTTGGAGATATTGTTCCTCCTGGAATGCGAAATCCCTAATACAAATGAGTACAAAAATGGTATGGACATATATATAGGTTCTTTTCATTGTTCAATCATTTGTTGATCGATCAATATGCATTGATATTAAACATCGAATATAATGACTCTCCTACATATACTAAGTACTAACCCTTGATTTGTTAGTTATGTTGTAAACTTTGGTGCAAGTATATATACGAAATGAGGCGTAATTCAACTTAAATCGAATTGTGCAAATTAAAAAAAAAAAATCATGATTCCCCCAAATTAATGTTCTTTCGGAGTGTCATATCTTCATGTCAAGTTTGGACTAGCTCTATAGATCAGTACCTTCTAAATGAAGTCACCTGGCCTCTGATTGGCTAGAGCGTTCATTTTTTAGTAATTATTTGGTCAAACTAACCCTTAACTTTTGCTTTTGAGGTCATGAACTCAGGATATACTGATATTCATCATTAGCTAGTAACCTAGCATACTAGATGCCTTGATCAATGATCATGAAACAATATATGGTGAGCATATTGGTGAATGGTAGTGATTAAGCTAAGAGTTTGATTTCTTTGTATTTAATTTGTTTTGGACTAGCTAGGGCTAGAAAATTGATTACACTACTATTATCATGTACGTTATTAATTACGACTTTTGAAACTAGGCGCCCTTTATGAAAATAAATAGTGTTATCAAATAGTAGTACCTATCTATTTCGTGTTTCGTACGCCTAATAGTAGTACTCTAGCATCATTGTACATACATTGTCTTTATTATCAATTAGCTGCACATCGTGACTGCATGAAAAAAATTATTATATCATATAAAATGGAGTAATCGTTGTAAGCTAAGTGTTACAATTTTGACATGTTAGTGATAAACTATTTAGCTGATTTGCTAAGTCGTGTGCAACTGTAATGTATGTACAAGCTAAGGTGCATTAGAACGAAGATGTTTTCATCTAAGTATATACATTATTATTGAAAAGAAAATAATGCAATGGCCTTTGGCCTTTGCGCATTGGGTCATTCATTAATTGGATGAGGATAGCCGGATAGGTAGTGATTAGTGAAGGAGATATGCATGGTAGGGCAAACTTCTTGTTTAGTGATGTGAAGTATTAGTTTGTTTCCTCGTGGCGGAGCATATATCATCACATCGATCGTTTCATGTTAACGATAATAATGATACATGCATTTCTATCATATAAAAGTAGATAAATATTATGAATAATTTCGATCTCCTTATATTATTCTTCTACGATATGCTTGTCTCCCCCACCCTCCCTTTCTTTTTGTTTCGTTCCGCAAATTATTTTTTATTTTTTGTGGTCTCAAATTCTCAATGTGATCAAGATTCACACGTTGACCCTAGGAAGGTTCTATGTATGCATGGAATTAAACATACCCTACAAACTCAAGCTTATATATGGATTCATTATGTTAATGTCTATGATCGTATCATCGTATATATATGATACTCGGTATATGTGTGTTTGAGTCCTCAACATATAGGAATATCAATGTTGGTAATGCAATCAGGGTCGATATTCGAAATCATCACATTAGTATCGTTTTCCATTTGTAGTTCTCTTTTATGCAAAACACCAACTTCGGTGTGTCAAGCATTATCTTTTAAGATTGCTACCGTAATTTACAAACCTATTTTATTGAAAATGATCTAATTATAAAGTCTTTATAGTTGTGCAAATATTCATATGAGCAATAATGCATATATATGCTAAAATGTGAATGTTTATAGTCTAGTTTCAACGTAACAATCCCTTTCAATAAGTTGGCCTTTCATTGTGATGAAAAAACAGTCGGTAACAAAGAGGCTTAAAAAGGACTACTTTGGATAATGCTTGAAGATTTAGTTCCAAGATTTATTACTTAAAAGTTCCATTGACTAGTCACCTTTTCACGAGATTTAATTTGCCTTCTCCCACCACATGCAATTTGTTGCCTTCCTTTCATCATAATAATATGCTCCCCAATTCTCCTTGATTGAGCACATTATGGTGATTATCTTATGTTCGGGTTAGAATACCATGTCAGTTTTGTTATCGTAATTTTTTTTTCGAGTCATATATATAGTTTGTGTGTTTATGATGTAGTAGTGACGGTAGTCTTACATAAATAGAAATTCGCATCGGCTTTTACATACGACTCCTGTATTTCAAATGAGCATAAGTCGATAAACTTTATCGTAGGATCATTTTTTAAAGAAGAAAGATGATAAGTTAAAAAGATTTTTTTAATCTCAAACATGAGTATTGATGTATTATGAACCAAATTAAAACAGATAAATGTAGATATAGAAAATTCATCACACATTCAGCTTACTACTCTAGATGTCAAAGTCAGTACATTAGTTAGATAAGTGTATATAATTAAAGAAATTCAAAATGTCTAACAAGAAACAATCTCCAAGTGCTTGACCAGTTGTTTAAAAAGTTTGATAGTCTCAAAACTCTCAATAGTAATCACTCCCTACCTCTAGACTATAAACTCGATCTATTAAGAACGATTCTGAAATCCCAAGTTCGAATTAACTATCTCAATAGCATTTCATAGTGAAGAAGATTATCTTACCTCCCCCTTACCCATGGGCCTTCCAAGTCCCACTGGCTTAATCTTGGGTAGTAGGAGGCCCGGTGAGGCAGCCCACTTACCTCAAAAAAAAAAAAGAGAAACATTGTGCTTTGGCTATTTTTTTGCAAGTGTGCGACTATTAAACTACAGAAAATTCACGTGGTTTCCCCGAGATTTACCAGTTTGCGCGTGGTGTCCCTATGTTTGAAACTTGTACATTGTGGTGTCCCTGAGATTTGCAAAACGCGGTACGTGGTGTCCCTCAAGCTAACGGTGTTAACTTTTTTCCGTTAAATGATGACGTGACGGCCATTTATAAATTTAATTTGGTATTAATTCAATTTTGTAATTTATGAAAATATTTAAAAAATTAAAAAAATTAAAAAAAAAAAAAAAGTTCCAACATCAATTTTAATAATTATTGGAAAAAAAAATTCGCAAAAAAAATCAATTTATATAATTTTAAACGTAATTTTAAATTTTTCGAAAATTCTCTAATATCTGTAAAGTTCAGTGCACATGGTGTCCCTAAACTGTACACACTAGTGTACATGGTGTCCCTGAACTATACACAATAGTGTACATGGTGTCCCTCAGGTTTGCATTACACTGCACATGGTGACCCGCTGTTTTTGTTTTTGTATTGCAACCGCTAGTTACAAAAGTGAAATAGCCTTGAAGGATTTGAAGGTGTTTCGGAGGACCTAATGTGAGTGTTCGTTTTGCATCGAGGGCATAGACCATTTTCCACGAAAAAAACTTACGAAAATGAAGATTCATGGGATGAAATGGAATCCATAAATATGATTTGATTTAATAATAATGTTTGCTTTGGAAAGAAGGAGATCTTTACATATATATGCAGCTACAACGGCTACTTTTGTAACTAGCCGTTGCAATAGAAAACGGAAACATGGGGTCACCATGTGCAGTGTAATGCAAACCTGAGGGACACCATGTACACTAGTGTGTATAGTTCAGGGACACCATGTGCACCGAATTTTATAGATATTAGAGAATTTTCGGACAAATTTCACTAAAATTACGTTTAAAATTATATAAATTGATTTTTTTTTGCGAAATTTTTTTTCCAATAATTATTAAAATTGATTTTGGAACTTTTTTTTTTTTTTAATTTTTTTAATTTTTTAAATATTTTCAGAAATTACAAAATTGAATTAATACCAAATTAAATTTATAAATGGCCGCCACGTCATCACTTAACGGAAAAAAGTTAACACCGTTAGCTTGAGGGACACCACGTACCGCATTTTGCAAATCTCAGGGACACCACAATGTACAAGTTTCAAACATAGGGACACCACGCGCAAACTAGTAAATTTCGGGGACACCACGTGAATTTTCCGATTAAACTATCCTTTGCATTTGACTCGTAGGTTCTACACCATGCATGCATGATGGAGCGCTGGTAGGTAGACCTGTAAAACGGGTCGGGCGGGCGGGTTTCGGGTTCGGGTAGCTTCGGGTTCGGGTGTATTTCGGGTTAGGGTCAATACGGGTCGGGTCAATACGGGTTCGGGTCGGGTTACGGGTTGACCAACGGGTCGAAAATACATATTCGCGCCTTTTTTATCGGTAAATTTTAACAGGTAAAATATTATTTTATTCTTATTTTCCAAAACTTTTATACATTATATTATATAATAATAATGATTGCATCATATGTATGCTTTATATGTCTTAAATGAAAATTTAATTAAAATTTTATTAATATTAATTGCTTTATATCATTTTTTTATTATTATAATACTTTTTTACTAAATATGTTTGACCCAACGGGTTGACCCACTCGGGTCGGGTCTTGACCCTGACATTTCGGGTCATTTCGGGTTTCGGGTGCTTTTCGGGTTCGGGTTGAAAAAGTCCGGGTTTTTCGGGTTATTTTCGGGTCGGGTCTCGGGCGGTTTTTCGGGTCGGGTCAGAAACTTACAGGTCTACTGGTAGGTCTACATAACTAGCTTACAAGCGTCAAGCAAGATAAGATTTCATTCAAAAAAATCAATTGGCAATAGAAAGAATAACTTATTATGACTTTATAAGTTAGCCTCTAGTCTTCTATCTCTTCAACGATCTCACACAACTCACATGTTGATCGTTGTTATTTTAACATACAACAAAAAGCAACATACGGTGCATATTTGGATCACAACTAATTATTGACTAAACAAGTTATAAGAGTTCGCTTCTTAATTCTTGGAATGAAGGAACTACTTTAAAAATAGGTCTACCTATTTAAATGTTAACTAGTTTTTGTCCCCGTGATCTCACGGGTCTGTGTTTGTTTTTGTTATTGAATGTTTTTTCTCCATTGGTTTTTTTTTTCAGACGTTTTGTGATTTTAAGGCAATTTAATCTATCTCAACGGTGAACGCTAAAGGGGAAGAAATTCATTTTGAAGACACTGAACTTACCATGGATTACAATCGTCCAAGAAACCTGGTCCGAGTTTGTAGCAAGCAAAAATACAGTAACATACAAAATATAACACCAAGTTTAGAATACAGGCGGACTCTGCATTTGCGGGAATCTCACACAGAAAAACACAATGTATGGTATCTTTTTTTTTTTTCCCTCCATCTTCGTATTATTAGCTCAAAGAAAACATCAGAATGAGTAGATCAGTATCAGAGAATCTTCACCCATTCTTTTTTGGTTGCTTTCCTCATACTTTTTACCTTTTTTTTCATTTTCAACTGTAAGGAACACACAACATTTCAAAAAGCAAGGACAACAGGAACAAAGATAGGGCAGCAAATCAATTAGCAGGAATTCTTTATCAATCTCTCATGTATTCCTCAAATGAAAATTACGCCTCCTCGAAATCCATATCGACACCCTCATGTCCATCGAACTCCCCGAGGCCCATAACAGTCTCAATTGGGAGATGTCCTGCGGTCAGCTCACAGACACCAACCTAAAAAACTGTTCAACAGATTTGCCAATTTTAAGAGGCATTGCTCTGATCCTCTTCCCATGATTAGCATCAATCCGGGTAATTGAATGCTTAATCTCAACAGCTTTAACCATGGTTGCCCTCTTAGAAGGGACTATAACGACTATACTTTTGAAGGATGGACTGAGTTTGTGTAGCTTTCAACACCAGCGTTTTTCGAGCAACAACATAAGTCTTGTGATGAGAACTTGGTTTAATCTTCAGGCTTTTGGATGTACCAAGGCCTAAAATGCTGGAACCTGGTTTAGTTTTTGCCTTCTTATCAGCATGAAACTGAAACTTCAGTCTTATAGAACTCGAAACTGTAAAACCACCCTTTGGAGACCCGAAATTTGTATGGTTCACAACATTCTTCCTAGGTGAAATGTTCAGGAAATCACATGTGACATTCCAATCCTGTTTCTGATCAGATGGCCAAACTAATGGACCGTCAGAGTCCATTTCGTCTCCCCAATCTTCAGATTCCGAAACCAGGCCTGATTTAAAGTTGACAGGAAATTCTACTGTTTGTTTTGTTGGGGTATCTTTGGGTGATGTCCCTTCAAGATCAGTCTCGAGTATTGGGGGCACCCTTTTGTAGTAACGATCAGGTCAAAGTGATTCTGAAATCAAAAAATTAGTTATGTACACAGAAGATTAAGTGCATCAAGTCGAAGACGATAACAAAAACTCAATAGATTCTAGCATAAGCCGTCAATTCGCTCAATTGATATCCTGGCAGATACATTAAACTTTGTTAGGCCTGACCCGCTAAACAACCGATTAAAAAAAAAAGGAAATACAGTTGAAATCAACAAAATTCAACAATCATAGATCAAACAACTAATTAAGAGCACGTACAGTGGTGTGCTTCAACGGAATGGAGAGTTAACTCTTGAGGAGAGAGGAGAGAGAAGAAGTTAACTCCAACCTCACAGTGGTGTGCTTCAAGAGAATGGAGAGTTAACTCTCCATCAACATTTGATGTAGCTAACTCTCCATTTGCAGCACACAAGTAGCTAGCTACAACTCTCACTCCTCTCACATACCCCACCCACTCTCATATAATATGCTACCGAATTACGATAATCAATCACGACTTAACTATTTTATTAATTTAATAAAGTTCGAGCATAATTAATTTTTAAAAATAACTTTTTTTACTAAAAAAAACATTTTTTAATTTTTTTAAATAATTTTATAATATAATATAATTTTGATATCGACTTATTTTACGATTATTCGCAAAAAAAAATAATAAAATATGAGTGGAAATTGAGAACATGTGATAAAATAATACTATCGGGCCCACCAAAAGTGAGGTGGAGAGTTAGAAAGGAGAGTGATAGCATTGCAGGGGTAAAGTAAGGTATTGACTCTCCGAGGAGAGAGGATGTGTTGGAGAGGTAGTGCTTTATGGAGAGTGCGCTTCAGCGTTGTACATGGCCTAAGGTACTACTCATCTATCTTATTGATAAATCATAGAGAACAACAACAATCATAGATCAAATCACCCTCTTGACCCGTACTTTCATAGTAAAATCTTATCCTAGGTCCATGTGATACTGGTTCAATTCACCCAATCCTTATTTTTTAGGTTCCATTATACAAACATTAGCAATCATAGATCAGGCACTTGTGACTAAATTCCAACATATGATACAAACGTATACTTGCAAAAAGTGCATTCACTGCCATCTAATCACCTCTAACATATACAATGCAGATAGTCATAATATAAGTCTCCAGTATCAAATACCATAATGGGGGAGAAATGCATGCATTGAAATGATAGATCAATTACTTTTCTTTAACCTTGGTTCCATTGAAATTACTAATCATGTTGCCCAGTTTCATTGCCGTATTTCCCCTGTATAGTAAGACAAATGCCCATCAAAACCAAGCTATTGTTTATCTAAAATGAATAAAAAGTTTTATGAAGATCATTTGAGATTAAACCACCATAAGACGGTATATAATTCACATTTTTTGTACATAAAAAGTGTGACATATACAGGAGAAGTCGAGGTAAGACGATGCGGCCCTAAAAGTTTTTGGTAAAGTAGATGAAAGTAGTGACGTAAACAGAGGCAGAACATATATCTAAATGGTAGTATCCTTCATTTTCCATTGAAGGACAACTCAAAGTTAACGGCTTTCTTAAGAAAAAGATGAACTATATAGCTCCAAAGTTAAGTTGAAAGTTCTTTTTTGAGTTAATAGCTAAATTAGGACCCAAACTTTGCACTATTTTTGATTTCAGGACCCCAAACTTTTTTGCACTAAAATCAGGACCTCAATATAGCTGCCGTTAACAATAACAAACTCCGTTTCTCTCTCTCCTCATCTTCTCTTATTGTAAAGCTTCAACCTCTGTCATCTCCCTTCTAGTTCTAATTCTTCGATCAACCTCTTTCCTCTCTTTGTCCTCTTCTTCTCATATTCTTATTCAACATCGACCCATCTCCGTCGACCCACCACCCCGGCCTCCTCCCCAGCCTAGCCAAAACCATCTCACTGCCCCGCTGCAGCTCCGCCACCGCCACACAAGTGCAGGTCAAACACCACCATCTATTGCACCACGCCGTCGTCTAAATTTTTCTTGTTTGCTTATCCAATTTGTTTCGGGAAAAAGAAAAGGGGAGGAATTTGTATTTTCTGAAAATCATAGCAATTAATATATAGGTGTTCAAGATCATCAGACCAATTAAACCAATAAAATTTTGTATGAAAGTGTCTAGGCCTGTCGCATGGTTAGCTCCTGAACGCCGCATTCCGGGGAAGATAGCTCCTTCATTTGACGAAAGGTAAATCATCATTCAATTAATAGAACTTTTTTTTCAATAATTTAAATCCTAAACCTTTTTCTTTTTGGTACCCAGATCCAAACACATTGTGGATTTTTCTGGGTATTCATCAAAAATTGATCTTCCCCCAAAAAATTGATATGTTTTGAATAATTTTTGGTGGGTAAGTAAAATAGAAAACAAAAAATGGAGGAAAAGGATTCAAAAGCCTAGATTGACAAACATATATAGTGAAGAAAATTAGAAGTAGATGATGACAAAATGTAATGATGATGAAATGAATATATTTTCTGGGTAAACAGGATGAGAGAGTTTGAAGGCTTTGGAATATGAGAAGATGAGGAGAGAGAGAAAGGGAGAAGAGCTAACGGTGTTAACGACAGTTATGTGAGGTCCTGATTTCAGCGGAAAAAAGTCCGAGGTCCTGAAATCAAAAATAATGCAAAGTTCGGGTCCTAACTTAGCTATTAACTCTTCTTTTTTCCCCGCAAGAATGATCAGAGTTCTTTTTAACCAAAAAAATGGCTAGAGTTCTCTATTATTAATACATACTCCATGCTACCAAAAATCGATATCTGGTGGATACTCTAAACATATATGCCAAATCATCATGAGCATTACACGTATGCACTCTACGGCGGATTGGTTACTCAATGGCATGCGTATACATCTAGAATTGTAATTAGCTTGATTCAAAAATAAGCAAATGCATGTACCATGTCATTTTATGACCTATATATAGATTGTATTTCAATCTTCATTTTAATGCGTGTATCACATGCATATACTAAGCCTAAAGCAGAAATTGGTTAGTCAAATGCACAAACTTGAGAAACAATTGAGAATTTGAGATGAGGTCACAAAATTATAGGGTTTTATTAGTTGTGTTACGGGCTCCAGCCCTTTGGTTGTATGTTTGGTGTGTTGTATTTGACCATCCCAAATCTAATTTGAACTCAAGAACGTTTGCCATTATACATGAGACGACTACCATGTTTGTGCCTGTGAAATCAGGGGTCTGTATTTAAGCCATTTTTCTTTCGAAACTTGACCCATCAAAAGGGTGCTAAATTGCTAATAGATTGAGATGGTTGACATCTACCTGCAAAATGTCCTTTTTTTTCTTTTCTTTTCTTTTTTTTTCTTCTTAACACTAACTCCATAAGCTGTGACATGAACATAATAATGGGGAGAACGATTATAGGTATAGTTGATGCCAAGTTCTGGAAATTGGAAGGTTAATTGCGTGGGCGATCAACATCACAATGTGAAAGCACTGAACTCCTAGAAAACAAACTAAGATGACATTGTTTTTGTACTTGCTTTGCTATGGTTTAACATCCATTTTTATTCGTATACTTAGCAAGGCAAATGTAAATTCAAGATGAAAGCAAGATTACCAACTTAAAGGAGACATTCTGCAACCGTTCTTACAGTCTCCCACATTTACATTGAAAATCATAGAGATATAAGTACGGTATCAGACAAAATTTGCTAAGGCTCACAACCAAGTATTCATCTAATGAAATAACCAAGATTCTTAACTCCGTCATCAGTTTTTCGTTATTTATTTGGCACTTGCCAGCTTTAGAACTCCCATAATCATATGATAGTTTTCTAACTGGTTAGTTTCATGCGAAACCCAATGGCAACTAATTTTCTTGTGGTGGAAAGCCCCAATATCGTTTGTTTGAAGGGCCTTTGACTCGTTTTCTTCGGTTTCTCACAATCGCACCATCACTAATTTGCCAGTTGTAACTCTTAAGGTTGAGCTCCATCAACATCTTTAGGCATATGGTTGATATTTAATCTAGCACTTTGCTTTCCAAATAAACAGGGGCTACTTGCTTGGAGGGGTGACTTCCACCATCTACAACTCCATGACTTGAGTGTGATCGGGTAACCGATTCTCCCACTAGATGGCGAATGGCCATATCAGAACTGTAAGACAACATTAGGTAGCTTTAGATAAGGACATCAAAAAAAAATTTAGTAGCTGCTAAACTCTGTATTTGTGAGGTACTTGGAATATAGCTTGTTTATATAAACTCGAAGTCTGAACCGATAAAATAACATAGGTGATAAAGCAATTAACCTGGTTAACAAAAGTTTCTACAGAATGTTATATTAGGGTCATGTGCCACACACTATATTCCATGTGAAGTATTGCCACTGATAATCACACGATAATGTGCACCTGAAAATTTCCATGGTTTCACTCTCTTTTTTTTTTTTTTTTTTTTTTCCTATTGTTACAAAATTCCATGGTTTCTCTTAAGGATATCCAGATAATGTTGTCGGCGTAAGCCCAAATAAATATGAATCTCAACTTAAAGATCGAAAACCAAGAAATGTTATAAAGTTTCAGTTAACTTATTTCACTACAATCAGGGAAGTAGCTTAAATATGTTTAGCAAGCATATTCACTTGGAAGGTGAAGCATATCACCATGGAATTCGAAGCCTGGATAGAGTGTAGCTTTTGCAGGCATCAGGTGAGCTCCGAAGGGACTGCTAGTCTTCCACTCTGATCACATAGAGCATGGACAATGATGATGGGCAAGTTTCCAAGTTCCCTACTTACATCAAAATGAACAACATTGCTCAGCTGAAACATATATAGCCACTTCTTATTTTAATACAACTTGGAGGTAGATAATTGCATTTGATCACATTCATCAGTGGCAGACTTCTAAGTCACATACATCAAAAACATGATGCTCTTTAGGCTTTTCTATGGCTAGATAGGTAAAATGTTCCGGGCGAGATAGAACTCAACACAACTCAGCAGTAAGCTAAAGTTTGATCTTTAATTTCAATATAACATAAACAAAGTGGTATTGACAGATTTTTCTAGAAAGACTATGTAGCTCATGCGGTTTCTTTCTACTCCCTAAGACCTTCAAACAATACGGTATCAAGCAACAACGAACCTCATGACCATCATATTGATAACAACTATTGTTAAGTTCGAAACGTAACCACCATTGCATCCGAAGAAGGCAGTATCTCTAAGCAGAAGATTATTACTCTCTCAAACATAAGATACAGAGGCAAATACACTTTATGCACCAAGAGGAGAAAGAAACACTGTGTCAACAGGGGGAAAAGTCTGCTGAATGAAATTGCCTATCATATTAATTGAAAACAGAATGTCACTTTCAAGGTTGTCTCCTTCGCAAGGCACGAAAAACGTATAGTAAATTGCTTTCAAGACATGAAGACTGAAGAGTTATTTCATGATCTAGTTACCAAAAAATTCACACATCTAAGGCTACATCAAAAAGCTACACCAAGGAAGAAACGATTTTAGAATAGAATGTAAATGCATCTCGATAGGAATCGGCAACATTACAACAACTTTATTGTCTTGTGGTATAAATTATAATTATTGAACTATATCAACTATATTGTTCTTTGCCTCTCTAGCAAAGCAGGGAAAAAAACACTTCGTAGACAACAATTAAACAATCAGCAAAAGTGTGTGCCTAACCCATCAAGCATGCGTAGCTTCTTTCTTTAAATGAATAGTTTGTTCCTACAATGAACCAATGCAATGTAGCATGAAGTCCCTGCCATATATAGGCATATAGCTAAAAGTTTGAAATGTCGTACAAAGTGGCTGACACCGATAACAATAAAGTTTGTTTTGGAGCTCAAAGTATCAGATTATTATTATTATTATATATCCTAAACAAACTTATCCTCATTTACCAATTCAATGGATCTTTAGGCACAATCACGTTAACGATGATAATTTAGAACTAAAATTAGGGTAGGTAAATAATCAACTTCCAGGAATTGGTCTGTTAAATCAAAGTACCACTTACTACTTTTTTTTTTTTTTTTTTTGCAGAATATGGTACATGTTTGCTTTGTGGTTGATATGTCGTTTCTCTTACCACATATATAGGAGCAATAGTGAAAGAAATAGTTTTAATTCTAAAGAAGCCTAAAACCTGAGTACAATGGTTCCATTGCTACACCAAAACCAGATACCACATCTAGACCCAGGACCATGCTTCTCATACTCAGGGAAATGTCCATGTTAATTGAACCTTTGAAGAGAAAAGGAAGTATAAAAGTGAAATTATTTGAACCAAACCTGTGTTCATTAAAGTTAAACTTGAATTTCTTGAAATCAACATATCTACACACGAAACACCAAACTTACAGTATGTAAACCATTTATAATAGGCACAGTGAACAGGCGACAACGACGATTTAAACCAAAACACCAATAGGAGGAATAATATGCTTGTAAATAAAGCATGAAGTTAGAGTAGTAAATTCTTCATATAATGTCAAGAATATCAATGAGTACTATCATCCATATGATAAAATGGTCCTCTATTTTCACAAAAAAATAGAATGCAGTAGTCTTTAAGTTTAGTACCTTTTTTTTAATAAAAAGTATCATATATCATATATCATCTTCATCCTAAACCAAAGGTTTCATGAAAGAGCTTACTTTCTAAATCAATAGATTTGACTCCGAGCAATATGACTTTAGAGCAAGTTCAGTTGAATTGTTAAAACACACATTGAGCAAGCCAGGAGCCAACCCGTCCATATAATATGAACAGAATTGAAACAACTTCACCTAACAGACCATGAAAGTGACGTGAAACCCTTTCACCTCTCTTCTTCCCTGCATACACTCCCATAAAATTTCACTCATTGTCACACAACAGAATGAAAATGTTAGTGCTCACAAAGAAGTTATACCGTGTAAATGTCGCTCAAGGCTTCCACTGGACACGTATTTGTACACCAAGAACAACCCTTCCTCTAGATCAATACAAAATCCCAAAAGAGGGACAATGTTTGGGTGTTGAAGAGACCTTGCAATCATCAGTTCTCAACAGAATGCCTCGGGAGCCTCCTTATCTAATCTCTTAATTGCGGTCGCGGTTCTCAAAAACGCAACTCTTCCTCTAAAAACATAACTCAATGCACCTCTTCCAAGCACTCTACCTGAACAGATTCCCAATTAACACCAATTTAGACCACATTTTGTTTCACCCTCTTAACCAAAACTACACGCAAAACACATCTAAGTACCTCAATTTAACACAAAATCAATCATACTAAACCAATTAACCAAATTTAGCAACATTTAACATGAAAATTTCTAATTCACTCAACTAATTCCCAAAAAAATATTCACTACCAAAAGCACCCACCTTTAGTAAGCAAAAAAACAATCAATCATGATGTAAGCAAAAAATTAGCCATGATTCAATCATTCACACAATCAACTCTATCATAATAACTTTCAAAAACATGTTACAAAATCACTCACAAATTTGGCAGAGACGACTACCATGGTTGAGGGCTGCAATAGGGGGAACAATAACATAAAATTCAATCCAATTAAAAAAAACACACAATTCATCGGAATTTAACAAAATCGGCCATACGATAAAGGTAACTGGAGTTCCAAAAATTACCTTAATTATCATCACCCGACCCCGAGCTTCTTCAAATGAATCCTGGAAAACACAATTGAACAATTATAAGACAAAGCCAATTTAAGCAAATACCCCCTATTATTGAACTGAACAATCGAATCGAATTGAATCGAATAGCTAAACAACACTAACCAGCTCCGCCAAGAAGAGAAAACCCCTTATAAAGGCTACGGTAACGCTGGACGAAACGCCGCTCCGACTTCTTAAACGCCGCTTTGAATATGGCCATTAAAAGGTAGAAGTCGTATAGTTTGAAACGGAAGCAAGAGATGGAGAGATGAAGAGGTGAAACGGAAGCCAGACATGGAAAGGTGAGGAGTTGAAGAGGTGGAAGAGTTTGAGCTTTGGGATTAATTGGACACGTTGAATTAGATGAGCCCAACCAAACTATTAAACCGAGAACCGAGTATTACATGGAGGAGAGGAGGAGAAGGAGAGAGAAGAAGAGGTTGAACCATGGGCTGCCACGTCACTTTTGAGCTGAATGCTCCCAATCTCTGCCACGTCAGCGCGGATGGTAGCCTATTAATAGATAAGCATAGATACATACGGATTAGGCCACATTATTACCATGAGATATTAAATCAAAACAGGTCAAACATTTGCTCGGAACTTCTGATACAACCTTTTTCTTTTTTTTTTTTTGGTGGTGAAACTGCGGGAAAACCCAACGACAAAGAAAACTTTTTTCTGCCCCAATGCCCCATGAGTTCAATACAAATCTTTTATCTGACTCTGTGTCCTATCCTTGTATCATACCAACCAAACTGGTGAGATTGAAGTGCCACGTCGTGTTGGAGTCTGACTGTCTAAGATTTATCCAACGTCATCTTTTGGTTTAATTAGTTCTAATATTCAATTGTTATCGACTTGGTTCACAATATTACAAAGGAGTTGTAATAAGGTAGCTCATAAATTAGCCCATCTTTATTGTACTTCGGCCGATGATAAAACTATTTGTATGTGAACCATCCTCCACAAATTGACTCTGTTTTTTTTTTTTTTTTTTTTTTGTTACAAAGGAGCAACTAATGTTGCGGGGGTGGGGGTATGAGGATTTGAACCCGGGACATCTCCAGACAGGTTGAGTTCCTAACCACTAGGCCAACCTTGATCCTCACAAATTGACTCTGTAATTCACGAGGATTTATACAAGTGCAACATTTCCCGTAAAAAAAAAAAAAAAATTCCTACACTCTTACGCGCGTAAGGAGCATCGACTCCTCCTCTCCAGTCTTCCAATCTTCCCCGTCACGCTTCATCAAGAAGAGGCAAGAACGTGCTACTCACTTTCTAGTGTCAAGAAATTCAACCATCAACGCCACGGCCGCCACCACCCTCTCTCCTCCTCTGGTTCATTGATCCGCCACCTTTTTAGGTTGCGCCGCCGCATCCCTATAAATTTGTAAATTCTCCATTCTTAATTTTTCGTTATTACTTTTAAATTTCTAATTATGAATATTGAGCACTAATTGTTATTTTCTATTGTTGAGCAATGATAGTTGTTTTACTTTTTTTCCTTGTTTGCTAAAATTACAATCAAATTGATAATGTGGGGCATATGGTGTGACCTTGTTAGTTACAATTGATAATGTGGGTAATCGCTCTCGAGGTACTGAAGTCAATTTAACGGGTGGATCTCGTAAGTTACTATTGATTTTAGGTCTATGAAATTTCTCACTCCATTCATATTTAAATGACCCACATTATGTTCATACAAGTCGATTGTTTTAATCAAATGGGTCATTCGGAATTGAGTGAACGGGGTATGAGATTAAGTGCTAGATGGTATGTTGACATACTGGGTGTGAAATGGTGGACATGCAATTGAGAATTGTGAAATTGTGGAGAGTTGTAGGATTTTTGATAGGTTAGGAGCCTAGGAGGTTGGGGGTTATGTTGGATATGAGTTTAGTGTTATACTCCCCCCATCTCAGCTCAAACGCCTCGTGGGCTATTTGTAGTGGAATAAGAAAAATTAGTAAAGAAAGAACAGTAGTGGTAGTGGGGGATTAACAAAAAGTAGGAGAGAGAATGTGAGAGAGGGTGGAATGATTAGAAAAAAGTAGGAGAGATAATGATGTTCCAAAATAGATAGGGTGTTTGAGCTGGGACGTCCCGAAAAAGAATATGGGGCGTTGGAGCTGGGACGGAGGGAGTATTAGTTATCGCTATAGAAGACACGAAATGCTAGATTGGGTTTCAAGGAGGTGTAAGGGGTTGTTGCGTGCTATTGATATGAGTTTAGGGGTTAGAATGAGCTGTTTGCGCATGATGTGTGGTAATGCCTCGTGTTTTTATAGGTATATTCTAGCATTGTTCATGGTGGTTGATTGCTGTTTTATTGGAATGGTGTAATGTGAGCTGATTGGAGAGTATCTGGATGGTGTGTTCTAAGAAGAAATTGGTGAATGGTGGTTTACTACTTTGAACTCTGATAGTTCATATTCATGCATCATTCATGGTGGGTGGCTGACTGCTGCTTTATTGGAAGTGTATAATGCACTTTGATTGGAGATTAGGTGAATGGCTTATTTTTTTGAAAGAATTTGGTGAATTGTGGTTTACTAGATTAAACTTCAGATGGTGAATATAGGTTATGATTGTGTGACCTGGGCTTAGTGCTAAATTTTGGTGGTGTCTTGGTTGGCTTATAATCGTGTCCTTTATATTTCGTTTTCTGTTGAACTCTGTTTGTGCTTTTCCCTACTGAGACTTTCAAAGAGAGCTTGTTCCGAAGTAAAAATCAGTTGTTCTTGTTTAGGGCCCGTTTAGCATCGTTTTCAGTTTTCAGTTTTTTTCGAAAACCAAAGTCCCGTTTTTGAAAACCACAAAAAGTGGTTTTCAGTTTTCAGTTGTCAGTTTTCATTTTCTATATGACTATTGTAGAATCAAACAATTTAAAGTTAATTTTGTAACTTATCCAACTAAAATTTATCCACAAAAAAACCAAAAACTAAAAACGACAGTGATACAATTTGTAGATTTTGAGGCTCTAAGTTGCTGTGATTGGAAATATACAGAATTGATATTGGTGTACTTGTATAATTTAAAAGTTCTGTGAAGGTCTGACAATTGGTGGTGGTACAGATTTCTTTTTCCAATGGCGGCTCTCAGCTCTATCGCTAGACGTGCTGCCAATCTCCGCCATGCTTACTCATTCCGACATCTGAGCAATATGCCAGAAGACACTGTATACGGTGGACCAAAGCCGCAGAACCCGAACAAGCGTGTAACTCTGGCACACCTAAGACAGAAACATAAGAATAAAGAGCCAATCACGATGGTGACAGCTTATGACTATCCCTCGGCAGTACACCTTGACACTGCTGGCATAGATATCTGCCTCGTTGGAGACTCTTCTGCCATGGTGGTTCACGGTCACGACACCACTTTGCCTATCACTATGGATGAGATGCTTGTCCACTGCCGTGCTGTTGCGCGTGGTGCTAAGCGCCCTCTTCTGATTGGAGACCTTCCATTTGGCTCATATGAGTCCAGCACATCGCAGGTATTGTTTTGTACTGTAATTTATATAGGAGTAAATTGGTGAAACTCTGTGATAAATTTTGGGGATTTATTATATCTATGATCATTTTTGGCAAATGCTAATCACATGATGCTCCTGTTCCAAATAAAATTATACATTTGGTAGAGCCACAGCGAAAGCAGTTTATTTGAGTAACATGAGCTATATCGACAAACAAAGTTATGCATTAATCTGATTGTGTAAAAAAAAATCAAACTACCCTTTTGCCCTCCTATCACAACAACGACAACGAAGTTAAGTCTCAAAATGCTTTGGAGTCTGCTAACATGAATCGGCAATAGGATACACCAAACAAAAATACAAAAAAAAAGACCCTTTGCATCTGAATTATAATACTGAGAACTGTCTTGTGAATTGGTTGAAACGTACCTGCTAAGTTGCTATTGGCATCGGCCTTTGGGATATTTTATTGAATCTGGCAAGCTACATAGAGGGATCTGCTTTTAGATGAAACCTACACATTGACACTATTCCTGTTGGTGTATATTGATTGATATTATGATTGACAAAGTTCAGCTACCAATATGTGTGCTGGTTGGTGATATGGCAGTCTGAATGATGAGCAGGCAGTTGACACAGCAGTGAGGGTTTTGAAAGAGGGAGGAATGGATGCAATTAAATTGGAGGGAGGATCACCTTCCAGAATCACAGCAGCGAAAGCGATTGTTGAAGCTGGGATTGCAGTGATGGGGCATGTAGGATTGACTCCTCAAGCTATCAGTGTTCTTGGAGGCTTTAGGCCCCAGGGAAGAAACGTTTCCAGTGCAGTCAAGGTAGCATTCTCTATTTCTCTTTAGTTCAATCCACAGTCTCCGTCTTTTTACCAACATGCTTCTATATGTCACTTGGTAGTTGGTAGAGCTGAATTTTGAAATTGTGCAGGTTGTGGAAACTGCACTTGCCTTGCAAGAAGCTGGATGTTTCTCTGTTGTCCTAGAGTGTGTCCCCGCACCCATTGCGGCAGCAGCAACATCCGCTTTAGGAATCCCTACCATCGGTATAGGAGCAGGACCTTTCTGCAGTGGCCAGGTTTGTTTTACTCTTATTTAATTTCTCAGTAGCAGGAGATTGGTGAAACTTCTGGTAGACTGCTCTGAGGTGTATAGATTTGTTTAGGTTTGAAGGGTTCCTGGTGTTATTTAGTCGCTCTAAACATCATTCTATTCAACCAAGATGTAAATACCATGCTAAAACAAACAAAGCTGCATGTTGCTGTGAACATGTTACTTTATTGTCTAACCTGCAGTATGGTATGCTTTTTTGCATAATTTCATAGAACATGAGTATAAGTTTGATTTTTCTGTTTTATAAAATGAGACTGTTCTTTACCTGCAGGTGTTGGTTTACCATGATCTATTGGGAATGCTGCAACACCCTCATCACGCGAAGGTTTGATACGTTTTTAACTACTGCACATTACCCTTTTTGACATTTTTGCCCAAACATACAAATTACTTATGGGCTTTGTGTATGTAATTCCCTAGGTTACTCCCAAATTCTGTAAGCAGTTTGCCCAGGTGGGAGATGTGATTAGCAAAGCTCTTTCCGATTACAAGGAAGAAGTGACCAATGGTTCATTCCCTAGTCCTGCTCATAGCCCCTATAAGATTAGTGCCTCCGAAGTTGATAGTTTCTTAAATGAGTTGGAACAGAGGGGGCTAACAGAAGCTGCCTCTGCTGCTGCTAACGCTGCCGGAAATATGGAGAAAGCTGAAACCACCTGATGTAGGATTTCTAACCGAGTAATTGTCTTCTATGCTCTAGGTAAAATATTGTGAGGCTGTAATAGATTTCTGTAGGTTTTGTGTCGAGGTTGAAGAACCCTGACACTCGTGCAGACGACTAATTCGAAATTTCAAGCAATAATAAGCTGAAAATAAGCTTTCAGAAGTTTTGAGATTGATGTCCTGTTTGGTTTGTGGAAATGTGAATGATAGATGACAATAATTCTATGCTATAAGCCTAAAATGGTATGGGCTCTCTATGATTCGAAGTTGAAACAGACCACGAAATCTTGTCCTTTATGCAGCGTAATTTTTTGATTATGTGCTTTATGAGGCGGTTTTACACTAAACGTTTTTCATAATGTCAAAGGCACCTTGATGTAAAACTAACAATATTTGTATGTGCTAAAATGGTATTTGCTCATGATTTGAAGTTGAAACTCACCACGAAATATTGTCCTCCTTTTTATTCTTGATTTTCGATTTTGTGTTTTATGAGACGGTTTTCCGCTAACTTCCTTGTATAATGTCGGGGTCTTCTCAGTTCAGAAAAAACAATATTTTTATCGTTTTCCTTCCCGGTTGACATTCCTCGACAAGAAAATGATGGAGTACTGAGCTCGGTTTAGAATTACTACCAAATGGATTGGACCGCTGTGCGCTATGTGGGCTGAACCTTTATAACTTCTAAACAAAATTGTGCAGGCCTTCTTTTTGTAGGCCGGGTTGAACTAGTTGGACGTTATGTCCCACCCGTAACCGTAATCAGCTAAACTCAAAACTTGGAAAATCATTTTTGAATTAAATTACGATTTTGTGAAATAAAATGGAAGAAAAAAAAAAAGCATCCTCCGTTTTGGGTGGAATATGTTGAAGCTCATGTGGTTATTCACTTATTTGTATAGTATTGAACTACTCTACATCCCATGCCCTTAAATACAACATTTCGAATTTATATACAAATTTTAATACGGATTATAAGTATTATCAAATACAAATCTATATAATAATACCTTTCTCCTCCTTCATACAATAAATTATTATCGATGCTTGTAAAAATGTCTCGACAAGTAAAAACGACCAAGATGTCGTAATTGCAAATAATAGGAGGATGCGGTCTCAACTTTAGCGCTATATGTTGAGAAAGTGTCAAGCAAAGAAAATCCGAGGAAACAAGCGAGAAGTGTTCAACACTATGTTCTCTAAACCGTAACAAAAGCCGCCTATTTGAAAGGTTTTTGTGGTAAAGTCTTTTCAATTGTGCGTACATCCTTCTTTTTAGCTGATTTTGCTGCATTTTTGCGTGATTTTTCACAGACTTTTTCCAAGAATCTTCACTTTTTTTACCTCAACTTGTGTGACTATGCTTCTGCAGTGTGCTTGTTGATCCTACTTCTCGACTCTCAGATTAGTGGACTGCCTTTCTTTGTGCATTATTTTCTCGACGATGTAATCTTACTACAGGATCGAAAATAGCAAGCAAAGATAGTAAAGAATCGAACTAAAGACCAGTTATTACGCGACAAATGTACCAGAATAGTGTAAATTTGTTACATCACATCATACACATAGTGCAACTACGTACTTAATGGACAGTAATCTTTGGAGTAATTTAGCCGGAGTACCACACCATATCCTCATATTAAATTGATAAATTCAAAAGGCCGAATTATGTTTTTAACGTGACATTTTCGACATCAATAAGTATCGGAAGAACATATTCATGCATTTATACTAGTGTAAGTAACACGAGAAAATCTGCTCTACACACATCACATGATTCCGAACAAATATTCCCCCTGCCTTGTTTAAAAAGTAACAGCAGTCAAGGGCAGATTTCGGATGCTGTCAAAAAGTCACAAGTTACTGTACATCCTTATGATTCCTACGCATTTATTACTCTAAGCACTTGGATCGACTACGAGTATATGATTGTTCCAACTTATCTGAGGTCTAAGGTTCGAAAATGTGATGATACACTCGTGCTAAAGCTCACGATAAATTGAGTACTTTGTCGCGTTTGGAGTTGTGACTTGATGAGTTGATCGAATTCGAACTAAACTTGATGGGAGGAAGGAATTACGAAACATTATCTTAAAAGTGGGACCAAAAGATTTGATAAAATACTATACTAATCAAACAAGATCACAAGAAGGCTAATAGTGAAACTTAGGTGTGAAACAATTTAGGTGTTTTGTATAACATATAGAGAAAGCAAATTGGAAGCTTTACTAAAATTAGCCACAAAACTCCACTCACTGCCTAACTTTCACATTCAATTTTAGCTAGCCACTTTAGTCATATACTCTTTTTGGGTGCTAGCCAGCCTAAGGAAGTTGAACATTCATAAGAAAACTACCAGATTAACACAAATCTGTCACTGATTACTGATTACTGACAACTAATGTGTCTGGTAATTAGCTCCAAATTATAATAGGTTGAATAAGATTGTCATCTTGTTCATATGATGATAATAGTATATGATATTGATATACTTCTTGTTTAAAGTACATCATAGCTGAGGTCACCTAAGTTGGTAGAGATTTCTGCACAGTACACTGCAGGAGTTATAGCTCAGTCTGTCACAGCAACTTTCATAGTTGTTCATCACCTGATTTACGAGGTATGCTAAACACGTTACAATGTAATATCAATACAATTTAGAACCCAAAGCACGTTATATGAGTTTCACCCATTGACCCCGGCCACAATGCTCCGGATTTTAGTGTGCATGGTAACATTTTACTATGTTCAGCATACCTTTGAAGTCATACAGATTTTGCATCATTTCTATGTAACTAAGATCAAAAACTATAACTTGTTTGAACAAGTCAAATGAAGTCAGCAGGAAAAAAAAAGGGAGGCTAGTCATTCAATCTTATCTCCATACTGCATTGTGCTTTATAGTGATCATACCCAAGAAGCAATACCATCCTATGTGTTAGGACAACGACATTATCCGAGTGCCTCTATAGACCTTTCCGCTTATTAGGTGCGTCCGTAAACGCTTCTATGCATGGATGAGTACATCACATGAAAACTAATCTATACAATAAAAGAAGAGGAAGAAAGAAAGCAATAAAGTTATCATCATGCAAAATTATGGTCCTATGTTCTTTGCTTGCATTTTGGTTTAGAAAATTAAAAAGCCAACTAGTTTGAACCAACATTACCTTATTCCAAGTGGTCCCTTTTCATCCTTAGAAGTAGAAATTGATGCAGGCAACTATCAGAATTCCAAAGAATAAAGACACATCTATAATCCTTAGCCCCCACTTTGATTTTACTATCTTCCCTCAAATTTTAATGTTATATTTTCCCCCATAACTTTATGTTTTTGTATAAATGTACTAACATGTATAAGGTGTCCCACAATGCAAATCCAAGTTGGAAGCAAGACAAAGAAATATACTCCTAGAATACAAGTTTTAATACCAACAAATTCAGGTGAAATGGTGGTAGGTGGCCATACCTCCAAAGAAGAACTTCACAATGCATGCTTTGAAGTTTTGTAAATCTTGATTGCTAATCATTTCACATCCCAATCATTCCTAATCATCCTTCAAGTGAGGAAAGTTTAGCCTAAACCACTAGTATTATGTTATATTACACTTCTCTCCTTGTAGGTGGGGCCCTCTCAACCAATAAGAAAATCATTTTCTCGTAATACAGTTCGCTTAGTTCAATAAACGAGGTACCACCAACACTACGCAAGTCGGAGATCCCACCACATATCTAGTGTTTGGTCTTGGTATGCAACACCATAGTTGTAAAACATACTCCACCTAGAATGAGTCTAAGACACCAGACAAAAGTTCATCCTTGATGAATTTTCTAGTATTTCTTGCCCATATGCATTTCCCCAGGATTTGTCAGGCAAGAAATCCAACACAATGATCAAGCTGCCCCAAACCAACAATTTTTATAATAATATTGTCACTTTGTTGATCCTACCAAGCATGTGTTATGCTAATTTAATATGATAAAAATGGACTAATCGGATTTTTCCAACAAATAAACTCAATCTGAAGAGGTCATGCAAGACAGAACATGGATGTCAGAGCTAATTGGATGAACTATAGTATAAGATTATAAAGAAGATATATTATTAAAAAGAGTTGAGCTTACCAGATCAATGATTCAAAGCTATAGTTTAATGAGCATAAAACAGAACCAAAGAATGTACTACTAAGATATTGTTGATATGTCCTGAAAACCTGAATGATCATAGAATAAAGTAATACTGGAAAATGGGAAAGACATGAAGAGCAAAAAAAGCTACCAGCTAAGCTGCAACAAAATTCTGCTTCTTGTTCTGCTTCCTGTGAGTAGCCAATGCATCACTGTATGGCTACCAGTAGAAATTCATGAGCGAGAGCTTTGTCGCCTTTGCAAAATGCATGTGGTTCTATCCGGCTCAAATCCAAAGTTACGGAAACTGAAATATAACATTTGTCACTAGTAAAAAAAAACAAAAGATAATCAACTTTTTTTTTATCTTCCTCCAACCAAACTGTATGTACTCTGTACACTCATGATTTGCTTTCTCCATGGAACCCAAATGATATGACCCACCTTCAGAATATCTCCCTTTTTTCTTGTGTCCATCTTTTTTGTTGGTTAGGGGACCCCTCAAAAATTACCACATTTCAACACAAAAACAAGATTTTCATGCTCAGAAAACCTCCAACCTACCAAGCCACAAACTGAGAATTCCCACTAGCCTCTTCCTCATCAGGTGCAGGAAGATTGAGATCAATCAGTGGCTGTTTATGCTCAGGTACTGGTGGCGGCGCCGCGGCCGGGATATGATTAAGTCTCCCTTCTGAATGTAACAAAACACTGTTGCTTCCTATCATATGGGACCTCTTGTGACCTCCCAATGCTTGGCCAGACTTAAAAACTTTGGGACAATATGGGCATTTGTGACCCTTAACTTTCTTTGACACACTTCCTTTCTTAGCAGTAGTTGAACCACCCAAATTCTTGGCCTTTGCAGAAGAATTGTTAGCGTCATTCTCACTATTATTTTTCCTGCTGTGACTTATAACATGACCCCCCAATGCTTGGTGAGTCTTGAAGCTTTTAGTACACTGCCCACACCCATATTTACTGCTGCTACCATCTTTCTGATGAGAGTTAAAATTATTACTGTTATTATTGTTACTGCTGTAAAAATAATCATGCTTGATTTTTTTACCAGCAGGGTAATTATTCTCATCAGAATCAAGACTGTCAAAACCAAAACTACCCACATCTCTAATCTTTCTCTTCCTAGAATAATCATCATCATCATTATCATCACCAAAACAATCTACTAACCTAGATCCAACATCAAACTTATTATAATTACCCTTGTTAAACCCATAGTTCTTACCAAACCCATCAACAGAATCGTCAGAATCAAGCTCTTTAGCACCATTCTCAAAATACCCTGAATCAGAATTGTCCATTTCCTGATCCACATTCTTCTTACCCTTACCCTTATTACCAGCAGCAGCAGCAGGAGCAGGAGAAACCACATTGTTGTTATTCCTGCAGGATAATCCTCCCTCCAAGATGACAGAATTATTATCAGACGACTCAGCAGCAGCAGCAGCAGCAGCCGCGGCCGCAGCGAAATTGAAGCAAGACTTACTCCCAGAAGAGTCCCTAGACAGCATCATCAAGCAAATAGCAACTTCCTCCTGCTCTAACTGATCAATCTCAGAGTGATTCGATGACGAACCACCACCATTATTAGCAACAGAATCAACAGCAGCAGCAGTAGCAGTAGTATTAGTACTATTAAGAGACCTGTACCTTGACAAAGAAGACCGCGTTTGGCGCTTCATAGAATTGTTGTTATCAGAATGACTTTCCATGGCTAAAAAAAGCTGGTCTTTGCTGTCACTTGACCATGAATTATCATCTTCTTCCTTAAAGTTCCTGTCTTTATCACTGTGTATACTCATATGCCCACACAACGCTTTCAAGGAATGAAACCCTTTCCCACATTGCTTACATATCCTTTCCTGCCCATTCCCATTCCCATTCCCATTCCCAAAATTACTACTGTTCTGCTGCAGCAGTAACTTTCCAGGGTAAGAATCCACCATTCTCCAAGTCTTTTTCGGATTCTCCCTCAACCCATACCCGGAATTCCCACCATGATTCCCATTCCTGTCACCGATATCGATTTCGATATCGTCTTCGTCTTCCTCTTCATCCTCCTCATCATTTTCAGCAGCAAAGGTCTCAACTTTCTTGTTCAAGGCAGCCAGAAGTTTGTTTTTCCTGGCATCAGCAATCACATGAGACCTCATATGCCCACCTAATGACTTCCCACTTGGGTATCGTTTAAAACACAGTTTGCAAACATGCTTATACTCCTCTCGATCTCTCTCCTCCTCCATTCTTAAAACTAAAACAGAAAACGTAAATTTGAAGATATGGGTTTTTTTCAGCAGAGAAATTAAGAGAGAATGAGACAAGATGAGTGAAGTTTAAGCAACAAAGATTGAATCTTTTTAGGTTGTTTTTGTTTTGGGAGAGAAAAACTCAGAGTTGTGGGGAGCTCAAATCTGGTAAAATGGGGTGGAACGGATCACGAAGTTTCATGCTTATTGACAGGTGATCAGGAGAGAGAAAATGAGGAGAGAGAATATCAAAGAGTTCATAGAGAGAGAGAGATGTGACAGTTTTTGTTGTGTTAAAAAGTACAAGATCCGACCCATGAAAAAGTAGCCACATGAATTTCATTCCTCTTTTGTATGGAATTTGTTTCCCCTTATTCTTTTTCCTTTCCTTTTATATATATTTGTTTTGAAAAAAAATGATTTCTTTACAATTCTATGTATATTGTCTTTTTTATTTGAAATTTGATTTTAAGGATTTTTTGTATTTGGAACAAAATAGTGATGATGATTTCTTTACAAATGTATTGATATTGAGATCTGATCTGTGAGATATGTGAGATGTGCACATTCGATGGTTCGAACCTTATGTTGATATGGTTTTTTCGGGTAGATTGTCCAATTTGATATGTATTGTTATCTTCATATTAATGAGATTGATATCTCACAAGATGAAGAAAATAAAGTATAGTATAGGGGGTAGGTATATGTGTGTTGTCCCTATAGTAGTAAATAACAAAATCATGTGGATTTCATTGATTTTGTTGATCATGTGTGTGTTCTTTATTAAGTAATAGGCATTATTTTATATATTTCTATTTATAAATAAATAAAAGAGCCATTAAGTTATTTGAATTTTAAAAATTACACTCATGTTTTTGAAAGTTAAAACATTGTTTAAGTTGGTAGTGAACTAATTAAGCTAGTCCTCAAAAATAAAAATAAAAATAAATGAGCTAAATTTCAACTAATTTCAAGAAGTAATTGGTGAAGAAGAAGTCCTTTGGGAAAAAGTGGTATTGAAACACAACCATGACTTTCACATCACAAGAGTGGAATTCCATGCAAAGGATTAGTACTAGATCAAACAGAATTTTGAGCAAGTAACACATGTTCAATGTTGAGGGTTTTGCGATTTCTAGTTGAAATTTGAGGAAGTATTGTGTGTCAAGTTTCTTTTACCCTTTCCCAAAACCAAAACAAAGTTTTCCCCTAAAAAAAACAAAACAAAGAAAAAAAATTAAAAAAAAAAATCTTAAACCACCTCGTATATTTGTAACATGACACATTTTTATTTCATATTGTCAAGGACCAGTTTATTACATTTTTCATTTAGAGATCGAGGAACCTACACAAGTTCCATTACCAAGGCAGCCTCTTGAGTCTAGAATAAACCTTGTACACCTTTTCCCGACCTCATACATAAAACACCGGATGAGTCCAAGTAGTGTAGCAGATTGAATCGGTTCCTATAATCGTGCGATTCAGACTAAAAACAGCAGGCCTAGCTCAACTTCTTGCATGGCGGAACAAACATTTTTCGTTAAAGAACAATATTTACGTTTGCATCCGTTATTTTACTTTAGCATTTCGTTAGCTTAGACTCACTTGAGGAAAGCGCAAATTTTTCCATGGTTGAGCTTGTTTTGTGAAAGTTCTCATAATTGCGATTTACTACTGCGCCTTCTCCTTCACTTGTAACTGTACCTCAGTATTTATGTTGTTGCGTCTGTTAAATGCTCATTTTTCGGGCATATTATTAAATGTGACTTCATCTCTATTTGACATTCTGATTCCGAGAGATGAGTTCTAGCAATTGAAATTTGTGAATAACCCTCAGCTCGCAATATTGACTGACATAATAACGACATAATGACCAATTAGAGATTTAAATTTTAGTCAACGAATAAAACAAATTAAAACTGTCTATGAGAGGAGTCATGAATGAATGAATGTCATGATCTCTACAATTTGAAACAATGAGTTGAAGTTAGACCAATATTTTTGACTCGTTTTTGTTTAAAACAAGTAAAACGAAGTGGTAATACGGTTGCTCATTTTGTAGCTCAACTAGATAGCAG
Source organism: Spergularia bocconei (assembly GCA_963457585.1). Taxonomy (NCBI): domain Eukaryota; kingdom Viridiplantae; phylum Streptophyta; class Magnoliopsida; order Caryophyllales; family Caryophyllaceae; genus Spergularia; species Spergularia bocconei. The sequence continues at coordinate 24,100,352 of OY734943.1, read as the reverse complement.
TATAGCACATCGTTTGAATCAATAGAGCACGTTTTCTTCTACACAAATTGATTATACTACTCTGCCTGCTAATCACGTACTATAGCTTAAATGTACAATTAGCTAAGGTGGAATGAGTATCATATCTTCCTTCATCTCTAACGTCTGAGCCGCCATTTAAGCTGAATTGCACTGCACAAGGCATCCAACTTCGGGAGCAGTCCTTCAAATTTTACGAAAAACAGTGCAAATAACTGTACTCGAGTAGTAGAAAACTAAGCTGATGAAACCTTGCACAATCCTGTTTCATGCATGACAGCATGAGCAATGTTTTATACATCAAATGCGACCACGAGGGGCGAGTTTCAACCCCCCCGCATGACTCGAACTTTTTTACCTGACTCAATGCCGGATCAAACCCAATGGCAAACGAAAAATGAACCAAAGGCGCTCAATTGGAGATACAGATACATGTAGAGTGTACTCCATATGAGTTATAAGTACTTGCACCAGTAAACACATAAGAAGACAGTTTTTGGTGTCAAGAAAGACATTTTCATAACATAGGATCAGGTCAAACCCTGACTACATATATATGTATAAAAAAATTAATAAAAATAACAAAGCTGAAATTTATTAGTATCTCTTAAGAACTAGGAAAAAAAATTAAGATTCTGCACTAAAATACAAGCCCTGTGACCCGGATACATGCGGATACTAGATAAGCAGTGACCCGCTTAGCATAATAGAAGCTAAATTATGATAGCCAAAACAGAGAGAACATAGGCTGTTAAAATCTCTTCATCTACTACCAAGAAAAGACTACTCAGGAAGACAAATTAATGAATGTCCTCACTTTGATTTAAGCTACTGCAGGCATGTCCTTGAGCCATGCATCGAGTGGCTTCCCGATGGAGTAGACAATGAACCCGATTTGCCTCATCTTCTCTGCATCGACAACGTTCCTTCCATCAAAGATGAATGCAGGCTTCTGCATGTTGTTGAACATCTTTTCATAATCAAGTTTCTTGAATTCATCCCACTCGGTGAGGATGCAAACTGCGTGAGCGTCCTTGGTGGCCTCATATGCGTCCCAGACAACGCTGAGCTGCTTGATGGCGGTAGGGCTTGTGGGTTGAAGGTGGGGAGGGTGGTCCCAGTCAAACTTGTTCATTGACAGATCCTTTCGGATCTGTTCTTCAGCTACCTGAGGATCATAGATGCTCAATTGCGCTTTGTCTCCCAAGAGCCCCTTGCAAACATCGATGGCTGGGGTCTCCCTGGTGTCACCAGTGTCCTTCTTGAAGGCAAACCCGAGGATTGCAATCTTCTTGTTAGCAACTGTGTTGAACATGGAGGCAACAACCCGGTTCACAAAACGGGTCTTTTGGTAATCATTCATCAGAATAACCTGCTTCCAGTAGTGAGCCACCTCAGGGAGGCCATTGCACTCGCAAATGTAAACCAAGTTCAAAATATCCTTCTGGAAGCACGATCCACCAAAACCAACACTGGCATTCAAAAACTTTGAGCCAATTCTGGTGTCCTTACCAACAGCATGGGACACTTCAGTGACATCAGCTCCGGTGGCTTCACAAAGTGCTGACATAGCATTCACAGAGGAGATCCTTTGTGCCAAGAAAGCATTAGCAGCAAGCTTGGAAAGCTCAGCTGACCACAGATTGGTGCAGATAATTCTGTCTTCAGGCACCCAGTGAGCATACACATCTTTCAGTGTCTGAATTGCCTTAGCACCCTCAGGGGTTTCCCGTCCTCCAATGAGAACTCTGTCAGGCTTAAAGAGGTCCTCGATAGCAGTACCCTCAGCAAGAAATTCCGGGTTGGAAAGAATCTGGAAGTTGATGCCTTTGCTGTTGTGGGTTAGGATCTTCTCAATAGCCTCAGCTGTTTTCACAGGAACAGTCGATTTCTCAACAACAATTTTGCTGGATTTCGACACATCAGCAATCATACGAGCAGCACTCTCCCAATAGGTCAAATCTGCTGCCTTGCCAGCACCAAGACCCCTAGTTTTTGTTGGTGTGTTCACAGACACAAAGACAATATCAGCCTCGCAAACATGCCTCTCGACCTCAGTGCTGAAGAAGAGGTTCTTCCCTCTGCATTGCTTCACCACATCATCCAAACCAGGTTCATAGATAGGAAGCTGATCACTGTTCCAAGCGTTGATCCTTGGAGCAGAGATGTCCACAACAGCAACCTCAATTTCAGGGCACTTGAGGGCAATGACAGCCATTGTTGGGCCACCGACATAACCAGCACCAATACAGCAAATCTTCACCATCTTTATCGATTCCTAAATCCAAATCAAAGTATCATACAATTGCACGAAAAAATCTAGGCACGTTACTTACAACCGCATATAACCCCCTCAGGCGAAAAGCAATCAACGCGAAATATCAGATCTAAATTCCAAAGGCAGGAAACAAAACAATGTACTACACAACAATTAATTTCATACCCTACAAAATAATGGTGAAGTCATATCCCATGTGGTACCAGGGACTATAAATTCTAATACTTCTAATACAACAACCACATCATTCTCACATCTGATTCAAGAAAAATTCCCCAATTTATCCTCCAAATTAAGATGCACAATCACATCTGTGAGATTCTACCAGCAAGAACAAACCCTCCTCATACAGATCAGCAAAACAAAATCATCATAATTATACAGATCAGCAAACCCCAAAAGATATCTTTATTCCTTTTGCTTTTTTAAGTATAAGAAAGCCAAAAGAGCTCATCACTCATCCCTCACCTTTTTAACACCCAATGTGAAACTTACACCAAAAATTAAGAAAGCTTCACATTGAAGTTTAATAAAAAAAATCAGATCTAATAACAGAATTACTGTAAGATCCAATGTGAGTGAAGATCCACGGATCTAAACCTAAATCAGTAAAAATGGTTAATAATTGGTAAAAAAAAAAAAAAACAAGCTGAGTGCAACAGTGCAATTATTTACCAATCAACAATCCACATTCATATAATTCTACACATGACACACACAATTGAGATGAAAAGGTAAAAACTTTCGTACATATACCAGATCTATCAACTAAAATAAATTACAAACAACAAAAAAAAAAATTAGAATTACAAAAAAGACCCGCCATTTTTACAGCGAAGATCAGATCAAATTCAGCCAAAATAACAACAATGCTTGATAAAACAAATCGTACCCATTACAATTCACACACTTTTAGCAATAATTAAGCAATACCCACAAAAATTAACCCCAAAATTCAATCAAAAATCATGCAAAATTCAACAAAAAACGATTGAAAAGAAATAAAATTGAAGGGTAGATCAGATCAAAAACATACCTTTTGATGATAAAATTACAGAAAGATTGAAACTTTATGAGGAGAAATAAAAGAGGAGAGAGATAGATCTGAGAATCGGGGGGAAAAATGGAGAAGTATAGAGAGAAAGAAGAGGGAGTCCGACGAATGAGGAGAGACTAGACAGCTGCTCTGTATTTATATGCTTATGAAATTTGTCCGTAAACTTCAAGTTTCTTTTCTCTCTCCTCTTTTTTTAATTTGTTTATTTTAATTTTAATTTATTTATTTTTTTGTTTTGATTTGCTATTTATAAAAGGAAAGGTACTTTATTATTTTTAAAAATAAAAAGGGAAAGGGGGGGAGGAGGTGAGTAGATGTGAAGAGTGGGCCCTTGATTAATTTACACGTTTTTGTGTGCCTCTCATTCATGGAACACACAACCGACGTCCTTCAATCATACCTATAATGTTTTTGTTTAAGGGTATGTGAGTTAATTATGTTGTTAATGTGGGTTAAGATCTTCATTAATTAAATTTATATTTGTTATACTTAAGTATGAGGGGTCACATCCTAGGTATCATATCATTTTCATATCAAAAATACTAGGAGTCTATATGTAGACACATGAAAAAAAGTGTCTATGACTAATTTGTAGTAAAAACAATCAACAATGCAGTAAATTTTGTTGTATAATCTTGTAAATGCTGGATTATAAAGGAAAGAGACAATCAAGGATACTTGATTTGAGAATTAAATCAATTTAAATTTCTTTCTATTGATAGATTCGTAGCATTGATGATTTTACTGTCAGTTTCATAAATTTACTGCAAACATGTTAAATTTACTACACAAACATATTATTTACTACTTGCAGTCTTTTATTTTACACTTGATTATGTTATAGACAAATTTTCTATTGTCTACATATAGACTCCTAGGATCATCCTTTTCATATACTTGTATAATGTACTCTGTATAATATATATAATCTGAGTACTGTTCTTTTTTCTTTGCGCCGTCTGGCTTAGTACGGATACGAGTCGAATATGATCGGTTGATCGCATGTAATGTATTATAGAGTGTAAACTCAGGTTAAACTCATTGAGTCGGTTAGTGAAATAATGTATTTTTTTGGTTCTTTTGGTTGAAAGGGTATATAGAGTGTATGTCAGTTAATAAAGTTGGTAACGTGCTCTTAACATTGTTCATTTAATTTGGTTGTCGTACTTAATTAAGGACGACTTATGAGGTGTCACAATTTTGATACGGTGTCATGCTTATAAATTGCGGATTTAATTATTTGTAGGGGAATTACATTAGTTGGAAGACTTGGAACGTTACGCCGAATATATAAATAGCTATAGTGTGCAAGCATCATGTGAGTCTAACTCAAAATTTATCGGGTTGAGTAGGATTATAAAGGGAGGTCAAATTTTAGCTCCTCAATAGCTTTAGCAATACTGCAATCTTGCCTTCAATTTCGGGAATTCAAACTCGAGACCTTTGTCTGACCAATTAAAATGTTTTTTTGCAAAAGAAGTACGAGTATATAAAGTGCATATGAATTCGTAATACTAATGTTGCACTTAATTTACTTTCACTACTAATGAAAAACTCAAAAGGTGCCACAGCGTAGGCATGGTATCATACTCCTAGTAAAACGCAAAATTGAACAATTATAGGAGAATTCAAATTGTGGTAGTCAGAACCCTTACATCCGAATATCCGATGTTCAAGTACAAGTGATCAAGGACTTCAAGAGATTGTACAAATTGAAATAACCACGAATACAACATGATCCCGACTCAAATACTTCTGAGTTATGATAATACATAGCGCATGATTATGCACAAATCCATGAATACTCTGCTTTTTAATGTCACTTTAAAGTAAGATGAGCAATATTCAAAATTGCGTATATAAACTTCGTCAAATTTCAAATTCTTCGAAAGCGTAATAATTTTGAATACCTTATAAAGTCGTTAGTTAAACTCTCATTTGTAAGATACATATGGCCAATTCCACCCTTGTTGTTATGTCTGTCTGTCTGGGCATTGGTCCAAGACGGGACCGAAACTCAGTTCGGCTATTTAATCCAATACCGATAGAATTGGATAAAAAATCCATCATTTTGAGGATCAAAGAACAGATCGGAACTTTTTTGTTCACGACCACAACCATACCGGTCCATTTTTCGGTCCGGGCCAAAATTTGCTCAGTCGTACACGCTATGATTATAATATTGTGTAACGATAACATGTAATTCAAAAAAAAAAATAACGCATTAGATGCTTGGTGCGTTGGTGTCCACCAAGGGATCAACTTAGTTGACTAATAACAACCTCTATGTGTTTTAAGGTTGACCCAATGGTTAGAAAATCAAACCGTGGATGTTTCGGGTTCGATTTCTCATATCCAGTGTTTTAAAAACCGGACCGGACCGGCCGGTTCAACCGGGAACCGGCCAGTGAACCGGTCCGGTTGGCTCCTAAAACCGGGCATGGTCAAAACCGGTCAAACCCGGGTTGACCGGGTCAAAACCCCGGTTTTGTTTCAAAAACCTGCTGGTTCAACCCGGTTTTGACCGGGTTTGACCGGTTTTGACCTTTAACATGTATTTTTTTAATATTTTGGCTATATTTTAATTATTTAATATTTTTATAATTGTGGCGTCATCCGATTTTGTGACCCGGTTGAACTGGTCGAACCCCTTGACCCATCGAACCCCCGAGGCTACCGGTTTGATGTCCGGTTCGGTTTTTAAAACATTGCTCATATCTCCATTCGTTGTAACATTAACTAGTACTGCTCCTGTGTAAAAAAAAAAAATTAATGACAATGTCTAACTAGAAACAAAATTGTAGTCCGTACTATCTTTTCTAATAATAATCATCGGATCCATTACAATTGCCATTGCATGCAAAACATCAAACTCAATTATTTGAATTGTTTAATTTCGTTGTATTCATTTCAATCAATATAAGCTTTTAAAAACTCGGAAAATCTTCTACGAGATTTCCACTACAAGTCTACAATGACCTCCTCTCGAATCCACGTGGATAAATAGTCTCATTTGAACTGTCTAACCTTGGAGGCCCGAGGAACGCATGGGGTTACAACCTACCCAACCTACGAGCTGAACAGTGTGTATGTTTGGTCTTTCGGTGATCACGAATACGAGTATTTGTTTTGTTGCATTTTTGTTTACTGTATTTGTTCACGAGTTTTATCAAAGTTATTGGAGTAGACAATGATTCTTGAAGTAGTATCTACATCAATAGAAACAAAGTTTAAAAACAACTTTATCAATTAGTGAGTTGAGTTATATAATCCTACCGTTGTTACGGAGTATTTGGTTTTAAATTTGACCGTCATTGGGGTTGTAAGCATGTTCTCTCCTTGACTACCTATAAGATGAAGCGTCAATGTTAGACTTTTGAAATCGATTCTCTCTCCTTATAAGCGTGTCATTATGTCTGTAAGGTCATTTCATTCCATTTCAGTTATTTAGACGCGCTTTGACAATGTTAGACTTTTGAAGTCGACTCTCTCTCCTTATGAGCGTGTCATTATGTCTGTAAGGTCATTTCATTTCATTTCAGCTATGAGCGTGTTAGATCAATACAATTAGTGTAAATGAGTTCATCATACACTCATACATGAGATCTACCAATTAAGAACTTTGGAAGTGAAGGAAATTAAATAGTATTAGCAAGTGAGTGTCACAACGATTATTGAGTAGGATCCAAGCACTAATACGGAGTAATTATCATTGAGTAAGCAATGTCCGTTCATTTTTTGTTTGAAACACAAAGGAGAAAAGACTAGAATATAAGTAAAGGCCTAAAGGCATGAAATTAGGACGGATGGTCAAGAGATGCTAGTACCAACTCTTCCACTTTCAGGATCGTTTGGTTCGTTGTAGTAATTCATAGTGTCCGATAAATTTGAATTTAATTTCCAGTCCTCTCACATTCAGTTGTATTTTTGTGGTAGACCGCGACACAACCATTAAACTAGTACGGAGTATAGTTTAAAGTAACACACTAACACTAGTAACAATTTACAAATAGTTTCTCATCTTGAAACTAATGGAGTATAGTTTTATCTTTTCAACTATTTGCTCGATAACAATTTCTAATACACGTTCGGTTATTTTGCATTATACCCTCAATATACGATGATCAATTTTAATACGATAGTATTTTTCTAAAATGCAACGAACCAAATTATAGTACACAGAATATTCACTCTGTGGACGAATGTCATCAATTAATCGATAATTCGATATACTCGATCCGTGTCTTTGAATTTTTTTTTTGTACATGTTCGAATTAAACTCACTCGGGGTTGAGAAAAAAAAAATAAAAACGGAAAATTCACGTGGTACCCTCGAACTTTGACTGATTGCACATGGTACCCAACTTGGCAAGTTTGTGCACATGGTACCCCCAAACTTACCACTTTGTGCACATGGTACCCAAATAGTAACTTCCGTTAGATTTTCCGTTATGTGATGATGTGTTAGTTAGTTGTTATATGAATTTTTTTTTTGAAATGAGTTGTTATATGAATTAGTTAAAATTAATGATGATTTTCCATTTTAAGAAAATCAAAAAATAAAAATAAAAATATTTTTTTTTTACTTTTTAAAACAAATTCAAAAAATATTTTCATAAACAATTAAATCCAAAAAACAAGTTTTTTTGAAAAGATTCTTCTGCGACTGTACGGAAAGAAACTTCACCAGCAAGACTCATCGTTGCCATGGCCAAAAGAGGACGACCGCCGAAACCAAAGACACCGCCGGATCCCCCGTCTCAAGATAAGAATGCTAGTACTAATAAGAATGATAATAATGGAGAATTGAAAGAGAAATCACAAACCCAGCTAGAGGAAGAACCCCGATCCCCGATTTTCTTTCATGATCTGATCGGAAATGCTCTGCAGAACTCTGGTAAGGTACCTTCTCCTAAGATTAATAGCTCAAACACTGGAATTGTAGCTAATAATTCTGTACCCAAATTGCCTGAGAAAGTTGATAATCCGAAGGAAGGGGGTACAAAAAACAGTTGGAGTAAGATAGTGAAGAATAATCCTAAAATTGCTATGAGTCTGTTTACACATGAAGATCTTAAGCATTCTGATACTATTGTGATTGAGGAAGATGATATTGGGGATGAAATTGATAAGTGGAAGAACACATTAGTGGGAAATGTACTGGGTGCAAAACCACAATTGAAAGCAATGAAAGAGTTTGTAGGCAAACATTGGAGTACTATTGCTTCCTGTGATGTACAGTACTTCAAGCGAGGCTGGTTTGTCTTTAAATTCTATTCTGAAGCTGATATGAATGGGATTCTAAAAGCAGGGCCATGGAAACTGGGCAATAACTCTCTGGTTCTTAAGAAATGGTCTCCAAATTTTTCGCAGGAACTTGATTGTCTCTCTCACATTCCAGTTTGGGTGTTATTCCCTGAATTAGACCCCTGGTATTGGACTGAGAAAGCATTGAGCAAAATAGCAAGCAAAATAGGTAAGCCTATGTTTGCAGACTACACAACCACTCATAAGGAAAAACTCTCATTTGCAAGAGTTTTAATTGAGGTGGATGTATCACAGAAGCTTCCTGATTATGTCACTTTGAGCACTCCTTTTGCTGGGCTTATGGAGCAGAGGGTGGAGTATGAATGGGTCCCATACTATTGCCAGGGTTGCAAGAAGTTGGGACACACCATTCAGAATTGTAGGTTGCAGAAGCCAAAAGTTCAGGAACAGAAGAAAATGGTCTACCAGGCAGTTGAAAAACCTGTGGTAACACCAGTGAATGAAAAGGATAAGCCTGTAGAGAAACCGGAGGTGAAAATGCAGGAACAAGTGATAGTGGAGGATCATGAGCATGAGCATCCAGCCTCTCCTGAGACAATGGATGAACTTGGGTTTTCTAAGAGCAGGGGATCAATCAAGAAAACCTCAAAATCAGTGGAGCTAATTGTTCCTACAATTTTGAGGAACAAATTTGATGCTCTTGGAAATGTGGGATTATCTAGTGCAATATGGGATGACAATAGTGAGAAGGAAGCACAGGGAGAAGGGGAGCCTCCTGACCGTGATGAATGATCATTGCAACCTGGAATGTGAGAGGGTTTAATAGCCCTCTCAAACAGTGTGAGGTAAGAGACCTCATGCTGAAGTACAAGCTTAATATTGTAGGGATTCTAGAAACCAGAGTTAAAGAAAGGAAGGCAGATGCTATTATCAAGAAAAGATTTCCTAATTTTTCAGTAATAACAAACTATTCTACACATTACAATGGTAGAATATGGGTAGTTTGGAATAATCAGCATGTTATGGTGGATATTATTGAGATTCAGGCTCAATTCATACACTGCAGGGCTAAGCACATAGTTTCGAATAAAGAGGCTTATATCACCTTCACTTATGGAAGCAATGATGCTCATGAGAGGCAAGATCTTTGGAATAAACTCACAGGTTACAATATTCAGGCAGCTCCTTGGATTGTTCTAGGTGACTTTAATGTTATCAGATCACCTTTGGAGAAGATGGGTTGTTTTGATCCAATTCAGAGAGACATGGATGACTTTAACACCTGCATCTCCACCTGCAGACTGTCAGACATTCATAGTCAAGGCCAATTTTTTACATGGACAAACAACCAGGAGGGGGTAGAAGAACTTGGACAAAACTTGACAGGGCACTAATTAATCAGGCATGGTTAATGAATTTTCCTACTTCAATGGGAGAATTTCTCCCTTCTGGTTTGTCAGACCACTCTCCTTGTGTGGTCACCATATTTCCTCCTCCTCAAATTAGAAAACAGTTCAGGTTTTTGAATTGCTGGGTGATGCATCCGGATTATGATGAGACTATTAAGAAAGCTTGGATGATTACCTTTCAAGGAAGTGCTATGTCAAGGCTGTTTTACAAATTAAAGCAGACAAAGCATGCTCTTTCTCAGTTGCATAAAGAGACATTCCTGAATCTATCTCAGCAGGTTAAAGATAGTAAGCTAGAGCTGCTTGCAAAACAGGAGCAGCAGAGCCAACATCTCAATGATACTGGCTGGGATAAAGAAGTGGAAGAAGCCAAAGATAAGTATTGCAAGCTTAAAGTTGCAGAGTTGAGTATGTTAAGTCAGAGAGCAAAAGTTAACCATATCAACAACTCTGACTGTAGTACGAATTACTTTTTCTCAAGAATCAAAGAGAGGCAACATCAGAGTATGATTGGGAAAATAAGTGATATGCAGGGTAGTATTCATGACTCCCCAAACACTGTTAAAAAGGCTTTCATTGACTACTACATCAGCTTGATTGGGAAAGATAAGCAGGTACAGGAGCTGGATAAGGAGTACATTAGAAGGGGAAAATGTCTGGATAGTGAGCAAGGCAACTTTCTAATTCAGAATATCCAAAGGCAGGAAATCAAGGATGCCTTATTCAGTATGGATCCTAATAAATCACCTGGACAGGATGGATTTGCAGCGGGTTTTTTTCAGAAGTCTTGGAATACTGTGGAAAATGACTTCTGCAATGCAGTGTTAGAGTTTTTCAGAACCTGCAAGATGTCAAAACAGGCAAATACCACCTTGGTTACTCTTATTCCAAAGAAGGATCATCCTATCAGTGTAGCTGATTTCAGGCCAATTGCCTGCTGCTCAACAATCTATAAAACAATTACAAAAATTATTGCTAATAGATTGCAGCTGGTGATGCCAAGTTTAGTAGGACAGGAGCAGGCAGCTTTTGTGAAGGGGAGGAATATCTTTGATAATATTGCAATTTCTCAGACTATCATTAAGGGCTACAATTAGAAGAATGTCTCCCCAAGATGCTTGATTAAAGTGGACATAAGGAAAGCTTTCGATTCAGTTAGCTGGGAATTCATTAGATCCACTCTGAGTGCTCTAAATTTCCCTGAGCTCTTCATAGAATGGATTATGAGCTGCATTTCTAATACCTGGTTTTCTCTGAAGATAAATGGTAACTATGAAGGGTTTTTTCCTGGAGGTTGTGGAATTAGACAGGGGGATCCTCTATCCCCTTATCTATTTGTTTTGAGTATGGAGATTCTCTCTAGATACCTAAGAGACATGCCATCTAGAACTCAGTTCAGTTTTCATCCCAAATGTTCTAGAATAAACCTCACTCACCTAACCTTTGCAGATGATCTTATGATTTTTATAAGAGGAGATGTGCCATCCATGCAAGCTGTGGTGGATTGCTTAGATCTTTTTGCAAAGATTTCAGGTCTTGAAGCAAATCATGCCAAAACTGATGTTTATTTTGGAGGTGTAAGGCAGGAAGTTAGGAATCAGATGCTAGCCATCTCTGGGTTCACGGAAGGAACCTTTCCTTTCAGGTACTTGGGGATTCCTATGCATTCATCTAGGCTGAAGAATGAGATGTATAACTCCCTAATTGCAAAAATCCAGCATTCTTTACAGCATTGGACCTCTATCATGCTATCCTATGCAGGTAAAATCCAACTTATCAACTCTGTCATATTTGGATTGGAAAATTTTTGGTGTGCCAGTCTGCTGATTCCTAAGGGCATCATTAAGAGGATTAAGAAGCTATGCAAAGATTTTCTATGGAACATTGAAGCTGGGAAGAGGAAAATGGTCTATAAAAGTTGGGATAGTATATGCTCTCCAAAAAAGGAGGGTGGGCTTAATATTATGGAGGTTCTAGCATGGAACAAAGCAATGATTGCTAGATGGATTTGGCTGCTGCAACGTGGAAATCAGGGAATTTGGAGCTGCTGGACCAGAGCTTATAAGCTAAAAAATGGATGCATCTGGGATACAAAAGAGAAACCAGGAGATTCTGAGACTTGGAGAAGTATTCTTACTGTCAGGAATGAGATACTTTCCATGGTATCAGATGCTGATGCAGCTAACATTATGATTCAGAGCTGGCAAATTAAAGGGAAGTTCTGCACTAATGCCAGCTACCAGCAGTTCAGGAGGCACTATCAGGTTAATAACTGGCATAAGGTGGTGTGGAGAAGCATCAATCTCCCAAAACATAGCTTCATTGCTACTCTGGCAATGCAGAATTCACTTGCTACAGTTGATAATATATGTGCTAGGGGAATGTTGCTTGTGAACAGATGCGAGCTTTGCAGGAATGCAGCTGAAAGTCATAGCCATCTATTCTTCAAATGCTCATTTTCTGCTGCTGTTTGGGGAAACATATTAGATTGGATGAAAATAAGAAGGCAGACCATAAGCTTGCAAAGAGAAATCAGATGGCTGGAAAAAAGAAGGCATAAGAAACATTGGAAGCATCAGTGGCTAGTTTGCAGTCTCATAACTTCAATTTACATTATATGGCAAGAACGGAATTCCAGAATCTTTGGAGGAAAAGAGAATGCTCTTGACTGGATCATTAAGAGTATAAAATACACTGTCAGTATTAGGATGTTTGCTTGGATGAAGAATTGTAATGATAGTGAAGTGATAGATAGCCTTAACTTCTAATCTAGTAGTCCTTCTTTCTAGTGGAGTTCTTTTGTAAGTTTCTCCTCTCTTTTAATTCCCGTAATGGATGAATAAAAAGAGCACAAATTCTTACAAAAAAAAAAACAAGTTTTTTTTCATAAAAAATATTATTTTTCTTAAAAAAAATCATAATTTGTGCACATGGTACCCTTCAAGTTACCACTTTGTGCACACGGTACCCTTGAGATCACTACATTTTGCACATGGTACCCCTAAAAAAATTCGTTTTTTAATAAAGTTTTTTTGAAAAAATTATTTGAAAAAATATATTTATTTTTCTAAGAATTTAATTGATTTTTTTAATTGAAATATTAATTCTATAATTTAATTAACTAATTACCTAACAACTAACCGCCACATCATCACTTAACGGAAAAATCTAACGGAATTTGCTATTTGGGTACCATGTGCACAAAGTAGTAAGTTCAGGGGTACCATGTGCACAAACTTGCGAAGTTGGGTACCATGTGTAATCGGCCAAACTTCGAGGGTACCACGTGAATTTTCCGAAATAAAAAAATTACTCGGGTATGTAAAATGTTCCATTCCCCGAAAAGTGGGACCACGTGTCAATCAATAACAGCGTATTCCACACATTTCCACACCTCAAAACTAAAAAATCAACTCTTCACTTTTTTCACCACACTCCCTTTCATTTCCATCATCTCATATTTTCTCCGATCATCCAATCTCTCTCCTCCACTCCCCCCCCAAATGTCAACGCGCCTCCTCCTCCGCCGCACCCGCCACCTCCACCCTCACAATTCCCTCTCCTCCACCCGCCACCATGCCACCCTCGCCGTCCCCTCCACCGCCGCCCCACCCGCCCCACCTCCCCCAACCCAAATGATCTACGATCGCGCTGCCGAGTCCGTCAAATCCAAACTCGCCCGACTCAGTAACCCGGACCCACGCTTCCTCCGCCACGCGTCACCTCACCCTACCCCTTCCAATCACAACCAACTCCTCCAATTTCCCGCCACCAAGGTCACCGTCCTCCCAAACGGCCTCCGCGTCGCCACCGAGTCGTCTCTCTCCTCCCGCTCCGCCTCCGTCTCCGTCCTCCTCGATTCCGGATCCCGATTCGAGTCCGATGAGAATTCCGGCATCGCGCGGTTTCTGGAGCGGGCTGTTCTGAGCTCCGTTCCCGAGGACGCCGCCGATGCCGGCGTTGAATTGAGCGGGTTCACTGAGAGGGAGGTCAGCGGGTTGTCCGCTAGCGTGTTGGGGAAGAATCTTGGGAAAGGTGTTGAAGTTTTGGGAAATGTTTTGCAGGATTTGGATTTGAGTGATCCTGTTATCCAGAAAATCCGTAATGCTATTCTCAAGGAAAAGGAGAAGGTATATAATAATAATAATTCTTTATTTTTGTAATTTTACGATTACAATTTATCGTAATCGGACACGGACACGGATACGGGCACGGGGTATGATAATTTGTAGTTTGTTAATTGGTAGTATTATTATTACATTGTGGTAATTGAATGTGTAAGTAGCGGACACGGTTGTTGATGAATTGATGATTCCGAGTTTAATGTGTGTTTGGTTCTCGAAATGTTGATGAAATTTTGAATGGTTCTCGAAATGGTGTAGTTGTATACATTGGTAGATGATTATACACGAAAAAAATGTGTGTTGATGTTAAGTGTAGGTTGAGTTTGATGGGAGGTGATGAACTGATGGTGTCGAAAAATGGGCTGGTTTTAGAGGTTATTCGGATGTGTAGTAATTATCGGACATGAGATGGTATGATTAGGAAAAATGTGTGATATATATACGTTGTGTGATGATTCTGGTAGTGAGTGATCAGTGTAGTTTTCTGAGATTATTATGGTAATTTGGTTAATCTGAAAATAGGCGTTGATTGGGGGTTGGTTATGTCCTCCCTCCCGCCCCCGCCCACTCATCCGCAGTGTAGTGATTGATTTTAAAGGTAAACCCTCAAGACTTGAGGGCCTAGGATAGAAGTGATGACTTTACTAGGTAGAAAGGACTTTAGTAATATTATTTGATTGCCCATTTTTACGCAGTAATTGATGTACTAAGCTCATGTTAGTGGAGGTGGTTTGGGAGACTCGTGTACAATGTTGTTGTGGGATGTACTCTGGAGTCCCAGGGAGGACTAGGTGCCAGTGCCACTGAGTTGTCATCAATAGATATACCAGCAGCAGAATTCAAATGGTCTTCTCTTTGTATTCGATGAACCCATGTCTTTGCCGTAGCTCAAAGTAATTTGACAAATTTCTATGTCACTGCAAAATGGGCCAAATTCTTTGCAGAAAGATAAATTTCCTCAACTTGATACTGGGTGTAAAGATCTCGAACTTGGAAGTGAAATATTTCGTAAAACATTGCATATGGATATTGCTCTATCCTGATCTTTTTTGCCATCTCATTTACATGGTTGGCTCATAGTTGTGGTGCGGCTGCTATTGCTGGTAGTTTGGGCAGTTTTATACAGAGAAAGTAGGCTGAGATGTAAGATAAGATTGCTTGTACACTTGCTGCTCTATGTATTCAGTAATTATAGAGATAGAGATATTAAGCCTTTTTGTAAACGCTAAATGACGGTGTTTCTAAAAGTGATTTTTATGTTTCTAGAGAAACTGTTAGCACATATGTGAGTAGGAAGTGAGGATGTAATGAATAAATTAAACGGCCGATTTAAAGAGAAGGTTATGGGAATGTGGAAGACAGAGAGCAAAAGATCACATGACCATCTTTCTGGTTTCCTTTTTTTTTTATTTTTCTTTTTTTGTTTTCATACTTCCACTGTTGCATTTCTTTGAATGCTCATGCTACTAATGTTTGTGGTATATTTTCTTGGTAGTTATGCTCTTCAGAGGTTTTGCCAGTAACTCTCTACTAATGCACAGACTAATCATGATCACATTTGTTTTGCCCTGAGAATGTGTCACTGCGACTAATGATAGTGTTAATTGTTTCTCTACGACCCCCTTACCTCACCATAGGCAGGCTCCTTTGAGGCACTGAGTAATTTTGCTGTTGTTGTTTAGTGACCTGCTTCATATGCTGGTCACTAAAATTACAACGGCTAATCCTCTCCTATTACACCAATTATAGATTTCCTTTTTTTTTTTTCCCTTGAGTATGTCACTAAAACTGTCTGTGCTTCTTATTTTATGAAGTAGCAGTCAGTCGGTGCGATTCTCGAAGCAATTTTCATTTTGGGTTATCCGTGCGCAGCCTCTCTATGTTTTAGTAGGGGTAAGGCTTGCGTGCATCCGACCCCCCCTTACCCCGCCTTATGGCGGGAGCCTTTAAGGCACTGGGGTTAAAGATGTGTTGTTTGAGTATGTCACTAAAATTATTACTCGTATTTTAGTGTGTATTTTTATTTCAACAATAGTAGTTCTGTGGTCTTTATTAATCTCTTAAGCTACTTGAAAAGGGATTGTCATTATGAAGTAAACTACTTTCATGCTTCTAGTAGCACCAATATAAAGTTTATGCGCACCTGACTATGATTAGATTACTCTTAAACAGCCAGTAGCTAGCTTGTTTATATTGAGTTGTTTGTTACTTCTTGAGTTCATGGTGCTTTTTGTCTCCTTGTAGAGGACTTATTCTCGGCTTTCTGAATAATCACTATAGATGCACGTCACTTTTTGCACTTGCTGTCTTTTTCTGGTGGGGGGAGAGGTGGATAACTTTTTTGCTAATTTGAAACTGTAGAGAAACATAGCCACATAGGTGAAGTGTGTGAAGTGTATCAAATTAAGTCCCCCGGTATATCAAAGCTTCACTGCATGTGTTTTACTTCAAAATAAGTTGCTGAAATTACACTCTTCTTCTTGATCAGCTAGATGGAGTTGGCGAGCATGTTATCCTTGATCAGTTGCACGCAACTGCGTTTCAGTACACTCCACTTGGTAGGACAATCCATGGATCGGTGAACAACATACAGTCAATTACTAAATCAGATGTTCTAAATTACATATCGTCTCACTGCTCGGCACATAGAATGGTATGTAGTTCTGCTCCCTAGATAAGTGTTGGTTGTGTTTCAGAATGACATGAGTTAGTTTCTGTGCTGGTCTACAGGAGTCTTTGGGTATTAACTTTTTTGACATGCTCTCTTTTTTCAGGTGATTTCTGCATCTGGAGCTGTTAAGCATGAAGAACTTGTGGAACAAGTGAAAAAGGTTTTCACTAAGTTGTCAGCTAACCCTACGACAACTTCTCAGCTTGTTGCCAGTAACCCGGTGAATTTCACTGGTTCAGAGGTTTGTCGGTTATTTGGAATGCAAGCGTCTTGTTCACACGTGATGACCATTTATATATCTTGTGTCCTAATCATTCCAACACTGAATTTAGGTTCGGATAATTGATGATGATCTTCCTCTTGCACACTTCGCGGTTGCATTTGAAGGAACCTCCAGCAAAGACCCGGATTCTATTGCTTTGATGGTCATGCAGACTATGCTAGGCTCGTGGAGCAAAACAGATGTTGGTGGAAAGCATGCGGGGTATGTTCTCCATTGTTGGTCATGATATCTGAGTCTTCTGTATGGTGCCGGGCTGCTGGGAAAATTTTGTCATGCTCAGCTATAGCATTTATGCCTATGTGTCCTGGAATGCTTGCATTTAGCCTTTTTTCCCCCTAAAGGTGTTATTGAGAAATTCTCTTGTTTGGTTTATGAGCTGCATGATATTATAGATGCATCATAATACCGAGGAAGCACCTATGCTTGTTTTTGTCTATTCATCCTTTAATGATGGAAATTAAGAAGAAATTTTTTTTAGAGTTACAGATCTCCTGATAAACCTTAATACTATCTTTAATTTGCAAACAGGTCACAACTAGTCCAGATAGCTGCCATTAATGAAATTGCTGAGAGTGTGAAGAGCTTCTGTCTCAATTACAAAGACACCGGTCTCTTTGGAATCTATGCTGTTGCCAAGGTTTGTAAATATCAGACAACCTTTGATGCCTTTACCCACTGTTATTATTATTTTTCTTTAAGCATTGTTGCTTACCTTTTTTTTATCTTGTCTTTCAAATAGTTATAAATATTAAACACTTGCTGGTCTGCACTCTGCATTAAACTTAATTTTTTTCTTCTTCTTTTGGTCATATATCAACAGCCAGACTGCTTGGATGATCTTTCATATGGAATCATGCATGAAATAAGCAAGTTTTCTTATCGGGTATCAGATGATGATGTTATCCGTGCTCGTAATCAGGTACATGATGGGTGATCTCATTTAGTCATTTCTAGTGCCTGATGCTAGGTTCTAGAACAAATTTAATCTAGGTCATGGAAAGTTGTTATGTAAGTCTTCATAAGTTTAGGTGCGATTACGTTTTATGCAGCTTCTTCGAAAGTGTGGTTTGTAATAGGGGAACCTAGTTATTACATAGCTTGCCGGTATCACTTGAATTTTCTTTGGGAATTTGATGCATGGCCTGGAAATTATCTTGTTTCTATTATCTTTGTTCAGACATCTGAAATTGTATTGATCTTTGTGATGATAGTAACCATACCAGAGATATAGTCATGAAGCCAATCTTGTTTCGATAGATAATGAGTATGTTTTCAGTTTTCTATAAATAAGCAATGCGATGACTTACATTATTTGTTTGTATACAGTTGAAGTCCTCTCTTCTACTTCAAAGTAATGGAGTCAGTGCTGTTTCTGAAGACATTGGGCGCCAGGTGAAAATCTTTTTTCCCTGCTTTCTCTTTTCAGTGAGTGGCATGTTGGTGGACGTGCTTTGTGGTTGGGTGGTTTGGGTTAACACTTAGAAATGTCGTAGACTCAAAATCAGATAATTGTTGCTCCAATGGAAAATAAAATCAATTAAATAAGCATATGGATGCAACCTGAATGATTGGATCAGCATATAAGGCCATTGCATTTGGCGTTAAACCTATGGAGAGGTTGCACTAGGATATACCACTTGAGCTGTTGCATTAGAGATAGCTTGCTTACTGTTTTCAAGAGAATCCATTTTGGTGTGCAAATTTTGTGGTCGTCTGAGAGCAAATGTGTAAGGTTTCTGAGATTTGAGGGTGATCTTCTCCCGTACAGTAGGAGTTTCAAAACTTTCCCCCTTCATCCACACCAACATTGACATGTGAATGATATTTGATTCTCCTATTGGGAGATGAATGATCTTTGATTTTTAACACATTCTGTGCACCAGCTAGCTGACACTTGCCTCCCTCAATAAAATACTACCTTGTGAGTATCTACATGGATGTTAAATTGTTACAGTATTTGTTAAAAGATCCGTTGGATAAAAAGCCAAATGTGGAAAGCATTATTTGCTGACATGAGTTCTATGCTAATGTTTTGGTCGTTCAACTGCGTTGGTCACTCGTGAGTTGATTTATGGTCAGTCTCAAAAGCGTTGAACCCTGTTACTTTTATCGTGCAGTTGCTAGCCTATGGACGAAGAATCCCGTTTGCTGAATTGTTTGAAAGAATTGATGCTGTTGATGCCAGCACTGTGAAGCGTGTTGCAAACCGTTTCTTGTTTGACAAGGTAAGGCAGATGCTAACGAGTAACAACATCATTCATTCTGTCTATGCTTTACATCTACTGTGTACAGATAATTTTGCTTTACTGCTTGAGCAAAGTTCATCATCTGCTTGAATATTGGTGTCTATTAGCATTTAGTTTTCCATGATATGTGATTGTGCAGCAGCTAACCTCGTGCATCTGTTCTGGTTAACTTCACCAAGCCTTCTGTCACTCGCATACCCATTAACATGTTTCTATCACCTCGTTTTAGGATGTTGCCATTGCTGCTATGGGGCCGATCAGGCCATTGCCAGACTACAACTGGTTCAGGCGCAGGACATACTGGCTACGTTACTGAGCTGGGTGCGTTTAGGCATTTTGGAACTGCTAGGAGATTCTCAAGCACGAGTCCCTCAAATTCTCTTTTACATTCTTCTTTTGTAAAGCCTTTGTCCCAATTGTGTTATATAACGGCATCAGGTCATGCCATTTCAAGAGAAATAATCGCGAGAGAAACACTTCTACTTCTAAAAACCCATTATTGGTACAGCTATTCATGAAAGTGAATTTTGGTATAGATAAATTGGCCTCTGTGCCCTAAATGAATTAAATTGGTCTTCCTTTGTAGATATAGTATTCTCATTAGCATTGTTGGTTCTTTTTGGATGTCATACTGTGGTCTCAAATTCTCTATTACAGGCGTACTAAGTTGATGCTCCTTTTCACTTAATGAGCAGGAATTCCCATCACTCAAACAATATCGTACAAGTTCCGACATTGTATCCATTTAGTCGCAATAGGTCACGAGTCACTAACAATAACATGATCGAAGATGTCATTGAGAGGAAAAAGAAAACACGTTCAAAGATGTCATTAACAAATTTTTCATCCCAGAGAAATAACAGAACATAAACCTGTTATTCATCAGCCGCGCAAGCTCTGAGCTCTGGAGAGGTCTATAGTATTCGTTGGTCATCTAGTCGATAAAAAGACGTATTCGAGACGAAAATGATTCATTTCTTGCTGAGTGAGATGGAGATGCAATTGGCAACTCAGTTCACCGTTGGAGAAATGAAAATCTAGATTACTCCCCGGCAAAGACTATTTGAAGAGAAAGCAAAAAAGGTCCTACCGGGAGTCGAACCCAGGTCGCTGGATTCAAAGTCCAGAGTGCTAACCACTACACCATAGAACCCGTTGATGCCTTATAGGTAGAAGCTTTTGTATTTATTATAAACTACATAGTCGCTTAATTAATTTGTTAATTGTTAATTAGCCAATAACCAAAATAAAATTATCCCAAAAATGAATGAAACATGTTAATTGTTGATTTAAAAAAAAATTGCAAAATGAAGGAATTTCATTATTTTTGACAAGAAGCCCAAATGTATTGGGCAAAAATTAAAATCATCAACCGAAATATTTTAATGTAGTTTGAATTAAATACTTTAATTCAACTAATTTGAAGTGACAAGTCACTCAAAGTGAACTATCAAAATAATTTCAACTGAAACAAACTAACAAAAATGTCATGCATGCATGATGCATATATAGTTCTCAGACAAGATCATCAGAATGACATGATCATCTTCTATATCTATGATTAATTATATCATGCTGTTATGTTCTTCATCTCCTGAATCGAACGTTGATCCTTAATTTTCATCAGGTGAGGCTTAAGCTTGTCGACATCCGATAATTGAACTGGTTTCACTAAAAATTCCTTTGCTCCTTCCTCTAAGCATCTGAAATATCATAAAACGCGTATAAGTTACTAGGTACTAGTAGTTTTTCTATAATAACCGTCGGTTATTATTCGTAACAAATAATAAAAATCATAGTTAAGTACAAAACTTGAAACAAAATGTTAAATCGCCATAAACATTTCGTCAAATAGATCAATTGCTATTGTGTAGCTAGTCGTCTACGAAAGCGGTATACTATCAAATTACAAAGTTAGTCCAAATAAAATCAAATTCTGAAAATAGAAAGTCCATATAACCTGTTTATTCTAGCTGGAATATTTTCAGAGGACATGATCACCACTGGTATATCTCTCAGATTTTCGGATTCCTTGAAATCAAGATTATATAAAAAAGATATTAGATGATAAAAATCATAATCAAAATCATACTCGAAAATATTAGTAGAAACATTTAATTTCTTCAAAAATCCACGCAAAAAGGAAAAAATCATGAAGATGAACATACCTTGATTTTCCGAAGGAGATCGTAACCAGTCATTCCGGGCATGCAATAATCGGTTATTATCAAATTGACGTCCACAACCTAGAGACATTGTTACGTAATTAACACGCACAATTAGCTAAGCAAAGTTACCAATGTATGTATAGGACTATAGGCAAATATATACTCCGTAATTGATAGTAGAATAGGATATAGGATTAAATTAATGTTCACGTTTTTTTGAATATAAGCAAGAAAAATTCACGCCAAATGTTTAGTTTGAGTTATATACGTAGTTGTACGTACTCGATGATAATCATGGTGTTCTGAAGATGAATCGATTGATTCATGATGTTCATGCATACCCAGCAACTCCAAAGCTTTACTTCCTGAATCGACAACGGTAACTACACGCAACAAATTAAAAATAATAGCATTATAATTATCATTTGACAAAACAAAAAATTATCAAATACTCCCTCCGATATGTATGTTGCAAACAGAACTAGAATATATATCTACATACATTACTCCAAAAAAAAAAAACATTACTCACATGCATCGAAATTCTATGACGAATACATGAATTATGTTATTCACTTATTCATAAATCATGTCTATTATCCATAAGAGAATTGACAAAATGTCATCTAATTTAAGAGGTAATGTAATAATAAGATAATGTAATGCATCGAATGTGCTCACTTCGAATCAAAAATGGGAAAATCAAAATAGACTAACCTTGAAAAGATGAAGTACGAAGGATTCGTTCAATAAGTTTTCGATCGATGAGGCTATCGTCGACTGCAAGTACATGAAACTGTGAATTCATTTTAGTACTATAGTACGTACCTTAGAGATCGAGGAAGACAATTAAAAGGGTTTAGTGTATGATCGAAATTAATATAACTGAGAATATCACATATATAAAATGCAGCTCATCATCAGTATGTTAATCCAATGTTTGTAGATGATTTTTTGGGGTTTGGAAGAGTTATATGCATATGGATGTAGTGTATTTTTATATATGGGCAGATATGATTCTCTCATTCTGTATCTCATCTGATCTTTTCTTATATATTTTGATTTTGATTTGATTTCTAGAAATGTAGGTTGTGATTCATATTGCAATTTGTAGTAGTACTCTATATGCTGGTTCACATCTTTGGCACCCAAGAAAAAAAAATGAGGATATAACAAATGAAATTACATGCACTAATGATTGAACAAGTTCATGTTAGGCGAACTCAAATCAGTTTGCGACTAAGACTTCGTTGTTGTGACTACTTCTATGGTAAGCATTATTACAAATTTTTTACAAGTTGATAAAAATATATGTACCAAAAACGAAATGATAGTACGAATAGTTATTTTAGAAGTGTTATCAATCTATGATATTCAGATGATTTTTTTTTTAGGGTCGATATTCAGATGATTTGAAGAATCAAAGTTGAGATTTGGAGATTACATGCAGCAAAGGGAGATATGCGCTTGTGTGTGTGTGAAGAATTTTGAAATGTTATGTGGCGGCAAAATATCATTATTCGTTTTTTCATTGTGTAACGGCGTAGTAGAGAGCATTTGGGCCTCAGGGTGGGCTGGACATCAATTAATTAGGGCCGCTGGGCCGTCCGTGCACTCAATTAATGTTAATGGACTCCATGACCAATAATCTTGTACACTCCTTTTCTAATATTGATTGATGCATGTAAGGGAATCCGAGAATCGAAACTTGAGACAATCGGCCTGTGCAATACGGAGTATATAATTTTTTTGTGGAGGGTATGAGGATTCGAATCCGGGACAACCCCCACGCAGCTTGACTTGCTAACCGGTTGGGCCAATCTTAATTCTCATCAAAATAATCAATTCTAACAAGATTACAAAATCAGCTTAGCTCTTACCCCCCGAAAAAAAAATGATAATTATGACCTAAGATATCTAATAAGCTAAGGAAGCAAACCGGGTTAATTTCATTGCATTAAATTAGAGTAATAATTACTATTAAGTATGTAACTCTTGGTTTTTCAAAAATGGTAGATTATTCATGATCTACCCTAAAATCAAGTATGTAACTTATGGTATTGAATAATGGTAGATTGTAATGATCTACCCTAAAAACAAGTATTAATGCACATACGTTACTATATAGTTCAGACAACCCACAAACTTATTAGAATTGCTTTAAATTACATATCATTATATGTATGTATATGCATGCTTGTGTGTATGTGTTTGATAAAGATAGAAAGAGATAGGAATAGAATGGCCATTGCAAAGAGGTGTGTTATGGAAGCTTTAGCATTAGCAACACTAGCCCTAATCTCACTTACTACAATCAAAGCTCAAGGCGGAGATGAATGGCTGCCGGCTCATGCAACCTTTTACGGGGATAAGCACGGGAATGAAACCATGCGTAAGTCTCTTTTTGCTTTCATTGGCCTAACATTAATATAGTTTTTTTTTTTCTTTTTCATTTGCATGTTTTGGTGTAGTATGAAATTGAGTGTACAACTTGATGTTGAGGGGAAGGTTTAACGATTTAGATACGTCGAATTTCTTAATTTGTACTAACCAGTGAGAGTTCAACGATAAGAAAGAATTTTTTGATGTAAAGTTTATCGATACTAATATCATGTCACGTTAGATGTAACTTGAAACAAAACGTTGTAAATTAAACACGGATTAGCTATGGTCAATGGAATAGGTAAAGGGAATGAAGAATACAAGGGTAACAAGTTTTACAGAAGGAAATTAATACTTTGTGTCTGTGTTTTTACTTAACATTATTACAGAAGGAGCTTGTGGCTATGGCAATCTGTTCGAGCAAGGTTACGGCCTCGAAACGACAGCATTAAGCACAGCACTCTTCAACGACGGACTCACTTGCGGAGCTTGCTACCAAATCATGTGTCATAACTCAACATGGTGCCTCAAAAATGCTCCAACAATTCATGTAACAGCTACAAATTTCTGTCCACCAAATTACACTAAACCTACAGAAAACTGGTGTAACCCTCCCCTGCAACATTTCGACCTCTCCCAGCCGATGTTCTTGAAAATAGCCGAGTACAAAGCCGGCATTGTACCGGTCCTCTATCGTCGTGTAACATGCTTCAAGAAAGGCGGCATCAAGTTCCAGATCAAGGGCAATCCGTACTGGATACTTGTACTTGTTTACAATGTGGCTGGTGCTGGTGATGTTCATGAAGTGAAGGTTAAGGGTTCGAACACGGACTGGATGCCCATGAGCCATAGTTGGGGTGAGAATTGGGTCACCGGTGCTCCACTTGTCGGTCAGTCGATGTCGTTTCAGGTGACTACTAGTGATGGGAAGATGGTTCAGTCTGATAACGTTGTTCCTGCTCAGTGGAAATTTGGTGATACTTATGAAGGCAAACAGTTTTAATTAGTGATATTCTGAACCTGTTCTGTAACATTATTGCTTGAATGTTGGGATTTATAGATGATTCAACTCATTATCTTTTCTATTGATTTTCTGATCTCGTTCTTTTTTTGGTATAAGAAACGGAAAAACTTGAATGAGACAATCCTATAGCACAATGAGG
Organism: Spergularia bocconei; assembly: GCA_963457585.1. Classification (NCBI taxonomy): domain Eukaryota; kingdom Viridiplantae; phylum Streptophyta; class Magnoliopsida; order Caryophyllales; family Caryophyllaceae; genus Spergularia; species Spergularia bocconei. The sequence continues at coordinate 24,075,285 of OY734943.1, read as the reverse complement.
TGAAGAAATTAACGTTTTGGGATGTTGAAAGACCCCAAAATGTAAAAAGCTCGCCTCCTCGTTCTACTAAACTGTCTGTCAAATAGCCAAGACTTTTTGATAAGAAGACATAAGAAGCAAACTTTTAATATTTGAGCACAATCATGAGGAACTCAGATGAACAAACTATATAGACTAATTGAAATCATGCACATTTACCAGCTAATGGATCAAATGTTAGCTGGTTTTGTACGTCGAACATCAGGTTTCGTATATGAATGACAATTGATTATATGAATTGAGGAAGTTCTTAAACCAATTAACAGAATCCTTGGGATATCTCTTGAGATTATCATTGTGATCAACATAGTAAAGACCGAACCTAGAAGTGTATCCTGCTGTCCATTCCCAGTTATCTAATAGTGACCATGCAAAGTATCCTTTCACATTACACCCATCTTCACTGCAATTTTCATCCGAAAAATCGAGAAAAGAAGGCCAGACATACATTAGACTGAATGTTCATCAGGCAAATATGTAAAAGCTTAATTCAAGAAAGTGTTTTGTTTTATAAAGACTTACTTGATAGCTGCAGCCAAGTTTTGAAGATAGTCATGGTGATATTGAATTCTTTTGTTGTCCTTGAGAGCGAAACTTCTCGGCATTAGAGGGATGTCTGGATCATCCATTCCTGCATTAATATACCAGACCAATAGAATCAAAGCTTCCTTCTTATGCGTCCAATTCATATACTTGTTTAGACTTCAAAGTTCAAAAAACATTGTTGCTTATGCAATTAAACATTGCTAAAAGTTATGGAAATTAGTACCATTTTCAGTGATAAAAACTGCAGGATTTCCATAAGTGTTCTTAATGTAGTTCATTAACCGTCTCATTCCCCAGGGAACGATGTATAGCCAAAAGGAGTTAGCCTGCAATTTGACAAAACCAATTTCAAACCATCAGAGAATGATTTGTGTATCAACTATAGAAAGGAAGTTCTTTAGTTATGGTCCATACTCCATACCTTAGGTCCTATTGGTTTCAGATCATGTCCAATTGCTTACAGTAGACATCAAGAAACAGAAGACATGTAAAATAAAAGTGAGTTTACAGGACAAGGAAACTGATATAGCACTTGTGTTAAACGGGAAGGGAAAATGATAGCATACGAGAAGTTGTCGAGCCAGAGTCAGACTGAACATCCTGGAGTGTCATTGCTGTTAAACTGAATTTACTGTCGTTTGCATAGTAGGATGTATAGTGATTTATACCAACAAAGTCTAAGGATCCTTTAACAAGAGCTGCTGCATCTGCTGAAAATCTTGGCAAGCGTTTTCCAACTCGCTCTCTCATTGAGCTCGGGTAGTCACCAAACATTATTGGATCGAGAAACCTGATGAGTTAAATTAGTCATTTTATTAGTAAAGATCATCCTACGTATTCGACAAAATACACAAGCAAAGTTCTTAGTTACAGTCTTTATATTACCAGCCGAGCTGAAAGTCCATTGCCCTTTGTGCTGCTTCAATGTCATCTGTGGTGTTGGTGCTTGGCTCGAACCACTTCACATCAAATGATGCTCCAATTGAGCCACCTTGTTTCGTCTGCCATTTGAACAAAAAAAAAAAATTATTTTTGGTAAAATGTATGCTTCTATTAAGGTCAAAACTTTTCTGGGAGATGCCCAGAATACACAACTTATACTCTACTAAACAAAACATTATCCTACAAGTATACTAGCCTACTAGGAAAACTATAATGCCTAAAATTAGCTGGACATTTGTATGGATCACTTTTGCTATCAGCCTTTTCGGCATTGCTACCATGCCATTCGATCGGAAATTGTTTCTCTCAAACCAAAATATAGGCCATAAATGCTCATTCTTCACACATTTCCTGCTAAATTCACATTCAAAGAATAAGTGTGAATGTATTTCCTTCTCCTGATTCCACAACAGACATGATTCCTCCTGACAAATACCTAGCTTGTATAATATGTCCCTCAATTGTGGCTTTTCTAGCCCTGCAAGCCAGCAAATAAAACTATTTTTTGGACTGGCATACCTGCTCCACAAAAGCCTACACCAACTGAGTTTAGGTGAACCCCCGCCAGCCACGTTTGTATTCAGCCACTTTGATCCCTGAAATGCACTTTCCATTATGTTTCTGATCTTACATATCATCCTCCGATGCCAGATACTGTCAAAAGGGGGAGTGTAGCTGCACCAGTCCTGACCTTTTTGGTATGGATCCCCCAGCAATATTTAGCTACACGCGCCATATTTCACATTACGCTATCCCAGGCCACAAACCCAAACCACCACTTTCTTTAGGTCTGCAAACATTCTTCCACGCCAGCAACGACACTCTAGAGTATACATCACCTCCATTCCATAGGTAGTTCCTACAAATGGCATCCACTCAGTGGATTACAGTCATCTGATATCATTTGCATTGTTTGATCACTTGACAATTGGCATAGAACAACAAAAACATAGCCTTTTGTTCCGGAATTAATATGATTTGAGGTCGGCTAACATGAACAATCATATGGAACCATTAGTCCATTACAGTGATAGTTAGCTAATAATAGCCTAATACCGAGTGCTTATACCATGCACCACGGTGCACAATGCCCATGGTGCACCTCCTCACAATAGAGAAGTAGGGACCACACTTAGAATAATTTAAGTGAGGAGGTGCACCATGGGCATGGTACACCGTGGTGTACCATATAATTTGCGGCTAATACCATTGAAATTTGTGGAGTGAGTTGCATAGTACAGTCATAATTTACCTGGTATTTTTCTCTGTATATGTGAACTGCAGTAGCATGGGCTAGAAGTAAGTTATGAGCAACAATGTAAGGCTCAGTGGAAGAATTTCCTGCTCTGCACTGCAAGTCAAGTAGACTGGAGCACCTTTCTGGTGGATATATACCCAAATCATAACCTTTAATTGCGTAATTGTATGGTTCGTTCAATGTTATCCAGTGCTTCACTCTGTCTCCAAACTTCTCAAATAGAGTATCAGCAAAGGTTCCGAAATCATTTCTGGATCAAGCATAAAAAAAAATGTAGCAAAAATCATGGACAGTCGACGCATTTCAAAAGATGGAATTGAAATGAGTATGGAAATTTACATGATTTGGGGACTAAGCCAGCCATTATATCGGTCTTCCAAGGCTTGAGGAGTGTCCCAGTGGAACATCGTAACATATGGTTCTATACCTGCAATGCCAAATATGTAAACCATATTTACAAGTCATTACATTTCTAGTCATTTGAAAACATTCTCTCTACGTTTACAACATACGGGTAAGAGACTCTGAGGCACTAGAGTAATGACATTGTTGTCGTACTTATACTTGGCATACTATTAAGAAAAAAGGTACCTTTGGCTAGCAAGGCATCTATTAGATTGCTGTAGAAATCAACTCCAGCTTGATTTATTTGACCAGTTCCATCTGACAATAAATTTGCAGACTGCAGATTATCATGCTAGGGACTAAGGTTACATATACTGTATAAGCAAGATTATTCATGGTCGACGAGAAGTTAAGTACTTGGGAAAATCCGTGACCAAGATATCGAAAACCTGTATGTATCCATCCCCATGTCCTTCATCAGTTGAATATCCTCCTGTTTTCGGTTAAGCATACGCTCAAAACAAGTACTAAGGATTAAGGACTTACTTCTATGAACATTAGTTGGGAAAATTGGAAGAACTTACATGATATCTGTGGTAATGATCCATAGCAACATCAGCATTACTGAAATCTTGGATTTTACCTGAAAAATGATCAGCATGTATATTAGTGTTAATGAAGACAGTTTAATCATCGAATGCATAAATAATGGTATAACTGTAAGTTTACCAGATGTATGCGCGAATTTGTCCCATATACATGGTCCTCTGCCATCTTCTTTTACAGCTCCTTCATACTGAACATGCAGGGTAAAAATAAGTTACTAGACAAGAAAATTAAGAATGGGGGTCTTCATCTTTACCCCAGTGTCTTAAAGGCTCCTGCCATAAGGCGGGGTAAGAGGGGTCGAATACACGCAAGCCTTACCCCTACTGAAAATTAAGAATGTGGGTGTCAGTTAAAAAAAACAACATGTTAAACTTCCTCTTTTGTTCTTCCTATCTAGGACCTAGGTAAAGGTAGAAAAGCTTGAATTCGGTTCACTTTGAACACGACATTATCTCGTTAGAAAGAGAATCGGTTTTCAAACATGTGAAGGTCATGCTGTCGTTAATAAATGTATAATCTGTGATCGATATCAATGAGAACACAGTATACATTCGTGACCGATTTGAGCCGCAAACATATACGTACTTTATTTATTTTCATCATTTATGTTTTTCCTCTCATATTTTGAATTTACAACGCAAAGTATTCAATAAAACGGAAGAGTCGGATAATACCAAACTTTTAATAAGTTAGGTAAGTGAGTGCATGTAACGAAATAGTACATGTAACGATTAACTGTTTCTGTTTTTGTCGGCTAGACATTGAACTAATTAAAGTCCAAATAGAGAAAAAAAAAATAACACTATTCAAACAAACAAAAATATCAGCTCAACCCAATTCAGGAACACTTTTAGGCCAGACAATTCTAGAAATATCTTTGTTGCAACAAGTACTGTAGTAGGTAAGACACAAAGAAGTGGCATTTGTTATCAAAGAGATACACAGATAAACGGAGTATTTAACCAGTCATTTTTTGGTCAAAATCTGTCACTAAACTTATCGACATATCAGATTTTATCACAAACGTGCTGTTAGTTGCATGTTTTGATCTATTGGTGACTCGTTATACACATGCGACTGTACCAAAGATTAGTACTCCGTAAGCAATACTTATTTGTAAATACTTCTGAAAACCCATATTATTTGGAGGTAAGTCAACTGAAAAAACCTGATAAGCTGAAGATGCAGTTCCAAACACAAATCCTTGGGGAAAACTTCCTCTGTTGATATCTTCCCCTGCTGCTCCTGTTTCTGCTAATGCGAAACCACGATTACGACATTGATGAGCATGTTCTATAGCCATACTTATCAGCAACACATTGACAAACCAAGCAATCCGTTTATATTCTTGTAATAACATGTTTCCTTTTTATCTAGAGCTAAAACAAAGAGTGATCAGTAAGTTGGCAATGGCAAGTGATTGAAGAAAGAATAAAATGAGTGGAAGTTTAGGTGATTGGGTAGTTGAAGAAATTTGTATAAAATGGAAAGTTCAAAGTTTGAGTGGTACGTACTAATAAGGACGTGGAAGAGGTCGTACTCATCGAAGGGTCAAAGTATAAGATCAAGAGTAAGATTATTTGTATATGAGATGTACATTTCTTAACATATACGGTATGACTGTCATTTTGGTTATTTTAAGGTGAGAGGAGAAGAGAGAAATGCATTGTAAATTGTGAAAAAGTTTTGTAATACTAAAGTGTCACTCATATATGTTTGTTGATGCATATGAATATTTGTTTACTATTTCCCTTAGATTAATGTCGGGATACATACCTCAAGTCCACATCAAAGATATAAGGCATAAAAGAGTTTAACATGAATGATTATCAAAGTAATTTATGAGTTCTTTTGAGAAGGAGTTTAAAAACTAATCCGTGAAAGCTTAGTCTAAAGCGTAACATCATTATTACTAATTGAATCGGTGGTCGGCAAAAGAAGAGCCCCAACAATTAAGAGGATACAGAATTTTAATTACAGTCGGTCGTGTTTGCACAAACAAACAATTCTATCTGTAGTACAAAACACATGCTAAATGTATATTGATGTTTATTGATTTTGACTAATCTTTTTGTATCTTTCTCAACTTTATTTGAATGTTTTGGATTTATATATCATCCAACTCATTATTTTTCTATCGTTGTCCCATCTTTTTCTTTTTGGTAAAAGAAAGCTGAAAATTGTGGACAAGACAGTCTTATAGCACGATGGCGTGAAGGTATTAACATTTTGTAAAGTTGAAAGCTTACCAAAATGTTAAACTCGTGTCCTCATTCTACCAAACGTGTCATATAACAAAGATTGGTTGATAAGAAGACATGAGAAGCAGAACTCATATGCGAAATGTACTGACTTGAAATCAATCACATCTACCAGCTGATGGATCTAATGTTGCCTGGTTTCGTATGTCGAACATCAGGTTTCGTATATGAATAATTGAATATACATGTACAAGAGAGATCATTAGGTTGAATTGAGGAAGTTCTTAAACCAATTAGCAGAATCCTTGGGATATCTCTTGAGATTATCATTGTGATCAACATAGTAAAGACCGAACCTAGAAGTGTATCCTGCTGTCCATTCCCAGTTATCTAATAGTGACCATGAAAAAGTATCCTTTCACATTACACCCATCTTCACTGCAATTTTCATCCGAAAAATCGAGAAAAGAAGGCCAGACATACATTAGACTGAATGTTCATCAGGCAAATATGTAAAAGCTTAATTCAAGAAAGTGTTTTGTTTTATAAAGACTTACTTGATAGCTGCAGCCAAGTTTTGAAGATAGTCATGGTGATATTGAATTCTTTTGTTGTCCTTGAGAGCGAAACTTCTCGGCATTAGAGGGATGTCTGTGATAGTGTATATATTTGTATTATAATTGTATAATTTGTATTTACCATAATTAGCCTTGTAATATCGGATATATATTGAACTCAATGGATTAATCCCGATCAAGGGAGTTTACACAAACTCACATGGTATCCGGCTAGGTTTACCAAAACCCTACATCAGCAGCCCCCGGTGCCGCTCCCGCACTACCGTGCTTGCTGAATTTCGTGCGCCACCATGGCTGGCGGCACTGAAAATAACAATAACAACCAAAATGGCAAAGCCGTCCACCCGGCGTTTGCCATCACCAACATCAAGAGTGTCATACCTGTGACCCTTGATTTCAAATCCGATGACTATGATGAATGGGCCGATCATTTCGAACTTCACCTGGAAATTCACGACCTCACCCACCACATCACCGGTGCTGCCGCTCCCACCACTACCGACGCCGCCACTAACAAACGGATGGATTCGTTGGTCCGTCAATGGCTCTTTGCCACCATGACCCCCGAACTCCGCCGCTCCGCCATGAAATCTGGTAAGACGGCGAAGAACGTGTGGGATCATGTCAAGAAGCAATTCAACGACAATAAAGGATCGCGAGCGGCTTACCTTGAGACCAAATTCGTTAATCTCAAATTGACGGATTGTGAAGATGTTGACGATTATTGTGATCAATTGGAATCGCTTGCAACACGGCTCAATTCTCTCGGATTTACTGTCGATGACAATCGAATGGTGATTCAATTGGTAAATGGTTTACCTCCAGAATACGACGTCGTCGCATCGATCCTTCACCAGACGATGCCGGACTTCGAAGCTGCACGGCGGCAGTTGAGGCACGGCGAGCGGCGTCGGATCAATCAATCCCCGTCGTTCTCCTCTCAGGGCACGACCGCCCTTGCCGATTCCACGCGCTCCGATCAGAACCACGTGAACTCTGGCCGTGGAGGGCAATCGGGCCGTGGACATCGCACAACTGGGCGAGGTGGTCAGTCCGGTCGCGGTCGGGGACGAGGACAACCCAACCGCAACACCCAGCAAGGCGGCGTTCATGCTTCACCCACCCCTGATCTACCCGCTGGTCGTGGGTATCAAACCACGACGCCTGCTCCGTGGTATCCATGGTGGGGCATCCCACCATGCCCTTTTCCGGCCGCCCCTCAATGGTTGCCCCCTGCTCCACCACGCTCTGCCCAGCACTCTCAGCGATCTGCCCCGCGATCTGCCCCCCCTGCTTATGGTCGTGGACAGGGTCAGGCTTATGTGACACCAACAGTCGATCATTTACAGCCATATGATATAGCCGAGGCGTACAATTCATTAACATTAAACGTCCCTGATGACTCGTGGTACATGGACACAGGTGCTACCTCCCACCTAACATCGGATGCAGGTACTCTCGGTACCGTTCTTAATTCAAGTTCTGTTCGTTCTATTTTAGTCGGTAATGGTAGCTCTATTCCAGTTAAAGGCACCGGAACTAAAACTATAAACCTCCCCTCCCGTTCCCTTCACCTTAGAGACACCCTAGTTGTTCCTGACATTATTAAAAACCTTGTGTCTGTTCGTAAGTTCACCACTGATAATAATGTCTCTGTCGAATTTGACCCTACTGATTTTTCTGTGAAGGACCTGATTACGAAGAGGAAACTCATGAGATGTAATAGTCCCGGAGAGCTCTACCCTATCACCACTACTGCTGCATCCAAAGCCCAGTCATCTCAGCTGCCTCAGCCTATATCTTTCGTGACCCTTTCGCCATCCGTCTGGCATAGCCGACTCGGACATCCTGGCGAAAATATCTTATCTTTTTTTACGTTCTAGAAATTATATTTATTGTAATAAAGAGCAGTGCTCAAATCTCTGTCATTCGTGTCAAATTAGCAAACACGTTCGATTGCCGTTTTTTGATTCACATTCAGCCACTTTGTCCCCATTTGATATCATTCATAGTGATTTATGGACATCTCCTGTGTTTAGCCCTTCCGGCTATCGTTACTATCTTCTCCTTTTAGATGATTATACGAATTTCGTTTGGATTTACCCGATTAAGTTTAAATCTGAAGCTCGTGGTAAATTCCTTCAATTTCGAAATTTTGTTCGCACTCAATTTGAAAAAGAAATTAAATGTTTTCAGTGCGACCTCGGCCGCGAATTTGATAATACCCCATTCCACACTTTTGCCTCCGAAAAGGGGCTTGTGTTTCGTTTCTCGTGTGGCCAAACTTCTCCTCAAAACGGGAAAGCTGAACGTATGATACGTCGTCTCAACGACATCTCCCGTACTCTTCTCTCGCACGCTTCTCTCCCACCTCGTTTTTGGGTGGATTCCATTCATATGGCCACCTACCTCCACAATATTCTCCCTTCCAAAACCTTCCATTTCCGATCACCCGTTTCCGCTCTCTACCTTCGTCAACCCACCTATGACCATCTCCGTACATTCGGATGTCTTTGTTACCCCAATACTTCTGCCAAAGCACCCAACAAATTGTCTCCTCGCTCCCCCCGTTGTGTCTTTCTCGGTTTTCCACCCAACCAACGTGGTTACCGGTGTCTTGATATTTCCACCAATAAACTTATCATCTCTCGCCACGTTACTTTTGACGAGTCGGTCTTCCCCTTTGCTAATCCCTCCACCCCTCCCCCCAATCTTGATTTCCTTAACCCCATACCCAATCCCCTCCTTTTCCCTGGTGCTTTCACCTATCCCGCTTCACCCACGGCAGCCCCACCTACCCCACCTCGCCGTTTCGGGGCTGTATACACCCGCCGCCCTCGTGAACCCACCTCACCTGTTACCTCTCCCTCCCCATCCTCCCAGACTCCTCGCTACACGCCTCCTCACCGTCGTGTCTCTCCCCCTGCCCATACCACTGGTTCTACCACATCCGTCCCCAAACCACCACCACCTCCACCACCTCGGACCATGACTACCCGTTCCCAAAATGGCATTTTTAAACCTAAGGCACCCTCTAGTTTCCATACCCAAACGGTTACCTCCATCTCACCCCTCCCGAAATCCCACCTTTCCGCCCTTCAGGACCCCAACTGGAAAGCTGCCATGACCGATGAGTATGATGCCTTACAGCGCACACACACGTGGGAGTTGGTACCTCGTCCATCCGGTGCCCCAGTCATTTGGTGCATGTGGTTATTCCGTCATAAATATAATTCGGATGGGACTCTTCAGCGCCATAAAGCGCGCCTTGTTGCTAACGGCAAGTCTCAGCAGGTTGGTATTGATTGTGATGAAACCTTTAGCCCTGTGGTTAAACCTGCTACGATCCGCACTGTTCTCACCATCGCAGCATCTCGTTCTTGGCCCATTCATCAGTTGGATGTCAAGAATGCCTTTTTACATGGTGACCTTACCGAGACTGTCTATATGCATCAGCCCCCAGGTTTTTCTGATCCTGCTCGGCCCTCACATGTCTGTCGACTCAAAAAGTCTCTTTATGGCCTTAAGCAGGCCCCTCGGGCTTGGTATCACAGGTTTGCGGCATATGTTGTTCGTTGTGGTTTTAAAAGCAGCATTTGTGATAACTCATTGTTTACTTATCGCTCCGGTTCTGATATGGCTTATCTCCTGCTTTATGTCGATGATATTGTTCTTACTGCTTCATCTGATACGGTTTTGAAACGGTTTATTGACCTCCTATCACGAGAGTTTTCTATGACAGATCTTGGTACTCTTCATCATTTTTTGGGCATAACGGTTACTCGTGATAAGCATGGCTTATTTCTATCGCAGAAGCAGTATGCTCAGGAGATTGCTGCTCGTGCTTCTATGTCTAAATGCAAACCGGTTGCGACTCCTGTTGAAGTCGGCTCAAAGCTCAGTGGCTCAGCTGGTCCTGCCGTTTCCGATCCCGGGCTATATCGTAGTCTCGCTGGTGCGCTCCAGTACTTGACTTTTACACGGCCGAATATTGCTTATGCCGTTCAGCAGGTTTGTCTTTTCATGCATGATCCACGTGAGCCCCACTTTCAGGCTTTGAAACGTATTATACGCTACATACAGGGCACAATGGATCTTGGCTTATTCTTATCGGCTTCACCTCTCACTGGTCTAACTGCTTATTCTGATGCTGATTGGGCTGGTTGTCCGGATTCTCGTTGCTCCACCTCTGGGTATTGTGTTTTCCTTGGGGATAATTTAGTGTCGTGGTCAGCTAAACGACAACCTACTGTTTCCCGATCCAGTGCTGAAGCCGAATATAAGGGGGTTGCTAATGCTGCTGCCGAAGCTTCGTGGCTTCGCAATCTGCTGCTTGAGCTTTATATTCCATTACATCGTGCTTCTGTGATCTATTGTGATAACATCAGCGCGGTGTATCTTTCTGGCAATCCCGTCCAACACCAACGCACGAAACATATTGAGCTTGATATTCATTTTGTGCGTGAGCGTGTTCGGATCGGTGAAGTCCGCGTCTTGCATGTGCCTGCGGAATATCAGTACGCTGATATCTTCACGAAAGGACTTCATCGACCGTTGTTTGTTCGTTTTCGCTCCAGCCTGAGCGTTCGCACAGCTAACGCTCCGACTGCGGGGGAGTGATAGTGTATATATTTGTATTATAATTGTATAATTTGTATTTACCATAATTAGCCTTGTAATATCGGATATATATTGAACTCAATGGATTAATCCCGATCAAGGGAGTTTACACAAACTCACAGTCTGGATCATCCATTCCTGCATTAATATACCAGACCAATAGAATCAAAGCTTCCTTCTTATGCGTCCAATTCATATACTTGTTTAGACTTCAAAGTTCAAAAAACATTGTTGCTTATGCAATTAAACATTGCTAAAAGTTATGGAAATTAGTACCATTTTCAGTGATAAAAACTGCAGGATTTCCATAAGTGTTCTTAATGTAGTTCATTAACCGTCTCATTCCCCAGGGAACGATGTATAGCCAAAAGGAGTTAGCCTGCAATTTGACAAAACCAATTTCAAACCATCAGAGAATGATTTACTCGGAATTGTGTATCGACTATAGAAAGGAAGTTCTTTAGTTATGGTCCATACCGTAGGTCCTATTGGCTTCAGATCATGTCCAATTGCTGATATCAGACAGAAGGAAACAGAAGATATGTAAGATAAAGGTGAGCTCAAAAGACAAGGAAAATGATATTGCAATTATGCTAAAAGGGAAGGGAAAATGACAGCATACGAGAAATTATCGAGCCAGAGTCAGATAGAGCATCCTGGAGTATAGTTAAACTGAATTTACTGTCCTTTGCGTACTTGGATGTATAGTGATTTATACCCACAAAGTCTAAGGATCCTTTAACAAGTGCTGCTGCATCTGCTGAAAACCTTGGCAAGCGTTTTCCAACTCGCTCTCTCATTGAGCTCGGGTAATCACCAAACATTATTGGATCGAGAAACCTGATTTATTAAACAAGTCATTTAATGAGTGAAGATCATTCTATGAATTTGACAGAATACACAAGCAAAGTTCATAGTTACCAGCCGAGCTGAAAGTCCATTGCCCTTTGTGTTGCTTCTATGTCATCTGTGGTGTTGGTGCTTGGCTCGTACCACATCACATCAAATGATGCTCCAATTGAACCACCTTGTTTCGTCTGCCATTTGAACAAAGAAAGTAAACTATGAAGTGTAGAATGGTGAGTAATCTTTGATTTTCATTGATAACATAGTTGGTATTATACAAACTGACTCGGAATTACCCTATCCCTAGACTTTAGGATCTTCCTATATATTCTATCCTCTATCATGAAGTTACATTTTCGCATTCTAATTTCTCATCTGGTATCATTAGCATTATATGATCACTTTGCAATTGGCATAGAACAACAAAAACATAGCCTTTGTTCCGGAAACAGTATGATTTGAGGTCGCCTAACATGAACAATCATCGCTAATACTAATGAAGTTTGTGAATTGACTTGCATAGTACAGTCATAACTTACCTGGTATTTTTTTCTGTATATGTGAGCTGCTGTAGCATGGGCTAAAAGTAAGTTATGAGCAACAATGTAAGGCTCAGTAGAAGAATTTCCTGCTCTGCACTGCAAGTCAAGTAGACCGGAGCACCTTCCTGGTGCATGTACACCCAAATCATAACTTTTGATTGCGTAATTATATGGTTCGTTCAATGTTATCCAATGCTTCACCCTGTCTCCGTACTTCTCAAATAGAGTACCAGCAAAGGTTCCGAAATCATTTCTGCATCAAGCACCAATAAAATGTAGCAAAAATCATGCATTTCAAAAGATGGAATTTAAATGAGTACGGAAATTTACATAATTTGGGGACTAAGCCAGCCATTATATCGGTCTTCCAAGGCTTGAGGAGTGTCCCAGTGGAACAATGTAACATATGGTTCTATACCTGCAATGGTAAATATGTGCATCATATGTACAGTTCATTAAATTTCTCGTCATTTGGAAAGAATACGTCTCTCTATGTTTACAACATACGGGGTAAGACTGCTTTCATCCAACCCCCGGCCCCTTGGGTCATAATAGGCCAGAGCCTTTGAGGCACTTGGGTAATGGCGTTGTTGTTGTGTTGAGACCCTTAAAATTTTAAGAAGATGGTACCTTTAGTTAGCAAGGCATCTATTAGATTGCTGTAGAAATCGAGTCCAGCTTGATTTATCTGACCAGTTCCATCTAACAAAGAAATTCCGGTATCATGGTTATCATGCTAGAAATTCTGGTTAATTACTGCTTGAGCAACATACATTACTCAAAATGGACGAGAAGTTAAGTACTTGGAAAAATCCGTGACCAAGATATCGAAAACCTGTACGTATCCATCCCCATGTCCTTCATCAGTTGTATATCCTCCTGTTTTCGATTAAGCATAAGCTCAAAATAAGTACTAAGGAATTGACATGCATTTCTATAAACATTAGTTGAAAAAATTGGAATAACTTACATGATATCTGTGGTAATGATCCAGAGCAACATCAGCATTACTGAAATCTTCAATTTTACCTGAAAAATGATTAGCATGGATATGAATTAGTGTTGATGAAGACAGTTTAATGATCGAATGCATAAACAATGCGATAGCTGTAAGTTTACCAGGTGAATGAGCGAATTTGTCCCATGTACATGGTCCTCTGCCATCTTCTTTTACAGCTCCTTCATACTGAACATACAGGGTAGAATGGAGTTACTAGACAGGAAAAATTAAGAATGGGGGTGTCAGTGCAAAAATCGAATGTAAACTTGCTCTTTTGTACTACCTAGGACCTAGGTAAAAGGTAAAAAAAGCTTGAATTCGGTTCACTTTGAACACAGACTATTATATCGTCAAAATGAGAATTAAGGTTTCAGACACGTGAAGGTCATGAGGTGATTGATGTCGATAACCTCCTATCTTTATCAATGATAACACAGTGATACATTCGTGACCACTCTGAGCCGCAAACATACACTACTATACTTTTTTTTTTGGTTACAAGACGAAAATAAATAAGCTAAACTGAGTCTGTTACAACCTCCCAAGGAGGCACGAGATTTACATTCTCGTCAAAATAAGCCGATACGCCATCCACATCCATGATGTCCAGGTCAACGGGCTGGATGTTCTTCCAAGTGGTCTGTGGGAGGAGAAGTCTTGCCTTCTTGGCCAGGTGGTCAGCAATCAGGTTCCAAGATCGTGGTATGTGATGGACACGCACATGCATGGTCTCGACGAGCTCCCTGCATTTCATGTACAAGTTACTTAACCTGTCAATCGGTTGGAGTCTCTCATTCACTCCATGAGTCACAATCTGGCAATCTGAATATACATCAACATTATAAAACCGATTCTCCCTTAGCCACAAAAGACCCATGAGTAGAGCCTCAATTTCCGCATCATACGAGTTCCGAGCAAGTGTATGAGCGAAGAAACCCTTCACCCACTGGCCATTGGCTCCAAGAAAGCAGCCCCCTAACCCTGCAGACAGATTAGACACCACAAACGATGCATCGACAAACAAGGACGAATTCGGGTGGAGGGAGGGGGGTGTGGTTGCAAAAGGACATGTGACTGGTTGTTGAAGAACAACCGAATTGAAGGAGATTTTAGTAGCGTAGGCATGAGACAAAAGGGATTGGGGGGAGGTGTTTTTTCGTTCAAAAATCCAAGCGTTCCTTCGTTTCCAAAGGAGCCAACAAACAATGCCAAATAATTGATTCCACTCTTTTCCCACAACATTGGAAAGATTTAACGTTAACCACTCGAGGGGTTGCAAGGAGGACCAATTCACGGGGGTGGGGAGAAGAGACCAAACCGGGGTAGCAAAGGGACAGTCACGGAGAAGGTGAATGGGCGTCTCACTAATCGTAGGGCAGAAGGGGCAGCAGGGGGTGAAGGGCAGCCCCCGGGCAGCCAGCAAGGCACGGGTAGGAAGGCGGTCCCAAGCCGCCGTCCAAAGGAAGAAACGGATGCGGGGGGAACACTCAAGGCCACTGATAAGGGCCCAAATCCGAGGGTCCTGGTGCCCACCAGCAGGGGGAGACCACAAACTGTTGTAGACAGCATCAGTGTTGAAAAACTTCCCCAGAGCCACGTCACAAGTGATCCTGTCACAACCCACCCTCGGAATGCGAACAGAGTTGATATTGAGGATGGTGTCCGCATCAAAGAAAGAGGGGAGGTCAAACATCAGGATCCCCTGATCAAATTCAAAAACCGATCCATTCACCAAGTTCAACGGGATTGGTCCAGTGAATTTCGATCTAAGGGGGCCCCCCGGACACCACTTATCCTCCCAAAAGTTAATATGCCGACCATCCCCAACTGACCAAGAAGTATGCTTGGCAAAAGCCTCACCGCCTTTGGCGAGGCCTTGCCAAATGTGAGAGCCTTTCCGAAAAGGTGTGGGATAATCGCGTCTATTGACATACTTCTCATGAATGATGGTAGAGGCAAGGTTTTTGGAACTCGTGAGTCTCCAAGCGAGTTTCATCATGTGGATCTGGTTCATAATATGGGCCGATCGGATCCCCAACCCCCCAAGGTTAACAGGACCCGTTACCCTCTCCCACGAATGATGGTAGAGGCAAGGTTTTTACACTACTATACTAGTACTCCGTACTTCATTTGTTATTTATGTTTGGTTTGATTTATTTATCTCTTATTTTCAAAATAAAACGCAAAGAATTCAATGAAATGAAATAGTAGGATAATACCAAACTTAATCTACATGTCGATTAACTGTTATTGTTTTTGTTGGGTAGATATAGTCACATTGAACTAATTAAGCTCCAAAAACAGAGGAACAAGTTTTTTTTTCAAAAAAACTAAAAATATCAGCTCAATCCAAAAAAGGCAAAAAGCAGGAACACTTCTAGTTAGAAAAAGAAGTGGCATCCATTATCATAGTGACACACAAATAAACTGTTGACTGCAAATTTTCTAGCTTAACAAGTCATTGTTAGGTTAAAAACTGTTGCTTTATTCATTAACAGATACTCCATTGTTACGTTGCATGTTTCCATCTACCCCGTATTATATCGGTGACTCGTTGCACACATACGACAACTGCACCAAAGATAAAAAGTCTACAAAATATACGTACAAACAACCTACTATCTCCAACAATTATAAACAAACCATCATATCTTAATCATCATAAAAGAGAAAAAAAAGGAGTGGGATGTTTAATGAAAGACGGATGGAGTAGCGTTTTATACTGGGCCTTAAAAATTGAGTAGCACTCATTTGGAAATAGTTCTATAAACCCATATTAGTATATTGAAGGTAAGTCAACTGAAAAAACCTGATAAGCCGAAGATGCAGTTCCAAACACAAATCTTTGAGGAAAACTTCCTCTGTTGATATCTCCCCCTGCTGCTCCTGTTTCTGCTAATGCGATAACGCGATAACGACATTGATGTGCATGTTCTACAGCCATACTTATCAGCAACACATTAACAAACCAAACAATCCGCTTATTTCCTTGTAATAACATGTCTCCCTTTTATCCAGAGCTAAAACAAAGACTCAAAGAGTGTTGAGGAAGTTGGCCAAAAACTCAAAAAGTTGGCAATGTTTAGAAAACAAGAAAGAACCAATTGTAGAAAGAATAAAATGAGTGGAAATTTGGGTGATTGGATAGGTGAAGATATGTGCATAATATAGAAAGCTCAAAGTTGGAGTGGTACTTCGTACTGAGTGCTTATACCATGCACCACGGTGCACAATGCCCATGGTGCACCTCCTCAAAATGTGGTCCCTACTCCTCTATTGTGAGGAGGTGCACAATGGGCATGGTACACCGTGATGTACTATGTAATTTGTCCTTCGTACTAGTAACAAAGATGTGGAAGAGAAGGGTCAAGCGTAAGACTAATGTTGGTGACTTGGGGTACAAACCCAAATTCCACATTAGAAAAACAAGAAATAAAGATATTTAGGTCAGGTGCGATTGGACTGCACTTTTTTGATTTGATTTGAATTAAAATGATTTTATTTTATTTTATTTGAATAAATTTGATTTGATTTTTTCTGAACTGAATTTATTAATAAATTAACTGTATCTAGACGAATTAATAACTAGAAGTAGACTAGATTCATTGATTGTTATTTGAATAATTCTGATTTGATTTGATTTGAATGAAACTGGTTTGATTTAATTTGATTTTAATAAATCTGGTCTAATTTGAAACACAGATTAATAAGTTGAATCGCACACTATGGGATCTTTTGGAAAAGAGCTCGAAAACGAATCCGTGAAACCTAAAACCCAAAAATATCATTACTAATTGGACTGGTGGTCGCCAGATAAGGGCCCAACAATTTACACTAGATGATTTACTGCAATCCTAATCACATTTAGGCCCTGTGCGATTGGACTGCATTTTTCTGATCTGATTTGATTTGATTTGATTTGAACTGATCTGATTTGATTTGATTTGAATAAATTTGATTTGATTTGATCTGAACTGAATTAATTGATAAATTAACTGCATTTAGACGAATTAATAACTAAAAATAGACCAGATTCATTGATTGTTATTTGGATAATTCTGATCTGATTTGATTTGATTTGAATAAAACTGATCTGATTTGATTTGATTTGAATAAATCTGATCTGATTTGAAAATATCGTTGAATAAGTTGAATCGCACATGGCCTTACTAGACACTAATTTATTTATTTATTTATTTTTTGTTACAAATGAGCTGATAATACTGCAGGGGTGGGGGTATGATGATCCGAACCCGCAAAAACACCAAAACAGGTTGTGCTTCAAACCACCAGACCAACCTTGATCCTCACACTAAACACTAAGTGTAGACACAATTTACTTTCTCTACCTATAGACTCCTAGCATTTTGCTTTCACAAAACAATTAACCATGCAGTACAAGCACATGCTAAAGGAAAATTGATACTCCGTATTAATTGATTTTGACTAATCTTTTTGTATCTTTCCCAACTTTATTTGAATGTTTTGGATTTATAGATCATTCAACTCCATTGTCTTTCTATCATTTTCCCATCTTGTTCTTTGTGTTAAAAGAAAACAAAGAAACTTGGAAAGACAGTATAGTAGCACGATGAGGTGAAGGTACTAACATTTTGGGACGTTGAAAGCTTACCAAAATGTTAAGAGCTCGTGTCCTCGTTCTACCAGACGGTCATATAACAAAGATTGGTTGATAAGAATACATCAGAAGCAGAACTCATATTATGAACAATATATTGACATGAAATCATTCACATCTACCAGCTGATGGATCTAATATTCTAATGTTGCCTGATTTCGTATGTCGAACATCAGGTTTCGTATATGAATGATAATTTCTTATATCAACATACATGTACAAGAGAGATTATTAGGTTGATTTGAGAAAGTTCTTAAACCAATTAACAGAATCCTTGGGATATCTCTTGAGATTATCATTGCGATCAACGTAGTA
Organism: Spergularia bocconei; assembly: GCA_963457585.1. Taxonomy (NCBI): domain Eukaryota; kingdom Viridiplantae; phylum Streptophyta; class Magnoliopsida; order Caryophyllales; family Caryophyllaceae; genus Spergularia; species Spergularia bocconei. Next base: position 24,056,805 of record OY734943.1, on the reverse strand, counting down.
AAGACCGAACCTAGAACTGTATCCTGCTGCCCATTCCCAGTTATCTAATAGTGACCACGCAAAGTATCCTTTCACATTACACCCATCTTCACTGCAATTTTCATCCCAAAAATTAAAGCGAAAAAAGGTCAGAGATCATAGTGAATGTTCTTGCATTGTAACGGCAATTATGCTAAAGTTTCAAAAAACTGTCCTGTTTTACAAAGACTTACTTGATAGCTGCTGCTAAGTTTTGAAGATAGTCATGATGATATTGAATTCTTTTGTTGTCCTTGAGAGCGACACTTCTCGGCATTAGAGGGATGTTTGGATCATCCATTCCTGCATTAACATACACCAGACCAAATTAATCAGAGGTTCAAATTTTCACGTTCAATTCATGCACTTGGTTAGACTTCAATCAACATTGTTGCATACTATGCAACTTTTGAGCATCCTTATTGTATTTAGACCTTTTAACTAGAAGTTAAGTAATTTCGTACCATTTTCAGTGATAATAACTGTAGGATTTCCATATGTGTTCTTAATGTAGTTCATCAACCGTCTCATTCCCCAGGGAACGATGTATAGCCACAAGGAGTTAGCCTGCCATTCGACAAAAGTAATTTCAAACCATCACAGAATGATCGACTTAAACTTGTACTGTGTATCGACTATTGAAAGGAAGTTCCTTAGTTATGGTCCATACCTTAGGTCCTATTGGCTTCAGATCATGTCCAATTGCTGATATGATCAGACAGCAGGTTACAGAAGATATAAGATAAAAGTGAATTTTACAAGACAAGGAAAATGATTGAGCACTTGTGTTAAAAAGGGAGGGAAAATGAGAGCATACAAGAAGTTGACGAGCCAGAGTCAGATTGAGCATCCTGGAGTATCATCGCGGTTAAATTGAATTTGCTGGCCTTTGCATAGTTGGATGTATAGTGATTTATACCAACAAAGTCTAAGGATCCTTTAACAAGTGCTGCTTCATCTGCTGAAAATCTTGGTAATCGATTTCCCACCCTCTTTCTCATAGAACTCGGGTAGTCCCCAAACATTATTGGATCAAGAAACCTGTTTAATCAAAGAACTCATTCTATTAGTTGACCATCCTATGAAATTATGAATTGACAGAATACACCAAAGAATGTTCATAGTTAAAGTCTTTATATTACCAGCCGAGCTGAAAATCCATTGCCCTTTGTGCTGCTTCAATGTCATCTGTGGTGTTGGTGCTTGGCTCGTACCACACCACATCAAATGCTGCTCCAAGTGAACCACCTTGTTTCGTCTGCCATTTGATGATTTGCACAAACAATATGAAGTTACATTTTTGTGTTATAAATCCTCCTTTGGTATTATAAAGCATTATCTGACCACTTAGCATAGATTCTTATAGAAGTTATTGGTACAAATCTAAGCATATCTACAGCAAAAACTATGCATTAGTCCCGGAAATCAGCATCATTTGGGGTCAGTTAACATGAATGATCACACTTGAATATTCCTGGAATACTGATTATCCAATAAGCAGTGGAATTTCACATTTATCTGATTTGGCAGTCTGGTGCATCATTTACGTAGCAAAAATCGAATACAATTTTCAAACAAACATGATGTTACTCTGCAGTCTGCACTTTACAGTGCAGTCAAAATAATATACCTGGTATTTTTCTCTGTAAATGTGAGCTGCAGTAGCGTGTGCTAGAAGTAAGTTATGAGCAACAATGTAAGGCTCTTTAGCAGAATTTCCTGCTCTGCAAAACAAGTGAAGTAGAAGGGAGCACCTTCCTGGTGCAGCTATACCCACATCATAACCATTAATAGCGAAATTATGTGGTTCGTTCAATGTTATCCAATGCTTCACCCTGTCTCCGAACTTCTCAAATAGAGTCTCAGCATAGATTCCAAAATCATTTCTGGATCAAGCACAAAAAATGTACCTTGTCAATTTCCTCTTTAAGGAATCTAGGACAGTTGGTATAGTTCAAAAGATGAAACGAAAAAGTAGTAAAAATCGAGGAGGTGAGGATGGAAATTTACATGATTTGGGGACTAAGCCAGCCATTATATCGGTCTTCCAAGGCTTGAGGAGTGTCCCAGTGGAAAATTGTTACATAAGGTTCTATACCTGCAATGCCAAATATGTAAACCATATTTACAAGTCATTACATTTCTAGTCATTTGAAAACAGTCTCTCTACGTTTACAACATACGAGTTAGATTGCTTACATCCAATCCTGACCCCTTACCCCATAATAGGCAAGAGCCTTTGAGACACTTGAGTAACTACGTTGTCGTACTGACACAAGCATATTAATAAAGAAGACATTACATACCTTTAGCTAGCAAGGCATCTATTAGATTGCTGTAAAAGTTAACTCCAGCTTGATTTATCTGACCAGTACCATCTGACAATGAAATAGAAGTAACATGAATATCATGTTAGGGACTGTAGTTAAGTACTGTCTAAGCAAAATTATTCAAATTTTGATAGAAGTTAAGTACTTGGAAAAATCCGTGTCCAGGATATCGAAAACCTGTACGTATCCATCCCCATGTCCTTCATCAGTTGTATATCCTCCTGTTTTCGGTTAAGCATAAGCGCAAAATAAGTACTAAGGAATTGACATGCATTTCTATGAACATTAGTTGGAAAAACTGGAAGAACTTACATGATATCTGTGGTAATGATCCAGAGCAACATCAGCATTACTTAAATCTAGAATTTTACCTGAAAAATGATCAGCATTATATATTACTGTTAATGAAGGAAATCTAGTGAATGCATAAACAATGCGATAGCTGTAAGTTTACCAGATGAATGCGCGAATTTGTCCCATATACATGATCCTCTGCCATCTTCTTTTACAGCTCCTTCATACTGAACATTGCAGGGTAGAATTAAGTTACTAGACAGGGAAAATTAAGAATGGGGGTGTCAGTTAAAAAACAACCAAATGTTAAACTTCCTCTTTTGTCCTACCTAGGTGAAGGTAAAAAAATTAATTCCGTTCACTTTGAACGCAGAATTATGTCGTCAAGAAAGGAACTAAGGTTTTCAGACACGTGAAAGTCATGATGTCGTTAATAAATGTATAACTCATAAGTAACAATGATAACATAGTGATACATTCGTGACCAATTTGAGCCGCAAACTTATCCTCCTCAGTCCTTTTGTTTCTTTTCATTTTTTATGTTTGGTTTCATTTCCTCGCATCTTTTCAAACAAAACGTTTAGAATTTGAAATGAAAGAGTAGGATAATACATTAGTACCAACGAACATCTCAAATTGGGCAAGTGAATTTACATGTAGTGATTAACTGTGTTACTCTAGTTGTTGGCTAGACAGTAGACATCAATCTAAACTCTAAAGTCCCAAACAGAGAAACAAACAAATATAAAAAAGAAATATATTCAAACAAAACCAAAAATATCAGCTCAACCCAAGGCAGAAACACTTTGTGGCCACTGGCCAGGCAACTCTAGAAATATCTTGTTGCAACAGGTAGTAGCCAGGTAAGACACAAAGAAGTGGCATCCATTATCATAGTTGAAACACAAATAAACTATAGAATGCAATCATTGCACATAACTTTATTATTTAACAAGTCATCGTTAGGCCGAAATTTCTAATCAAAATATCGACTGGTAAGATTTTGTCACAAGCTTTTGAGTCTCTTAGTGGCTTATTTCGGAACAATTGGTGACATATTTCGACTTATTGGGACTCATTGTACACATACGCAATTGGACCCAATACACTATCATATACTCCGTACTATTGAAATTGAAATGTTCCAGATAAGTTCTTAAAAAACTTAGCAACTAAATAAACCTGGTAAGCTGAAGATGCAGTTCCAAACACAAACCCCTGGGGAAAACTTCCTCTGTTGATATCCGATCCTCCTCCTGCTGCTGCTAATGCGAAACCACGGTTACGACATTGATGTGCATGTTCTACAGCCATACTTATCAGCAACACATTAACAAACCAAACAATCCGTTTATTTCCTTGTAACAACATGTCTCCCTCTTATCTGGAGCTTAAACAAAGCGTGATGAAGAAGTTGGCCAAAAAGTTGGCAAGGTTAGAAAACAAGCAATAACCAGTTGAAGAAAGAATGAAATGAGTGGAAATTTAGATAATTGGGTTGTGGAAGAAATGTGCATAATATGGAAAATATTTGTTCCAAGTGCTATCTATAAGGGACGTGCATAAGAATAAGATGATGCAGAGTTTTGTTACAGTCTGTCATGTTTTGCATTAAATTAATTCTCTAGTACAAAGCACATGCTATAGCAAAGCTCATTTATATTGTTTATGTTCACATTATAATTTTGACTAATGTTTTTTTGTATCTTTTCAAATTTGTTTATTCTAATCAGTAATCATGATGATGGTACAAAAAAAAACAAAAAACAGTGGGGAGTCGGCACCATAATGATTACCTAATCGTTTATAAATTATCTCAACCAAAAGTTTAAACTGATAGTTGACACCTAGTTGATGAGTTTTATTATTCATCACCAACCCTTGTAAATACAGTACTAATTAGTAATTACACATTTCGGCGGTTTTTACTAACGAGGTTTTAGTTTGGTGATTAAGATTGGATTGTTAAAAGCATTAGATTGGATTTTTCGGGTCGGGTCTTGGGTAGTTTTTTACAGGTCTACTTATGCCATTATTAATCAAATCAAGTAAAGAACCAATTATGAGATGAACTTCACTCAAATAGGTACAAGTTCACTACAAATGAAGAAAAATAATAATCATTGCCCCTACTTAAACAATCCAATATCACTCTGCACTTTTGTTCTCCTTTGATTTCCTTGCTTGTGTTCCATGCTTTTCTTCTCTTCTATTTCACTAAACATTTCTAGTAACATTTTCAAGGAGCTTTTCACCTTGTGTGGTGTCGTTAACAAGTTGAGTTGAGGAAGTTCTTGAACCATTTTGCAGAGTTCTTAGGATACCTCTTGAGGTTGTCATTGTAATCGACATAGTAAAGACCGAACCTGGATGAATATCCTGCAGACCATTCCCAATTATCCAATAATGACCACGCGAAATAGCCTTTCACATTACAACCATCTTCACTGCATCATCACAAAAAAATCAACTATATTAGTTAGCAATCAAAGATTACAACTTGACCTATTTATGTCTTCTTTGTACTGAATTATTGTGTTGTCTTACTTGATAGCTGCAGCCAGATTTTCAAGATATCCACTGTAGTATCGGATTCTTTTCTCGTCGTTGAGAGTGTCTTTCAGTGATGTAAAGATGCTATGTCCATTATCCATCCCTGCAATTGATGAAAAGCATTAGTACAATCTACTTATAGTTGTTACCAAAGTCCTATGTGATCCATTGTGAATTTTGGTTTACGTACAATCTAAATGTGTCGTCTACCAACTTTTTTCGATCACAATGAAGGCTTCACAGGACTGTTTATGTTAACCGAGCTCAGATCATTTTGTTGTTGTAATACATGTGATGGTTCATTTGTGCATGCTCTAATGTAATGTGTAAAAGAACTAGTGTTTTGTTAAAGCAGTATGTAGTACCATTTTCAGTGATCATGACTGTTGGGTTTCCGTACTTCTGCTTAATATAATTCATCAATTCTCGGATGCCACGAGGAACAATGTACAGCCATATGGCATGAGCCTGCACAACATATGCATTCAACTGATCAGCTGAAGAAATCTAAGCTAAGTGATCAGAAATTTATGATGAGAAACACATCAGTAAGTATGTATCAAAGGAAAAGATGCCTAGATACCTTCTCTCCAATAGGTTTTCCATCATGTCCGAATGCTGGGGATCGAAAACAAACCAATAATCAGTCTTATACTAAATAGTTGTTGGGGAAGAAAAAGCACAGATAAGAAGAAATGACTTACGAAGGGTAATGGTGCCAGAGTCTGCAAGGGCGTCATGAAGCAGAACTCCAATCAGATTAGTCACGTTGCTCCTTGCATAATATGTGGTATAATGGTTTATGCCAACAAAGTCTAATGACCCTTTAAGAAGAGCAGACTCAGCTGCAGAAAATTTTGGGAGACGGTCTCCTACTCTCTGCCTCATTGAGCTCGGATAATCCCCAAACATCAGGGGATCAAGAAACCTGTATATAATTTTGCAGTTGATAGTTAAATTATTTTCAGTATTAAGGCGTGCTAGAAAAATTCATTGTACACACATATAGGACTGCAGTACCAGCCAAGTTGAAAATCTTGAGCTCTTTGAGCTGCTTCAATGTCTTCTGGTTTGTTCGTTGCTGGCTCAAACCATATCACATCGAATGCTGCTCCTATGGTGCCACCTTGCTTTTTCTGCCAATGTCGAAAGATTGGATGACATAGATGAAGCATTAGTAAAATAAATGAACCCTTAAGAGTCTGTTTGCACATTATTCATCATGTACCAGAATTCTATGCATTAGCATTTCAACAGGTCACTGAGGTTTTACCTGGTACTTTTTCCTGTAAATATCGACAGTAGTAGCATGCGCGAGAAGCAAGTGGTGTCCGGCAATATAAGGCTCAGTTGCAGAGTTTCCTGGCCTGCAAAATAGGTGAAGAAGGATAGAGCACCTCCCTGGTGCAAATATGCCTATATCATATCCCTGAGCTGCCACTGTGTGAGGCTCGTTAATTGTTATCCAATTTTTCACCCTGTCCCCAAACTTCTGAAATAGTGTCTCAGCATAAACAGCAAAATCATTTCTGTAACAAATCAAGCACAAAAAACCAGATTTAATGTCACAACTTAAGGCTACACAAAGTTACAGGTTATGCCTCGTAAAAATGTAGTTTATGCAATAGAAAGTACATGATTTGTGGGCTAAGCCAACCCTTGTAGCTATCCTCCAATGTTAAAGGAGTGTCCCAATGGTAAATTGTAACATATGGTGTAATTCCTGCAAGATATCTCACTCAAATGTCACAAAATTTACGCTAAGAATCAAATCAACCTTCCATCATAACAAAAAATTACCCTGAGCTAGCAAGGCGTTGATTACATTGTTGTAATGATCAACTCCGGCCTGATTTATTTGCCCCGTTCCATCTGTTAACCAAAATATACGTATATTTCTTATTACAAGTTATGATTAAACACGTAGAGGTACTTGTATTTGTTCATAGGGAGTTGAATTAGTTACTTGGGAATATTCGAGTCCAAGAGATCGATAACCTGTAGGCATCAACTCCCAAGTCCTTCATTAGCCCTATGTCTTCCTGTTCAATGAAGCATTCTGTATCATTTTTCAGGTTTAACTTTAGCTTAATAGATGTCAAAGAAGCCTAGAAAATGCTGTGATATACTATATGCTGATATGCATTACCAAATATAAATTAGAGGAGCAATAAAAATGAGATAAATCTTACAGGGTAACGATGATACTGATCTTCTGCAACATCAGCATTACTGAAATCCATCACCTTACCTGCAGCAAACAAGCGGCTTGTTCAGTAAAGTACAATTGAAACTGTCATGAAATAATCGACCACGAGTTTATTTGGTAAAAACCACTTAATTAGTTCATTTGGCCGAACTGATGACATATTGCATTAAGCTTTTATGCTCGTGCAGTCTTTAAAGATGTCAGTTAGTTCAACTAATAAAACACATTGAATGTAACGTTCAAGATAGGACTTGCAACTCGTATAGGTGAACTCAATCAAACTCAGTTATGTGATAAAAGTGAGGATTAGTGGATTACCAAATGTGTGAGCAAATTTGTCCCAGACAGAGGGGCCCCTGCCATCCTCTTTCACAGCTCCCTCGTACTGCAGTACACAAAATTTTAGCATCAAAATGGCATTAACGTCAATGTGACAATGTGAACGTATGGTTGCTTATTTGCGTGATAGTTGGTACGTAATGTGAGCAACGACTTCTGTGTCAACCGTACGTTTGGCTGCCCATTTCCTAACAGATTTTCAACTTCAGCATGTTCCGCGATGAAATCAGGATTTGAAATTTAAGATCGCGAAGTTATGACCAGATTAAAGAATTTAAGTATACTATAATTTCAATACTAATGATACCCCCAACGGTCTAACTTTGCACATTTCAAACACCCACAGTGCTCGGGATTAATATTAAAGAGGAAAAAAGGAGGAAAATGATAGGGCTCGGGTGAAAACCTCTCTAGTCCCCTTTGCTCTCCAGCTGAAACACTTAACTTCAAGTTTGATAAAAGCCTATACCAACTGGTCTATCTCTAAACCCAAACAATTTACTTCATGTGTTTCATATGAAGCCTAAACAATCTCTGTATAAGAGTATGCATAATGCCACACTGAAAATCAACTCGTCCACACGATATGTGTCTCGGGTCTACGGGCCAGTTGATTTTCACCGTAGATTTAACATTTCCCTATATTAAAAGAAAGTGCAACTATATGATGCATATTGATGAACAACACAAAATCAAAAAAGTCCAAACAAAGATGATGCTTTGGCATGATAAAAGGGCTTAAAATGTGGTAAGTGCACAAGAAGCCAACAATATGGTAGAAATGACAAAGATTACAAGTTGTTACTTGTTAGAGTGAGGGGGAATCAAAACCTGCTTTTATGCACGTAAGTGAACATTATAGCAAGTCAAAACTACCAATATTGGAAGCCAAAAAAAAGTGTTTTACTAATTAGATGATCTAAGTTACAGTAAAAAGAAAGACAGATTATCACGTAAAGCTTATTATTAAAAAAACGCTCCTATAAATTGAACTATAACGACTTTTAAAAGGAAAACTTTAGAGAATCCGATCGACATTTTTTACTTAGTGGTTCCACTTTCTAATGATTTCATAAGGTGAAAGCAATTCCAATCAAGATGTCCAAGTAAGCTCATCACTTAGCATCAACTATCAAGCAATGATGATGCCTTGGAACTAAGAAGGGATAAGTCATGAAAAATGGATTCTGTGAAATTACGCGGGCCTGGGCCACACCCGTAAGGAGAAGAGAGAGTCCACATTATAAGTCCAAGGAGGTTCCATCCTAAAACCAATTGGCAATAGGAGGAGTAACTCCTTGGTTTATAAGGTAGACAAATCTCTTCTCATTTTCCAATGTGGGACACTCATATGTGGAGTATTTTGGGTGTACTTCAACACTCCCCTCTCACATATGAGGTCCCTATTTAAGGGAGACTGGCTTACCGTAAAGCCAGCTGCAAATTTGCACCGATTTATCGGTGGCCGAATTATCGGCAATTTTGGCCCAGATTAATTCATTGAGACCCAGGACTTTAACCATGGGCTCTGATACCATGTGAAACCACGATTGGGCCTGGGCCGCACCCGGTAGGAGGAGAGAGAGTCCACGTCATAAACCGAAGGAGGTTCCATCCTAAAACCAATTGGCAATAGGTGGAGTAACTCCTTGGTTTATAAACATATCAACTCTCTCCTTATTTTTCCAATGTGGGACACTCACATGTGTTATTCACTTCAACACTCCCCCTCACATGTGAGTTCCCTTATACTAGCAGACTGGGCTTAGGGGCTAGCCGGGGCTCTTCTAGCTCTCTTCGGCTCCCTTCTTATCTTGCCCATCTGCGCAGACTGGACCTTCACAAGCTCACCGGGGCTCTTCTGTCTCTCTTCGGTAGAGCATCGCAAACCGGGGCTCTCCTAGCTCTCTTCGGTTGCCTCAACTTGGTCCATCTGCATACGGGCCCAGTTCATCTTCTTGAGTCCCAGGTCTTCAACCATGGGCTCTGATACCATGTTAAACCACGATCGGGCATGGGCCGCACCCGGTAGGAGGAGAGAGAGTCCACGTCATAAACCCAAGGAGGTTCCAACCTAAAACCAATTGGCAATAGGAGGAGTAACTCCTTGGTTTATAAGGTAGACAAATCTCTTCTCATTTTCCAATGTGGGACACTCACATGTGGTATTCCCAACAAACAAATCCATTCATAAGGAAAGAGTTATAATGAAAAGGCACAAAAGTATACCATTTAAACTCTTGATTATACTACCTTTTTCGATTGATTTTATAATCCACTATGATAAATTAATTTACATCAATATTCAAAAGGGGATGCACCCATATTGGCCATATCCACTAATACAATGCACACACATCACCAACATTTCACCAACAATTCTCCTTTTTGCTTTTGGGCTTTTCTTAAAATTTTGGTATAACAGAACAAGCTAGAAGCAAGGAATATATTATCGATCATTTTATGAATACTTAGACGAGTTTCGAATCATTATAGTTTTTTTATTAATCCAAATTACCTAACAGTATAACATGTAGTATCAAGAACTTGCTAATATTCGAATTGTTGGGTGTCTTACATCTTAACGAAACGTCGATAAAATGTTTCACGGTTTGTGCTATATATTGTTTGTACGTAAATTCCTACACTAATGTCTAAAACACACTTGTTCAATAACAATAATCCCACCATATGAGTTTTCGAGCATAAATTAGGTGAATACAAACAAAATGAAAGTCATACTACCATACAAACCGTATTCACATGACTTGCAATTTATCTTGTAACTTAAAAAAAAAGTTTCATGGAGAAATGAAATTGGACAAACCTGGTATGCAGAAGATGCTGTGCCAAACACAAAGCCCTTGGGAAAGTTCCTCCTACTCACATTTGTAGAACAATCACAATATCCACGGTTGATTGATACGAAGAATAATACAAGGAAGACGTAAACGATATGCTTCTTTCTCGGATTTGTGGACATGGTACCCCAATTACGGATTAAACTATAAACCCAATAATCTCGTGGGCTGCAAGTATGATTTTCGTTTTCTAGAAAATATGGGGCGCAAAGTTCAGTATAATCGAAATGCACGAACGGCTAGTGGTGAAATAGAAGTTTGGGATTGTGGGTAGTAAATACTAAATAGTGATAGGTGATCATATGGAGAATTTATGAGAAAAAGAACGAAAGTGAGGCAACGACTCAATGAGTGGGCTTTGCGAAGACAATACATAAATGGTAAATGGGGATTGTGGGGATGTATTTATAGAGGAAAGAGAATTGTCGATTTTGGCAATTATCACGTTCACACGTTTTCATTTTTTAACTACTTGCCCATTAGTAATGATCTATGTGTAATTAGAATCCGTTACATTTGAAATGCTTATCTTTACTGAACCACACGTCGTTATTTAAAAGAGGTATAATACATTTTCCATATAGTCTTGCCTCTGAGGATCAAGGTTGGCCTAGTGGTTAGGAACTCAACCTGCCTGGGGGTTGTCCCGGGTTCAAATCCTCATACCCCCACCCCCGCAGCATTAGCTGCTCCTTTGTACCAAAAAAATATATATATATATATATATATATAGTCTTGCCTCTCATTTGGCGCGAATAATTTACTAAACTCTCACAAACAACGTGGTCCAAAGGGGAGATTCATATTGGACATCTCGAATAATTGAATATATATCGTTTTTGTAACGGTGTTAATAATGTTCTAAGTCTTAATGGCGCATACAAGAAAGATGTACTCACTCCGCAACAACAATGTACCTAAACAAAGATTAATACCAAAAAAACAAGCATAAGATCAAAATCAAGAGAACCGCAGGGGTGTCTAATTTTTCGCGTAGAGGCAAACAACTTTATGAGGAGTATTTCTTTGTCCATTTCACATTCATTTTTTCTGCGTGAAAGCAACAAACAATAACTCAGGCTGTTTGACTATTGTATGAAACCAATTCTGTCTTTCGTCAATTGTTATAATGAAGGGGGAATGGATCCAATTCAGTTTATTCATATAACTGATTTTAATTTTTAGTTTAGATTATGTTAGATTGATCACCTATACGGCTATACCTCTAATCGAATTTCATTCAACTAAATCAAATTTCAATGATTCAGTTAAACTAAATCACATTTTTAACTCCAAGACGTAATCTTAGATTTACCTTTCGTTTTCGCCAATATAGGTGAAAACATACGATAATGTTTCTTTTTAGTGTTTTAACTCAAGAGTCAAGACCTTACATCAATAAGTGTCTAAAAATTATTCTATGACCGAAAATGCTTTGTTGTTCATAATCCTTTCCTAGCAGAATTCATGTTGCAGATACTACCTTTTGTAGTAATTTGTATACTTGAGCAAACCCAAAAAAAAAAAAAAGATAAAACAAAATTTAAAAAAAAATAACAATAAATAGAAATGAAAAGAAGATGGATCATGATAAAAATCATGTCAATGTCCAAGAGCAAAGTCAAAGCCCTTAATTAGTGGACAAAAACAAGTCTGAAAAAAGTTGGAATTAGATTGGGCCTTTTATTGGGCCCTTACAACATTGAAAACTTCATGACTCGTGAGCTGCAAATGGCTTCTGGTATGGCCCAATGACATAGAGTATAGTGCCTGATACGCCTAATACTCTGATAGCAATTGGCATATTGACAAGTTTAGTAATTTCATGTTCTTGTTTGAAGTTCAGCATATCAGAAGTCTCTAATTTTAGCACATAAGTATGACAGTATTCGAGTAGTTTTCGGCTTTTCGCCTAGGGGCCCCAAAACGTCACATGCGATCCTTCACCATCGCTAAATGTTTGAGATCAAAATTATCAAATAGAGGCACACATAAAGTCGTGCAACATGCACGGAAATATTGCATCAATACGAAAGATGTCTAGTCATAAAGGCTAAAATTGATATACCGTTTACATTCATATACTGGATCGAATCTCCTTTCCCCACATTGTTTCAACCACTTTTGTAGCTCATTTTGGACCAAACTAAACAACAATACTGTAACCACTAGCATACCCGACTACAGACTAGTAGACTACAGAGTAACAAGAACAGTTCTGAAAATCTAAACTACAAATCACAACTGTTGCCAATCTATTTAATCACCTTCTTCGCCTCCTCCTCCTAATACTCGAACCCGAGTCCACATGCTGCATCTTCCTGATCAGAATCCTGAGCACACCATCCTTCATTTTGTGCTTCACCCCCACAACCTTGCAGCAGCCACATTGCAAATGAAATGAAGAGAAGTAGGAACGACCGCCTACGTCGTATTCATCCTCCTTCTCGCCCTCACCTCCATAAACCACACAATCATCAGGGTTGTCCTCGCTCAACATTCCCACAGTGCAAAGCTTTTCCTCCAGTCCTGGCATGTCCATCCTTATGTACAGGCTATCACGGGCTTCACGTTCCAACACCCGGCTTTCGTACACTCCCTCCACCCCTTGCATCAGGTAAGGATTGATGTGCGTCATAGATGATTCGGCCAGAGATACTGAACACAAGAAAAGTTTGCAACACAATGAAAGTCGACTGATTAATTTCGTTAAGGTACTCAATTTCAGTACCACCAAAATTCGTTTAAAAATTCCATTAGCATATGATTGTACTACATATTATTGTCACCAAGAAATTGACTGACATAACAATGATTCCACATTTCCACACACAACAGGGTTTTTGGGATTGTAAAGATCATTTTTTTTACCAAAGACAGTCCAACAACTTATCCCCAATTAACCACAACGGCATATGCAATACCCATTACCACTTGCACTCAAAATCACTTGATACAATAATATTGTAAACAATCAGGACATCAACACGGAGCGACAGTAGACAAGATATGAGCTTTAACGGAACTTGATTTAATTAACGAACACAGACTCACCTAATGCTCTCGTAGCAAGAGCCCCATTAGAGTCCTCATAAACCAGGGAAGTATCCTCCTCCTGACTGTCCTCAACATTAAGGGCACGTTTTGAGGTACCCAAAAAGTGTAGGGTACCCTCCGCACCAGGGAAGAACAGCCTGAGACACCCATTCTTCACAGTCATCTCAACTTGAATCTCATTCGGGTCTCGGTCCAGCACCACGTACCCGCCATAAACTCGGTCCGAGGAATCGTGCCCGGGCCAGAACATGGGCGCTTTCCCAGAGAATGTCACGGTGCGTTTCTCACCGTACTTGATCAGCTTCACTCCGTTCGGTGGGACTCCGGGCATGTCAATGCGGGCGTAGAAGCCGGCGTCTTTCACTTGCCGGGCCTCGTAGGCTCCCCTCGGCCCGGGTGTTTCAAATACTTGATGCGGGTGATCTTTCACCTCATTTTCTGAACATAATTTGGACGTGACCCGTAAGATACATGAATTTGTGGTCGGCTAATATGAACTGTATGTCTATATATGACGTATGGCGAAACGTAACATATTATCATTCTAATTGCTACAAGTCTACAACCATCAACAGGAATAAGAAGAACAAATGTAGTCTACGCAAAAACAACAAACAAAAATTTACAAACCCTGATAACTAATTTCTAATGGAATTAATTAGACGAATTGTATGACAATTGACATGAATCACATTATTAGTGTACATGCTAAAACCAACATCAAACATAACTCCAACATATGATCAGATCAGATCAATTGTACGTGCTAATTAAATAAAACGTTACTATAGTTTATACATGTACATAATGTAACGAGATTTTGGACCTAGTATGATATTATGTTACAGAAACCATGACAAAGTAAACAAAAACGACAATATCACAACAACGACAACAAAGACTTATAAAAAATAATTCGCGGTTGGGGAAATAAACGAAGAGAATATTTACGCACCAGAGGAAAGAGTTGAAGATGTGGCTGCCATTGTTTCTTTTTGTCTCTGCAATTCTGTATAGATGAAGATACTAGAAGTAGGTGAAGAAAAAGGTAAACAGTTGTGAAACTGGTCATGTGGTGTTAAATAGTGTTATTTACATTTTACAGTGGTAGAAAGTACATACACTGCAAAAAATTGTCTTTTTGCAATTTCTAGCCATGTCTTTTTGTAATTTTTACTTTGACTGTCTGTGGCCTTTGAGACTTGTTGCATGGAAATGGTAACTTTTTTTACTGTAACACAAAATAAAGTTTTGAGGTCCTGTGACATGATTTCCCTCTTTCTGTGTTTTGGTTTATTTCGTTTGAAATTCGAACAGAGTATACATGATGTAACTTAGCCAGACCAGAGAACTATAACGTCATTAATTAAGTGCAAAAGTAATCGCAAAAGTTGACATAACGTCATGACACGACAATGTAAAACACCGTTTCAAAAAAAGACAATGTAAAACAAGTCGAGACATTTGATCAATAGGTCAATATTAGACATTCTAACGCATCTACCTAAGCGCAACATCACAAATAATTCATCAAACACGCCAAAGCACGTACAACGATTGAAATCGAACCTAAACCAAAAATCTCAACAAACTGAGTTCCCACATCCAACTACACATCATTGTTGCCTAGCTATCTATTTAATCACCTTCTTGGTTCTCCTGCGATTACTCGAACCGGGGTTGGGAATGCTTTGCGGAGACTGAATGTCCTGAATCTTGTTCTTCCTAATCAGCATCCTGAGTACACCATCTCTCATAACATAAGTCTCCAAGCCCACAATCTTGCAGCAGCCACATTCCAGATAAAATGAACAGAAGTACTCACGGCCGCCTTCGTCAAATCGGTGCTCCTTCTCTCCTTCACCTCCATATATAATATGTTCAAAGTTTTCTGCCACTGCCACAGTGCAGAGCTTACTCGCCAGTCCGGGCATGTCCAACCTCAGGTACCACATCTCACTTGTTTCGCCCCCGTCTACCTCCCGGGTTTCGTACACTCCCTCTACTCCTTGCATCAGATACGGGTTGATGTGCGAATATGATTTGTTGGCACTAACTGAACACAAGAAAAAACTTGCAAAATTACTTGCTGAAACAAGTCAAACAACTATTTGATTATCGATTGAAGAAGTCGCTAAGGGTGAAACTCAAATTCGATACCACCAAAACTCGTTTTCATTCAAACATGACTAGCATGATTGTACCATTAACAAGAAATTGAACAATGGTTCAACAAATAACAGGGTTTTTGGAAATGTACACGCATATATACACATTATTATAAACGACCTTTTAAATTACAACTTACAAGATCCAATCTTTATTAACAACATTAGCAATACGCACCACTTGAACAGTTGAACACTCAACTTAGTACTAACAAATCAATTAAGAAAAGAGGAATGACCACAAAAGAAGATACGTGAGCTTTAACGAAACTTGATTTAATAAACGAACACTGACCTAACATTTTGATTTCAACAGGCCCATCAGAGTCCTCACGAATTACATGTTGTACCTCCTCGACGTCCTCCACCTTAGGGGGTTTCGAGCGACCCAAAAAGTGTAGGGTACCCTCCGAACCAGGGAAGAACAACATGAGACACCCATTCTTAACAGTCATCTCAACTTGAATCTCATTCGGGTCTCGGTCTAACACCACGTACCCGCCATAAACTCGGTTTGAACCGTCATTTATCCAGTGCTCGGGCGCTTTTCCGGAGAATGTCACAGTGCGAGTCTCAGCGTACTTGGCAAGCTTCACCCCGTTCGGTGGGACTCCTGGCATGTCGATGCGGGCGTAGAAGCCCTCATCCTTCACTTGCCGGGCTTCGAACGCTCCCCTCGGCCCGGGTAATTGCTCTATGAGTACTTGTTGCGGGTGATCCTTCACCTCATTTTCTACAAATATCATACAATTCGCACAAATTATACTCAATCGATTGCAATTTATAACGTAAAAAGTATACAAATTTTAACAATTTTGATCATTAGGATGAGAAAACAAGTCTTAATAGTGTTATATAAATTTGAGGTCCGCTAAAATGAACGAATTATACGGAAAAGTTACAGACTTTCACTCTAATTGCAACAATCAACAACAAAAGTTTACAAATTAACAGACGATAATCACCTACACATAAATTGTAATTACAAAGACTTGAAAATGATCAAATTTGGCTAAGATGAACATCATACATTAAACTATACAATTGACACGAATTATACTCCATCTATTGCGATTTATGCGAGGTGGAATTCGAAGTCTAAACAACTCTTAGAAGTATTATATACTCCGTATGAATTTGAGGTCCACTAATATGAACGAATTATACGGAAAAGTTACAAACTTTGAGTCTAATTGAAACAATTAACCAACAACGAAAAATAACATTCGATAATCACCCACATAAGCTGTAATTTCAAAGACTTGGAAACGATTGGGAATCAGCTAAGATGAACCACCATTATATGTGTATGTGACATAATTCAAAATTTTACTACTCGTTATATGCCAAAACCTAGAACATTCATACCCCAACAGATGAAAAATCAGTCCTTGAAATAGTAAATGAAACGTTACTACTTCGTATTATGATACAATACCATGCCAAAGTAAACAAATTAAAAACAACAACATCACAACAACAACAAACTCTAATAAAAATAATTTGAATTAATTAAGAGAATATATTTACGCACCAGAGGAAAGAGTTGAAGACGAGGTTGCCATGAATTTCTTTTTTATTATTTAATTTTTTTTTTAAAGGAAGAGACTAGAACGAAGTAGGTGAAGACTGAAAATAATGAAACGAACAAAAGAATGGTTAATGTACTAGTGTTTTCTTACAATTACAGTGGTTAAAAAGTACACTGTACAAATTTGTCTGTTTTTTGTGATTTTACTTTGACTGTGGACTATGGTGTCTGAGGCCTTTGAGACTTGTTACATGGAAATGGTAATTTGTTTTTGCTGCAACATGAAATAAAGCTTTGAGGTTCTGTGTCATAATTTCCATTTTTGGGTTGATTTTTGATTTTTGAGCTGTGTATACATGATGCAACTTAGCTGACAAATAAGCTACTGTAATTATCTTAGTGATTTGATCTTATCGAGTAATTGCAAAAGTTTACATAACGCAACAATGTACGGAGTAAAACAAGTCAAGACATTTAATAGTCGATTATTTAGACGATCTAGTTCATTTACTTAAGCATAACACGTGACAACATGACCACTATTTCATTAAACACAAAAACACGTTTAATCGAATTCGAATCTAAATCCAAATATCTCCAACCAAATATGCTCCCACATCTTCTTGTAGTACAAGTAATTACTACGTATCCTTAACCATTCATGTCAAAGCTGCTAGCTGATCTCTGACCGGAGTATTTCAGTCGTATTTCACATCACTTTTCTTTCTTTTCCACATAAATCTTCCCCCCCCCCCCCCCACCCCCTCTCTCTCTGTTTCACTCATCTCAAAGCTTGGCGTATCAAGTACGTTTCCAATAATCTTCTGATCTGTCATGGCAGCTCCTCCATCATCATCTTCACCTCCATCTGGTCTCTCTCTCTCTTCCAACAGTAATTTTTTTTTTTCCAAAACTAATCATTAAAATTACTGCTGTAAAAACTAACACCTTTTTTCACACTATTATTTCCTGATTTGAATAATGCGTGCAGAAATGTCAGCGAAGCCTCACCCATACCAAGACTTGCCCCGTTCACCCGGCGGGCCAAAGGGAGCTTTCGAAGCCCGACAAGTGAAAGGCGGGCTGTACGTTCGGGTCGACATGCCAGGTGTCCCAAACGACGGCGTAAAAGTGATCAAGTACGACGACACTCGCACCATCACCTTCTCCGGTAAAGCTCCGTCCGTCTGGGCCGGGTTGGACTCCTCCGACCGGGTTTACGCCGGCTACGTTGTACTCGACCGCGACCCGTCCGACGTGGAGTTCAAGTACGAGGTTGTCAACGGCTGTCTCCGCATGTTCTTCCCTAACTTTGATGGTTCCCTTCATTTTCTGTCTCCTCCCTCTAATAATAATGACGCAGCAGGTCTGTATAAAATTTCGGTCCTTTTCATTTACTTGAATAATAATAAAAGATTAAAAATCGAACCAAATGTTAACTTTCCGAAAAAACGGTATTATCGACCTTTCTAAGTGTGGTACGTAGTACATTAACAGTGGCGTGTTTGTTGTTGGTTTATGTGCAGAGAAAGAGAATGGGGAAGAAAATGAACAGATTATTCCTGCGGAATCAAGCATGGCCTTCATCATACACGCCACTCCTACTGGTATTACATCTTCCTAATAATTTTAGTGATCGTTTTATTGAAATTCATGGTTAGTTAATTTACATTGTTGTTAATTAGTCTAGTTAGACCTTTTTCCTGTTGATACTTGATAGTTTTGTCAAATTTTGTTTAATTTACCTTTGTTCGTAATTTTGGCATGTGTTTGCGTATTGCGTGCTTTAAATTTTACAGTTTCATTTTCATTAATGTATTACAGGTTTTGTATAACGATTTGTGTTAATTAGCCGTTATTGTCACGTCATTTTGGGAGTACGGCTTTGTTGTTATTCTTGTTTCATTGCTTAGCTTGTTGATGTTATTCTTATTCATAGTTCCTGGAAATGAAGCAGATCCTTAAACATAATTCACGCTTTAATTCCGATTCTAGGAAAATTTATGTATCTTATAGAGTTATAGATTGGTGATTTGGTTCTAATTATAAGATCCAAAATCGATTATTATTACATCTATAATAACGGTATAGTTATGAAATGAACATACATCCGACTTATGGTATCGTTATTTCAGGCATAACATTGAGCGGTGGGAGTCCAGAGCACATAAACTCGTATCTATTGAGTGGAAGTAACGGCATATACGAGCACAAGGTCGTGCAGTCTAAGGACGGAAAGCCAATGGTATACGTAAGGCTGGACGTTCCAGGAACGTGCGATGAAGGCAGTGCCATCGTAGAGAATCATGACAGGGCCATTATTTTTGCAGCCGGTAAGCCAGTGAAGGACTCGCCCTACGATGATGGACCGCGTTTTTACTTTGGCACGCTCGTCCCTGCCTGTGATTGTTGCAGATACGAGGTGGTCAAGTATGATACTAGAGATGGGGTTCTGAGGTTTCTGGCTCAAAAGAGCGACAATTTCGACTCGATTCCCGTTTGCCACTGCCACCTGCCTGCTACCCGTGGTGCTCCTTCTCAGCCCTGCACATTTCCATTCAATGGAATGCCTCCGACTTTTGGTTATTACCAGTCGATGAATTGATTTTCACCAAATTAAATCGAAAACTGAGGCGTTATATTACCGTCTACTCTAATCTCTCTTTTACTTGAAAACTCATCCTATACATCAATGTTCAAATAACACTAAGGTCACTTAGTTATAATCTTGATCGAGATCATTGTATTCATTGTACTGACAAATGTTGCACTTAGCAAAGACCATATATATGGCTATTGGTCTTGGTTATGTGTTAATGACTAGTTGCAGTGTCGTTATGCTCCACATTAGAGTTGTCGTGTGTGACTTTTACTAAGAATAATGATATCGTACCACCCATCCTTTTTTTTCTTTTTAAGGCACCACCCATCCTATTACGGAGTATTAATGATGTTACATAGCCCGCATCCGGGCTTCGTAAGCTCTCCTTGGCTCGGCCGATTCCTCTGAGAATACGGTGTACAACTTTTAACAGTTTTGACCGTTAGGTAGTAAAAAAAACTCTCGGTGGTGGTAACTTAAGTTGTTTTATTACATTTTCATTTTTACAGTGGTAAAAAGTATACTGTAGTAACTGTACGCTGGACAGATTCGTCGTTTTGTGGCTGGATATTAGATGGAATTCTCTAATTTTTAGCTACTCTTTTTTTTTTTTGGTACAAAGACGAGAAAACTAAACTTAACTACCGCGTATTGTCTTATTTTTACTTTGTCTGTGGTGGACCGGTGGTTTATGACTTATGAGGCATGTGAGTCTTGTTTCACGGAAATGGTAATTCTTAACTGCATCAAGAAATAAAGCATTGTTGCAGTACACATAATTAGCCCTTTTCTCATAATGCAGTTTTGGTTGATTTTTGAACAGTATATGTATACGTGACACATAATGCAACTTAGCTAGACCAGACAACAATGCGTCACCTAAATTAAATTGGTTTGTTTTTGTGAAGCACCACCATTTTATCATAGCTTGTACACCGTATTTCACTTTTTTCATATTGGTAATTCGTGTTACTAGCAATTCCAAAGAGCGCACATATGATTATGTATTTATGTACTGCTCAGGAGATATGCATAATTGTGACGATGTAACAAAATCAAAGAAAATATATTATACAACATATTAAGCAAATACAATAAAAGGACAGTATATATCATATGAGACAGTTTCAAAATAATTTGTCACGAGACCATTGGAAATTAAGCGAATGCACACTACATAGCAAAACACCACCTCATGTAGGGCTATCAGAGAGGTCTCTCCACCTCGTTTACGCTCTAGAGTATAATACTCCGTATATTCTATACTATCCGGTCTCCACTCTTCACTACTGTATAAATGTTGATATTGAGAAAG
The DNA here is from genome assembly GCA_963457585.1 of Spergularia bocconei. Classification (NCBI taxonomy): domain Eukaryota; kingdom Viridiplantae; phylum Streptophyta; class Magnoliopsida; order Caryophyllales; family Caryophyllaceae; genus Spergularia; species Spergularia bocconei. Next base: position 24,035,528 of record OY734943.1, on the reverse strand, counting down.
TAACATTTCACAACACGATAATACATTCGTATATTTAATCCATTGACATTCAACTATAGTAGGCATCACAAAAGTGTATATTCGTCAAGGGTGATATTAAAATTGAATCTGGTCGAGAATCTCAACGAATTGAGTTTCCATATCCTCCGGTCCACCCAAAGTACTCCGTACGTATCTCTTCCGTATCTATTTGTATGAACTGCATTTGTATAATTGTAGATTTGTATCCATACTATTTCAACCCATTACTGTTCTTACTTTTCCTCATAAATAATCTCCCTCTCCTCTTTCTCTCTCTCTCTATCTGAAAGGCGTATCAAGTACGTTTCCCATCATCAGTCATGGCAGCTCCTCCATCGTCATCTTCACTTCCATCTGGTCATCACTCTCTTTTCAACATCTATTCTTTTCACCTCCCATTCCACACTTTCATTAAAAATTACTGCTGTATATAAATCAAACTAACAACAGCACACTTTTATTAATTAAGTAACTAACTCTTTTTTTTTTTCTTTAAAAAATGCAGAAATGTCAGCGAAGCTTCACCCATACCAGGAGTTGGACGGGCCAAAGGGAGCCTTCGAGGCCCGTAAAGTGAAGGGCGGGCTGTACATTCGGGTCGACATGCCAGGTGTCCCAAACGACGGCGTTAAAGTGGTCAAGTACGACGACACCCGCACCGTCACCTTCTCCGGCAAAGCTCCGTCCGTTTGGGCCGGTTTCGACTCCTCCGACCGGGTTTACGCAGGCTACGTTGTACTCGACCGTGACCCTTCCGACGTCCAGATCAAGTACGGGGTTGTCGACGGCTGTTTCCGCATGTTCTTCCCTAACTTTGATGGTTCCCTTCACTCTCTCGCTAAAGACAATAATACCCCTCTGCCGGGTAATACCTTAGGTCTTTAAATTATTCCTCTTTAATTAGTAGTACTCAAATTTTGCGGGTTTTTCGGAAAGTTGACATTTTTAGTATATGGAACTATTTGTTTGAATTGTAATTGTGGATAAATGTGCAGAGAAAGAGAGTAATAGTGAAGAAGAGGAACAGATAATTCCTGCGGATCCAAATCTTGCCTTCATTTTGCACTCTCCTCCTAATGGTATTAATTAATTATATCTTCCTAATCATTTTTGTCGTCATTTTCAAGCTATGAACCTTTTTCTTTTGTTTCATTTTTGCTGTGGTAGATGATTTTATCGAAATTAGTTAACTTAATTACATTGTTGTTAATTTTGTTAAACTACTTCTATTGTTAATTTCTCGTCAGATTTTTGTTTAATGTACCTTTGTTGGTGATTTTTGCATCGCGTTCTCGTGGTTTCTACAGTTTAATTTCATTGTTTGGTGACATAATGATTTGCGTTGGCCGTTGTCACATCATTTTTGGAGTACGGCTTTGTTGTTGTTGTTGTTGTTGTTGCTGTTGTTGTAAATGCTCGTTGATGTTGTTGTTTGTGATACATGAGCCATGCGTTAATCTTATCTTAGATCTAGGAAAGTGAAATCCTCATACATACACAATGATTTGTACAGTTTCTCGTGACATAATGATTTGGGTTGGCCGTTGTCACATCATTTTGGGAGTACGGCTTTGTTACTGTTGTTGTCGTCACTCGATATTATTGTTTGTGATACATGAGCCATGCTTTGATCTTATACTCTAATCTAAGAAAGTAAAATCCTCATACATACACATGAATGGTTTATACGGAGTATATAGATGCTTCGATTCTTATTCTTAGATTACGAATTTAGTCTTCGAGATTTGATTCTTAGAATGTGTGTTGTAATTCTAAGAAACCAATTGTACAATCAATTTATTGCTGGCTAACGTTTAATAGTTATAAGATGAACATCCGACTTACTACATAACATAACTCCATATATTGTTTCAGGCATTGGGTTGAGTGGTGGTAGTAGGGAACACATAAACCCGTATCTATTGAGTGGAACTAAAGGCATATACGAGCACAAGGTCGTCCACAAAAAGGAGGGAAAGCCATTGGTATACGTTAGGGTGGACGTACCAGGATCTTGCAGTGTAGCCAGCAACATCATCGAGAATCAAGACAGGGCCATTGGTTATACAGCCGGCAAGCCAGTGAAGGACTCGCCCTACGACGATGGTCCTCGTTTCTACTTTGGCACGCTTGCCCCTGCTTGTGGCTGTTGCAGATACAAGGTGGTGAAGCATTATACTACAAATGGGGTTCTGAGGTTCCTGGCTGAGAAGAGCGACAATTTCGACTCGACTCCTGTTTGTCACTGCACCTTGCCTGGTAGCCACGGCGGTCCTCCTCAGCCTTTTACAGTTCCTCTAATTGGAGATATGCCTCCCAGTTTCGATCAGTTTCATATCTAAGACCTTAATTAGTCGTGTAATCGGGTTTTAGTTTGGTTTAGTTTTGTGTCTGTGCACTTGTTGCTTGGTTTGAATTGCTTTAAGCATGTTCCAAAGACGGAGTAATATTATTGAAGTTGAAGATTAGACCGTAATGTGATCAAAATTCTTTGGTTTGATTTCCTAGAGAGATTAAGGGTTACAATTACAAATGTGTCCCTCAGGCAAAGTCGATATGACCATTGCTCTCGATATTGGGTGAACTAGTCACAATTTGCTCCAAACCATCGTACGTATCCTTGTTCTACGAATGATGCTACACAATGTCCAATCTATAGTTACACAATCCGTCGATATTTAATTCTCTTCATTTTACATTTTACAATTAATCGGATACTTTCAATAGAAATTCAAACTAAACCTAAAAGTAGTATAAATTGAGTGACTACTCATCACAAGTACACATCATGACATTGTCCTATCCTTTTGGCTTTGCACATGACAAGCCAAAAAGTACAGTAAAATCTACCAAATCTTTCTTCTGTCATATTCTGATATATTCATAGACCATTCAAAACCCCTCTCCTAAACCCTCAAATCATATAGCCTGCCTTACCTTTTCCAGTACACTACCAATCCTTTCACCAAAACTTCATCTTTACTTTTCTCTGAATTTTTGACTTTATGGCTTCTTCATCCTCACCCTCTTCCCTTTCCCAAGGTCCAATCTCTTTAACCCACTTATCATTAACTCAAAATAATTAATTACTTTAATTAATCCCCCTCATTCTTTACGTCTAGTTTAAATTTCGAGACTTTTACGGTTTTTCTATTATGTGCCGGGATTAATTAATCATTTATTTGTTGCATCTGAAAGAAACTCAGGTACTGCACCACCCATACCAACGCCTGGACATACCAGGCCCAAAAGGAGCATACGAGGCCCGACAAGTACCGGGCGGGTTCTACGTCCGGGTCGACATGCCGGGGGTCCCAACCGGGCAAATCAAGTTCAGAAAGTACAGCGAAAATCAAACCTTAACCTTCACCGGCAAGGCTCCGGTAGTGTGGGACAACCTTGACTCCTCCGAAAGAGTCTACGGTGGCTACGTGGCACTCAACCGTGACCCCCGCCAGCTGGACTTACTGTACACACACCAGAACGGCGTTCTTAGGATGTTCTTCCCGAATTCCGAGGGAACTCTCCATTTTCTCTCCTCCAAGAAAACCTCCGATGTCTATGTTTTCTCCGGCATCACTTCTAACCCTGACTTATGCTCCGAACAAGGTCTGATCTATTATTATTATTATTATTATTAAACTTGTATAGGAAGATACATCAAATGTGGGAATTTTTATGGGTTTTTGGGTTTGATGTGTAGATCCATCCTTGAATGCTGATGCTGCTGCTAAATTCTTGGATTATGACAAGGATTTGATTGGTATTTTTTGTTTTTTTTTGTTTTTGGCCATTTTGTGTTTTCTCCACTTTTATTTTTGTAATAAATTCACTAGTAATTTTTATCGATATTAATTTACTAATTTTGTGAATTGTGACAGAAATTAATAGAAGGATGCGAGAAATGATGTTTAAGGAGGGAATTGCCTACAAAGCTCCTGAATTAGATCAACATGGCCAAGGTAACGTTCTTTATACGCTAATCTTATTAGCAAAATATCCGAAATTCTGATTACTGTGATGAATTTTTGTTATTTTGTGGACAAAATTGATTGTGTACGTATGTATGTTAGAGCTGAGACACTAATTTGATTTCGATGGAAAGTTGCGTGACAACGTAATTTCTCGGTAGTACATAGACTCGTGTCACTAGAAGTAACGACTAACGATTTCCCGGTACCATAGACTCGTGTCACTAGAAGTAGTAGAAGTAACGACTAACGATTTCCCGGTAACATAGACTCGTGTCACTAGAAGTAACAACTAACGACTGTAACGAGTAACGGCCATATAGTGTAATGTGGAGTGGTAGACTTAATTGTAGGGCTGTAGGCATATGAAAACCGTTATGTTAATAATGGTTAGTCCTTAGTTTTCATGTTCTAGTCTAGTTCTTGGGCCAAATGACCGAATTGGTATATAAAAAAACACCCGCATACCAAATTGGTATAAAAAAATTTTCAAGAGACATATTGGTATATAAATAAACAACTAGAGTCAAATAAGCCTATTTTTTTCCCAAAGTTGGAAAATCGACACAAAAATTTAATTTTCATTTTCAAAAATAAGAAAAATGATTTTATACTAAATTTTAAAATATTTTTCATGGTACAACTTATTTTTCTAAAAATAGTAGAAAATTGTTTTTCATAATTTTGAAAAAAAATAAGCAATTATTTTTGTCGATTTTTCAAGCCCGTCAAAAAGTTAGGCTTATTTGACTCTTTTGACATTTTTTTATACCAATTTGTCTCTTGAAAGTTTTTTTATACCAATATGGTACTTGAGTGTATTTTTTTATACCAATTTGGTCATTTGGCCCTAGTTCTTGTAACGTGGTTACGTGAGTAATTATTAGACCTTTAACAATGGGCGCGCGTTATGGACCGTTGACATTGGACCTATATATGGGCTATATGTGGTCTCATTTTGTAACAATGTATCACTGAAAAGTTGTCCAATGCGTGTATCTATTAGGCCTCCCCGGTGGTAACGCAGCTCACATAAACCCGTTTCTGCTAAGCGGGGTGGAAGGCGTGTACGAACAGAAAGTAGTGATGGAGGGTGGCCGAGGCGACAGCATCATTTATCTGAGGATGGACATGCCTGGTGTGAGCGACAAGCAGCATTTTACGAGCGTACACAATAACTTCAAGCGCCTGGGTTATGGAGGAGAGGGTGTCCTTGAATCAAGTTACGACGCTGGTGGCCGGAGATATATCTCAATGATGTTTCTGAATTGCAATTGCTGCTTTTACAAGAGGGTCAAGGAGGAAGTGAAGGATGGTGTTTTCAGGCTTATGGCTCGTCAGTTGAAGTGCACCAATAACCGGAAAAGGTTGATCACTAAGGAAGTAGTCACAGAGTGTTGATGTTAAGTAATTGCTTCGAAAATTATCCCTTCCGTTTTTCTCATTTGTTAAATTACGTGTGATCTAGTAAGGTACTCGTATTCAGGTAGTTTCAGATTTCGGGTTTTATACCGTTTGGTTGAATTGTGAACTTTCAATTCCTTGGTTGTGTTGTGTTCTTAATTAGACAGTCGTGTTCATCATTGTTTTTGTTGTTGTAATGTCAGCATGTCACTCTTGACTCGTACCGATCTTATGTTAGATGTGTTGGTGTTTGGGATTATGGTCCTAATCTCTATCTATATACTCCCGTATTTGTCTACCTAGAAATTTGGAACACGGGTTTATCTATCTTTTACAAGTGTTACTAATTTTCGAAAATCGAAATGTCTAAATAACCAACAACTCTCCGAAAATAACTACACTTACTGATTATGTGTATAATCCAAGTGAAAATGTGATTATGTGTAGCTTGTGACTTGTGAGGTATTACTACGTAAAAATGAAGGTCGATCATCTTGTTACACGTAACATTATGACTTGTGAGTACCGGTGCGTCATTTAACAAGCTTCTTTAACAAAGTGAACAAACCACCTCTTCATTTTTTACCCGTTAGACGGTTGCGGTTACCAATTTACCACGCCTCTTCAATTCATTCATTCAAGTTCCCAATAAAAAGTGAAAATTAAGTCAGTCTGATACTTTGATTGCTTAGCTTCTACAACACACCATGTCAACTGCTTCATCTTCTCCTTCCTCAGGTCATTCTCTCTTTCTCTTTCTCTACTGTACTAATTACCATGGTAAATTTTGTTAATGACTCTAATTTACTGTGTGTCACTGTATGTGTTTGATTTATCCGAAATGCAGAAATTACCGGGAAGCCACACCCATACCAATGCGAGAGAAACCCAGGAGCACCACGTGGAGCTTACGAAGCCCGACGGGCCAGGCGCGGGCTTTTCATCCGGGTCGACATGCCAGGTGTTCCAAACGACGCCGTAAAGGTGGTCAAGTACAACGCCACCCGTACCGTCACCTTCTCCGGTAAAGCTCCACCACCGCGTTGGCCCGGGTTCGAACCCGAATCCGAGACTAGAGTCTACGGTGGCTACGTCGTCATTGACCGTGACCTCGCTGACGTGGAGTTTGAGTCGCATTTTAAGAACGGTTGTCTGAGGTTGTTCTTCCCCCGTTGTGATGGGTCTCTCCATTTTCTCTCTCCTTCAACTCTCAAATCTCCTGCTCCATTTTACGTTTTAGGTAAAAAACAATCTTCCTTGTTTTTTAACCTTTACTTTAACCTTTTTTTTTTACCTTAGTAATTTACTGCACAAACTACTATAGGTTATATGATTGTTATTATGTGGACAGTGGACTTTTGTTATCTAGACCATGCTTGTTAGTTGTTAGTTGTTACGGGACTTATTTTTAGGCTATTCGTGACATGAAAATGCCGTGATATGTTTTTGACCAATTATTGGCGAGTTGGTGACCATTTGCACATTTGCACTCAAGAGGTGGATGTTGGTGAGGGTTTATATCATTACTCTTACTTTATTTAACTGTTACGGACGTTCTTATTAGGCTACCCATGACCTGAAAATGCAGTGATATGTTTATGACCAATAGTGCGGGATTTGGGATTATTGCACTCGGGGTGGATGTTGGCCAAAATTTGAGGTTGGCATAGTGTAATGTCAATATATTAGAGTCATTTAATTTGTATTCCGTATGCTATATGTAGACATGATAATTTATGTAGTGTGAGGGGGGCCTATATGAGCATACTAGCTCAAATTCCGTCCACTTTTGAAGAATTGTGCAACTATTACGCCCAAAACTTCCTCTACTGTTCTTAGCTTTGTACGCTTGAAATTTATTTTGCGGTGAGAGTTTGTGACGACATTGTGTGGTTGGTTATCATTACAGCGCCGACTGGAGAAGAGATGCTTTGTCCCTCCTTCATAACCATCATAGCACATGACCCTAATCAAAGTGCTTCATGCCGTAAGTATCATTACTGATCTTGAATTACTCGTTATCATCAACAACAATGCTTTAGTCGCAAATTGATTTGTGGTAGGGGTCGGTTCATTTGAACCGTCATTTTTACTCACCTTAGCTTCTTAATTGAAGTTGAATGTACATTTAACTTAATATGATCGACTGAATGTGTGTCTATACCTGCATTTTTTTTCCTTGCTTTGGTCTGCCGCTTATCCTTTGAACTATTGTTAGGATACCTAGTCTCTTGGTCTTTAGTGATCTTAGATGTAATGGAAATGGAAATGGAAAATGGATGCTGTGTTGTTAGGAATGGTGGCCTGGCGCAAATTTTCGAATGTTTTAGCTAGCTTCTTTTTTTTTTTTTTTTTCCCCGCTGATTGAGGCTCTGTTTAAGAATGGTTTATATGTTGTGTCTCCACTTACTTTGGTTTCCCCTCTCCTGAGCTTACTGTTAAAATCAGTCTTTTAGCTGATTGCAGTAAGGCCGCCACCATAATCTCTGCAATGCAAGGTTTGAAGCCTGAATATACATACCTGATTTTGCAGCTGTTGACTCATTATTAGACCGTGCACATCAGAATTTAGACATGGGTAGAATTCAGACATGGGTTGAATTCATATTAGTTGACGATGAATCTTGTAGCTTATAAGATTGTCATAACATTCGTCTTAGTATATCAAATGTTCTAGCTAGGAAAGAAAAGTCAAGCTACTTATTCTGGAATCACAACATTTTGAACTAGCTACACTACTTCAACTAGTCCTTTTGGTGCTAAATAAGATTTTGTTGGAATGGGGATGAAAAATTGTGAACAAGGAAATGGAAGTGCCCATATGTTTTCTCTTTTAGTAGATTAAGAAGATCAAAGAAATTCTGCTATCTCTGTTCCTATTATATGGAGACACTAACACAACCCACAAAATGCATTACCATTGCCTTCTTATCGTACCTAGGTATCAAACCGTTCATATGTCACGCTACTATATGTCCTAGGAATGAACTGGAAATCATCTCGCATGGTTAGAAGGTCGTCATCACACAGTAAGCAGATGTCATTTGTGGTGGCAAAACTGTGGATTAGCTCTCTAAGGAACCATGAGGTCTTGGTTGTAATGTTTTTGTTCATTTTATCTTTCTTTGTTTAATCTTGATTTAAGGTACCGTCATCATTAGACGTTGGACATCGGACCTGAGCGACTACTAAAAATAGGCCCTTGAAAAGCTATTACCAAACAAATATTTAATTATAAAACGACATATATTGCACATATACTACCCATATATTGTACATCAACTACACAAAGCCTAGAATAATACAACCTAAAAAGCTACTAATTTTCGAAGTTTTAGCTAGCTTCTTTTTATGCACACTCGACTTTTTTTTTCCCGCTGATTGAGGCTTTGTTCAAGAATGGTTTATATGTTGTGTCTCCACTTACTTTGGTTTCCCCTCCCCTGAGATTACTGTTAAAACTAGTCTTTTAGCTGATTGCAGTAAGGCCGCGTTGAATTCATATTAGTTGACGATGAATCTTGTAGCTTATAACTTATAAGATTGCCATAACATTCGTCTTAGTATATCAAATGTTCTAGCTAGGACTTTCCTCTATTTACTCTGGAATCACAACTTTTTGAACTAGCTACACTACTTCAGCCAAGCCTTTTGGTGCTAAATAAGATTTTGTTGGAATGGGGATGAACTCCGCCTGTGAGTGTTTTTTTGGCATTCACTGCCGGTCTCAAGCCCGGATAAAGGAGGAGAGTTGCGGTAGGTTTGTGGCGGCCAGCGTAAAACAAGCCACATCTTATGGACATGAATCGAAATTTAATAACCGTGGGGGCGTCCCCTTCACAGCGACGCGCTACACTTCCTGGACCCGGGTGTGGTGATAAGTATGCAAGGTTCTCTAGGTCGTCGCCCCGAAGCGACGCGCCACTTCGACGCCCGGGGGTGGTGTCAAATATGCAAGGTCGCGCTACACTTCCTAGACCTGGGTGTAGTGAAAAATATGCAAGGGTTGCTAGGTCGTCACCCCGAAGTGACGCGCCACTCCGGCTCCCAGGGGTGGTGTCAAATGTGCAAAGGTTTTCAAATCATGGACGGGAGCGGGCAAGGAAGCTTATTCATAATGGTAAGGGTAGTAGGCTTAGGTTTGGAACGTGGAATATCGGGTCTTTGACAGGGAGATCTTCGGAGGTTGTGGAGGTTATGAGGAGGAGAAGGATTCACATTATGTGTTTACAAGAGACGAAATGGGTTGGGGCGAAAGCTAAGGAGATCACACCATGGGGTTATAAGCTTTGGTACTATGGAAAGGATAAGAGTAGGAATGGAGTTGGTATTATTATTGATAAGGAGTACATAGATGATGTGGTGGAGGTTTCGAGGAAGAGCGATCGCATTATGACAGTGAGGTTGGTGATTGGGAATGAGATTATGACTGTTGTGAGTGCTTATGCTCCACAAATTGGATTGGATGCATCTATTCGTCAAGAATTTTGGGAGGAGTTAGAAGAGGTGGTGCAAGGGGTTCCTAGTGGGGAGAAGTTGATTATTGGTGGGGATCTTAACGGACATGTGGGATCAACGCGGCATGGTTTTGAAAGCGTGCATGGAGGTTTTGGCTATGGGTCGAGAAATGAAGGAGGAACGAGTATTTTGGATTTTGCGTTAGCTTATGACTTGGGTATAATGAACACGTGGTTTGAGAAGAGGGAGTCTCACTTGGTGACATACAGGAGCGGAAGTAATGCGAGTCAGATTGACTTCTTTTTGGTAAGGAATGCTTGGCGTAAGAGCTTTACGGATTGCAAGGTGATCCCTGGGGAGAGTGCGGCTACACAACATAGATTGGTGGTACTAGATTTCAGGGCTAAGGGTGGCTTAGGGAAGAGGCGGCCACAGGTAGAGCCAAGGATCAAATGGTGGAAACTTGAAGGAGAGCACAAGGAGGCTTTCTTGGAGAAGATGGCAGGGACAGATGTCTGGTCTACTAGTGTGGAAAGAGATGTAGACTCGTTATGGGTTACTATGGCGCATAAGGTAAAGGAGGTGGCAGAAGAGGTCCTCGGTGAATCTAAGGGGAAAGCGCTACCGAGTAAGGATACATCTTGGTGGAATGAGGAAGTGCAAGAAGCAATAAGGAACAAGCGGAAATGTTATAAGAGTTTGGGGAAAGATAGAAGTGAGGAGAACTTCGAGAGGTATAAGGATGCAAAAAGAGCAGCAAAGAAAGCTGTAAGAGATGCAAGAGGAAAGGTGAACCAAGACCTATATACAAGATTGGATACCAGAGAAGGGGAGAAAGAGATCTACAAAATTGCACGCATTAGGGAAAGGAGGACTCGGGACATTGGTAGGGTGAAATGCGTCAAAGATGTTGATCAAAAAGTTCTTGTTGATGATAAGGAGATTACGGAGAGATGGAGATCGTACTTTGATAACTTGTTCAATGGTGATCGGGTGAATGATATTGGAAATGTGAACATTCATCCAAGTATTGTTAATCGGGAGTTCAGGCGGAGAATTCAGAAGGAAGAGGTGAGGATGGCCTTGAAGAAGATGGGACGGAAGAAAGCAGTGGGGCCAGACGGCATACCTATTGAGGTTTGGAGGTGTCTTGGAGATAGGGGTGTGGAATGGTTGACGACACTTTTCAACATGATTTGGAGAGGTAATAAGATGCCGGTGGAGTGGAGGAAGAGCACTTTGGTCCCTTTGTATAAGAACAAAGGGGATGTTCAAGAGTGTGCCAACTATCGCGGGATCAAGTTGATGAGTCATACAATGAAACTTTGGGAACGGGTGATTGAGCATAGATTAAGAAGAAGTGTGAAGATTTCAGAGAATCAATTTGGATTTATGCCGGGGAGGTCAACTATGGAGGCAATTCATCTCATAAGACAGACAATGGAGACTTATCGGGATAGGAAGAAGGACCTACATATGGTATTTATTGATTTGGAGAAGGCGTATGACAAGGTACCAAGGGAAGTGCTTTGGTGGGCTCTAACTAAGAAAGGAGTTCCGCAAAAATATATTGACATCATTAAGGACATGTATGAGGGAGCTAGCACGAGAGTGCGGACTAGTGTAGGGAAGTCAGAAGAGTTCCCTATTACCATTGGAGTGCACCAAGGGTCCGCACTTAGCCCGTTTCTCTTTGCTATAGTCATGGATGAATTGACGAGGTCAATCCAGGATGATATACCATGGTGCATGATGTTTGCAGATGATATAGTGTTGATCTCAGAAACGAAAGAGGATTTGGAGAGAAGGTTGGAGCTATGGAGGGACACGTTGGAGTCTCGAGGGTTTCGGTTGAGTCGGAGCAAGACCGAGTATTTGGAGTGTAAGTTCAGCGGCATTAGGCAAACGGAGACGGGGACGATCATGTTGGATGGAAAGATTGTTCAGGGATCAGATTTTTTCCGATATTTAGGATCGATTCTTCAAAAGGATGGAGAATTGGATGGAGATGTGGCTCATAGGATCAAATCAGGTTGGTTGAAGTGGAAGAATGCCACAGGACTTCTGTGTGATTGAGGATTGCCCAATAAGTTGAAGGGTAAGTTTTATCGTACGGCAATTAGGCCGACACTGTTATATGGCACGGAATGTTGGGCCGTGAAGCAGTGTCACGTTCATAAGATGAGTGTGGCGGAGATGCGCATGTTACGGTGGATGTGTGGACATACAAGACGTGATCGGTTGAGAAATGAAGTTATTAGAGAGAAAGTAGGGGTTGCACCCATAGGGGATAAGATGATGGAGAACCGACTGAGGTGGTATGGCCACGTGAGTAGGAGGCCTAGTGAGGCGCCGGTTAGAAGAGTAGAAGGGTGGAGAAGTGATAATATTAGTAGGGGTCGAGGAAGACCCAAGATGACTTGGACGAAGGTGATTAGAAGTGATATGAGCTCCCTAGGGCTTGATGAGAGTATGGGGTTGGATAGGGCAGGGTGGCGAGACTCTATCCATGTGGAGGACTTTTTCTGACCCCTTTTGATTTATTTGTTTGGTTTTTCCAACTATTTTTCTAAAACTTTTTAACTTGTGTTCAAAGTTCATCTGTTTTTTGCAATATTTTTTTAAACCTTTTTATTTATTTTGACGACTTTCTAAATTTCCTTTGAAATTGTTTAAATATTTCTAACATGTTTACAACGTTTTCGAAATTTCTTGGCGTACACAAGACGGTTACTGGATGACGATTCATGTTAGCCGACCCCAAATCATTTTGGGAATAAGGCTTGGTTGTTGTTGTTGTTGTTGTTGTTGGAATGGGGATGAACAGTTTTGAACAAGGAAATGGTAATAGAAGTGCCCTTTTTCTATATGTTTTCTCTTTTAGTAGATTAAGAAGATCAAAGAAGTCCTGTTATCTCTGTTCCTATTATATGGAGACACTAAACAACCTACAAAATGCATTACCATTGCCTTCTTATCCTCCTACCTAGGTATCAAACCGTTCATATGTCACGCTACTATCTGTCCTAGGAATGAACTGGAAATCATCTCGCATAGTTAGAAGGTCGTCATCCCACAGTAAGCAGATGTCATTTGTGGTGGCAAAACTGTGGATTAGCTCTCTAAGGAACCATGAGGTCTTGGTTGTAATGTTTTTGTTCGTTTTATCTTTCTTTTTATAATCTTGATTTAAGGTACCGTCATCTGGTCTCTGCTCGACTTGTTTGCTTTTTCACTGATTGAGGCTCCTGAACTTGACCAGCAACTAAATAAATGTCCATATGTTGTATTGCAATTCTTGGCTCCACTGACTTTGGTGTGCCCTTCCGGCCTTCCCCTCAGACTATGTTGATGTCGAGTCTTTTTTTAGCTTAATCTTCGCAATGGAAGGCTTGAAGCCTAGACGAAGCCTAGACATAAGTATCTGATATTCTGTTCACTCATCATTAGACGTTGGACATCGGACTTGAGACATTTCATGCCTTGCATTTATCTTAGTTGACTATGAATCTTGTCGTTTCAGGAATAGTGATGGGAGGTGGCTCTCCAGAAGACATCAACCCCTATCAGCTGAGTGGGATAAAAGGGGTGTATGACCATAAGATTGCGACTATAAATGGTGTAGACGAGCTGATTTTCATTAGACTGGATGTTCCAGATACCTGCGAGAAAACTTCTGTGATCTTGGATAACCTGAACCGTAACAGAGGGGTTGTTTTCGGAGCTGCTGCATTCAAGAATGAGTACTACTCCCGCTTTGATGAGGCTGGTCGGGAATACTCCGGGACTGTAATGCCAAATTGTGAGTGCTGTAATTACAGTCTGCTCAGGTTTGAGAATGAAAATGGTGTTCTTAGGATGTTGGTTTGCAAGAGTACTGATAATAACCTTGATCCGAACCCTGCTATTCACTGCCGCATGCTCCCTTACACGCGTATGCAACCCTCCACACTCGAGATGGTGGAGCATTTGGCTGGAACATTGAGACTTGAGCCCATGAATCGGAGCACCCGGCCTGTCCCGAATACCCCTGTTCCAAACCCTATTCACTACCCCATGCAACCTTCAAGGCGATATGGATTTATGCAACCTTCCACACTCGAGATTCTAGAGCATTTGCGTGGATCGTGGGCAGTTCAATTGAGGAATCGGAACTTCCAGCCTTTCCGTGTTAACTGATATCTTGTTGCTGGAAACCAAAGCGACTGCACTTCTAAGTTCTAACTCCAGGATAAGTTTCCAACTTTTGAGTACTACGGATCGATGTTTACGTCTCCCAACTTTTGTTGCCAGGCCATTTTGAATCTTATGAGTTATGACGTGCTTGGTTTGTTAGATCGGGTCTAAACTCGTTTGGATACGTGGATTTCAGTTATGATCACTACTCATTTCCTTGCTTGTAACGTGAGTACTGTATTCGATCAGTGTGTTTATTACTCCACTTTAATTTTTGAATGTTAGTTCATTTCAAGTTATCAACTGTACCCACTAACACAATCTTACAACATGATGCATCACAAATTCTCCCTCTCGCCAAAATGTACAGTTAAAACTAAAATCTCGTGTCATTTTAACAAATTATGATACGCCCCAAAATCACAATACGCCCCAAAATCACGATACGTCCCATATGGAACATTTTACGTGTTCAATTCGTAAAAAGGGAATTTCATTGGAAAATGCGTCTCACATGAAAGAGTGACTCTTCAAATGGCCAAATCTCAAATTGTAAAGTGCCAAAAAACACTTTTGTTCCTTCGTCTACAACACGCTATGTCAAGCTCAACTGCTTCCTCTTGTCCTTCCTCTGGTTTATCTCTATGACTCTATCCTGTTTCTCCCCCCACTCTCTCTCTCTCTCTACTGGATTAATGACCATGGGTAAATTAATTAATTAATTAGTTAATAAAAATTACCGTGTGTGTGTTTGATTGGAAATGCAGAAATAGCAGGGAAGCCACACCCATACCAATCCGGGAGAAACCCAGGAGGAGCACCACGTGGAGCTTACGAAGCCCGTCGGGCCAGACGCGGGCTTTACATCCGGGTTGACATGCCAGGTGTTCCAAATGACGGCGTCAAGGTGGTCAAGTACAATGACACCCGCACCGTTACCTTCTCCGGTAAAGCTCCACCTCCGCGTTGGCCCGGGTTCGAACCCGAATCCGAGACTAGAGTCTACGGTGGATACGTCGTCATTGACCGCGATCTCGCTGACGTGGAGTTCGAGGTGCACTGTAAGAACGGCGCTCTTAGGATGTTCTTCCCCCGTTGTGACGGTTCCCTCCATTTTCTCTCTCCTCTCCCTCAAAACCCTATTACCCCACCTCTCATTTTAGGTAAAACAATTTCTTTTTTTCTTTTTTTTTTTAGTGTTTACGGACTTGTTAGGCTATTGGTGACGTGAAAATGCGATGAGGTGTTTTTGAATTTGACTTTGACTTTTTTGAATTGACTAATAATTAGTGTGGGGGGTTTGGGATTATTGGTGACCAAAAATCGAAATTGGGATTGTGCAGTAATTTAAATATGCTCAGGTCTGTAAATTTGTACGCATAAGCCGGCCGCTTACTTAAATTAAACTAGTTTGTGTAACGATTACGCCCAAAACTTCTCAATTGTCAGGTAGCGGGTTGGTGTCATGTTTATGGTCATACACTTGTTTTTGTGGTGACATTGTGTTGTTGGTTGTTATTACAGGGCCGGATGGAGAAGAAAGTTTTCCCCCCATAATATCTTTCATTAGACATGACCCTGGTCAAAGTGCTTCAGGTAGTAATTATTACTCACCCCCCATTCAATTATTATCTATCGCAAATTGATTTGTGGTCGGCTCACACAAACTGTCATATAATATGGACTGTACTGTCATGTGTAGATCAAACGGCCAAAATAAAAAATAAGAACAGAATTTCTAAATTTGTAACGAAAGAGAAGGAATTTCGCAAAATTACATTGATGATGTAGTTGCAGATTCTTTCCTTGCTTTTGTTTCCATCCTGAAACATTTTGGTAAAAGGCTTTGTTGCCTTGTTGGTGATGGAAGGGTGTTCACAAAACTATGGTTGAGATGGTAAAAGAATTGTTTTATCTTTTGTGGCCTATATTCCAATATTCGGCTTTAAGTCTGAACACACATATCTCATATCTGATTTTGCATATGTTCACTCATCATTAGACCCTGGAGATCAGAGTTTAGAGATGTGAATTCGTGTTGGTTGACGATGAATCTGGTCATTTCATGCATAAGATTGCCATGAGCTCATAACTTGCGTCTTAGTATATGTTTTGTACTAGCTAGCTGCTAGCCTCTTATTATTTTGAACTAGCTCTTTTACTGCAACCAGTCATTTTGGTACTATGTAAGATTTTGTTGGGATGAAAAATTGCACACAAGACAATGTGGAAATTGTTAAAAGAGTTGTCTTTTTCTATATGTTTTCTCCTTTAGTAAATGGTAAGAAGAAAATGAAGTACTCTTATCTCCATCCCCATTATATTGCCTTGATCAAGGATGATTTATGTGCTGAACTCGACAAATGACTAAACAACTGTCCATATATTGTATTGTAGTCGGTGTGTCTGCACTTCTTTGGCTTGCCCCTCCCCTTTAGACTATGTTAATGTTGCTCTTTTAGCTTATAACAGTAATGTGGCCAACTTAATCTTCGCAATGGAAGAGTTGGAAGCCTGACCATAATAATTATCGGATATTGTGTTAACTCATTATTAGACTGTGGACATCAGACATGAGACATTTATGCCTTGCATTCCTCTGAGTTGACGATGAATCTTGTCGTTTCAGGCATTACAGTGGTAGGTGGCGCACCAGAAGACATCAACCCATACCAGCTGAGTGGGGTAAGAGGGGTGTATGAGCACAAGGTTGTGACTGTAGAGGGGGGAGACCAGCTGATTTACATTAGATTGGATGTTCCAGATGCCTGTGAGAAAACTTCTGTGGTCATGGATAACCTTTTGAGTTGCAGGGGGTTGGTGTTTGGAGCTTCCGCGATCAAGAATGAGTACTACTCCCGCTTTGATGAGGCTGCACGGGAATACGATGGGGTTATAACACCAACTTGCAAGTGCTGTACATACACTTTGGTCAAGTTTGAGAATGAAAATGGTGTGCTTAGGGTGTTGATTTGCAAGAGTGACAACAACTCTGCTGATCAAAATCCCGTTGTTCACTTCCGTAGGATCCCTTCAAGGCAATCTAGACATATGCAACCCTCCACAGTCGATATGCTTGAGCATCTGTCTGGAACATTGAAACTTCGACTAAGGACTCTGAGCACCCAGCCTCTCCGCAGTAACTCTGATCCAAACACTATTCACTCCCGCATCAACCGTTCAAGGCAACATAGAGTTGCAACCTCCCACACTAGAGATTCTTCTGTTAAGGTATCGAAACTTCCAGCGTGCCCGTGACCGTGATATCTGATTTCTTGCTGCTGCTTCTAAGAGCAGGATTAGTTTCTATGTTGTGTAGACCTGTGTCTGTGTGTATGTAATACACTACTACGGATTAAGGTGTATGTCATCATTCATCAACTTTTGTTCCTAGGGTACTTTGAATCATGATGACGTACTCTGTATGTTAAATCGGGTTTTGTCTCGTATGGGTACATGGATTGTAGCATCTGTCTAAATAGTGAACCAAAAGATTCACGTACTTGATGTTTATAGTCGATGTCAACTCTAAAATGACAGCACTAACACAATCTATTGTAGGTAGACAACTACGTAAAAGTCCTCCCTTGTACGCTACAATTTATCGTTGAAACTTACAACCTCGTGTCAATTCAACAAATCAAGGTATGCTCCACAAAAATAACCGAAAAATAACCAGTTCAGTTAGCCAGTTACCAACTTACAATTACCAAATATACGACGCCTCTTTCTCACAACTCCGTTGCTCCACTTTTCCCTAGTACAGGTTAATTTTTCTCTGCTTTTTTTTTCACTTTTTCCTTTTTTTTTTTTTGTTTAACTGCACAAGTGAATGATTGTTATAATGTGATATACTCCGTATTTCATTATTTTGTTGTCTAGACCAAAACTTGTTACGGACTTGTTTTTATTAGGCTATTGGTGACGTGAAAATATCGTGATATGTTTTGACCAATTAGTGCGCAAATTTGGGTCTCATCTAATTTACTGTACATGTACAATCAATCAAAGATGAATTATGTGATTGTTATCTAGACAAAAACACGTTACGGACTTGTTAGGTTTTTTGTGCCGTGCATTGTACCAATTCGCGCACGATTGTTGATTTGGGATTATTGGTGATCGTTGCACTAGGCTTAGTTAATATGTAAGCTATATGTTGACTTGATAACTTACTGGCATTTTGTGAAATTTGTGCACTTAAATAAGTTTGGGGACCTATTACGCCCCAAAAACTTCCTAAATTGTTATGACTTACGTAAGCTTGAAGTTTTGTGTTCTTGGTTAAATGGTTATTAATACAGGGACAAATGGAGAAGAAGAGGTTGTTTGTCCATCCTACAAGACCTTCATTGTACATGATGATCCTGATCAAAGTGCTTCAGGTAGTAAGTATCACTAATCTTGCATTACTCATTATCATCAACAACATTGCTTTAGCCGCAAATTGATTTGTGGTCGGTTCACATGAATTGTCGTATAGACTGTTATGATGTGCAAATGTCAATGTGATCATAAGCTTGCAAAGCATACTCACTTCAACTGCCTTCTTAATTTCTAACGAGACAGCACCAATTTCGTAAAAATAAACAATCTTGATGCATTTTACATTGATAATCAACTGTGTAGCTGCAAAAAAAAAAAAAAAATAAATAAATTAAAAAAACACCATAGTTGCAGACTATACCATGGAACTGTTATGGTAAGTTTTTCTTTTGGCCCTTAGACCTGAGTGTATTTTTTCTTTTATATAAAGGTGGTGCACGTAAACGCATTGCAATCAATTTCACCTTTGTGATTGAGGATGATTTGTTGTTAGGAATGCTGGCCTGGTGCAATTTTGGAATGTTCTAGCAAGCTTGAGTAGCTCTTTTTTTTTTTTTTTTTTTTTTTTTTTCAGGTCATGGGGTAAGTTAAGGTTGGTATTGTCAAATGCAAATGTTTTGAACTAGCTACGCTAATGGCTCTTTTCAACTTTCTATTGCTCTTATGTGACGGTTCATGTTAATGTCACGCTAAATCATTATAGTACGGAGGCTTTATTGTTGTTGGGAGGAAAAGTTGTCCAACCTAAATCTCTACATTTCTTTTGATGTTTTGTGACCTCTTTTGGAAGATGGTAAGACGAAAATGGAGGACCTTTTTTCTATCAAGTGTCATTGTGTCAACTCATCATCTCTATTCCCATTATATTTGGGGATCGGATGGACTAACTCTCTGAGGAACCATGGTGTCTTGGTTGTCCTTGTAACTTTCTTGTTATTTTGTGTCTTTCATCGTATAGTCTCGATGTAAGGTAACCCTCAGTTAATTTCTGCTATGGAGTTATACACTTGACTCTTTTGATGTATGTTCCTCAGAGTGAGGTTCCCTTCAAGGATGGTTTATCTGATTTATATGTCCGTATACTGTACTGTTGTTTGCCCTTTCCCTGAGACTACTATTATTGTTAATGTACTTTTTAGCTTATAGCGGTCAGGTGGCCACCTTAATTATCTTTGTAATGGAGGGCTTGAAGCCTGATCATATTTATCTGATTTTGCATCTGTTAACTCATTATTAGACGGTGGGCATCAGAACTCAGACATGAGACATGTATGCCTTGAATTTGTTTTAGTTGATGACGATGAATCTTGTCGTTTCAGGGATAAAATTGGAAGGTGGCTCTCCAGAAGACATCAACCCGTACCAGCTGAGTGGGGTAAGAGGGGTGTACGAGCACAAGGTTATGAATGTAGAGGGCGGAGACCAGCTGATTTACATTAGACTGGATGTTCCAGATACCTGTGAGAAAATTTCTGTGGTGTTCGACAACATTAACAGTAACAAGGAGTTGTTGTATGGAGCTACAGCATCCAAGAATGAGTACTACTCCCGCTTTGATGGGGCTGCTCGGGAATACTCTGGGTCTATACAACCAAATTGCGAGTGCTGTAAGTACAATTTGGTTAGGTTGGAGAATGAAAGTGGTGTGCTGAGGTTGTTGCTTTGCAAGAGTGATAATAACTCTGATTCGAAACCTGTTATTCACTACCTCGTGACCCCTACAATGCAAGGTAGACATTGGCTACCCTCGTCATTCCACATTCCTGAGCATGTGCCTGGAATATTGAAACTTGAACCAAGGAAACGGAGCTCTGGGCCTGTCCGTAATAACCCTGATCCAGGTCCTGTTATTTACTGTCACATGAACAGTTCAAGGCAAAGTGGAGACTTGCATTCCTTTACATACATTACTGAGTATTCGCCTGCAGCAGTGAAAATCTTCCTGCCTTTCCGTAATAACTGATGTCTTGTTAGCTGCTGGACATCAAAGCGTGATTGCACTTCTTACAGCAGGATAGATGAGGATCAGTTTCTATATATAGACATAGACCTGTTTATGTACTACGCCGCTACGGATTAATGTGTATGTCTCGAGCTTCTGTTCCTAGGAGCCTGAAATTTGTTTTTATGGTTGTAATGTGAGCTTCTGCGTGAAAAATGAACAGTAAACCAAAACGATTCATTATATGATCAGTGTGTCCGTTACACTTTACTCGAATAATCGAATGTTTATAGTTCATGTCAACTCTAAAATGACCAAACTAACGCAATATATCGTCAAAATCTACCTTTAAACTTTACAATCTCATGTCATTTCAAGTCAATAAACCGATATCCTCCATGGGTGCATTGTATGTTTCGTGCAATACACGTCGTGAAATCAAAAGGTCGTCCGACGGAAAAGGCTACACATACACCTTGTTCGACTTAATACCCGCAACATTAATAACAGTGCCTCATAATTCATATGACGAGCCACTCAGACAACAAACCACCTCTAAGCTTCCTCATTAAGTCACCAGATCAGTTAGGCTGTTACCATTACCAATGTGTAGGGATCCTCTAGAGTTGAAAATGAACTCTATTTGGTAGAGTTTACCTAAAAAGGTAAGAATAAATTATTTAACATTTTTATTTGTGTCTTTTAAAATTCTTTCATTTTGTCTTATTACCACTTTTGGTAAACTCTACAAACTCCACCAAAAAAAACTCTAGAGGATCCTAATCCATTACCAATTTACCACGCCTCTTCATTTCCATCTCAAAAAATCCCATTTAATTCTTCTTCCTCACTCTTCCTCATTCCCAAAAAAGTCCACAGCACACCATGTCAGACTCAGCTGCTTCATCTTCTCCTTCCTCTGGTTTTTCTCTCTCCCACACAACTCAATTGATTATTAAAATTAATTACTAATTACTGTGGTTGATTATTAATTATACAATTAGTTAAAATTTACTGCGTTTGATTGGAAATGCAGAGGTAACAGAGAAGCCACACCCATACCAATGCGAGAAAAAACCAGGAGCACCACGTGGAGCTTACGAAGCCCGTCGGGTCAAGCGCGGGCTTTACATCCGGGTCGACATGCCCGGTGTCCCAAACGACGGCGTAAAGGTGGTCAAGTACAACGCCACCCGCACCGTTACCTTCTCCGGTAAAGCTCCACCACCACGTTGGCCCGGGTTCGAATCCGAATCCGAGACTAGAGTCTACGGTGGTTACGTCGTCGTTGACCGTGATCTCGCTGACGTGGAGTTGGAGTCGCACTGTAAAAACGGTTGTCTCAGGTTGTTCTTCCCTCGCTGTGACGGTTCCCTCCATTTTCTCTCTCCTCCAATCTACATTCCCGTCCCTCCGTTTTACGTTGTAGGTAGGTGAAAATATTTTTACTTGTTTTTTTACTTTTACTTTTACCGTTTTACACTAGTAATGTGCTGCACAAGCTACTCTAGATGATATGATTGTTATGTGGAATTTTGTTATCTAGAGCAAAAATTTGGCACTGTGCTGTTTTCCTAGGCTTGTGATAATTTTTGGTTTTGAATTTTGTTGTATTACGGTTACGGACTTATTAGGTTATTTGTGACGTGAACATGCCGTGATATGTTTTGACCAATTAGTGCGAGATTTGGTATTAATTGGTTGTTACGTGAAATTTTGTTGTTTGGACCAAAACTTGTTACGGACTTTTTAGGCTAGGCCATTTGTGAGATGAAAATGTTGTGATATGTTTTGACCAATTAGTGCGGGATTTGGGATTAATTGGTTGTCTGGACCAAAACTTGTACGTGACGAACTTCTTAGGCTAGGCCATTCGTGAGGTAAAAATGCCGTGGTATGTTTTTGACCAATTACTGCGGGATTCCTAAAATTTGAAGTTGCCATAGTATAATTTCTCTATGCAAGCAAGGCCCATATAATTTCTGTGCTATATGTACTCATGATACCTTTAAAGATTTGTGCAACTAGTATGTCCAAAAATTCGTCTATTGTTTTTAGCTTTGTAAGCTTGAAATTTGTTTTGCGATGAGAGATAATTGTGACATTTGTGTGGTTGATTATTGTTACAGCGCCAACTGGAGAAGAGATGGTTTGTCCGTCCTTCATAACCCTCATACTACATGACCCTGATCAAAGTGCTTCAGGCCGTAAGTATTACTCATCTTGCATTACTCATTACATCAACAACAATCAGAACAATGCTGTCCCCCCAAAAAAAAAAAAAACAATGCTTTAGTCGCAAATTGTTTTGTAATAATTTCTTCTAAATTAAAGTAGCATATACTCGTACATTTTGTATTTAACGTGATTTACTGTATGTGGTGTCCTGCACATTTTTTTTTCCTTGCTTTAGTTTGCTACTTAAGAGTAGAATCCGTAGATATAAATTAAAGGCAGTGTACTTAGAAGCTGAATTCGACCTTTGTGTTTGAGGATGCATTTGGTAATAAAAGATGGCATGGGTGATGTGTTGTTAGGAAATAGGAATGGTGCCCTGGTGCTGTTTTTCGAATGTTTTAGCTAGCTTCCTTTTATGGCCTGGTGACTTACGTACCCTCTCGACTTGTTTGCTTTTCCGCTGATTGATGCTTTGTTCAAGGATGGCTTATATGCAGAACTTGGTGAACAACTAAAGAAATGTCCATATACTGTACTGTAGTTGTTGTGAACTTGTGATCACTTACTTTGGTAAAATTAGTCTTTTAGCTTATAGCAGTAAGGACTAAGGCGGCCACCTTAATCTACGCAATTATTTCAATTAAAGGCGTGAAATGCATGATGCCTGAACATACATATCTGACTTTGCATCCTTCAATTCATTATAAAACAGTGACATGAGAATTCAGACAAACCTTGAATTTGTGTTAGTTGTTGATGATTCGATGGATCTTGTCTTTTCAGGCATAAGATTGCCATAACATTCGTCTTAGTAGATCAAATGTTCTAGCTAGCTTCTTTAGATTTTTTTAAGGGAAAGTTAAGCCAGGTATTCTGGAATGTTTAATCTTGATGTAATGTGACTCTCATCACTTGTTTGCTTTTCTACTGATTGAGGTTCTAATAAAGCATGGTTTATGCGCTGAACTTAACCAACAACTGTAGATCTCCATTTACTGCACTGTAATTGTTGTTTCCACTTCTCCTCAGACTATGTTAATGTCGGTCTTTTACCAACTTGAAACATTTATGCCCTGCATTCATCTTAGTTGACGATGAATCTTGTCGTTTCAGGGATGTTGCTGGGAGGTGGCTCTCCAGAAGACATCAACCCATATCAGCTGAGTGGGGTAAGGGGGGTGTATGAGCACAAGGTTGTGAATGTAGAAGGCGGAGACCAGCTGATTTACGTTAGACTTGATGTTCCTGATACCTGCGAGAAAACTTCTGCCATCTTGGATAACATGCACCTTAACAGGGGGGTTGTTTTTGGAGCTGCTGCGTTCAAGAATGAGTACTACTCCCGTTTTGATGAGGCTGGTCGGGAATACTCCGGGACTATAATGCCAAATTGCATGTGCTGTACATACAGTTTGGTCAGGTTTGAGAATGAAAATGGTGTTCTTAGGTTGTTGGTTTGCAGGAGTGATAATAACTCTGATCCGAGCCCTGCTCTTCACTGCCGCATGATCCCTCCAGCTCAAGGTAAACTGGTGCAACTCTCCACACTCGAGATGATTGAGCATGTGGCTGGAACAATTAAAATTGAACCCACGCATCAGTGCCACTGCTCCCAGCCTGTCTGTAATAACTCTGATCGAAACCCTGCTCCATGCCGCATGACTCCTTCAAGGCAGTACGCAGATCTGCAACCCTCTACACTACACATTCTTGAGCATTATCGTTCAACCTGGGCATTTGAATTAAGGCATCGGAACTTCCAGCAGGCAATCCGTAAAAACTGATGTATGTCTTCCAGCATTTTCTTACAGCAGGGTTAGTTTCTATAGACCTGTGTATGTACTACGGATTACCAATGTGTGTGTCTCCAGCTTTTGTTTCAAGGTTGTTTTGAAACATGATGATTAAGTCGATGTTCGCGTTTGTTAGATCGGGATTGATCTCATTTGAGCAGAAGGATTGTAGTTATGATCAGTACTCAATTAGAGACGCCCATGGTGTATAATGTCAATCTGTCTCGAGAATGAACCAAAAAGATTGGTGTACAGTATGTCATCAATCTGTTTGTTTTTTCAAGTCATCAATGTTACTCCTTTTACACTTTGATGTTTATGTTGATGCAGGCCATCACCATGCAGCTGCTTGGCAACAATAAAACTACCAACGGCAATTCTAATTGACCCCGCTATTACTATTTTTTGTCAAAACTCAAAAGTGACCGTAAAACCTTACAACTTTACTTCATTTTAACAAATAAAAATTCGCTTCGAAATCTTGTCTGTTTGTGTAGTTCAGTGGTGAAAAACTGAATTCGTTTTGTGAGACCAACATAAACAACACCATCTTCACCTCAACGTCTTAAAGCCCTCTGTCATAAGGCGGGGTAAAGGGGGTCGGATGTAGAGAGACTACGAACGTATGACCTTTACGTAAAATATAAAAAAAAGCAGAGTATGCCTTATACATGTTCTACTTTTTTTCGAAACGGGTAGCATAGATAATCATAAACTAATCAGAGTACAAGCGTCTTTATGTTACATAGCCATAATCAAAGGCTACTTACACCCCCCGGGTCAATGTCCTCCCCTAGGTTGAAGCGGGGAACAAAAGTATCATTTTCATCAAAATACATTTGAATAGTAAGGGGAGGGGTTACAAGGTGCCGAAAATCAATACAATCCAAATTCATCCGAGCCTCACGGGCTATCAAATCAGCAGCTCGAACCCACTTTCTCGGGATGTAGAGGGTCTTCTTTACTATTCCATCCTCGATGAACACCCTGCACATGTTATAAAGGTTGATGAAGCGATCTTTAACAATTTCGCCACTTTGAATACCCAAGGTAACAAATTTGCAATCACTAAGCAATGTGACATCCCGCCAATTATTATCCTTGCACCATTGGGCAGCCGCTAGAATGCCCAGGACCTCCGCATGAGGGGCGTCCATAGCAGAAATCGTAGTAGCAAAGCCGGCTGCCCATGAGCCATCCGGATGGAGGAGTAACCCTCCCACACCTGCAAAATCAGCACTAGGAGCAAAAGAAGCATCGACAATAAGGGTGAAATGAGGTTGGGGAAAAACCAGGGGTTCCGGGGTGAAGGTATGACCATGGCGGGTGAGGGTTTCTTGGTTAAGACCAAGGGTGGGGGAAGAAAAGTTTGAGATTTGTTGTTGAACAGTGTGAACAAGGGTGGGGACAGGGGTGTTTTTTGTGTCAAAAATCCAAAGGTTCCTACGCTTCCAGATATCCCAAAGAACAAAAGAAAAGGTGGTACTCCAAGCACAATTCTTAACAATATTAGAGCGAAACTAATGGCGGGTGAGGGTTTCTTGGTTAAGACCAAGGGTGGGGGAAGAAAAGTTTGAGATTTGTTGTTGAACAGTGTGAACAAGGGTGGGGACAGGGGTGTTTTTTGTGTCAAAAATCCAAAGGTTCCTACGCTTCCAGATAGCCCAAAGAACAAAAGAAAAGGTGATACTCCAAGCACAATTCTTAACAATATTAGAGCGAAACCAATACATGTTCTACTTTCGTCTCCCATTTTATCATGTCTTTATACTGTCACCACTAACCCAAAACCATCATGCACTAATTAATTGTAACGATTTCATTATGTGATTTATTAAAGACTGTTTTCTTTCCCTTTTTCGGTAAAAATGTAAAATTTATAAAACGCTAGCACCTACGGTATATGACTATAATCCTATACAGACATACAGTATGTACTACCAATTCTCCCTCTTCCGTCACTATTTACCGTTACAGACTTACAGCCTCATGTCTTTTCAAATTTTCGCGAGACGCTACATGGTGCATCGTGTATTCGTGCAATCCATGTGCTGAAATCACATGTTGCACAAATAAGCTTATTGTAGGTTTTCCCCTTATTAGGAATTTAGAATGAATGATTATCTAATGTTGATACGCTGCATACAAGGTGCACTAGTGCCCTGTATACATGTGCAATTTACGTGTTAGAAATCACAAATTGCACTTGTTTGTGAGATCTTTCCACCGAAATATCAAAAGGCTGTTCCAACATAAATACAGTACTCCCTAAAGCTTCTCTCACACGCCTCTTCCATTTACATCCCAACTAAAAAAAAAAGTCACTCTGATTCCTCACTTGTTCTTCTTCCGAAAACTCAAGAACACAGCAACACACACACACATACCATGTCAGGCTCAGCTGCTTCATCTCCTCCTTCCTTAGGTAATAATCTATCTCCTCACTCCTCACTAATTTAACCTTACCATGGTAATAAATTAATTACTTCATTTTTTTACTAATTTACTGCGTATGTTTTATACCGAAATGCAGATATCACCGGAAAACCATGCCCATATCAGAACCAAGGAGGACCAAAGGGAGCTTACGAAGCCCGTCGGGTCAACCGTGGGCTCTTCATCCGGGTCGACATGCCAGGTGTCCCAAACGACGCCGTCAAGGTGGCCAAGTACAACGACACCCGCACCGTCACTTTCTCCGGCAGAGCCCTTCCTTCTCCGGGTTGGCCCGCGTCCGAACCCGAATCCGACACCAGAGTCTACACCGGCTACGTCATCGTTGACCGTGACCTCGCTGACGTCAACTTCGAGGTGCACTGTAAGAACGGTTGTTTGAGGATGTTCTTCCCACGGTGTGATGGGTCCCTCCATTTTCTCTCTCCTCCGAGTTCAAATCAAAACCCTAGTAGTACTCCACATTTCGTTATAGGTGAAATAATCTTCTCTCAGTTTTTACCTTTTTACTTTTTTTTTTTTTACTGCTGGGTTGAATGGTTAATTAAAGGGACTTGCTATATGTCGCCCTAAAAATTGCTAATCATCGCCCTGTATTCGTATAATTACCTCGTATTTCTGCTTAGACCCTTACTAATACTTACTTAGTTTGCTAATTAAATTTTCCCTCCCTAATTATCACCCCTCCCTCATTTTCCCTCCTTTTTTCCTCCTTCAATGTTTCTTCTTTCTGAATTGCAAACAAATTAAAGCAAATTCTTGAACTCCAAATTCCCGAACCCAACTCCAAAATCCCGAACTCCATCATCTAACTCCATCATCCGAACTCCATCATCCGAACTCCATCATCATCGAACTCCATCATCCCGAACTCCATCATCCGGAACTCCATCCCCCCGAGCTATGAAGTGACGTGTTGGAGAAGATTTGAAGAAGGCAAAAATGAGTTCAAATGATAATGTAAGTTTATGTTGGAAATCTTGTAATTTAATGTATTATTTCCACAACATTTGGTCATTCATTGTATTATATTCAGTAAATTTAGATGATTTACGCCATGATTTTGAGCTCACAAATCGTTTACATCATTATTTACAGTAAATTTTTGTTCACTTACGGCACGAAAATGAGCCCAGAAATGGCCTTGGCCGTGTAGAAAACACGGCCTGCACCATGGTCGAGCCGTGTGAAAAACACGGCCCGACCATGGTCGAGCCGTCTTTTTTACACGGCCTGACCATGGTCCAGGCCGTGTTTTCTACACGGTCGTGCTTGCTTAAGGCACACATTTGTTAAGTAAACATTGAGCCTCGTGTCCAAAAGCTGGCAGTAATATTCGTTATCGAATACATCATGTCGATGAATATTTTTGTTTCTCAATGAATAAACAGTCTTTTACAATGAATAAATCAATGATTGGGTGTAAATGAGAGTCTGAATCAATGATTTAATTTTTCAATGAACATGTAAAGCAAAATATGTTATTTCTATCCTTGTTTTCTATTGACCTCGTCAATGACACTCTGAATGAATACAAGTGTATAAAATGAAAATTTGGAATTTTTTTCACTAAATTTAACTGTTGAATTTGAATTAGATTTACAATATATTGATTTGATGTTTATGTAACGTAGGTGAATACACGAGATTACGGTGGAGACAAAGTGAACTATAATCCTTTGTTCGTGACGGATCAAAAATTCCCGTCTTTCGACGAAGCCTTCGTTTGGGCGAATGAAATTGCAAAGAGCAAGGGTTTTTTCTTGGTAAAATCTTCATATAAAAGAAACAAGAACAAATACAAGCCTAATTTATGGAAGCAGTACCTACATTGCGAGAACGGCCCTAGAAAACGGAGTGGTGAGGCATCGGTTGATAATCCGAGAAAGACTACGACTCATAAGTTAGGTTGTAGTTTTGCGCTCAAAGTTGTAGAGACGGAGGACTCGACTTGGCAATTATGTCTTATGGGTGACGAAAGGGGTCTTCATAACCATGCTTTGGAAGTATACCCAGAGGGTCATCGACAGAGAGTTAAGTTCACCGATCAGGATAAAGCAACGATTTGGATATTGGACGCCGCAAACGTTCGGGTGATGCATATGAAACAGATAATCAATGACTCGAAAGAGAGTGGTTGCCACAACTCGAAACAGTTTCACAATGAGAAGCAGAAGATTAGACGTGAAGCTATGGGAGATATGGACGTCATCCAATATCTATTCCATCTCGCCGAAAAACACAAGTACATTACCTTTTCTAAGAGCGACGTCGAAACGGGCGAGATGACGCATTGCTTCATGGCACATCCCACGCATGTTCTAATGTTGCAAGTGTACTATGAAGTGATATTAATCGATGCTACGTATAACACTAACAAGTACATATTTCCTCTTGTTGAGATTGTTGGTTTAACCCCCGTGAACTCGAATTTCACGATAGCGTATTGTATGATGCGCGACGAAACATCTGAATCATACTCGTGGGTGTTGGAGCACTTGAAGATTTTGTTGTCTGAATCAAGGGTGCCAACGTGTATCTGCACCGACAAGGAAGCGTCACTCATTAAGCCTATAGCGACTATATTTCGTGAATCGAGACATTTGTTGTGTAGGTGGCATGTCGATAACAATGTTAGGGCAAAGGCGAAGTTGATATTTGGCACCGAGGCATTAGCGAACGCAATCGTGAACGGCTCTTGGAAGAAGGTTGTGGAGGCTCCGACAGTGGCTAGGCTTGAATTAGCATTACAGAACCTAATGTCAACATGGGCTAGGGGTGGCCCGTTTCGGGATTATATAATTGAGGAGTGGATTCCACATCTCGAGAAGTTTGCGTTTGCACATACGAACGAAGTACGGCATTACGGGAACAGTTGTACGAGCCGTGTGGAAAGTGCTCATGCGGCTTTGAAGATATGGTTATCGACATGTACGGGGTCTGTCGATTCCGTCTTTCGGAAAATCCACAGACACCATCGCGCCCAAATTGGACAGATTAAGGGGTTGCTTGAAGATTCTCGTAACAAGGTTCGCTCAACCGGGCTTGGTCGTCCTTTTAGGTTATTGTGTTGTCATATATCTCTATATTCCATTAGTTTGTTGGAAGAGGAGAAGAAGCGGTACGAGAGCCTCGGGTCGACTGTTGTGGAAAACTGCGGTTGTGTATTGCCTCGGACTCACAGCCTTCCGTGTGCTTGTATGATTCACAATGCAATCCAGGAGGGGTACGAGTTCTACCCGTACCATGTATCTCAATTTTGGTCAAGGCTTGTCTTTGAGGAAGGTTCGATAAACGATCATCCTCGTGACGCCCGGACAGCAGAGTTAGATGAGTTTGAGATGTTGGTGAACCAGGGCCGCAACGCACAACCTGCCACGGTACGAGCCCTGAACATTAAAATTAATAGTTTACTCCATCCCGAAGATGAAGGTATGAAGGAGCCGCAAAGGAAAGAGAATCCAAGGGGTAGGCCTCGTAAAAAGAGCACGAGGGCAGACCCGTCTTGGTTTGAACATGTTGGTCGTATGCCGGACCGCAATTCCGGTTCTAAGGGAAGCAAAAGTCGGAGCAGTCGTAGGCAGTCTCAACCGAGGACAAGCAATACAGGTGAAAAAAATAACTTTTTTTAAAATTTTTTTTTTTTTTTACTTTAATATATTTAAATTGATTTATTTGAGAGTAAAAATGAATTTATTTCAACTGTTTTTGTTGAGTTTTTTAAAATGAATTTACGAAAATGAATTTTCTTCAGTTTAATAAATGAATTTATTTAAAATAATTTTATTGAGTTTATAAATGAATTTGGGATGAATTTAGGTAAATTAAATTAGGTCATTTGGTAATTTGTATTTCAAAAGATTTATAAATAAAATTAGCTAAATAAAATTAATTTTAGAACTTCCGAAATATAAATCGATAATTAATTATCGTAAATTGCTAATTAAATTGTATTGTCGTACTTGTATGTAGTTCCCGTTGTTCCCGGAGCACCTTTGATGAGAAATTATTGCATTGACGTGGATGTCTTCCCATACAAGCGTCAACTCCCACCGGGAATATTTGATTATCTCATCGGGTGGTTCAATCCTACCAGAGATGGGCATTGCGGTTTCCGGTGTATATCTCACGCCCTTCGTGGAGAGGATGATCATTTTGTACAAATGCGTGTATCCCTCATAAACGAAATTGGGAAACCAATTTATAATGAGATTTACGGCGGTGCAGAAAGTAGAGGTCGTGCAACAAATCGCATTCGTTGGGAAAATAATGGACCGTGCGGAAGGGAAAACTGGATGAGTTGTCCTAATGATGGATACGGTTTCTCTTCGATGCACAACTGGACAGTTGTGGTGTATTATTCTCGTTACCAAGATAACGTGCTAGTTGAGCAATCGGGGTACACCATTTTACCGATGCGTACTCCTATTGGCACTTCCGAACCTGCCGGAATATTAGTTTTGTTGAACACGGGTAACCATTGGGTTCGCTTGTTTCCTAAAGAAACATTTCCAATGCCCCGTGTTGAACCTCAGTGGTCCTATTTGTGTGACCGTGAGCTTATCTCGCGATGGGCAAATCTATATGGAGCACATCACGCCTTGTGGGAGTCGATCATTAGTTCTTCATAGTTACGTGATAAATCTCAATGTAATAGGGGTTAATTTTGGTGAAAAGCCCTTTCTAGTTGCTCATAATTATGAGATAAACTGAATGTAATAGGGGTTGATTTTGGTGATGAACTACATGAAAGGTCATTTTTGTTGTACAAGAATCCGGTGAGTTCTTGCATTTTGAGTGAATCGATTATCCTATGTCTGGCCGAAAACGTGGTAGTGTTGATTCTCATACTCCTCGGATACTAGTGAAGTCTCCTTTCAATAGAGAGAGATTGAATTGACCAAATAAAGCGGAAAACATGCATTGGAAAATAAGAGGAAAATAGTACATGAGTTCCGCTACCTTGTCTAATGACTACCTACTACTTTTGTCTTAAGAGTTGCCTACCATTATCTTACAAATACTACACTGACGCTATTAAGGTGTTTGAGCGTCGATTGTTGCGAGTAACCGGAAAGCTGTTCTTAAGTTACAAAGCATGACCACCAAGGTCATGCCCACACAACCAGAATAAAATGTAGTTTAGTTAGTTTGTTTGTTACAGTCATCCAACAGAAATAGATCAGTACTTCATCCAACAGAGGTGCATGCACGTCCTCGTCTGCTGTTCTTCTTCTGTAATGCCTTGGTCCTAGCCAGCTCCATGAGATTGACCGCTGCCCGATTGTTCTCGTCACGACATAGCAGTGCCATGAAGACTGGTCGACACCACTTAAAGTAGCATGAAACCTGCACAGATTGGTATGAACAAGTGAGAAATCTGACACCCTAACAACTTCAACAGAAGGTCACGGTAATGGTGCCTATTATCAGCAGCAGCAGCATCAATACCCAGGTAGTCACTTACACAACCACAACATTCCGGACATATTAAACTATAAAATCTACCATTATCATCACCGACTGATCGATAATCTACAAACACAAGACCGGCAACCTCTACAAAGTCTTTATCCTATAAATGTACGCATTTAAATCACACAACTAAAACACAATTACAATAAGAGTATATTTCAAGTACATGCTGGCGCTTTAGAATAGAGTTGCATAATCATAATTTCACAAACCACATATTCAACCCACAAAGACGCAACTT
Source organism: Spergularia bocconei (assembly GCA_963457585.1). Lineage (NCBI taxonomy): Eukaryota > Viridiplantae > Streptophyta > Magnoliopsida > Caryophyllales > Caryophyllaceae > Spergularia > Spergularia bocconei. The sequence goes on along the minus strand of OY734943.1, from coordinate 24,003,089 downwards.
CGAGTGTAAGTAGAGAACATGTAAGAGTAGTCGTACCTCGGCAGAACTCGGCACTCCTCTGTCCCATAGGTAAATGGCAAGAAGCATCATGATTCCGCAGCTACTTCTGGAGCAAAGTATAAAACCATAAAATTGGTGACTTATATATGATTAAACAAGTGACCAAAGAAAGGAAATAAGACAATGACTTGTTTTCTTACGTGTCACGCTGCTCAGGAATGCGAGTCAAGTCGGTACGCCAGCTTCGAACCCTATCCCCGTATCCATCTCCTCTAAGTGAATTCAGCAATGCCACGAACAAGGAGATCTATGTGAGAGTACAATATGTCCCGGTTACATAAATGTAATTTGATTATATGGTGATAAATAAGAAAATCACATTACAAACAACCGACTTTTTCTCACCATTTGGCCTCTAATAACTGGGGTATGGTAGACACTGTCCACTGCATGTATCGAGTCCAGCAAAGTAATAGTTTCCTCACCAGCGTCAAAGACGTAACAAAACCAGTGGCTCTCCCATAAAATAGGGAAGAAGAACTGCAACACATTGTGAAATATGAGTTTAATGGTAAATGCTTTTGGTAATAATGTTGTTGAAGGAGTACAAGGCAAGGGCCGAGATTTTTACCACTTTGCATACGTCCATGTCAAGATGAGCAGCAGACGATCGAAGCTTTGCAAATGAGTCCTGGAACGTCGCATGATTAGTGCTAAACACCTTCTTGTCCTCTAAATTATACACAAATGCAGAAGCCTACACAATAAGTTAGTAGACATTAAGCAATCGGGTAAAATTAAAAGTGCATTCTTAAAATTATGAAACCGTAAACAATAGTATGGGTGTAGAGCGCAAACCATGTGGTCCGAGTTGAACATGTGTCGCTGTCCAGCCCATTTCTTGTTGTAGAGGAGGGTGACGGTCCGAACCAAATCAGTCCGAGCTCGTTGTCGGTTGGCGAAATTGTCACGTACGTCGTGTACATACAAATACATACCATCAACGACTACGGCGTCCAAATTTGGGGCGTCATCTACGACAGCAGGAGCAGCTCCCCGGGTGGTCCTACTATATACAAAAGTCGTAAAGTGAGATTTGTTAATACATTAAAATCAGATAAGTTGTAAAACAAATTAAAGATTTATATTAAAATCAGAAAAATTGTAAAACAAATTAAAAATTTCGGCAGTTAGCAAACATACCCAATCCTAGGATGGTCTTTATAAGTCGATATGAAAGAAATCAGTTCTTCAATATCTTGAGTAGGTTTCCAGCCAACCAACGTCCCGCCCGGTGCAATTGCTTGTGACTCGCTAGTGTAGGCAGCGATACGCTGCAACGTGTCATTGACAATCAGCCCTACAGGTGTGGATGTTGCTGTCCTAGGAGGTCTGTATGGAGGGTGACCTTCATCACTCATTATTCTGGCATTCAACTTGGTAATGTCTCCCAAGTCCAAGTCATCCCACCCGATCAGCTCATCGAAGTTCTCCATGCTCTCCTCAGCCCCTCGAAAGTCATTCTCTGACCTTTCCGGGGACTGTATATCCTCATGTTGTTGTGAGCTGGCCGTGTGTATGCCCTCTGTTTGGGCCCTCTCCATCTCGTCAGCCAATCTCTCGGCCTCCAGTTCTAAGGCCATCAGCTGTGCAGCCTTTAACCCTGCAGCCTCGGCCTCCTGCACCTTCGCAATAAGCTTTTTTCCAAGGTCGAGAGATTTCTTAGCAGACGCAAGTGCTGCAGCCTTGTCATTGTGATCCTTCTCCTTCTGAGCCTTTTCCTTCTGAGCCTTTTCCTTCTCAGCCTTTTCCTTCTCGGCTGCTTCCTTCTCGGCTCTCTCTTTCTCGGCTCTCTCTTTCTCGGCTCTCTCATTCTCGGCTGCAACCCTCGCTCTCTCCGCCACAATCTCAGCTGCCCTCCGATTGACCTGCTCCTCAATTGTATTGTAAGCCTTTGCTGTACCGCTGATACTGGTAATCACCTCCTCACTGTCAGTTTGTTTGTAACGGGCCTTCTTATTAAGAGCCCTTGTTTGAGCTTCCTGTTGAGCTTGTCGCACTAACACCCTTTGCAGGTGCAGATCGTAATGATATTGACCACGGACGGCAATGTCCTCCTCATTGTCAAATCCATCCCCAACAATGTAAACATCCTCCTCTACCTCCTCTGCCTCACTGTATTTGTCGGAAACATGACCCGTCGTAGGACCTTCTCCCAAGTTCTTTGTTTTGGAGCTCTCACCAACATGCAATTTTCTTTTAGATGGCCGCTGCTTATTTTGATCAAATGGCGTTATGCCAACGACAACGGGTCGACGCCCGGTTTCCTTCTTCTTCAACACAGCAGGCCTGGAAGATGTAGTCTGTTCTTCAGCACATGGTCGTTTTGGCGCATTGCGTCCAATCTCAACAGCGCCTGTAATCGCTTACGAGGCAGCCTACCACTAGGAAGGTCGCTGAGCGTGGCGTCCCTTGCACTAGTGTGTGAGAGGAGGACTCTCATACGATTCTCACCATAAGCCATGTGGAGCTGCTCGGACGGGTGACCACTTCCATAAGGCACCATGTTAACAAACTGCCAACAAAAGCGAAGCGTAGAATCAGTTAAGCATTGACATATAGGTTAGCCGATAATTTGGTTCAAAAACTCAAATATTGGAATCCAACTTACCTTCATCGCTCCGTATTCTCCCCTTCCTTTGGAATCTCTGAGAATGCTGGCGGTGAGCGTCGCTTCGTTCCAAGCTAAAATTCTAGGAGATCGATACCAGTCGACTCGATTTGGCAAAGGCTTGTTGTCAAAGTATAGTATCTGCACAAATGTGTTTAATTTCAGCCTTAGGTTAGAAATCGGTGAAAGATGAAAAGTACAATGAGTGTTGAAAACGTAAGTTACGACTTATTAAAAACATAACTTACTTACCATCAATACTATTGCACATCCGCCGGCACCGTTGACAACACCAACCTTTTGCGTAGTCGGTCTGATCTTGGTTTTTTGGTCATGGAAACGACGACCAGCTTCTGCCAACCAGTCGTACACAAACTGCGACCACGCAAAATCCTTGAAGTTCCTGAACGTGCCTATGGAGGCACAGAGTAGTTGAGAAGATATTCTCTGTGCTTGCGTAGGGCATAACACAGTCCCTAGCACATAGTGTAGAAAGACGAGACGAAATTCATCGTCACTCAGATTTCCATTCACCAACGCGTCAATCAAAACAGCCGGCAGAATACCATAGTGCCATTTGTACTTGATGTTAAACCTATCATACATCTTATGCTGATCCGCGGAGAGCAACTGATCGACACTTGTTGGCACAACACGACCATCCCTCGGCAATCCAAGGATTGTACTTACGTGGTTTGGACGAACTCGTAACTCAGTCCCGTCCTCGAACACCAACGAGTTCTGAGTCGGATCCCAGTGCTTGTACAACCACATGCAGAATCGCCGGTCCAAAGTCCCCAACACTTTCAACTCCAAAAACACACCAAGTCCCATCTCCCTGATAAGGTCAAGACGTTGCGGTGGAAGAAGTACGAGCATCTTGTACAACATCGTAAGCCTTGTGTTAACCAAATTTTTATCATCAGAAGGGTTTTGTTCTTCTTCTTCTTCGACTTGTACATTTCCTTGACGTTGAGGATGGATATGAATATTTGAGTGGTCTTCCTGAGATTCTGATTCTCCATTGTCTTCTTCCCCTTCCGATTCAGAAATGTGTAGAAATGGTTCTGGTTGTTGTTGAAGAACAGTACGTGTCCTTCGTTTTCCCCTTTTCGCAGCAGACTTAACCGGCATTATGGCTTCCTGCGATGATGAAATCTGATTAATCGTTTATTCATAAATTAAAGATCACCAACATGCAACTAAAAGATACAAAAGTTACAAAACTAATGAAGTAAGATTAATCGTATATTCATTGCTCATAAAAAATGGTCTCGGGGAAGTGTTACCACCACAAAAATGAAAAACATGTGCACTATTGATTCACAATTTCAGCAACAACATCCAAAAAATCCATTTCATATGTGCAGTTTTTGTAATACAGTAATTGCATCTGGGAAAAAAAAATTAATTTTTTGTAGAGGTCAGGAATCGAACCTGCCCCCACTCCCAACCCCCCCCCCCCCCCTCTTCTTCACAACCAATGACAATTACCAATAAGCTAGGGGGGGCCAACTGATACTTTCTACTTCATAATTCTATAAGTAACAACATTCAGTCTAACAACACCACCTATGTTCATCAAAAAATCGATACCATACCGAAATTTTTACAACCCTAGGTACATGCTAATGAAATTCATAAACAAATCGATACCATACCGAAATCAAATTCATTCCAATTCATGACAAAATCGATACCATACCCAGATCAAATTCATTCAAATTAATCAAAATATCGATACCATACCCAAATCAAATTCATTCCAATTCATAAAAAAAATCGATACCATACCCAAATCAAATTCATTCAAATTAATCAAAATATCGATACCCTACCCAAAATTTTCAAATTAAACATCATACAACCACCTATCTTTGAGGTATTACACAATCAAGTCACAACGACAAACTCGACAACAAGTTTTTCAAATTTCCAACTTCCACAAAGTTGAGTACAACTCACCAAAACTGATTTTTATTAAGAACATACAAACCCAATTTCATGAATCAATCCTATGTAATTTACCCACATGTAACTGATTATTACAAAAGTAGTGAAGTAAGATTAATCGTATAGTAATTGTTCACATGTGCATTGATTCAGAATTTCACCAAAAACTCCCAATATTCACAAAAAAAAAATACAAAAAATTCTGCACTGCCAGGATTCGAACCCCCCTCCCCTCTCCTCTACACAAGCGTTGACATTTATACTTCAAAAATGTATCAATAACATAATTCGTCTCACAACACTTATGTTCACAAATTTCACAGACCATAACATACCCAAAATGATATACACCTAAGTAAGTTAGGCACATGCAAACCAAAATCTATGAAATTCATCACGAAATCAATACAATACCCAGATTTATAGAACCCTAACTACATGCAAACCAAAATTAATCAAATTCATCACAAAACCTACACCATACACTAATTTTTACAACTCTAACGACATGCAAATCAAAATCATAGAAATTCATCAAAAAAACCAACACCATATCCTATTTTATAGAACCCTAACTACATGCAAACCAAAATTAATAGAAATTCATCACAAAACCAACACCATATCCTAATTTATACAACCCTAACGACATGCAAATCTAAATCATACAAATTCATCACAACTTTGATATCACCCGAATTTATAGAACCTAAATCAATGTCATTCATCACAAAATCAATGGTTGAAGATAAAGATATGAAATAAAGAGCCATCGGGTTGATTTCAACTCACCTTTCAGTTGGAACTCAAGTAAGGGAAGACTATAGATCGAACTTCAATCCCTTTACCGGCGGCTTCAGCTAGAGAACTTTGAGATCCGGCGAATTATTTTGGATTTAAATGGAAAATAATTAAGAAAAAAGTGAGTTATTATTGGAAGGAGAGCAGATAAGTTTTGGAGAGAGAATGAGGAAGTTTTGAAGTGATTTGGGGAAGTTTTGGAGTTAATTGGGGATGTTTTGAAGAATAAAGGGAAGACGTTAGGGAGTTAATTTGAGAGAGAGAGAGAGAGAGTGTGTTGTATATTCGAGGGGGGATTTGAGGGTTGTGTGTTGTGGAAGTCATCTCCATGAATAACAGTAGGGAACAGGATGGGACGTAATAGGAAAAGTGGTTTTGCAGAGGAGAGAGGGTGACACGAAATTAAAACATTTCCCACCAATTTTCAAAACACGGAACCGTCATAAAAAGAGAGTTCAATAAATGGTGTTGTAAATCAATTTTTGAACATACAGATCAATAATGTTCGTGTTGAGTATTTTGACAAATGAATCAATATAATCTATTTTCACTGACATTGTAACGGTAACTCAATGAAGAGGAGTGATTTCATTTGTGTTATTGAAGAGAAGTGATATGATTTGTGTTCTTTTCAATGACTTTACGATTGTTCATATGATATATTTAACAATAAATACATATTAATTGAAATTAGCATACCGTCTTTGCATAGTATATAGGATGTAACGGTTTACAAGTACAGGTATATCGGACTAAACGCTTAACTTCGCTTACCTCGTATATAGTATAGCGGATTTAACGGTTTACAAGTACTCGTATATCGCACTTAACGCTTACCTTAGACTACCTTGTATATAGTATTCGGCCATCTTCAGTCAGGAGTCGGGTGACCATGAGTGGGGTAATTACTTAATGAATATCATTATGATTTATTTTTTTGTTTAATTTTTCCGTTATGACAATTTAATGACCTCAATTGCTCCTAATGAACTCGTAATTACACAAATAAATCAATATTATGTATTTTTAAACCGAAACTACCGTTCATATCATGAACGGAATAGATCATCCGAACAGAAACAAATAGATCATTCGAATTAAGTTCACAATTGGAAATCTCAAGGAAGTACGTAACACAAAAGATTAGTTATGTGTTATCGATCATCAGTGTCCGATCTAACCGTATAAAGCACTCAAGATATCTTAAAACTAACATAAACGGAATTAGATCATCCACATCCAATATATATCATGAACGGGATGCTCAGTTATCATATTATAGATCGTCTTTATTTTGTTATTTTAGGGTCTCAGTTAATAATTTGGTACTACTTTAGGTTCTAATGATCTAATCGATCTCATTTTGTGTTTGGAGTGATTCTACCGTGAAAGTTCTCTACACGAATGGGGAGATCGAGATCGAATTTCATATTCCTTGGGACTTGTGAGGTCTCTTAGAAGTACAATGTGTACTTTAAACGTAGACTTGTGGGTGGAAGATATTTGTGAATTTTGGAAGGATAAAAGTATTTTAAATATTTACTGACCAAGTCGAATGTCATCATCAGTAGAATATATTGGAACACTTAATAATAAAGTGCAATACCAATATTAGGTCAATCCATGTATATCCACATTTTAGTCCTCACTAATATCATGTATATATGCTTGGTAAATTATCGATTTAAAATGGACATAAAACAAGAATAACACACTCTACTACTGCTCATGTATATATACTTGGTAAATTTTCAATTTCATTTACCTTTCAAATCTTTCATTCAGATTGCAAGTATTATACTATACTTGGAATTCAATTTACATTTGCATTTCAATTTCATTTACCTTTCAAATTATTCATTCACATTGCAAAGATTATACTATATACTTGGAATTAAGTTAGATTTGCAAACCACAAGGAAGTACGTATGACATAAGATTAGTTATGTGTTATCGATCTTCAGTGTCTCCCATCTAACCGTAACGGGAAATCAGAATATCTTACTAATAAATATGTTTATCATATCAAACGCCGTAAAACATCCGTAAAATAAACGTAATATTGCGAAAATTGTCTTCTTTGTATTGTGTACTCAATTAAAAACAACCATCCTAAATCATATTCTAAAGTCTAAACTAAATGTGTTATCTGAATGAAAATTATAAAACTACGCCTAAATATATGACGTTATATTTTCAACTGAAGTAATATCATGCCTTATGCCTTGAATTGCATACAAAATGGATTCAAATTGTGAAAATTAAATTGCATAATAAGAAATAAACATATAAGAGTTAAAATGAGTTGCGTCATTATAATAATCAATGTTTAAGAGGAGTACAAAATGTGATTTATAATTTCATGAATGACAAGATGACAAAATTTATTAACAAAATTAAATATAAAAAAAATCAATGTGTACAACTTATGTGTAAGAATGTGCGTATTCAAGATAAGTAAATGTAGCCGTACGAGATTCAATAGCATTCATTATACTTGAAAGTTAGAACGAGTTCAGTCATTATGATAATATAGATCCACACATGCTTGATTTGTGTAATTGAAGAATGGTTCTCCAACGACTACCCGAAATTTAACACATGAATAATGAACAGTGTCGTAAATATAGTACGAGTCAAAAACACATATCGTTATATTTACAAACAATATATGAAAATTATATGGACTAATAAAGTATATTACCTTTTCGTAAGCTCGATTGGTTAGACGTACGTAATTTAATCCAATATCACTAATTTCCCAAGTTGAAGGAACCAAACATCCAAACATCCATTTAAGTTGCTATATGTTTGGCTGCTCAACTTGAGAAATAAGTGATATTGGGTAATAGTTTCCACAGCAGAGAGAGATCAGATAGAGAGGGAAAGGGGAAATGAGACAGAAAGCACACGACAGGTAGTAATGTGATAAACCAAGGTTTTATATTAATAGGGAGTTAGAAAAATGATTTCTCTTGTGAGAATGTATCTAGTAAATTGGGTTATGAATTGGGACAAGTAATTCACTAATAAAAGAGGGGGGATGCACAATTAAGTAAAGGAATTATGGGTTATACAACTAATGAGTTATTTCTTAAACCAAATTCACTGTTGATGTCATAATTTAACAATAAATATACATTAAATTATGGTGATAAATTAGATTGGAATTTAACGGAATCAACGCTTACCTTTTCCTATATATCTTAGATATACTACATTGTATTTAACGTTTTAGGAGTACACGTATATCGGATTCATTGTCTATAATCTTTGCCTACCTTGTATATAGTATATCGGATTTAACGGTTTAGGAGTACAAGTATATCGGAGTCAACGCTTACCTTTGCCTACCTTCTACATATATTATGTCGCATTCATTGTTTATTTGTTTATAACCTTTGCCTATCTTATATGTACTATATCGGATTAAATGGTTTAAAAGTACTCGTATATCGGATTCAACGCTTAACTTTGCCTATCTTATATATACAATATCGGATTTAACGGTTTACAGGTACTCATATATTCTTTACTTTACATAATGTGATTTATAAGTTTTTTTTTTTTCGTTATAACTATTTTATGATCTAAATTGCTCATAATCAACCGTGATCGGTTATGAAGAGAGCTCATGAATTAATAGGGGTGTAAACTAACCGAGCTTGCTCGCCAAGCCCGACGCTAAAAGGGGCCTAAAATCAATGGATACAAGTTCTTAATTGAATCAAGGTGATCAAATTATGCTTATGAATGAGATTAAAAAGACCAGTATGCTCCTTGTGATCCGAGGAGCAAGGTGTAAGGATTGACAAGTCTGGGATGAATCATTTTTGTCTAGGAATGATAGGTTTTTGTCCAAATGTTACATTGCATCCAATCATGTCTACTACAAACGAAAGATTTTAATTTAAATGTATATAATAAGCAAATTGTGGTGTAAACGAGCCGAGCTTGCTCGCCAAGCCCTCGGGCTTGGTTCGGTCAAAGCTCGGCTCGTACTCGGATTGACCGAGCCCAAGCCCAAGCCCGACCCGAGCTCACACTAAAGCTCGAAAACTCGTTTTTTCCAAAAATAACTAATTTTTATTATTAATATTTTATAATTTAGAAAGTTATACTCAAATTTTACTAGTTCATACGTCAAACTTATTGTAATGTGTTTATGTTGTATGATTTAGTGTAGTATATAGAATATACGTTGCATTTTTGTTACACACAGAACTATGGAACCGAGCTAGGGACCGAGCTCGGGACCGAGCTCGAACGAGCCCGAGCTCTAGCGAACCCAAGCCCGAGCTTCGGTTTTGCGAGCTCGCCGACCTCCGAGCCGAGCCCGAGCCTCAAAATAGCAGTACCGACCCGAGCCCAAACATATGATGTACACGGTAAACCAAAAGTATTTGCAATGTCAATGAATGTTTAGGCATGTCAATTAATGAATTGTACAAGATATTTGCAATGTCAATGAATAGTTTGGAATATCAATGAATGAATTGTAATACACATTTATATTCGAATTCGAGTGCTTTGTACCTTAAAAATGTTAATATATTAATTAATTTCTTAGGTATATTATAATTTAGGACAAGAGGTAGAACTTTTGAAGCAATTTCATAGATGTCTTCATTTTTTCAAACATGCATGTCGTCGTTTTGATTTAACTTTGAAATTTTTGATTCAGATTGCCAAAATATTATAGTATCTTTACAAAGAATATGAAAATCATATCGACCGCCGTAAAAAACAAACATAAATTTGCGAACATTGTATTGCGAAAAATGTCTCCTTTGTATTCCACTAATGTATTGTGTACTCAATAAAAACAACCATGTCAATGAATATTCTAAAGTCTCAACTAAATATGTTATCTAAATGAAAATTTTAAAACTACACCTGAATGTATACATCACCATCTCAATGAAAATTTCGATCTTTCGAAATAAAAGTATAAACGAACAAACAAACACATCTCTTCTCAATATTTTCATTTGGGCCGACATAAATAATCTTCCAATTGGGCCGCCGAAGTGCATTGGGCCTGAAACAGAACAAAGCCTAATCGACTCCATCACTTCGGGGCGACTTTGTTTGGCCCATCTCGCTTGTACGCAACGTACAAAGGCCGAACATCTTCATCAATTATCCTCATATACTCATCAAATTTGGCCGATCTTTCAGAAGCCGATGCCTCAAGCAATGGACTCAGTCTTCGAATAATCTCCCTCGCTTGCTACAAGTTAAATTACTCAAACAAATAAGCTACAATTCAAAAACAAACTATAATCGAATACAATGGGCTAGTATATATAAAAGTTTGACATTGATTAGTAGCTTACCGAGTTAGAGTCATCGAATTTCTCTTTCCCTTTAGGCATCGACGAGGAGGATCTTGCCGCCGGGTTCACAATAACCGGGTGAGAGACATTAAGGTACCAACGAACGTAGCCGTCTTCCGCGGAATGCATAGGCTCTGCCGCCTTTGAAATAGCATCTAACGACATCATATGACACTCTAGCCTACCCCACAACTCATCAAACAACTCCGGATAACTCACCTCGTACCCTACCCCAGACGCTGGACGGTAAGCACTACTAGGGGGTGTGGGGGATTTGGGTATAACCTGTACATACCCAAACTGTCTAAGGCTTCGAGTTGGGTCATAACACTCACCAACATCCCCAAAGCGAATAATTCCACTGAATAAGGAACGTGACACCCTTTTGCCAGGCCCCTTACCGTATGGAAGCCACATAACCTCAGTGGGTTTCAAATTATCCAAAACAAACCTGTAGTGCCTTAGGCGTTCACCGCTTTGAAGGGCAGGTACACCCCGAGTGTCCCACAGGAGTGAGCGTGGCTCATCGTCCCCGACCGACCGAACCTCGCATCTAGTGGGTCGTAAAGTAGGGAAGTACTCGTAAACCCACGCTTGCAATAGTGTAAGACAACCTGATATGCCCTTCGCATTAGCTCGCGACGCTATACCAAGCTGCCTGTACAAATATGCAAGTGTCCCAGCACCCCAAGCATACTTCTTAACTTGCTCATAGTCCTTCAAGAAAAAGTTCACGGCAGCCCGCACACGGTCTCCGCTTTTATCAACAAACAATGTTGAACCGAGCAGATAAAGCAAGTACCCCTGCACCTCAACCTCGGGATCACGACCCTTCCTCAACATAGCCATCATATACTCCACGAGAACACCCCCAGACTTGTACCAAGGAGCCTTCTTCCGGCTGTCTTTATCAACAGGCTCTTTCAACTCATCAGGCATCCTACCAAGAAGGTCACACATGTCAGCCTTGTACTGATCTGACGATGCACTGCCCCTAAGTACATCACCCTCAACAGGAATGCGAAGGATATAGTAAACATCGTGCAAGAGTATGCTCATCTCTCCAAAAGGCATGTGGAAGGTGTTGGTGTCAGGCTGCCATCGCTCAACAAAAGCTGATATCAAAGGAATGTCCAAATGGCGTATCATGCAACTTTGCAAGTGAGAAAAACCACAAGCAGACACCTTCTCCTTTGCAACCTTATGGAAAAAGTCATACTGACGAAGCAACTCTAGATGTCTCTCACGGGTGTAGCAAAGAATAACACCGCGGTCTTTGCAAGTCTCATTCCAAATATGATGAGCAACATGACCCCCAAAGCTAGGGATCACATTCACTTGCAATGGACCTCCGGCGGCACTTTCACGTAGCACCCATGACATATCTCTATCCTTCCTTTTTCTCTTCCTAGGTAATGCTAAAGAGTCTGATGATTCTACACCTCTAGTAAAACGACCACGAGCTCCCCGTGCAAGGTTAACACGAGAAGACGCAGTCGAAGAACCTCCTTCACCAACTGTACTTCTAATTCTGTCACTATCAGACTCATCCTCACCCTCACTTGACTCACTATATGTAACAGCCCGATCCATCGTCCGTCGCAACACAACCCAATAAGATGGGTAGTCACCCCTTAAGCCCGTAAATCCTCGCTTGGGCTCTAAAAGGTGAAGGCCTTGTTGGTAGTAAGATGGTAGGAATCTATTATAAACTGATCATATGAGCCTTAATTTACCAATGTGGGACAAACCAACTCCATAAACCACTTTCCAAATTCCGTAGTGTTACACTATATTCCTCCGACGACGTATCATCTTCCTCCTCAGCTGCACGCCTACTAAACTTATGACAACCTAAATCCTTGGTCAAATCATGACCACGACCATTCCCGCGACCATTACCTCGACCGTTACCTCGACCGTTACCTCGACCATTTGCTCTACCATTTCCTCGACCATTCCCACGACCATTCCCTCGACCACCACCACGATCACCACCTCCCCCACCAAGACAAATATAAACATCGCCTACCATCTACAGCAATTCAAACAGATTCACTAAACAAAACACCAATTTCCAGTTTCCTAATCCTAAATAACTACATCTACCAATACCATCTACAACAATTCAAATTCGACAGTACGCAAATCAAAAATTTTCGATTTTTCAAATCAAAACACACACTCCAACAATTCATGATTTTCGCCACAATTATTAGCATCTAAATATTTCTATATACCTAATCAAAACTCACAATACAACACCAATTCACGATTTTGGGCACGATTTCTCCACTCAATTCAATTATCAATACAATTATAACTAAATTCAAAACATACCTTTTCTGGCTGAGCTGCAGAGATGTGAATTTCCAATTGAATTTTTTCGAACCAATTGCAAAAAAAACCCGAGCTACCAGATTATGCCCAGATTTCCAGAATTTCCAGAAATAAAAGTTATGGGAGAAATGAGGGCCAAAATTTGGGGATATTTGGGGAAAATCGTGTTTGGCAAAATTTGGGGAAAATTGTGTTTGGCAAAATTTGGGGAAAATCGTGTTTGGAAAAATTTGGGGAAAATTGTGTTTGGCAAAATTTGGGGAAAATCGTGTTTGGCAAAATTTGGGGAAAATCGTGTTTGGGAAAATTTGGGGAAAATCGGGTTTGGGAAAATTTGGGGAAAATCGGGTTTGGGAAAATTTGGGGAAAATCGGGTTTGGCAAAACGAAAACGAAAAGGAGTAGTGGAGAAATGAGGTTCGAGAAGGAGAAATGGTGGTGGAGTTGCTGGTGGAGTTGGGTAGCAGGAGTGAGGGAGTAATGAGGAAGAGAGAGATGTAGAAGTTGCTGGTAGAGTCGGGGTGAGTGAGGGAGTAATGAGGGAGAAGAATACGTACAAAAATACTAGGGAGGGTGTACAATAATTAGTGAAAGTAATTAGGGAGACTAATTCAAATACGGGGCGACTAATTTAGGGCGACAAAAAGCAATCGGGTAATTAAATATGCGGAAGTTTGTTAAAGTTTCTTACTTTATTACGGAGTAAAAAGTTATTGGTGACGTGAAAATGTGGTGATATGTTATTGACCAATTAGAGGTCGATTTGGGGTTATTGGTTATTGTAAAGGTTGTTATGCGGAATTTTGTTAAAGTATGTTACGTTATTAGGTTATTGGTGATGTGAAAATTCCGTGATAGGATTTGGACCAATTAGTGCGCGATTTGGGGTTATTGGATTTGTGAGGGTTATTTGATTTAATTTATAAGGAGTATATGCTCAAGCAACTGTAGACGAATATATGTTATGTGATTTTGTTTTTAAAGACGCGATTCGTGATGTGATATGTTTTTGACCAATCAGTGCGTGATTTGGGGTTATTGGTGACCGTTGCATTCGCGGGTGCGGTCGTGGATGTAGGCACTCATTTAATTCGTATGCACAACCAACTGTAGACGAACAATTATTATGTGATTTTGTTACCTTATTTTACCTAGACCAGAACTCGATATAGACTTGTGAGGCTATGCGTGACGTGAAAATGCTTTGTTAGGTGTTTTTGACAAACTAGTGCATGATTTGATATTATGGTGATTGTTGCACTACGCTCATTCAATTTGTAAGCTATGTATGGGCATGATAATTTACATAGGAGGCATGGACCGGCTAGGCTAACTTCTGCCTTCTTAGAAAAGTTTGTGCAACTATTACGCCCACAAGTTTGTAAATTGTTACTGTATTAGTTTGATAAGCTTGTGAAGTTAATTTTGTGGTAAAAGATTGTGACATTGTGTTGTGGGTTATTATTAACATACAGGGCCAAATGGAGAAAAGATGGTCTGTCCCCCCTCTGTGAGCTTCATTCAACATGCTGACCCTCGTCAAGGTGCTTCTTCAGGTAATTATATATTACTCATCTTGTATTTACTCATTATCATAAAAAACAGTGCTTAGTTGCAAATTGGTTTGTGGTCGGTTCACATGAGTTGTTGTGTGGTCTATTGTGTTGTGATCATAAAGCTTGCAAAATGTACTTACCTTAATTAGCTTCTTATTTTGTAAAGAAAGAGAACGAACTTCGCAAATTAAACTAGCATGATGATTTGCAGACTTGATATAGAAACAAGGACTCTTGGTCCTTTGTCTAATTCTTAGATGTAATGTAAAGGCGGTATACGTGGACTCATTGCAATCAATTTGACCTTTGTGATTGAGGATGCATTTGGAAATGAAATAGAGATGGTGTATTGTTAGAAGGACAATGCTAGAGGTCTACAGTGTAGACACCCAAAAATGTCTACAATCAACAATAATTTTACTACACTATCAAAATTTTACTACTCACACTATTAATTTTACTACCTGAATTTTTCATTGCAAATAATTTTACTACTTTGATCTCAATTTTACTGCTACTAACTCAATTTTACATTGTAGACAAATTAATTGTGTCTACATTGTAGACCTCTATCAATTTGCTTGTTGGAAATTGTGGCATGGTATATGATTCTTTTTTCTTTTTTTTTGTGAATGCTTCAACTGACTTTTTTTTAAGGGGTAAGTCAAGTTCGGTATTCTCAAATGCCAACGTTCCCCAAATCATTTTTGTACCAAGGCTTTGTTGTTGTTGTTGTGATGAAAAGTTGCGCTCATGACAAAACAATGGTTGAGATGGTATTAGCATTGTCCTATTTCTATATGTTTCGATCTTTTATGACCTCTTTTAGTAGATGCTAAGAAGAAAACTGGACTGTTATGCCAAGTATCCACCCATCCATTATCTCTATTCCCATTATATTGGGGATTAACTCTCCAGTCTCTAAGGAACCTGATGTCTTGGTTGTAATTTTCTTGTTTGTATTGCCTTTCATTGTTCAGTTTCGATGTAAGGTGACCCCCAGTTCGTTTCTGCTTTGGAGTTGCACACTCGACTATTTTGTTTCCGCCCTCCCTACCTGAGAGTCTGAGACTACTATTAATATTCGTCTTTTAGCAATGGAGTGCTTGAACCCTAAACATACTTTTCTGATATTGCATCTGGATATCTGGTAACTCATTAATAGACGAATGACATCAGAATTCAGAAATGAGACATTTGTTGACGATGAATCTTGTCGTTTCAGGCATAAAATTGTCAGGTGGCGCTCCAGAAGACATCAACCCATATCAGCTGAGTGGGGTAAGAGGGGTGTATGAGCACAAGGTTGTGAATGCAGAGGGTGAAGACCAGATGATCTACATTAGACTGGATGTTCCTGATACCTCCGAGACACATTGTGTGGTCTTAGAGAACTTTAGCAGTAAAAGGGATTTGGTGTTTGGAGCTAAGGCATCCAAGGATGAGTACTACTCGCGCTTTGATGAGGCTGAGCGGGACTTCTCTGGGACTATAGTGCCACTTTGTAAGTGCTGCAACTACACTGTGCTCAAGTTTGAGAATGAAAATGGTGTGCTGAGGTTGTTGCTTTGCAAGAGTGACAGTAACCCTGATCCACAACGTGTCATTCACTGCCTTGTGGACACTGAGATTCCTGAGCATATGCCTGGAACATCGAAACCTCAACCAAGGAATCGAAGCACCCGGCCTGTCCATAATAGCTCTGATCCAACCCCTATGATCAAATGCCACAATAACCCTTCAAGGCAAAGTGGATATTTGCAGCCCTCGACAGTCGACGTTCCTGGGCATATGCTTGGAATAAATCCGAACTTTTACCCTCTCCGGTGATATCTGAAATCTTGCTGGTAGAAATCAAAGCGATTGCCCTTCTAAAGTTCTAAGAGCATGATTAGTTTTTATATGTGAACCTGTGTAATGCGTATGTACTAAGGATCAATGTACTCCGTGTCTTTAACTTTCGTTCTACACTTCCACGAGCATTTTGGATCATGGCTGCTTACGTTTGTTAAGTCGGATTTCGTCTTATTTAGGGACGACTTATCATTGGATCTCTGGTGCATGTTGTGACTCTTGTGAGTATCTGTCTTTCCTCAGGGTGTTGAATGTGTTCATTACGCTTTGTTGTCATGTTATCGAATTTAGTCTCATTTTAGGGACGAATTTTTATTGATTCCCTCTTTCGTCGAAATGTACCGTTAGAAAGAACTCGTAAATTACTCGTACAACCTCATGTCATTTCAACAAACCTTTTGTGAGATCCTTCCATATCATTAACAAAAAAACGTCGTATGGCACACGCAAGACGCAATCAACAAAACCACCTCTAAACTTCTCACCAGTTTAGTTTGTCAGTTATCATTACCAATTTACGCCTTCAATTTCGTTTTATTAATAAGTTTTTTTATTTCCAGAAAAAAAAAGTCACAGTGAGACCTCGTTTTTTTCTTCCCCAAAAAGTCCACAACACACCATGTCAGCAGCTGCTTCGTCTTCTTCAGGTTATTTTCTCTCCTCATTCACTGTAATAATTAATTAATTAATTACCATGGTAAATTACTTGAATTTACTGCGTGTTTGTTCCGAAATGCAGAAATTACCGGGAAGCCACACCCATACCAATGCGAGAACAAACGAGGAGCGCCACGTGGAGCTTTCGAAGCCCGTCGGGCCAGGAGCGGGCTCTACGTTCGGGTCGACATGCCCGGTGTTCCTGACGACGGCGTAAAGGTGGTCAAGTACAACGACACTCGCACCGTCACCTTCTCCGGCAAAACTCCACCACCTCCGCCGCGTTGGGTCGGGTTCGAATCCGAATCCGACACCAGAGTCTACGGTGGTTACGTCGCCCTTGACCGTGACCTCGCTGACGTGGAGTTCGAGTCGCATTTTAAGAACGGTTGTCTCAGGTTGTTCTTTCCCCGTTGCGACGGTTCACTCCGTTTTCTCTCTCCTCCAGATGATAAACCTTCTGTTCCTCTTCACATTTTTGGTAAAATCAATATTCTCTGATTTTATTTTTTCTTTTACTTTTTGTTGCACAGGTAAATGATTGTGTTACGGATTTATTAGGCTATTCGTGACGTGAAAATGCGTGAATTGTGATTTGTTTTTGACCAATTATAGCGCGATTTAAGGGTTTATTGGACTATTGATGACTGTTGCACTAGAGGGTGGCTGTTGGTCAAAATTAAAGTTGGCTATGCGATATGTGTAACGTGATGATTAATTTACCGCACAAGAAACCGTAGACGAAAGATTGATATGTGAAATTTTTGTTATCTAGACCAAAACTCCTTGTTTGGCTATCCGTGACACGAAAATGTTGTGATGTGTTTTTGACCAATTGGTGTGCGATTTCGGATTGTTGGTGACCGTTGCACTAGGAGATGGATGTATATTGGCAATGTAGTTTGTGCAACTGTTACGCTCAAAACATTCTAAATTGGTAGTTTGTGAAATTTTCTTCTTTTGATGAAAGATTGTGACATTGTGTTGTTTGTTATTAATACAGTTGAAGGTGGAGAAGAAGAGTGTGATTGTCCCTTGTACATGAGCTTCATTGCACATGACGACTCTGATCAAAGTGCTTCAGCTTCAGGTAAAACTCATTATCATCAACGTCACTGCTTTAGTCGCAAATAGGATTCGTGGTCGGTTCACATGAACTGTCGTATGGAGTATGGACTATTCTGATGTGATAAGCTTGCAAAGTGTACTCCCCTTAGCATCGTCATATGCATAGAAATAGAACAAACTTTGTAAAAATCAACTAGCTAGCATGATGCATTTTACATGGATAAGTAAGGAACTGTGCTTATTTGCAGACTCTATCCTTAGAATTAGAACTATTGTTGTGGAAACTAAGTCACTTGGTCCTTAGTGTAATTGTAAGATATGAAGTTAGTTATTGTCCAATGTCACGGTTTTGAACGTACTAAGCTAGACTTTCTCGCAACTTTCAAGTTTATATTGCTCTTATAGGACGGTTCATGTTAAGCCGACCCCATATCATTTTGTACTTTGTTGTTTAGAAAAAGAGCCTATAATTAGATAGAAGTATATAGAATTGGGGAATGAAAAGTTGTCCACAAATGAATGGTTGAATTGGTAATAGAATTTTCCATTGTCGATATATTTCCTTCTTTCATGACCTCTTTCCATTATCTCAAGTACTAATCCATGATCTCTATTTCAATTACATTATTTGGGCCGAACTCTCTATGGAACCATAATGCCTTGGTTGTAAAGTTCTTGTTCTTTTTTGTCTTAAATTGTTCGTTTTCAATGTAACGTGATCCTCAGTTCGTTTTGCTGTGGAGTTACACACTCGACCTTTTTGCTTTTCCGCACTTTGAGGCTCTGTTAAACGATGGTTTATATGCTTAACTTGACTAACAACCATGAAAATGTCCTGAATTCCTTATACTGTACTAGTGTACTATAACTGTCGTCTCAACTTACTCCAGTTTGCCCTCCCCTGAGATTATACCTGTGGTCTCAACTTACTATGGTTCGTCCCTCCATATACCTGAGACTATAATGAATGTTTCTCTGTTAGCTTATATATAGAGCAGTAAGGTGGCCACCTTAATCACCACAATTCAGGGCTTGAAGCCTGACCATACTTTTTCGGATTTTGCATCTGATAACTCGTTATTAGACATTTATGCAGTGGACATCAGAATACAGAGATGAGTTATGCCCTCGAGTTTGTCTTAGTTAACGATGAATCTTGTCATTTCAGGCTTAAGATTGGCAGGTGGCGCTCCAGAAGACATCAACCCATACCAGCTGAGCGGGGTAAGAGGGGTGTCTACGCACGAGGTTGCTATAGTAGAGGGTAAAGATTCCGGGGACCTGCTGTCTGGAGACCAGCTGATTTACATTAGACTGGATGTTCCGGATACCTGCGAGAAAACTTCTGTGGTCCTCGAGACCAATGGCACTTACAAGGAGGTGGTGTATGGAGCTACAGTGTCCAAGAATGAGTACTACTCACGCTTTGATGAGGCTGGTCGGGAATATTCTGGGTCTATAATACCAACTTGTAATTGCTGTAGTTACAGTTTGCTCAGGTTTGAGAATGAAAATGGTGTTCTGAGGTTGTTGCTTCGCAAGAGTGATAATAATGCTGATCCAAAACCTATTTTCACTGCCTCGTGACTCCTGAGATGCAAGCTAGACATTGGCATCCCTCCTCACTCTATGTTCCTGAGCATGTGCCTGGAGCATTGAAACGTCGAGCAAGGAATCGGAGCACCGGGCCTGTCTGTAAAAACCCTGATGCAGTTCCTGTTGTTCACTGCCACATGAACCCTTCAAGGCGAAGTGGAGACTTGCATTCCTCCAGTATCATCATTGAGCATGTGCCTGCAGCAGTGAAAATTGCCCCTAGGAATCAGAAGCTCCGGCATGTCCGTAATAGCTAATGTCCTGTTGCTGGAAATCAAAGCGCTTGCACTTGTTACAGCGGGATTAGTTTCTATGTATAGACCTGTCACCTGTGTATGTACTATAGATCAATGTGTATGTCTCCAACTTTTCTTCCAAGGCCGTTTTGAATCATGAACACGGAATCGGTTCATTATATCGGGTTTGGTCTCAATTTATCGTTAGTATACAGTCTAAATTTACCATCAAGGCTTACAATTACATGTCATTTCAAACCACAAGGCTTACAATTATATGCTTTGAAACTAAAGCGATTGCCCGTCTAACTGTCTAAGAGACTAGCTAAACCTTATAAACTACTCCGTACAACCTCAGTGTCATTTCAACAAACCGAGACATAATAGTGGAAATCGGAATACGTTTTTGTGGGACTTTCTCAGTAAAATTAACAAAAGAAAAAAAAAAGTCGTATGACACACGCAATCAACAAAACCACCTCCAAACATTACCATTTTATCCCAAAAACCAAAGTCAAAGAAGAAGAAAAAAAGTCACAGTGATTTTTCACTTTTCTTCCCCAACACAGTACACCATGTCAGCTGCTTCGTCTTCTTCAGGTAATTCTCTCTCCTCATTCACTGTAATAATTAATTAATTAATTACCATGGTAATTATTAATTAACTTATATTTACTGCGCGTTTGTTCCGAAATGCAGAAATTACCGGGAAGCCGCACCCATACCAATGCGAGAACAAACGAGGAGCGCCACGTGGAGCGTTCGAAGCCCGTCGGGCCAGGCGCGGGCTCTACGTTCGGGTCGACATGCCTGGTGTTCCGGACGACGGCGTAAAGGTGGTCAAGTACAACGACACCCGCACCGTCACCTTCTCGGGCAAAGCTTCACCACCCCCGCCGTGGTGGGTCGTGTTCGAACCCGGATCCGACACCAGAGTCTACGGTGGTTACGTCGTCGTTGACCGTGACATCGCTGACGTGGAGTTCGAGTCGCATTTTAAGAAAGGTTGTCTCAGGTTGTTCTTCCCTCGCTGTGATGGTTCACTCCATTTTCTCTCTCCTCCAGATGACAAACCTTCTACTCCTCTTCACATTTTTGGTAAAATCAATTTTATCTAATTTTCATTTCTTTTTACTTTACTTTTTTTTTACTGCAGAGGTGAATGATTGTTGTGTGAAATGTTGGTTTCTAGACATTTATTTCGTATGATTTGTAGACATGATAGTTAATTTACTGCACAAGAAACCGTAGACGAATGATTGATGATATGTGGAATATTGTTATCTAGACCAAAACTCCTTGTTTGGGTATAGAAAGTGACACGAAAGTACCGTGATGTGTTTTTGACCAATTAATGTGTGATTTGGGATTTATTGGTGACCGTGGCACTTAGAGATGGATGGATATTGGCAATTTGGAATTTCACTATGCTAGCCTCCTTTAATTTGTATGCCTAATGTAGACATGATATTTAAAATGTTGTGAACATGCGCGGCCTAGCCCAAGTTCCACCTGCTACGAAAGTTTGTGCAACTGTTACGCTTTGTTAATGTTCTTTTTGTGGTGAGAGATTGTGACATTGTATTGTTTAATTTGTTATTAATACAGTTATAGATGGAGATGAAGAGTGTGATATACCCTTGTATATGAGCCTCATTGTACATGATGACAGTGCTTCAGCTTCAGGTAGTTATTGCTAACACTCATCTTGCAGTACTCATTATCATCAACGACAGTGCTTTAATTTAGTCGCAAATAGATCTGTGGTTGGTTCAGATGACTCGTATGGACTATTATGATACGATGAGCTTGCAAAGCGTACTCACCTTAATTAGCATCTTAATATGTATAAACTAGAATGATGCATTTTACTTGGATAAGGAAGTAAGGAACTGTGTGTTTTTGCAGACTCTATCCCTAGAATTTGAACTATTGTTATGGAAACTAAGATTGAGGATGCATTTGAAAAAAAAAAATATAGATCATGCGTTGTTACTTGTTAGAAAATGGTGGCTTGGTGCGGTTTTTCGTCTGTATAGCTAGCTTCATTTATTTGGGGATAGATAAGTTAGGTATTGTCAAATGCCAACGTTTTGAACTAGCTACGCCAATGACCCTTTTGGTACCAAGCTAGACTTTCTTGCTACATTCAACTTTTCTTTTGCTCTTATATGACGGTTCATGTTAAGCCGACCCCATATCATTTTTGTATATAAGATGGTGTTGTTTGGTTTGAATTGGTGATGATATGTTTCTATCTTTTATGACCTCTTTTAGTAGATAGTGAGAAGAAAATTGAAGGACTGTTATGTCAAGTGTCAATTCATTGTTCACTTTCAATGTAAGGTGACCCTCACTTCGTTTCTGCTGTGGAGTTACACACTCGACCTTTCTGCTTTTCCGCAGTTTGAGGCTCTGTTCAAGGATGGTTTATATGCTTAACTTGACTAAAAACTACAGAAATCTCCTTATAGTGTACTAGTGTACTGTAGTTGTCGTCTCAACTTACTCCGGTTTGCCCCTCCCTTGAGAGGCTCAGATATGAATGTTTTTCTCTTAGCTTATATATAGAGCGGTAAGGTGGCCACCTTGAACTCCACAAGGCAGGGCTTGAAGCCTGAACATACTTTTCGGATTTTGCATCTGGTAATCATTATTAGACATTTAGACAGTGGACATCAGAATTCAGAGATGAGTCATGCCTTAGAATTTGTCTTTAGTTGACGATGAATCTTGTCGTTTCAGGCATAAAATTGGCCGGTAGCGCTCCAGCAGACATCAACCCATACCAGCTGAGTGGGGTAAGAGGGGTGTCTGTGCACAAGATTGCTACTGTAAAGGGTGGAAAGTCTGCAGACCAGCTGTCTGGAGATCAGCTGCCTGGAGACCAGCTGCCTGGAGACGAGCTGGTTTACATTAGACTGGATGTTCCAGATACCTGCGAGAAAACTTCTGTCGTCCTCGAGAACAATGGTACTTACAGGGAGGTGGTGTTTGGAGCTACAGCATCCAAGAATGAGTACTACTCCCGCTTTGACGAGGCTGGTCGGGAATACTCTGGGTCTATATTGCCAGTTTGTAAGTGCTGCAACTACAGCTTGGTCAAGTTTGACAATGAAAATGGTGTGCTGAGGTTGCTGCTTTGCAAGCGTGATAATAACCCTGATCCAAAACCTGTCATTCACTGCCTCATGACCCCTGAGATGCAAGCTAGACATTCGATACCCTCCTCACTCAATCTTCCTGAGCATATGTTTGGAAAACTGAAACTTGGAGCAGGGAATCGGAGCACTCGGACTATTGGTAAAAACCCTGATGTTCAGTACCACATGACTAGTTCAAGGCAAAGTGAGCATGCCCCTGCAGCAGTGAAAATTGCACCAAAGAATCAGAAACTCCGTAAAAACTGATGTCTTCTTACCGGAAATCATAGTGATTGCACTTCTTACAGCAGGATTAGTTTCTATATATAGACCTCTGTATGTACTACCTACGGATCAATGTGTATGTCTCCAACTTTTCTTCCAAGGGCATTTTGAAAAAATGAAAACGTACTCGCTCCTTTATATCAGGTTAGGTCTCAATTTATCGTCAGTATATCTTCTATATTTACCATCAAGGCTTATAGAATCTCATGCCATTTCTAACCACTATACACTCTACACGAGGTTACGAATAAGTTATTCTAAAATTCTATTTCGATAAAAAAAAGCCGTTAGACTTATTAGACACAAGTACACAACATTGACAAATGTGCACATTTGATCATTTAGCAAGCTTCTTAATCAATAAACCACCTCCTAAGTCCTAACTTTCTCACCAGTTCACGGTTACATTTATATAGTATCCCAAATAAAAAGTGAAAATAAAAGATCAGTCTTCTTCCACACTCTTCTTCCAAAAGTCCACAACACACCATGTCAGGCTCAACTGTTTCATCGGCTCCTTCCTCTGGTTTCTCTCTCTCTCTCTCTCTCTCTCTCTCTCTCTCTCTCTCTCTCTCTCTATACTGAATTAATTAGTAATCACTGTGGTAATTACTTAAAAATTACTGTGTATGTGTTTGATCCGAAATGCAGAAATTACCGGGAAGCCACACCCGTACCAATCCAACACAAACCAAGGAGCACCGTGTGGAGCTTACGAAGCCCGACGGGCCAGGCGCGGGCTGTACATTCGGGTCGACATGCCTGGTGTTCCGAGCGACGGCGTCAAGGTGGTCAAGTACAACGACACCCGCACCGTCACCTTCTCCGCCAAAGCTCCACCGCCTCCGCCGCGTTGGCTCGGGTTCGAACCCGAATCCGACACCAGAGTCTACGGTGGTTACGTCGTCATTGACCGTGACCTTGCTGACGTGGAGTTGGAGTCGCACTGTAAAAACGGTTGTCTGAGGATGTTCTTCCCACGCTGTGATGGTTCCCTCCATTTTCTCTCTCCTCCACCTCATGATCCTTTTACTCCACTTTTCCTCACAGGTGAAACTTTCTCAACAATCTTTTCTGTTTTTTTTTTTTTTTACTTTTTTACTTTTTTTTTCACTGCACAGTTGAACAAATGTTGTAAAGGACGTCTGTGATGTGCAAGTGTAATATTATGTTTCGCGATTTGGAATTATCGGTGTGTGTGGTAGATGTGCGAGGCTCATTTATTTTGTATGCTAATTATTTACTGTGACAAGCAAGTAAGCAACCGTAAATGAATAATTGTTAAGTGATTTGGCCGAAACTCGTTACGGACTTGTTAGGCTATTCGTGATGTGAAAATGCCGTGATATGTATTTTTGACCGATTAGTGCACAAGGCTCATTTAACTTGTAAGCTACTCCGTGTTGACGTGATAATTTTTTACATTGACGTGATAATAAGTTTGTGCAACTATAATGCCCAATTTAAATTGTTAGTAGTTAGTACTCGTATTAGTTTTGTAATCTTTTTTTTTTTTTTGAGGTTTACTTGATTGATTGGAGTTGAATTAATTTGTGGTGATGAGTGATTTTGAGTCCATTGTTTGTTATTATTACAGGGCCAGACGGAGAAGAGATTGTTTGTCCCTCCCACGTTAGCTTCATTGTACATGATGAAGGTGCTTCTTCAGGTAGTAGTTAAAATCTCATCTTGCATTACTCATTACTCGCTTTAGTCGCAAATTGATTTGTGGTCGGTTCATTTGACATAGTTGTACCTCTTATAGACTACGGAGTATTATAAATGGTGATGATGAGCTATGTGTAGTTGGGGACTCTATCCTTAGAACTATTGTTATGGAAACATAGTGCAGTAATTTGAATGTTCAAGCTAGCTTCAATCTAGTTAGTTATTGTCAAATGGCAACGTTTTCGATCGAATGGCTACGCTAATGGCCCTTTTGGTACTAAGCTAGACTTTCTCGCTACTTTCAACTTTCATATTGCTCAAAGGATCGGACTAAATGACGTATGCTTGAATTCTCGATGTAGATGCTACATAGTGCGATGGTTCATGTTAAGCCAGCCCCATATATCATCCCATTATCTCTATTCCTATTATATTGGGGACTAACTCTCAAAGGAACCATGGTGTCTTGGTTGTAATTTTCTTGCTCTTATTTGTCTTTCATTGTTCACTTTCGATGTAAGGTCACCCTCAGTTCGTTTCTGCTGTGGAGTAACACACTCGACTTTTTTTGCTTTTCTGCTATTGAGGCTCCGTTAAAGGATAGTTCATATGCTTAACTTGATGACTTACAACTAAAGACGTGTTTTTTTCTAGGGCTATCATTACTGTTGCCTGAATTTACATTGGTTGCCCCCTCCCCTACCTAGGGCTATTATTAGAGTTCGTCTCTTAGCTTAATGCAGTAAGGTGGCCACCTCAATCTCCGCAATGGAGGGCTTAAAGCCTGAACATACTTATCTGACTTTGCATCAGTTAACTCATTATTAGACTGTGGACATCAGAATTCGTACATGAGACATTGATGCCCTGCAGTCATCTTAGTTGACGAAGAATCTTGTCGTTTCAGGTGTAAGATTGGCAGGTGGCTCTCCAGAAGATATCAACCCATACCAGCTAAGTGGGGTAAGAGGGGTGTATGAGCACAAGGTTGTGAACGTAGAGGGCGGAGACCAGCTGATCTATATTAGACTGGATGTTCCAGATACCTGTGAGAAAAGTTCTGTGGTTTTCGAGAACGTGAGCAGTACAAGGAGGTTGGTGTTTGGAGCTTGTGCGATCAAGAATGAGTACTACTCTCGTTTTGATGAGGCTGATCGGGAATACACCGGTATTATAATGCCAAATTGTGAGTGCCCCTGTTATTACAGTTTGGTCAGGTTTGAGAATGAGAATGGTGTGCTTAGGTTGTTGGTATGCAAGAGTGGTACTAACCCTGATCCAAAACCTGTTATTCACTGCCTCGTGAATCCTTCAACTCAAGATATAGATTTCATCATACCCGCCTCACTCGAGATTCCCGATCATGTGCCTGGAACATTGAATCCTCAACCAAGGAATCGGAGCACCAGGGCTTTCGGTAATAACCCTATTGTACAATGCCACATGACCCTTTCAAAGCAAAGTGGACATTTGCATTCCTCCAAACTCGACATTCTTGAGCATGTGCCTGCAACAGTTGAACTTGAATCAAGGACTCGAATCCTCCGGTCTGTCCGTAATAGCTGATGTCTTGTTGCTGGAAATCAAAGTGATTGCACTGCTTACAGCCAGGATTAGTTTCTATATATAGACCTGTATGAACTTCGGATAAATGTGTATGTCTCCAGCTACTTCGGATTAATGTGAATATTCTCTGATAGTCTGATACATTGTTTTTGTTATACTATTTTGGGACGAGTTATCAGTCATTCAGTTGTTTCCCTGGCTTATGATGTGATCTGAGTATATTTGATTGGTAGTAAACCAAAAAGATTGTTGTATCTGACCACTGGTCATTTTTGCTACTTAAGATGCAAGATTGCAAAGGTCATTTTTGCTACAGTACTAAAGGTCGTTATTGCTTTTACATGATGAAGGCTATTTCTCTTAATTTACATCTATGTGAATCCTTGAGACGTTTACTTATCACGATTCATGTTAGCCGACCCCAATTCATTTTGGGAATAAGTTTTGGTTGTTGTTGTTGTTGTTCATCTATGTGTTTAACGCATTGATTGACTCATAATTTATGCGGAGCGGAACGGCTCCTTCTTCCATTACTTCCGTATATACGTGTTTTCACACTTTATATTCAAACCGCCTTGTCATGGTTGAACACTAGTCCGTACTCTCTAGATTAACATTAATTTACCGTAAGTAAAACATGAGATTCTGTTTTATGAATTGATAGACGTCATTGTCCTACTCCTACAGATTTGATTTGTTCGTCGTTTACTCCCTTTCCAGATTATGAGCCGTTAGACTTGTAACAAAAGCCATTTTCGTACAAGTTTACATTGACGTAAAATAAATAAATAAAAACATGCAAATCATATCGACTGAGTTGACAAAATTTTAAATGTGTGATGTGATCATATATGTACTAGTATGGTTTTAGTTGGAAAAATACAGTAAAAAAAAAATGCTCTCGTTGAGAGTCGAACTCAAGACCTCCCGCTTACTAAACGGGTGCTCTAACCAACTGAGCTACGAGAGCTGCTTGTTACTTATTTCGTCGATTATCATTTTATACCAGTATAATTATATAAATCTATTTTCACTGTGATTTTTTTTTTTTTGAATTAAATAAAACTCCATTTTCCTGTGTTTTCCGAAGAACACAGTCAAATCAAGTAAAAAAAATGGAGGACGATGAAGAAGTTCCGATGGCCGTAGAAATCGAAAACCCTAACACCGTCGTTGAACCAACCACCGAGGGCCCCACCGTCGGCGTCACTGTCATCACCGGCTACCTCGGCGCCGGCAAGTCCACCGTGAGTTTCACCTTCTCCCTCGCTTTCCTTTATTAAATTAACCGGTCCAAATTATTATTCCAATTGCAGTATTATTTAATTTTAATTTGTATGTTATGATGATGATTAAATGATATAGTTGGTGAATCATATACTGAAGACGCAACATGGGAAGAGAATAGCAGTGATATTGAATGAATTTGGGGAGGAAGTAGGGGTAGAAAGGGCAATGATTAATGAAGGAGATGGCGGCGCCGTTGTCGAAGAGTGGGTTGAGCTTGCTAATGGCTGTATTTGTTGTACTGTTAAGCATAGTTTAGTTCAAGCTCTTGAGCAGCTTGTTCTTCTCAAGGAAAGGTCGGTCTGCTTCTTCTTCTTTGTTTACCTTTTTTTCCGCTTTTGTTGATAAGTAAGTCTTGTGTGAGACGGTCTAACAAAACCCGATAATATTTACTTTTGTGTAATGGATGTTTAGAAGGTATTCGAGTGAGTTTTAAGTGACGTGTCGTGTACGAGTGTCCTGGGGTTGTGATATCAATGGTTTGCCTCTGGTGTAGACTTTAAGGTGGTAGAATGATTATTTTACTTCCATTTGAGTAAGGTCTGTTAATGAAGAATGGGAAGAATATAAAATCATAAGCTAAGACGCAACCATGAAGAACATGACATCCAAGCTGATGCTCGAACATTTTCATTAACTGTGGAATGGATGTGGCAGGATAGGGTTAGGCCTTCCTGACTTTTTTTGCTTTTGGTACCTCGTCTTCCCTGAAAGAGCTTATGATTTGTTAGAGAAATGTCTTATGTTATGTAAGAGTTTGCCAGTTTGTTTTTGTTTGCTACCCCTCAGCTTGTTTTGATAAAGTCATTCTGCATCAGTTGCTTTCTGAGATTGAATTTTCAAATAAATTTGGTGAAAATGATAATAAGGTCATGTATTTATTATTTGATTTCTTGTGATTTCATAGAATTGATCATATATTACTGGAGACCACAGGATTGGCAAACCCTGCTCCCTTAGCTTCTGTCCTTTGGTTGGATGAGCAGCTGGAGTCTTCTATTAAGCTCGATTCCATTATCACAGTAAG
This sequence comes from Spergularia bocconei, assembly GCA_963457585.1. NCBI lineage: Eukaryota > Viridiplantae > Streptophyta > Magnoliopsida > Caryophyllales > Caryophyllaceae > Spergularia > Spergularia bocconei. The sequence goes on along the minus strand of OY734943.1, from coordinate 23,974,043 downwards.
TACCACCTTAAGATATTTTAAACTCTGATAACGTTCACAAAATTTGTGACAAGCTAGAGATAGCAGGTTCTCATTGCAGCCTGCAATGTGTTTGGCTTTCATGTGGAACTTAAACCTAAGTTCATACTACAGTCTCCTTACCATCTTCTTAGGAGTATGTTTTTTTCTCTTAGGTTGTTGATGCCAAAAACCTACGTTACCAGCTGAAGCAACGTGATAACTCGTCTTCTTTTCCTGAAGCTTTCCATCAAATAGCTTTTGCGGTAATTGTCCTACTTCCTGCAGTTGTTTATTCCACTTTTATAATGGACTTTTTTTTTTTTGGGGGGGGGGGAGTGGCAGGACAGCTTTGTCACTACTTTGTGGCTGTTTTGTTGGAAATAGATTGCAAGTCGCATGCTTACTGATTATAGGAGTATGGGCAGGATATTGTTATACTTAACAAGGTAGACCTGATTTCTCAAGAGGATCCTGAAGGTAATATAGAGGATCTGGAGAAGGACATACACAAAATCAATTCGCTTGCCAATATTGTTCGTTCAGTTCGCTGTCAAGTTGACTTGTCAAACATATTGGATTGCCGTGCCTATGATGCCACTGTTAGTCTCACTGAGTCTATTCTCCCTTTCATTCGTAAAGTGATCGTCACTTCATGTAAATGGTATAATTTTCTATTGTATTAACTGCAGCATGCTACTCATTTGGAAGCATTACTTCAAGAAAACAAATCATTGACTACTGGGGATCTTCACGATGCTAGCGTGAGGACATTGTGCATTTTTGAGCCTCAAGCAATTTCTGTTGAGAAGGTATGGTCCTAAGTACCAGTTCAGTATCACTTCACGGGACTGTTTTATATTGTACTAGATCCAAAAGTAGTGCTCACCTATAATTTAAATTATGTTAAGCAAACTGCAAAAGGATCAGAAAAGAGGCAACATCTTTGGAAGGAGTATGAATGGAAAGACAAGAAGTAGCTATAATTAAACGGATTTAATTGGACAGATCAATTTCTAATGTAATTGATGTTCTTTGTCTGGAGAATCTCTTTGGAAATATGTGCCTTTTGTGGACTTAGGAATGCTCTCCTTTGTATATGACGTCGTTAATTTGGAGCATGGGAATATGGTTTTCTCACTTTTTCGGGAGTAGGACGTAGAAAAAAATTATTCATTAAAAGTTTGGATGGATGATCTTATTCTATTGCTTCTGTTGGAGTCAACTCATCCCCCCCCCTCCCCTTCCATTATCTTTGGTTCTTTTTGTCTAAGCTAAGGGGAGGGTTGATAGAATAGTTGACATTATGAACCATACTCTATGTTCCAGTGCTCTGTTGATGATTTGGAGGTGTTGTGCTGTCAACATTAGTAATCCTTATCCTTGGTTGTCATGTGTCTTACTCTTGAATTAAGGGGTAAAAACGTTTCAATGTCTTGTCCTTACTTTTATATTGTGATAAAGGGACTAATTGACAGCTGCATTCTTTAATAGTACAACTTACGTAGCTCATTGAGTTATCAGCAATGGGTACACTTTGATTAACCTATCAAGTGCCGTTTAATTATAATACACTATTACACTGCATTCTTGTTATATCGTGCTTCTAGCATTTAGAGATTTTACGTAGACGGCATGTGCTGGTGCTTAATTAAGGAAGCGACGATTAAATAAGACAAGTTTATCTGCAAAAATAGTAACTTTTTGGATAATCTTATGTTCTCAGGTAATTTTATCCTCTTTCTGTAATAGGGTAAGATATTGATGGGTGTATTTCTTGTTAGTTGAACTATGGATGCTGTGGAGGTACATGCTATTTCAATTCTCTCCAGATTTCAGGGTCCAGTATTAAACTAACTACGTAACCAACCTCTGCTTTATTTAAGGTTCGCATATGGCTTGAGGAGCTCCTTTGGGACAAGAAAGGTGGCATGGATGTTTACCGCTGCAAAGGTGTTTTAAGAATCGTTGATTCAGACGAACTTCATACCCTACAGGTAATACTATCAGGCTTTGTGGGGGCATTACTGTGCTGAAGGCAACTTTTGGTAGCTGTGGTGCTTGTAAAGCTGTACTTCATGTTCATATGGTTTCAGTTTTCGAAGCTCTTTGGGTCTTTTAATTAGTATAAATGATAACCATTTCGTACCTTTTATTAATTGGTCATTAGTTCCCTACTCTTGTACTGTCGACATCTATTATCCAAGCTATGGAAGGCTGTTGTTGACAGTGTTGTCTCAATCCAAGATTCTGGTTGTTTCTCAAGAATCAATTTACCTCCTAAATTCTCCCTTAGGTCATTCGTAGTTATGCAAGCTCAGTGGTACTCCTAATTTTAGATTGTCGTTGTCTGTTGTGGCTTGTGAATTCTTTCACCATCTCATTTCTCTTGTTGCCCATTTGTACTTCTGTTCTGTCTCTCTCTGCTGTAATTAAGACATTTTTACTACTGAATGCTTTGCAGGCTGTGAGAGAGATATATGAGATAGTTCCCTCTCGTGTATGGCGAGAAGAAGAAAGTCGGATAAACAAAATTGTATTTATTGGTAATGTCTACTAAATTAGTGATAACTGGTCTAATATAAGACAATTTAGCATTTTGGCTTCTTTACACTTGTTTTTATTTTCAGGACAAAATTTGGATGAAAAGGTTTTGGTTGATTCTTTGAGAGCTTGTAGAGCAAGTCCTTAGTGATCAGCTGTCTCTCTCAATGGATTCTATCAGGCCTCTCAGCAAGTCAGCAGTGATCTTGAGTGTTGACCAACACTATTTTTGCTCCAAAAGTGGCGGAACGTTGAAGAGCTAAACCTCTGACCTCGATTGTGGAACTGGATTTTCTGCCAGGGGGTTAGTGAAGTGGAATTTTGTGAACAATTGCGCTGTAGGAAACTACTAGTTACTCTTTCGGCACAATGGCTTCATGGCGTCAAGCTGCCTCAGTTCAATGCAGCTCGTTGTTTTCCTCGTTGTTTTCCTGACATGTTCACTGCAGAAGCACGGGTCAGTAATCGTGAGCCTCTCTTGTAGTTGTAACCTGGAACTCTGGAAGTGCTTCCGTGAGTTCAGGAGCCGAAGTTGGTTTACAGTTACAGGCAATGGGAATTTCTTCTGGTTGTATTGTATTATGAGATCTTGTAAGAATTAATTTTAAGGGAAGCAGTGTCTCCTCGCTTCTTCTTTAGCCTCCTGCCGATGGATAGCACAACTTGCGGGGTCATAAGCATTCCATCGGTCCCGCTTTCCATTGAAATCTAGATCAAATTCCTCTATTATTTCATCAGCGGCAATGTGCTTCCTTGTGAATTTGCTCCCAATTTCCGAGGCTTATCCAGGCACATCTTTGCTTTATGAGTCATGACACCACAACTGCAGATGCATGCGTAGAAAAATTAGATGCTTGATAAAAGAGAATCAAACTATCAAAGAAAAATCAACAGAGCACAACCAAGAAAGGCTTGGCCAATCACTGTGATTGGCAAGCCTTATTCTAATCACCGATTTCGGTGAATCTGAGCCGTCCATCTTACATTTAAAGAAACCCCACCAAACTCCCACAAACAGTTTCTGCAATTTCTCTCTCACGTCTCTTCTCAATGGAATTTCTCTCTCCTCTCTCCTCACTCCTCACTCCTCAACACATCTCCCTCCCTCACCAGGTGTAGACACCCTACTTGGGGGCTTCCCTTTAGCGCCCGATGATGACAACGGATTTAATACGCGATAATCGGTTTTGTATGCCAACGAGTTTTGTACCCGAAATATGGCCCAAATGGTCATTTGATCTAAGTCTTGACCCAAGTGGTTATTGGAGGACTATGTGCATTGGGCCACATTTTACATTCCTGACCCAATGTAAAGTGGAGCGTTTGTAATATTTTTGGCCCAGCCGCAATTGTTGGTCTCGCGTGTGCACATGGCCCAAACAGTTGGATGCCACTCCGCTAACTGGCATTCAAATGAGGTTTCTACCATTCACACTATTTCCGTGTTTGTTGCGTATTTTTCTCACCTTCGTGTACGTGGATACAGCTCACATCTCCCAGTTTTAATTCATCATTCATCCATTGTGTTTTCCATGACTTTGTCAACCATTTTCCCCTCTTTATCCTCCTATTATCCATACACATTATCTACTCATTTTTGCTATTATCTTCTATGGTTTTCACACCTTAGAGGCTAGCATTTTACTTCTCTTGGAGACTAAACCCTAGGGTAACTAAGCCTAGGCAACTCCTATATAAAGAGCCCTCATTTTCATTCACAAGACAAGAAGAAAAAACCCAACGGAGGACACCACACGTAAGCCACCAAACTACATTTTACTAATCCTTGCTCTCGACACTTGAGAGCAAGGTCATAAAACACACATTACAACCATACTCACGCTGCAATCCACTCGGAGAACCATCCACCATAGCTCGATCACCGGTTCGAAGGTCGAGGCTCGATCGTTGGGTCAAGTGGAGGAAACGGCTCGAAGATAGGGGTTGGGCTCCTTGGCATACGAAACCGAGATCCGCGAAACATCGCAAGTAAGTCCCGAGGGCCCTTAATTAACAAACATTTTAGTCGAATGATCTTTCGTAAAACCCGTTTTCGTAGAATATTAGTACGCATGTTTTTGCAATATGTTTTCTAATTTAACTCTATCACGTAATTGTGCTTTGAGTTCATGCATGCGTAGGAGTTTGGTATCTATATGCTTGGTCAACCATAATTGATGTATGCATGATTCTTTACGTAAGCATGTGTTTTGTTTGTGTTTAATTCTCTCTTGCATGAATTTATTTCGTTTCGCATGTTAATTGTTATGTGTTTCCGTCGTCGTTTAATTACTCTTAATTTACTATGGATCAATTAGTAGAGACCGTCGACCACGACGGGCGGTTTGGGTGCCTAACACCTTCCCAACCCGTAACCTTGCACGAACCCATTCTAGGTTCGTGGGGTCTTAAAAAAGAAAATCTCGCTGGCGACTCCTGGTCAATAGCAAAATCATTTAAGGAGGGCGAATCGGCCCACCCGGCCGGTACGGTACCTCACAGTGCGACTCCGCTGGGGACTCCTGGTCAATAGCAATTCATTTAAGGAGGGCGAATCGGCCCACCCGGCCGGTACGGTACCTCACAGTGGCGACTCTGCTGGGGACTTGCAAAACTTGAAAATTGATCCGTAATAAATTTTTAGTAATTGGATGACATTGCATTTGCATATAGCCAGTTTGCATGCTTTCGTTAGTACGCGAGCCGACAGGATTCAGCCAATTATCACCCGTGGTTTCGACCACGAAAGACGCCCCTCCTCGTTAGGCCCATTGGTCACTACAACGAGCATCGCAGTTAGTCTTTCACCCCATTGACGTCTATGCTCGTCCATTCGATGAGTATAGGGGAGTAACTCTATTGCCACGGTCCTTCCGCAAAGCAATAGAGCATACTCTTAGTCGTGGGTAAGCCTGAGCCCAAACCTACCCTTTTAGATTAACCTAGAACTTTAGCCATGACACCCGTTGCATTATGTGTTTTTTCTTTTTCAAATCTGCGTCGTTAAGGTCTTCCCCGTATGTTTTCTTGGTTGATCGTACATTCGTACGTGTTCTGTGATTTGTCTTCTAGTTGGTTAATTCGTATTAGTTTCATTCTGCGTCTAGGATATCATTAGTGAGGTCCCCACCAATTATAAGAGTCAGATTATTTTAGTTTTTGAACACAGTCATGAGTCTAGCATCTCGGTGGCATGAGTGGCATTGGAATAGCATTTTGATTGTTGTTTTTAATTAAATAATTAGAGACCGTACCACCACCCCAAAAGTCTTCTAGTCTAGTAGCATCCTTCTAGCATCACGCTTCCACCATACCCAGAATATGTGTAATTTGAGATAGAGTAAAACACATCTTAGGATAACATGGATATTAACTAGACGTATAACTCTATCTTGTTACTTTATTGAAGCCAAATATATTTTCCCTTCAATAGAGCAGCCCTACACTAATAATAATCGAGACTTGAGTCATGTAACGTAAAAGAACTGATGGTCATTAACTAAGTTTAGCCTCATCGTCGTTATACCTAGGGGTGTTCAAAATTTAACCCGGACCGGAAAAAGACCCGGACCGACCCGGACCCGGACCGGACCGGACCGACCCGGACCTATTCGGTCCGGTCCTCGGTCCTCAGATTTCCAAGGTTCCGGGTCCGGTCCGGTCCGGTCTAAAACCCGCGGGTTCCGGTCTAAGACCGTGGACCGAATTTAACCCTTTTTAATTAAAAAAAAAAAAAAAAAAAAAACTTGAAAACAACTTCATACTTCCCCGTGAAACCCCCCCCCTTCCAAACCTTCACCATTTTTCTCTCTCCACTATCTCTGATAATCCTCAAAAATCATCAATCATCAATCATCATCGACTCATCCCAAATCATTCATCAATTATCATCCCAAATCTCAAACTACTCCTCAATCATTATCCCAAGTTTCCCATACAGCACTCCGCCGTCTGATCGATCAGGCCTCGACGTCACCGGACACGGCTTCTCCTCGGTACGACAACCGCCGTCGGCTTCCCTACCCATCATCTTCCTCCTTCGCTGACTTCTGCCGTCTTATGAATTTCCTAATTTCTTCCCCCTTTTTCCATGATCCCAGAAATAAACAACTTCAACAACATTCGAAACTAATCGAAGATCTCGATTCGGCGCCCTAACCAATCGAAAATAAGTTCAGATCTGGCTGGTTATTTATCATATGATTGATTCTTTGTTTTATTTTAAATTCATTTTAAGTTTATCCATAATCATTTCATAATTTATGCGTTGAATTTTTATTTTTTTTTATAATAGTGTTAATTTTTTTGGCCAATAACCATATACCGGTCCGGTCCGGGTTTTGGACCGGACTTTCGGTCCGGTCCAGGTCCGGTCCTCGCTTGATCGGTCTGGTCTTCGGTCCTCAGATTTCAACTTATTCGGTCCTCGGTCCTCCTCGGTCCGGGTCGGTCCGGTCCGGGTCTGGACCGGTGAACACCCCTAGTTATACCAAACGAGATCTAAAAAACTTGTTCAAAATGTCTATGTGTTCATCTTGTTGCATAGTAGTTCCCATTTATGTGCATTAAAGTTGATAGGTACATTGTTTTGCCGTACAAACGCTCAAACTAGGGGTGTTAACGAGTCGAGTCGATCACGAGCAGGGCCTTGCTCGTCACGAGCTCATGAAAGGAATTGCTTAGCTCGACTCGACTCGCGAACTCGTGAGTTCTGGATTTTTGGGCTCGGCTCGAGCTCGAGACCAGCTCGCGAGCTCAATTCGAGTTTTCGAGCCTTCACGATCTCGTTGAATTTCAACAAAAATTAACAGAGCTTTCTTTGTCAGGAGCATTTTGTCTTTTTATAATAGGAGGATTACTCCACTTCTCCATAAAAGTTCGATGTGGGACAAAAATTGGTTTTATACAACTAACATCATAATTATTTGGTAAAATAACACTAATATAATAAATTTCGAGTCGCTCGCGAGCTTTTCGAGTCGAGCAGGGCCTTGCTCAACTCGGCTCATTAAGCTCTCGAGTCGAGTTCGAGTCGAGGAAAAAAAAGCTCACTCGAGTCGAGCTTTGACCGAGCTTTGACCGAGTCGAGCACAAGTAGCTCACGAGTTCACCCTGCTCACTAACACCCCTAGCTCAAACTATACCTATAGACCAAATTTCGCAAAAAAGTGATTCAAGGTGACATATTCGCCTTCATCGACGATGTACTAAACGACCACCAAATTCATCATTTAAGATCTCTATGTGTTCATCTTGTTGCATACTATGTCTCAATTATTTGCGTTTAAGTTGATAGGTACCCATTTGTTCCACAAAATATTACACGGTCTACCTATCGACCAATTTTGCAATAATATGATTCCAAGTTGCTATGTTCTTCTCCACCGACGATGTACTATACGAACTCGGAATTGCTCACTTCAAGTATCTACGTGTTCGTCTTGCTGCACACTACATTTCTCTTATGTGCGCTAGAGTTGATATGGACCACACGGCTATTTACAAGTTCCCTAAGTATCCATGTCGACCAACCTAGCTTGAAAACTCTCGTCAAGTTGCCATGTTTGTCTTTGCCGTCACTGAACCTAACAATGACCAAAATGCTCATTCAAAGTCACTAGGTGTTCATCTTGTTGCATATTATCTTCTACTTACGTGTGACGGAGTTGATAAAGATCTCTTTGTTTCGTAAACTCTCTCAAAGTATCCTTATCGACCAATTTTACCAAAAAAAAAGTTGTATGTTTCAGAAAGAAATTATGGACCCAAAATGTCTTATCTAGCATGCATGTATAAAGTTACGTAAAAAGATATGCATTAAGATTGTGTAGTTCATGACTTCATGTAAACCTTGTTTTCATATTATTTTTTTATTTTAAACAATGGCTACATCATTTTTCACCGAAAGGTCATGCATCATTGTATTAGATTCATGTTTCATGCATTTTTGCATTGCACGTAAAGACTCCTCCTTGCACGTAGCCGTAGACATTTGTATCGTCCACTTGTGATTCTTTTTGCAATGAGAGTGTAATAATTGATTTGCATATCCACTTCAATAATTATTTCCACACACATAAAAAAGCGACAAAAGTTGAATTTCAAATTCGACTCTTTTAAAAGCAAGGTCGACGCATAAACAGTGGCACACACTCTACTTCTTCAAATAATTCATGGCCATTACCCAATTCGAATTGTTATAAAAAAAATTCAAATAAAATGTGCTAATGGATACTCACCACTACAATTTTTGTGAATGACATGCTTTTTTTAGAAAGCCTACTTTGTATTGCTTGTACAATCTTCAAATATTATTTAGACACTCGAAATGGTTCGTCTTATCACAAGTTTTACGAATATGTATGTCTTGCGTCCATATGGTTAATCTCCAACTTTGACAAATGACACAAGCCCATGTTAATAGACTAGGTTTGCGTTTCATTCTATAACTAGAGAACTCACAATGCAATTTTAGTTCAAACGACAACAAATCAACAAGTCAAGAGTGATTCAAATTTGGCGACGAGGATCTAGTCCTCCTTTTTCTCCTTTCCATATTCCAAGTCTAATGTAGGATACCCTTCTCCTCCATCCAATACCTCATCTACCTTTGTCGATCAACCTACCAGAGTTCCAAGCATTCCTTGGAGATTCACTTAACACCTCGAAATTGTTCATGGTCATGACAACCTCAACCACGTCTAGCCCATTCGACATAGTTGGCAACTTTTGATCATCAACGCCACGTTATGAAATGTTCATTCTTCTAAGGTTCTCAAATTCACGTTTCGGTAACAATGACAATATAAATTACTCGCCTGTTTTTAGAACTTTTTTCAGGCTATTAGCCATGGCTCCTAAAAGGGACATTTATGTGCATCCCTTCTAAGTCATTAAACATCATTGTTGCCCACAAAAAAAATACAAAAATTGCAGTCGTGGCTCATCAATTCTTATAGCTCTTATCATTAGCTATCTTGAATCAAGTCACGAGAATTTGAGGTCTGCTTTTATTGCGCTTTTCATAGTTGAACCAATACAATCAAGCGCAAGTCTGAACATTTCTAGCCACTTTGTCTTGGCACATTGATCTTGGACATTTTCAGCAAACCATGCCCTTATCGTTTAGAGTTAGACTTGGAAATTTGACCCTCAATCATTCCCAATGCCTCTTGACTTGCCTACCTTTTGTCCTCTAGACATAACCTCGACAAACCAAGCCCTTTTGAATATTCAATCTCCTCCACCTTTCCTTTTCAAGCCATCTCTCATCACTAAAGCCGTACAATGCATATCATGCGTCCCATGTAATAACCCTACAAATGTTCATGAACCAAAATTTTCAAATATAATCCGTCAAGCTTACACCTTCCTTTGAACCTCTTTTTCAGCCTTGCCTACCCTCGCTTAGGGTCCTCGTCACAAAAATTGAGTCACAAACTACTTTGTTGTACATTGTTCAAATTCTCATGGTTTCACACTCGTGAGTTCAATTTAATGTCATCGGGTTCATTCTATCCAATCACACAAAAATTAAACATCAAAGTCAAATGAAGGAGATCTAAACCAAAGATGCTATTAAAGATATCTTCATGCAATACATCTTTATTCCAGAATTTCAATTGCAAGCTAAGTTTGGGGGCTTCTATTTCAAGTGAAGAAAAACATGACCATCTTTCTGAAATGTGCACACAATCAATTTTGCCTCTCTTGTTTCCTGGATCACTTTTGCATGTAAAGTCTTCTTCAAAGAGTTTTAACACCAACATACCACAAGAGTCTAGCTCTAGGCATGCATTTCATGTTCTCTCACGCATTAAACACATTTGCATTCATTCACGCATAAATATCCAATTGCCAAGAATCTACTGAGGTCAAATTTGTGTTGCATTTTTCTAAATTCTCCACGAGTCACACTTGTTGCATGCATGGCATGAGTTCATTTGCATTTGGCGTATCATGTTCATCCCAATTCAACATTACTATTCAAGCAAAATGATGAGCACAATTCAAGGACAATAGAGTAAACCCCAACAGTTCTCAAGCTTAGAGTTGATCTACACCATGTCTCTAACAAGGTTCACAAAACTGAGCAAAGTACACACGACGACTTTCTACTCTCTTACAGTCTTACCTTGAGCATTAAAACTCAATCTGACCACACTTTGGACTATCTTGACAATACCAAGAAATCGAGATCTCAGTCCCAACAGCAGCAAAAATTGTACAACGAAAATCAAATCCATTTGTCAAGTTCAAATAGTTCATTAGACTATAGAACCAACACATTTTGCAAGAACATGTCGTCAAGAGATTGCAGTCGTCAGACTATAAAATTCAACTTCCATTCAGCAGTCGCGGGACTATAAATCCAATTCAGCAACCAATTTCAATTCAGCAGTCGTCATACTATAAAATCAAATTTTGCAGTCGCCAGACTATAAAATCCAATCTCGCAGTCGCGAGACTATAAATCCAGTTCGGCAAACAATTCAATGCAGCAGTCGCCAGACTATAAATGTTCAAGTGCAGTAGTCGAAAGACTATAAAAACAAGTGCAGCAGTCGACGGACTATAAACGGCGACTTATCCTGGATGACAACTGCGCCCATTTAGGATAACATTCTACTCTACATCAACACATTTCGGATGATAACTTTGCCCATCTGAAATGCCGAGCATTTAACAGTCGACGGACTATAAACGGCGACTTATCCTAGGTGACAACTTCGCCCATTTAGGATAACATTCTACTCTACGTCAACACATTTCAGATGATAACTTCGCCCATCTGAAATGCCGAGCATTTGGCAGTCGACGGACTATAAACGGCGACTTATCCTAGGTGACAACTTCGCCCATTTAGGATAACATCAATTCTGCGTCAACACGTTTCGGATGATAATTTCGCCCATCTGGAATGCCAAGTACCATTTTCAACGACCAAACCAATGTGAAGACCTGTTTCGAGTGATTAATACGCCCATTCAGAATAGGCAAAATTTATCAACAATGCGCGAAAGCATGTCTTGAATGACTACTTTGCCCATTCAAGATACATATTCAACACATTTCGACCGACAACTTCGCCCGTTCGAGATGGTTACCGTGTTCTTTTCTTGATGCCTTGTGTGACTTACATGAGCATTCTATGTTCATGTTTGCATCCGATTGCATTTGCATTTATTTTGTGAGAATTTATTTTTTGGGGGGAATTTAATTTTTGGGGGAAATTATTGTTAGAATTAATTCAGAAAATTATAAAATGGAAATTATTTTTTGGATTTAATTAGAAAATCAGAAATTATTTCATTTTGTGTTTCTCTCTCCTCCCTCCCTCTATGCTATGTTTGGGGAGGAGATAAAATTTATTAAATTTGTGGATTATTGTAATAAAAACAATAGAATTGTAATTTTTGACAAAAAGCAAGTAATATTTGATCAATTGGGATCAGAAAATCAGAAAATGGATTAATTGTTTTTATTAATTATGTAAAATCAGAAAAAGTCCATAATTTCAATTTTCGTTTCTCTCTCCTCCCTCCCTCTCCACTCCTCCCTCTAAACGACATCAACTTTCCCCAATTTAATTTCTCCTTTCTTCTATAATAAAAATTCGAAATCATTCATCTATCCTCCACTGCGATTTGTCGTCTAAATTCACAGCACTCCGTATTCTTGTTCCATTTTAGCACACAAATTTTATAATTTTACAACAACATTGAATAATTTAACTTCTTACCTCCATGTTGATAGTAACTACGAAAATGATCAGCAAAATTCACCTTCGCCCGATTAATGATCTTTCAGGTTTGCCGCAAATCGTCATCATCAACGACCATCCATTTCGGCCGAATCTTAAACCCCATAATAATAACTGAAGCCCAACCCAGAAACTTCATTCAAGCCTCTCTCTCTCATCTCCTGCTAAACCCTTCATAATTTTTGTCGATGATAGGTCCGATGACATTCTGACAACCATATTCAACTCCGTATATTCAAGTTTTAAACAGCTATATACCATTCCATTTTCGTCATATACCATCTCATCTCTGATGACGTTCCGACAACTATATTCACCTCAATATATTCAATCTCCAAACAACTATATACCATTCCGTTTTCGCCATATATCATTCCTTCTTTTTTCCTTCGTCCTTCTCCTTCCTCACCTACAAAACTCCATAACTATCCACCTTCAACCCGGCCCAGCAGGGCCGGCCTTTAGCATAGGCGAGCTAGGCGGCCGCCTAGGGCCCCATTTTTTTGGGCCCAATATCTGTTAATTCAGTATATGTAAAATAAAGTGTGATAAAAAAACATCTAGGTGGTTCTAGCCCAATGGTTAGTGGTTTGCAATGCAATCCCTAGGTTGTGGGTTCAAATCCTACTAGAACCAAATTTTTGGTCTTTTTTTTTTAATTATTCTAAAGGACATAGGGCCCCCTATCGAGGTTTCGCCTAGGGCCCCCAAAATCTCGGAGCCGGCCCTGCGGCCCAGCACACCACCGGCTTCGCCGGCGGAGAAAACCAAAAGACACCCTATGATGGATGAGGTGATTGATTGGGCGTGGTGAACCCGTTTGGGGTGTGGTGTTGTGAAGTGGGCGAAAAAAGGGTTTATGGTCCCACTTCCCGGTGCCGCTAAGACCCTGAACCCTTTTTCCGTGCTCGTGGTCGGGGGGAAGGAAGGTCGAAGATAGGGTAGGTGGGGGTGGTTATGGCTAGAAGTGAGAGATGAGAGAAAGAGATTGGGCAAGCATTACTCAGGTAGATATATCTCAATAATTATATAAAATACTGAGGTAATTATTATTTATTATTGAAATAAATAATAATGAGGAAATAATTAATAAAGAGGAAATAAATAAGAAATAAAGAGTAATGAGGAAATAAAGATGAATGATTTAATAAACAATAATGAAGGGATAAGAATGAGTAAAATAAGGTACAAATTACTTTAGTGGGGGAAAGTAATTCATAAGGGGGGACATGGCAAAGACAAGGATGGCCCACGATTTTTTTTTTCCTGCAGCAAGTGCAGCGCGTGTAGGCCAATCGCGGTGATTGGCCAAGAATTTCCCCTGTTTGGATATACAAACATAGAGATGCTGCAACTAAATGACCAATAATGAAGCCCAGACTTAAGGGAGACCAAAAAAAAACACGTCATTCTAACACAAAGACAAGATATGTTTCGAAATTATCCTTGAAATTAGGCCATTGTGAAGCAAAAGAATTAACCTTGGGTTGTGAAAAGGAGAAAACTTACTTATATTAAACAGTATCATTAAACAGAAATATGATGAACTTACTTATATTCCAAACAGGATCTCTAAGATAAACACAAATTAGCTTACTTAGTACAGGGATCTTCATCAACCGCAGATGGCCTAAGCCCAGCCTTACAAACTTCCTTCAATTCAATCTGCTTATCAGAGGAAGAAGCCCCTGCAATTAGAGCTGGCAAAAGGTCGTGTCTGTGTCGTGTTCGTGTCCGTGTCAAAAACAAACGTGTTGTAAAACCCTTGACACTAACGCGACCCGATTATTAAACGTGTCGATAATCCTTGACACTAACCCGACCCATTTATTAAACGTGTAACACGTTAACAACCCGCGTATAAGAAAAGTTCACAAAAATTACATTCTGTTAAGGAAAAATTGTAGAATTGAGGCTATTGTGTCTATGTAACTCATCATTAATAACAAAGACTAGTTTAAAAAAGAGTAATTTCCTCAATTAGATTATTTAAGTTTTGAATTGGACTCTATACAGCTTAAAAATTAAGGTTGTCATACGAATTGATAAGACTAGCATATCAAATACAAATAAACGGGTAAAATTCGTATTTGTTTCGTGTCAAAATTTTCAACACTAACCCAATACATTTAGGTAATCGTGTTAGACGTGTTGACCCATTTAATTAAACGGGTTGAAAACTCTCAACACTAACCCGCTATTTTTGTGTGCGGTTCGTGTCGGCTTTTGCCAGCTCTACCTGCAATAGTCATTCATAAACGTAATCAGAAGCAAGCTTCACATCAACAAACAACATCAAACTAAACTACACAGGAATTTACCAGATTCAGAGGAAGAAGCCGTCGGTAATTCCGATAAAAAACCATTACAAGACCATACACTATCACCAACGTAACGGTAGAAAAACTGCCCGTAGAAGGTCAATGACCAAATAGTGTAAAGTTAAGACTTAAGAGGGTTATATTTGAATAATAACCCGAAATACCTTGGAACGAGAGACGTAAGCTTGGAGATTCAAGCAGCAGGTTAAGCTCCAAATAGTTCACACAGACGTGAATCATGAGAAGGATGTAAATAATGCTACCCATCTGTGCGATTTCTTTTAGGTAGTCGGCGCCCTGCACCGCCACGCGGATGCCGGCCCACCCTATGCAGTACGCCACCGCGATGAGTATATGCTCCCACGCGCAGGGTCGGCTACAATGGGGCCTGAAATCATCGGATACACGTTCTTATCTTGCCAAACTTAGTTTGTTTGTTTGATTAGTAAATCATCTTTAATATTATACGTGTAGTTTTTTCGAGGTAGAAATAATTGTGTAGTTGATGTACAATACATGGGTAGTATATGTGCAATATATGCCGTTTTATAATTAAGTATTTGTTTGGTAATAGTTTTTCAAGCGCCTAATTTTACTAGTCGTACAGGGCCCTCTAAACTATTGTAACACCTCAAAATCGTTACCTTAGACCCAAAAAAGTGTTATAATAGACCTAAGGTAACGCTAAGAGGCGCTGCAAATGTTGGCGCTGCCTTAGGTCTAACGTAACGCGTTTTGATACCTATTGTAACGCATATGCATTTTAATGTTATAGGTGTTACCTTAGCTCATATCACTGTTGCAATAGGTACCCTTAAAAGCAACAAAGCTAAGGGAACGCTTTAGCTATCAAATGCAATGAATTCCAAGCTAATGCAACGCATGAGCGTGATGCTATATCGCGGAAAATGGTCGGATTCGCAATAATAATAATAATAATAATAATAATAATAATAATAATAATAATAAGGCTATGTAGGATTCGAACCCACACATTTTGTGCAAAATTGCACATAGCTCTACCGTTAAGCTAATAGCCTCCTTATAATATATATAAACATTATTAGAGTCACTACAATCAATTAATAAGTATGTAGTAATAATAATATCGGCAAAACTAAAAAAATAATATCGGCAAAACTAAAGTGTGGTAGTCCGAAATTATGCGATACAAGAATTGAGAGTGGTAGGAGTATATGGCGGTTAAACATGTAATAGTAATACAGTTAAATGATATAGGTGTTTCGCAGTGAACCTGATTAATGACCTCCTCAGGGACTTCAAATTCACGCTCCAAAAATTTCACTTCGGCTTACAATGACCTCCCCATCAGCTGTAAATTTCATGAGGAACCTACCACTGAAATTGAAACTATTTTTCAGAGCCTGTCAAATGTTTGGCATTGGAGGCATAAGTCTGCCACAAGATAAATAGGTAGAGATAGTTAACAATGAAACATACTCTAAACAAACAAAGTATTGTGTCAAACTTTGCCATAAGTTACTCGTGAATGTAGAGTAGGAATGAAAACGATATTTTCTTTCTGTTTTACCTAGAGCTTTTCTGGATCAGTAGAAAGAAACATGAATCTGATGCCACCAGGTATTCAACCCTCTTTAAGTTTATTGGAGTACACCCTCATGAAAGCAGAACAACCAAGAGAGATAAAATCAACTCTGGATAACTGATCAACATAGCAAGTTAGAAGCAATTACTATTACTTTGAGCAAGTTATGTCGGAAGAACCTGAATCTACTTGCTTTTGAGCCTTGAAATGCATTCAATAATCCATAACATAGTGTGAGATAGACGTGTGGACAAACATAAGAAGGCTGAGCCAGATGAACAAATAGATTTCAAAAACACTTCAACCATTAATGTTTCTCAAGTGCCTCACAGGCCTCAAAATAACAGTAATTTCAAGTATACAACTCACACAACATTGGATCGCCAGATAAAATAATTCATACATAGTAATTATTTAAAACTAAATAAATCAAACTAAAGACTTTATGAATCTACTTCGACTCGTACGCAGATTCCACATTCATAAGATGTCTGAAAGTTTTCAGTTTCCTCCAACAAGCCAAGTAGAACCTTAGCATAACCATAAATCATTACATAAAGACTAAGGATTAATACAAAAATCAAACCTGAAAAGCATAAAAGCATAACATACCTTAACTTGTAATAGTAGAAGCATATATGGGCATCCAAACTTGAACCTATAGAGATTGGTAAAATGAAGTGAATGTATAGCAAGTGAAGGTTGGTCGACAAGAAGTGCATAGACGCAACTTCTTATACTCCGTAGTATCAAACCTCATCAAAATCACAATTGGCCCAGTCTTTCGTACAAAATGGAAGCAAAATCTTCGACTAAATATATTGTGTAGTATCTACTAAAGAGTACTAAAAATAGACCTAAATTTTAACTCTCAATCTAAGGTTAGTCAGCCACAATTTGGACTAGTCTCATTACTGAGGCAAAAATCTTTAAGTCATAACAATGAACAATCACCCCTTCAAAAGTCAAAGTTGCACATATATGAAAAGTGACTTAGCCAAACCAATCACCAAACAAGACAATTAACTAAAACAACCACAACCTCAATGGCCTAAAAAAGATGATAACAACGATTACTGATAGATTTTTGCTAATCAAGTAGACGTAATTACTAATTAGTGACTTGGCTCGGTTGTACTGTTTATCGCTCCACTACAACACTATAACATGCCCACACCCCTTTATGGAGCATCAAGATCTTTCTTTGTATGTTCTTTTTTATTGTTAGCTAGTGTTTGTTTTAAAGTACTCTTATATATATTCAATTAGGCGAAAGAATAAAGGCACAAAGCAACTTAAGCAATTGATGCCTAAGCATGAATCAAAAGCAAAGAAACATGATCCCTTAAGAAAGAGCACGCATTGCATAAAAAACAGAGAAAGATAGCCATGGTTCCATATATCTTGATCTAAGTACAACATAGCCAAACAATGAAATTAACAAATTCTATTACTGAACTATTTTTTAGAAACACCAACCAGCTTTGTTCTCCAATCAATCAGAAATTGGCAATTATTGCGCTATCAAACAGATTTCAACATTCCACGCCCCCTTCCCCCCACCCACTGCTCCAACCATTCTCGCTCCCCCGCCAGTTTACATATTCGAGCCCTCTTCCCATCAAAAACCCTCATTTGAAAAATTGAAAGATAATTTTTTTTTTCCAGTATAATTCGGATACAGCTTAATTGCAATAAAACCCTAATTTGTGATTTTCCCCCAAATTATAAAACCTAACTATTTCAATTAAACATGAAACCACTAACAATCTTTCAATTAATTCAATCAATAAAAAGAAATCTTTACAAAAAGGGAGAAACTACACCAACCTTCATGTAAAAGGGTAAGACGCTCATGGCAACGTTCGTGGTATAGATGAAATGATCGAGTTCGAATAAGTTGAGTTTGATCGTGAATGCCCGCAAATGATAAGGACGTGGCGGCAGTGGATCGGTGGCGGCGGGTGGTGCTGGCGGTGAGGTTGGGCTAAGAGACGATTGATGAAAGGGGAAAGTATGAAAGAGAGATGAGAGAGAGAGAGAGAGAATGAAAATGCCTGCCCAACGAAATGCGCGAGCAATATCTTTGTCCTCTAATTTCTATTTTATTTTTTCGTTTTTTTATGGTGGGGGCGTTGCAATAGGTATAGCAAGTGTAACGTTGGCGGTCTAACGTAACACTTATCGCTTGTAGCGTTGCATTAGACCCTCATTAAAGATACATGTTTGAAGATCATTACAATATGTAGGCAAAGGCGACGGTTCAACATGAACCGTTACATTTGATGTGTTGCAATAGGCCCTTTTTGTGGTAGTGAAGGCCCTGCCCACGCGAGTCTGTGGGAGTCCATTACTCTCTTGAATCGTTCTATGCAATTGTTAATAATCCTGAAAAAGTAGGCCCGATTAGCCATCGAAGGGAGGGAGAGAAGAGGAGGAGCAGAAGGAGAGTATGAGTGAGGGCAAATGCAATGGCGTCAAATAAGAACGAAAAAAAGAGGGAAAGTGTGAGTGTGGGGGAGGGAGTGTGAACAGAGATGAAAGAGGGAGAGAAAAGGAGAAAAAAAGTGGGCCAAGAAAAAAAGTGGACCAAGGAATCTTTCCTCCTTTCCATCTAACTAGTTTGATGGCCCGTGCAACGCCTGGGCTATTTAGGTTTATCGCAAATTATATCGTGCACCAAGGTGCACGATAAGTATGGTGCACCTCCTCACAATAGAGGAGTAGGGGACTACACTTAAATAAATTTAAATTATTTTAAGTGTGGTCCCTACTCCTGTATTGTGAGGAGTTGCACCATACTCATTGTGCACCTTGGTGCATGGTATAAGCATTGTATGTTTATATGTTAACATTATGTATATGAAATTTTTATTTAAAACCTAAAATCTCATTTCAAACACCCGTGGGATATTTGTAATGTAATCAGTGGCGGATCTTGGGTGTCGTGGGCCGGGGCCTGGCCCCCCTCGATTTTGAGATATTAGTATTTTGTTGCATAAAAGTAGCACAGAAACTGCTTTGGCTTAGTGGTTTGGCCCCTTGAATTTATTCTTGATGACCAAGAGGTCTTGGGTTCAAAACCTGGCCCCCCTCTTTTTTTTACCCAAGTTCCGCCACTAAATGTAATTAGATGGAAAGTCACCTTTAAACACTTAAAGTCATGTTTCGAACACCCGACGGATATTTGTAATGTAATTAGATAAAAGTCGCCTTTAAAAAATCTAAAATCATGTTTCGAACACTCTTGGAATATTTGTAATGTAATTAGATGGAAAGTCACATTTCAAATCCTAAAATCCCGTTTCGAACATACACCCGTGGGATATTTGTAATGTAATTAGATGGAAAGTTAACTTTCAAAATCTAAAAACTCATTTCGAACACCCGTAGGATATTTGTAATGTCATTGCATGGAAAATCACCTTTCAAAACTTAAAATCCTATTTTGTACACCTGTGGATATTTGTAATGTAATTAGAGGAAAAGTCACCTTTCAAAAGTCAAAGTCTCATTTTGAAACACCCGTGGGATATTTGATCAAATTGCTATAAATCAAAGTAATTACTATATTACATACGGAGTACTCTGTAACTATTTTCCATAAATCAAGTAATAATATTATTTTGTTAGAATAATATTAGCATACTAGATGTAAGCCCGTGCGTTGCACGGGTCTCTTAAAAGATGATATCCTATTATGATGATATAATCCAACCGAGAAACATTAGAACCTTGATATAGGAACTATCACTGATCAATGCTCTGGTGATTAACTGATTATACATAAATAAATAAAAAATAAAAAATAAAAACTTATTAGTTTATGGAAACATATGTTGATTTTTTTTCCAAAGGACTTTGTTTACTCTTTTAGTGCTCCAATTATTATACATGTTAATTAAGCGAATAAGAGTAGTAACGACTAAAAAAGTCATTAAGTCAACCTATATATGTAGTGGACATGCACTTAATATATAATAATATGACAGTCATCATCTACATAGCCTAATATGATCAATTATACTTCTATTAATGCATGTAGTAAAAGCCTGATACAATTAGCATGGATGAATGATTCGCGTTCTTTTCGCTTAGGATAGTTATTCAATTCTTTGACATAAGGATTACAATAGCTATTAGTGTCATGTTCTCACCTAGGATAATGATATGGTCACATAAGGTAAGAGAACGATATGTTGAAGTATACAGTTGTTATATCGTGGTTCCCGGACCACAAACAACACTGTGGTCCGGGCCACGTGTCATCATATTATTAGTTGTTAATTTTTTTTTTTTTTTTTCTGTTTTCCTCAAACAAATAATACCCCACATTTTTCTCTCTCCTCTCCCATCACATCCCAACCCCCACACCCATCCGAGCAGACCCCCGGCCAGCGATCCACCATATACCCACCCACCACGATAAGATAACCATCACAAATTCCCAACCCCGAAAACCACACACATACAAATTGACATGAAAATGCTAACCTTCTCCTTGCCGCCGCGAGACACTCCCTAACAACCTAAGGACAACCAGTGAACCACCACCATTGAAACAAAACAAAAAAAAACACAGAAAAATTATAAGACACCATTGAAATCCATGGACATTATGAGAGATATCCATGGATATTGCAAGTTAAGATCATGGATATCCAAACTACAATCCATGGATCTTATTATGATTATCCTTATATTTTCTCAAATTTTAAAATTGAAAACAAAAACAAATTTCAAAGAAATGAAAATTTGAATCCTCTCAATCAAGCTTCATCGATGAAATTAGTCATGAATTTATTTTTGATTTAGAATCATGGATGTATCTAATTAATGAAGATCCATGGTACATACCATAAAAATCCATGTAGCATACTATTAAGATCCATGACACAAAAGCTTGAAATCCATGGCTCATGTATCGGAGGTGGAGGTGGGTGATGATGAAAGACGGTTGGCGGCGCCGGCGACTGGTCGAGGTTAGGAGCAGAGGGAGAGGGGGGGGGGGAAGAAGGAAGGAGGAGAGAGAGAGAGAGAGAGAGAAGAGATTGAAGCATGCGCGTGAATAACAGAGATAGGGGAAGGAAATTAAAAAAAAAAAAAAAAAAAAAACACAAATTTACAGAAGTGCCCCTCGGACCACGATGCGTACTATGGTCCGGGGACCACAGTATTATTATCCTGTATTATCCTGGCCTACAATGCATGGACTGTAAACTAAATACTCCATATCATAATTATGTAGTTTATTTTTACTATAAATTCAAATTTAATAATAAGATTTTTTCTTCTAACTATGCATGCATATTAACTAATTAGGTGTGTCAAACTGTCAATCATCTTCGTCCAATTTTTCTTTTTACTAAAACTATAAATTAAAATCACTACAAACTTCCCTATATTGACGTAGGATCCAAATTGAAAACCGTAAGAAAAGCAAGAACAATTTCTACCCTTGCATTCTTTTTAGTCGTCAATACAATATTCAAGCATATACTTCACGTCCAAAAAAAAATCAATCCAATCCAAAATTCTAATAAAACAAAGAATAATGTTTAAACTTGTCAATCAATACTTTAGCAGCTTATTATAGCCAGCCGGGTATATATGATCAAGCATTATGATTGTGAATTTTGATTTGGGACTTCAACTATTTATAGCTGGCTGATTGTGTATAACTTCGATTAGCATTAGAATTATGATAGAGCAAAATTAGGAAAATATACCATAATGATAGATTAGTTATATTATTTGTCAGTATAACTTCGATTAGGATTAGAAATATGATGAAATATACCATAATGATATATTGATTATATAATTTGTCAAAAGCTAATATAATTAAAATTATATTCAACAGTCCATAAGAAACCGGACTCTCTAATATCACTCGGTCGTTGTGAGAGCTCAAAAAAAGCCTCAAATAATAATATATATTGATAGTATCAACCATAATATTAATTTAGTATATTATTTATGACACTAACTATAATGAATCTTTTATATTTATTTATTTTGACCTATTATATAATATTTTTTATTAACCGATCAAAGATGTGCAAGTGTCCGCGTGGGAATTGAGCGGGTTCAGGATTAAATATATATATTAGATTGTTCTGTGTGACTGTGTGAGTGAGGGTAGGGATGTAAATGGATCGGGTTCGGATCGGGTGGACCTTCACCTGATCCATCACCCGTTTATCATCCATCCACCCGATCCATCCATCACCCGAACCCGAACCATCCATCACCCATGAAACAATTTAACTAATATCATTAAGCTACTTATACAAATAATTGGATTAAAAAAATAAATAAATAAGTTAAACGGGTGGGTAACGGATAATTTTTTTTTCACTAGAACCCGATTCACCCGAATTGGATAGTTGGATGCATAAATAATTATGTTATTTATGTTTTTTTCTCAAAATATTCTTTGTATAAACAATTTATAAAATGGAGTTCTTCCACGGTGGGATCAAGTTCTTCTTTTTTGGGATTGATGAAAAATGACATTTCGACCCCACACAGCCACCCCTTTTGTTTGAGTCTCATGAATCATTACATGAGGCAAATACTGTCAGTACCGACTGCTGATTCTCTATGGAAGACTTGTGGAAGAAGATATCTTTAGCATACCAACTACCTTAACCCATTAAATAATCCAATATTTTTGAAATCAACAGAGATGTGACAAAATCAATACTGTAACCTTTTTTTTCCAATTTTCATAATCCGATATTAATCCTTTTCATCAACCCAAGACACAAAATCTTCCAATATATGCCTCACACGTGTCAGATGTTCATGTAAAAGTGGTGTGGCCAATGTGAAATATATTTTGTACAATGAAAAAGTACTTTAAACGCTAATCACAACTCATTAGGACACACGAACAATTAAGGACTCGTTTGGATAGCATAGGAATTAAATTCCTATAGGAAATAGAATTTCCCGGGAAATGAATTCGTATGGTAAATTCCCGGGAATATGCTTTAGATCGTTTGGGTACCATTTAGGAACATAGAATTCCTTCGAATTCATTTCCTATGTCTTGTTTGGTTACCATACAAAAATTCATTTGCTAGTTATTAAAATGACTAACTTACCCTCTATTTATGTAGCTAAATAAATATAAATAACCAACTAAAGGGTAAGTAATTGATACATTTTATGCCATATGAATTGTGAATGACCATGGGGGGGCTAGGTAATTGATTCCTATGCTTCATAGGAATTAGAAATTCCCAAGAAATTTCCAATTCCTCCACTTCTACAACAAATGGGTTATCCAAACAACTCCACAAAAACCCAATTCCTAGGAAAACGAAATGCATATGGATTTGAAGGGCATCCAAACGACCCCTAAGTAAAACTTAAATAACAAGTGTATATAATATTCTTTAATAGTTTAAGACATATTTGGGTAGCTGAAACTTGAAGTGAATAGCTAGGTGAATTTCAATAGTGAATAATTACTCGCAAACTACTACTCCGTATTTGCAACCGCCCGAAATAATAGGCACAATCGACATGAGAAAATGGATGGGTACAACTATTTTGATTCTAGTTGCTAAATAATCACACACAACTTTTACATGCGTCGTACTAATGATGTGTGGCTAAATTAAAAGAATCTGACCTATATTGTGGCAAAATACGATAACCTTACTTCTTGTACGATGTGGGACAATCTCTAATGGCATAAAACAAAAAGAGTACTAAAAACTAGTCCCACATTATTGAAACATGATGAAGTGGAATATATAATTCTTCTACTAAAAAATCATACACTAGGATATTTATTAGAGAAGTGGTTAAATAGGTGAAAGGAGATGCATTTTCCTTAAATTATATGTTACTAATTTTCCTAATTTCAATCCAATTTTTTTAGTTCCCACAACGATTGAAAGATTCTATGTTTGTACGTATATTAATTTTCTATTTTCTATGTCTTAACTCTTCTTATAATACAAGTTTCATAACTAAATACTCATATGGTATTCGTATCATAAAATGTCAATTTAGAATAACATTTATCTATTTGTAATATATTATTTTAGGAAAATGTAGAGAGGGGAAGGGAGGACAAAAACATAAAAGAAAGGTTAGGGTAGTCGATGTTAGAATAATTGAAACCAAAATATAGTAAAAACAAAGTCAAAGATGGTGTTTCGTTGGGAAAAACATATAAAGGTAGTATATTGTAAGAAAATTTTATTCAAAAAATAGTCTATTTAATTATTCACGAGAATGAAATTTACTACCTCTTTGACCCATTTTAAAAGGTATTTGCATTCAAATGTTTGTGTACATGGTACCCACAATGTTTGATTTTTGTGATCATAATGCTATTTTGCTAATTTTTTTATAAGAACTATTAGCAATAAGAGTTAACTATAAACTTAGTATCATGGTTCACAAAAATGAAATCTCAAAGATATCGACACTAAAACGTAGAACTCATGAGAAAACTAAAACCACAAGGATACCGTGTGAATGTTTATAATTATTAATTTAAGATAGTGTTTTGGAATAAATTTTTAATTTGGTTTCAATTTGTTTATTGGAGGGTGCGTTGCCAATTTAAAGTCGTACAATTAAAGACAAATATTTTATTTTGGATTATAGTATTTGTTTTTTTGTATTTTCAATTATGTATCCGAAAAGGCAAAAATTATGGTACATATTATACACGAACTGAAAATGTGGAGCTCTAGAGAAATATAAAAACACAAGGATATCATGTGAATATTTCCAATAAATAAGTAATGATATCTTTTATTCAAAGAGATTAAGTAATATATACAACAATATTTAAGGTTGTGTTTTTGGATAAAAGTATAATTGTAGTGACATTAAAGTGTGCTGGTTTGAGAGTGTAAGTTTTGTTTTTTTTGGTAAAATGAGCCATATGAAAAATAATTATCTGCATAGGTTAAATAAAATACAAGTAATAGTTCTTATATGATAATGGTCAAATATTTATCAGTTCAACTTTATCATCATAATTGTATATCGTCATTAAGAGACTCGTGCAACGCACGCGTTTATTTCTAGTTAATTTTAAGGGAAGCATAGATTACGGGCAATTGCGCAAACTGGACATTTGACAAGTTCATGTTAGCTTATGAAGTAATGGTGAAATCATTTAGCTCCATTTTAACTCAATTCATATGGGAACCCCTTAAAATTCAGAGTAACTCTAATTCGTATGCGGTTCTAGAATTTTTCACTGGTTCATGAATAGGAATAAGATGTGAGGAGAAGACACATAAGTTATATCTCTCATCGAGCAAACTCAATTGGTAGCCCGTAGATATCTCCTTCCGGTAATTTCTTAGACTGAAGTGGCCATCTCAAAATGTTGTTACTAAACAATACGAGTAGACTATACGTTTCAAATGACCTATTAATATATCTATGATTTTCTCGTGGAATAGTTAAATTGTGTTATTTATTATAAAGTCGCATTTTCTCGAGGATTACTAAAATCGTACTTAAGCCCTGTTTGATAGGACTTATTCTCAGATGAATTCAGATCAGTTCAGAATCATTCAAATCAGATTAGAGTCATTCAAATCAGATCATATCAGATCAGAGTCCATTTAGATCTGATCAGATTAGATCAGAAATGTTCAAATAACTATCTATGTATTTGGTCCATAATTGATACTAATTCGTTGAAATTCAATCAAATTTTCAACCAATTCAGATCAGAATCATTCAGATCAGATCAGAATCATTCACAGATCAGATCAGAATCATTCACAGATCAGAATCATGCGGTAATATCAAACAAGGTCTTAATCGGTAAATCTATTAGAAAGTCGCATTTACGGCGTTTTTGACTCCTTTCGCAAAAAATAAAAATAAAGCCTGGCAGGCATTCTAGCAAACACAAGAGAGGAGCTTCTTGAATACTCCAATTTTACAAGCAAATCGAATCTCAACCTCGACATCTCAGAAATATTAACTTGACATGCTCTGTTTGGATGGAAGCTTAAGATTAAAGCTTCTAGTTAATTGACTGTTCGTTCGACAAAGAATTCAACAAAAGCGAGGTCTTGGAATTATTTACTTGAATTATTTACAAGGTATTTCATCTTTTATTTTTTCGTTGACAATTTTGGTATATAATAATAGCTCTAAAGTTTCAATCTTTACAATGTCTTCTCATAGTTAAATTGGGGTTTTAGGGTTTTATAACTCAAACTCGAATACCCAATTCATTCAATTGTTTTAATTTAGTTTAATATTTGCAATTTTCTTGGTGGGTATAGCAAACTGTGTCGTATGTTGAGTTTATATGCTTTTTTATGCCTGAAGTTTGTGTTAATTTGCTATTTGAATCATGATTTTGGGTTTTTTTTTTTTACTGGTAGGGGTAATTTTCCTATAATTACAGAGGTAGTAACAAAGTTTTAATCTCTAAACTTTGGTCAAGTTGTGAACTTGGTGAAGATGGATTGAGCTGTTGTTTGCTTTATCTGAAGAAAACATTTCGAATTTGCTTCTGGTGTACTGTGTGGAATTTTTCGGATAGGCGAAAGCTTATTATCTCTTAGGACTGTTTCTGTTGGATATGATTGGAGTTTTACCTGTTTATAATCAATCTAGAGTGAGTTTTGAGGGTGGAAGAACCACAGGCGTTACCAGACTTCATGGTTTGGCGAATATTGATTGTTGTTCATGTTCTTTCGTTTTTGGGGGAAAGATGCTGCATTTGGTTTTGGTCTACTCTATAGAAGCAGAAGTTTGATGAATGTGACATTGCGAGAACTTCTGTCTTCCAGTTCTTCATTACCTCTTTTTTAGCATGGAAGTAGAGAGCTGAGCACATATCTACTGTAGGACCTAAGATGAGAGCCTGGTCAGTAAAACCTGTATATGTCTGTTGGCGGTGTGTGTTTGGGCCACTGCACTGATGAGCTATTATGTATGGAGAGAATTTTCACATTATGTGCTTATTCTGCCACCCTGTGGAGCGTCTAATGTAAAAGTTACCCAAATTCAAGTCTTCTCGTGTCCATATTTGATACTATATGATACAAGGGCTTGTTATGAGGGTAAGATAGATGTGCACATGAAAGAAACTCCAGCTTGTCGTCATTGATTCTCGATCTAAAGGTTCAATTTATCAAGCTGCTCAACAGTTCTAAATTTCTAATAGTGCTTACATTTGGGCCATTTGGCTTTAAATCGCATTATTCAGCGTCAAGGGATCGCGGTGCTTTTTCTATGGGACTGGTGGAGGGTGGTTTGAGCTTGATAGTAGTGCTGGTCTGATGTTAGCTCAAGAAAGTCTTGCCTACATAAGGCTACTGTGTGTGTCTCTGAAAGTGGTCGTTATTTTGAAATGGCCATCAGGTTTAGATTCATACTAGTCTAGTAGTCTGTGCTTGCTGAACTATCGTTTTAACATCCCGACCTCATAATTTAACTTGCCGAGGTCTTTCACATGTATTGCTCGAATACGTCATGAAGCTCATGGTTTTCCCTTCGGATGCAAATATTACCTAGACTTACACTCTCTAAGAATCTCCCTTTCTTCATTAAGGCTTCAGAATTCCCTATGCTACCTGCCCTTTACGAGTCTTTTAGTTCAGCAAATTTGTCGCTAGTCACAATCTATACCCTAAACGGATATCTATAGGGTGTTTTCGAGAGAGACTCACTAAACTGTGTAATGGTTTTATATTTGTGATTCCCTTTCGTTTTAGTATCCTATTGGGAATTACACCTTCGCCTTTAACAGTGTTATTATGCATATAATTCTTTCTGTTCCCTGTCTTCCACATGTATTGCTCACTTGCCTAGGTCTTCCACATAAATTACACTTGCCTAGGTCTTCCACATGCATTGCTCGAATTACTTCTTGAAGCTCATGGTTTTCTCTTTGGATGCAAATATTATGTGGATTTACAATCTAAGTTTCTTCCTTTCTTCATTAAGGCTTCAGAATTCCGAATGCTCCCTGCCCTTTAACAGTCTTTTAGTACAGTTAATCTGTCACTAGTCACAATCTACACCCTGAATATCAATACGGAGTTTTCGAGAGATACTCACAAAACTGGGTTATGGTTTTACATTAGTGAGTCCCTTTCGTTTCAGTATCCTATTGGGAAGTACATCTCTGCCTTTATCCTTGTTATCATGCATATGCTTTCTTTCTGTTCCCTGTCACCATCCTCTTCATCAGTGCTATGTAAAATCGCACTTTCTTCTCTTGCTTTACTCTTTTCCTGAAGCTTTTATTGATGAACTTATTTGTGTCTGCAATAACAGTTTAGCAATTTCTATGTATGCTACTCTGGTCTATGGTTCATATCTCGGTCACAACATTGCAATGCACCTATGTTGATGTATATCCACACTCCAATTTTCACATGCTGACGATATTCAAACCTAGTTTCATGTTTTTAAATTTTCATTTGGGTTGCTAATTTTAGAAGTTAATTATTGTGTGCTGGGCTTTCTAACAACGTTTTCTAGTTATTTCTGAGCACATATAGTGGGATTTCTGGATTGACTGAGAAGAACACAAGAGGATAGAATCCACAGTTTTTTTTTTTTTTTTTTGTTTTTTTTTTGTTTTGTTTTGTTTTGTTTTGTGATGAAATCTAAGAACTTAATAAATGAGAAACAAAATACAAAGGCAAAGGGAGATGGTAACAGTTTGTTCTGAATCGTATTACACTATTGCTTATGGTCACTTCTATGACTTTGCTAATATTTAGCAGAAGTACGTTTCCCTTTTAAAGGGGTGTTAATTTGTTAAACTACAAAACCACAGGTTTAAATTGACTTGGATCTAGTTAGTCTTGAGTGAACTGCTCATCAACCATGTTCCGTATCTTAACTGAGCTCATCATTGGGCTGATAAGTAGGTCTACTATAATGAAGCTGAGCTAAACAAAAGAATCTCTTGAATGCTATGTATCTATCACTTGGGGTTTTCAAATGTAAAGTACATCTATTGTAGTTGAGTTGAAATGTTGACTTCCCCTAATATAGGGCCATTTTTATAGGACTCCGAAAGGCACAAGGTATTCTTGATTTGATTGCCATTTGGCCCATTTCCAATGGTTCCAAAGACTCGCTATTATTTGGCTTTGGAATATAATGAACTAAAGCAAAATGGCTCAATAAAATGTTTGCAGGTCTTGTATTGTGCAGTAGCAATGGTCGTTTTGGTTGTTGGTGCAATTTTCATTATGCCCATCCGTGAGCATCCTCTCTATGTTTTCAACATAGGGGTAAGACTTGTGTATACTCCACCGTTACCTTGCCATTGGCGGTAGCCTTTGAGCCATTAGGGTAATACTGTTGAAAGGTTACGAGGTTTTTGTATCTAAATTAAAATACTAATACTAGATAAGTGTGCTATTTTCAAGTTTTTGCCAGAAACCAAACAATTAATGACGTCAAATTTGTAATAGCTAATTAGCTATTAGGAACTGGTGGAAGAAGTGTAGCAAATGAAAAATAGTCTTGCCATATCTGTTGATGTCCATAGGATTTTTGAACCAGATGGTGCAAAATTTACAACTTTGGTGATGGCTGTATTCGACTAGATGCTGTGACGTTCTGTTGAAGTTAGGGATTGATTTTTGCTGATGTCAGTATCTATAGTCAACTCCTCTAGGCTGGATAATGTACTCCTTTTACTTAGTTGAACCTTGTGAGAGGCATGGTCTGTTCATTTGGATATTGAGGTTCATTTGTCCTAACTAAGTGTAGGATGTAGCATCTGGAAAGGTTCGAGTTGTTGTTCACTTGTCCTGCCAGCATATCTAATGATATTAGTAGTTGTCTGATTCATAGAGCTGCCATTGTAAAATTGTATCTGCGTTATTATTAATGTCGTATATGTTTCTGTTTCAGTATTTGAGTTTCATTGAGGTTTCAAAATGTTGAGAGGAAGAAAGACCGTGGGCAAGGGAGAGGCTATCACTGCTCACTACGCTTTTGGTCCAAATGAAGATGACATAATTATAAAGCACAGGCTTCTCACACGAACAACAACAACAAGGGGTGAACCTCCTTTAAAGAAGCTACAGAAGAAATTCACATCCTTAGTCGTGGAGGTTGAGAAGGATGCTGACAATTACAACGATTGTGAGAGACTAGCAAAAGCCTTTCTACAGGAGCTTACAACTTTTGAGATTCCACTTCTGAAGAGCAAAGCAGTTGTCGATGCTAACCTTAGGGAAAAGGTATATTTCAATGAGTTGAAGGATGAGATAAATAGCCAGATTCTTCAAGTTCAGGGTGAAATCGAAGATCTAAAGAGACAACTTGAAGCTAGTAAAATCGAAAGACAACACAAGGAGGAATGTGAGACCATAAGAAAATTGATCGCCACGCAACCCCCCAGATCAGAAACAGAGAAGATGATTGCAGAACTCGAGAAAGAGATAGCTGCCCTAGAAGCAGAAGATACAGCTACTTCAAGGCTGCTGGAGCTTCGCAAGAAACAGTTTGCCCTTCTGTTGCATGTGGTAAGCTATAGCTTCCGCCATGCTGCTCTATTCACTAGCTATTCCTACAACTAAACTGTACCAATACTCTAAAAAAAGACTAACGATTCTCGAGGCTTTATGATAGCTCCCTCCATCTGATGGAAAATAATGAATGCTGTTTCAAACACGACTTTGATTGACTGTTTTTGTATAGGTGGACGAGTTGCAGGCTACAATAGAGGATGAGCAGAGGAGCATGATTGAAGAGATGAAAAGTTCTTCTGAAGAGCAGAAGATTGGTACTGAAAATCCAGGCGGGAGCGCAGATGCCATGACCATTGATTAACAAGCTAGTCTGTTTGTGCTGTCCATGGATATGTAAACAGGTCGATGCTGCGATCAGGCAACCTTCCTGATACTGCTGTGCTTAAATGAAGCAACATCTTGTAGAACAATGTGAACAGAGAAGCAATTTAATTACTTGCTTCCTCCCTGTTGTAGAATTATTATCTTTCTGATGATTAGTCGTTATCCCGAAACACATTCCAACGATACCTTGTTTTAGTTCAGTACCTCATCCGAAGTCCGAGAGAGCCACAGATGGATCTGATCTGCTGAAAACCTAAGTAGTATAAACTAGTCGGAGGATGTTTTCATGGTGAAATTAAGTGATGGGTAGGCTACTGTGTGCACAACTCCTGATAGCTGATCCAAAGACAATTACTTTCAATTTTCTTTGCTTGAATTTGTTTGGTGAAAACTTAAAATGGTCAATCTCAATAGTCTTCTGTTCTTGTCCAATAACATCTCAAGTATAATTACTGGATAAATCAATCAACAAACACTTATTACACTTCCTTACAATATTTTTACTTTGAGGTTTGTTTCGAGTATAAACGATATACCCGTAGTCTATTTTATGCGGGACACGAAAAAAAATAGTACCAGTGACTAGAGAATTCCAATATGAAGGTGCATCGACTTGAGATTGAAAAAAAGACGTGGCTTATGACCCGATAAAGTTGATTGGCATCGTGGTAATCGGTTTTCTGGATTAATTGATACGATATCTGCGACCTGAGGTCAAATAGACAAAACAAGTCAAAGCAAACAGAATCAACACAAAAGCAACATTCAAACAGCATCCCACATCTCCTTCTTCCTCCTACAGACAATAGCGTATCAATTACGCTCAGTTTTGCAGTGATAACCCAACGCCGGTATGTTTACTCTATCCTCTCAATCTTCTTGATAGTTTAAAGCTTTCTAATCTCCTTATTCTCTAAGTTCATGATTCTCACAACGCTGAATCAGGGTTTAGGGTTTTATGATTTTCAATTTTCAATTTTTTTTTACCCTTCGTTTGTATGGGTTTCTGCTGATTCTTGCTTTCTATACTTATATTAGATGCTTGTATTACAAGTTCCAATTTTGAATTGATTATTGCTCTTGAATTGGGTGTGTATTCTTTTTCATGAATTCTTTTTTTTGGGTGATGAAGAGGGGCAGATTGAAATCTAATTTAGTGGAAGAATAATTGTGAAATTACGCGGGCCTGGGCCACACCCGTAAGGAGAAGAGAGAGTCCACATTATAAGTCCAAGGAGGTTCCTTCCTAAAACCAATTGGCTATAGGAGGAGTAACTCCTTGGTTTATAAGGTAGACAAATCTCTTCTCATTTTCCAATGTGGGACACTCATATGTGGAGTATTTTGGGTGTCACTTCAACAATAATAAAAGAAAGGTGAGAAATTGATGTGGGATTTCTGTTTAAAGGGTCATTTAGTTGTGGGTTTGAGCTGAGATTTCAGCTTTGTATTTGATTGTTGCATTTTAAAGCTGTTTATACGCTAAATTGAGCAATGATTACTGATTAGAGTCGAAATCGACTTCAATGGTAGCGTGATAATTGTGATTCCTGTGGACTGTTTGCTCCTCTGTGAGGTCAGTTAGGTTCTCTTGATCAGTTTTTGACATGATGTGTTTCGGAATATTATCGAGTTTCTGCTTGTTTTTCTCTTGGACTATCGTCATGGAGAGAAATAGAAGATGGGGGGATAAAGTTGTGGTTTCTGTCCCTTTCGTTTTAGTGGGAGGGAGATAGGCAGGACCGGGCGTTGTGGGGTACTGAGGTTGCTTAATATGATAAATTGATAAGTAGAAAATGGATATTCATTTCAAGTTTGAGAAACATAAGAGATCGATATATGTATCCTAGATATAAATGCAATTCTCCTTGCAATTTTTATTATGGGTGAGCGGAAATAGTCTCTTTGTGTTTTGAACATAAGGCCTAAAGGTGAAGTTGTGTACATCTAACCCGCCTTTACCTCAAGATAGCTAGAAGCCTTAGATGCGCACTTGGGTAAGGTTGTTAAAGCTTCGCTTAGTGTCCTTCGTTGATGAATGGTGTGTCGTTTGGGATTTTGCTGTCATTTTTCCTTTTTGGTCTCTTTGTAGTTAGGTATCATTTGGCTGGTGTTTTTCTTATGTGCCACGGTGAGCCGTCATTATTTGCAAAATTCGGCCAGAGACCCTAGACTTCTTTTGTACGGACTTCCAAAATGTGAGACTTACTCTGACTTCACAACAATGGCCATAACTAAGAATCACTACATCGGGATATTAGTGTAGAAGCAAAGTTGCTGAAATCACTATAACATCTTGCAATTCGTTGTCCATGGATTTTGGTTCTCAGCCATGAGGAAGGGTGAATTTTGTTATTTCCGAAATTTCTTCTTACTAATTGACATGCTACAGACGCTCTGCAACTAAATGGTGTTCATGAATTTGCTGTATGTAAATCATCAAACATGTCACTGAAGTTTTGGTGTAGTCAATAAATTACTAGTATGTGTTTAATGTTAGCTTAAACATGCTTAAACATACTAGTTTCCAGTGTTTGTCTGACTGAATCTTCTTCTTGCATTTCAGCTTAAGAACTTAAGTACATATCCATCTTCCGTAGTTGATAACAAAAGTTTACTATCTTCTTGGAAAATGGCTTTAGTGGTGATCTGTGGGCAGCCCTGCAGTGGGAAGTCAACAGCTGCAGCATGCCTAGCAGAAGCTCTGAGAGATTCAGAGTCTAAACCAACTGTCAGAATTATTGATGAATCTTTGTTCCATCTTGATCGTAACCAAAGCTATGCCAATATGCCTGCTGAGAAGAATTTGAGAGGAGTGCTGAGGTCTGAAGTTGATAGATCTATTTCTAAAGAAAGTATTGTGATTGTTGATTCTTTGAATAGCATAAAAGGTTACAGATATGAACTATGGTGTTTGGCGCGTGCAGCTGGAGTTAGATACTGTGTAGTATACTGTGATGTGGAAGAAAGTGATTTTCGAAGATGGAATGAAGATCGCAGACAGAAGGGTGAACCTACTTATGATGAAAATATCTTTGAAGATTTAGCAAGAAGATTTGAGATGCCAGATAGTAGAAACAGATGGGATTCCCCTCTGTTTGAGTTGCATCCATCAAGAGACGGGATAGACAAATCTTCACCTGCCATGTTGGATGCTGTCTTGTATTTAACAAAAAAGGTGGACTCGAAAACTAAAGATGTCAAAGTTTTGCAGCCTACAATTGCAACACAGAGCGTACGACCTTCACAGGCAAATTCCCTATATGAACTGGACCGAGCTACACAGGAGGTAATGAACGCGATTGTAGCAGGTCAATCACAGGCACTTGGAGGGCCTATGAACGGAATTTCCGTTGGTGAGGGACTTCCGGTCATTAATATACGAGATTCAGTTGGATTACCTGAACTACGTAGACTACGCAGAACTTTTATAAAGCTGACTGGCCAGACAAGCCTAAGCGGTCGGCCACCTCCCGCTGATGCAGAAAGTGCAAAAAGGATGTTTGTGGATTATTTGAATCGAGAATTATGAGCTTACTATAGCCTGATTACAGCAACAGACAATTATCAGCTCTATCCATGTTCCGAATCCTGATCACTTGGTGCATCACAGAAGTTAAAACCAGGTAATTGTAGTCCCTGTACTTTGTACTAAGTAAAAAAATCTTTTCTCTTGATCTTTTGTAAGTTAAAATTTTTGTCCCATCAAAGTGGAAGTTGGTGCTGTTCCCTTTGCGGCTGAATGCCGTGCTATAAATCCCTGTGTTTCTGTTGTAAAGGGTATATTCAAGCATACTGCATCACTGAAGTACCATAACTCGTTATTACAGGGATTTATCATTTATGACGAAACTATTCGACTCGTATTCATCGTTATTTATTGATTGTCATAATAAACGTGTTAGCTCTAGCCTGTAGTCCTGTACCTGTACCGCCGGAATAGACATTTTCGGACATTTTTCGGGTACTTGAGATAATTACTGTACAATTGAAAGTTGAACACTTGAACATGTGGTTTGGGACTTTAGGGTGGGGGAATTCCTGCTTTGTATCTTTGCGTTGAACAGGGTTATCCAAAGATTTCAGGACCCAGCTTTTATAGTGTCACATGGTTGTGTACTTATATTTCATTGGAAATTTAGAACAGCTTATAATCAACAGTATGTCGGGATCCCTGTTACCACTGTCCACTGTTAACCTTTGAGCCAGCTAAATGCTTTTATGTTTTGGTTTTAGTGTTCACCTGAAGTTAGTACTATCACTGAGTTAGGGTGGGAGACCTGTCAAAAGACGACTCGACTCGATCCGCCAAGTCGAAACTATTAGTATAGATGTGTCTATAATTTGTAGGCACTCCACCCCTGCCATGACATACTAGTGTCTGAACAAGCAGGTATTTGTTCAACAAGGGACACTATTTGTCACGCAATGTAAACCATTAGACTATCCGAACATGAATTTAGCGCCGTAAAATTAGGGTAATACATGTTCTCCGAGATACCCCGCTGGTAAACAATCGTGTTTGAAAATTGATCGATAGGTTACCCCACATGATATTTTTCCGTTGTTAACTTGTATATTTTGCCATGAACGTGGTGAAAGTGACTTACAGCAAACGGTCCAACGTCTAATTCCACCAATCACTGCCGTGTGTATCCTTGGATTTAATGATCCTAAAATATCAGATTTCTCCTAATACTCCAAATTTTTGTGTTGATATTTCAAGGCTTTGAGCTTATTGATTTTTGGATGTGGTTGATCCCTTCGGTCTTTTTAAGAGGATATACCACATTTTGACAACTTTGTCAATCGAATTTATCGATAAGTAGAAAAGTTTAATTATTATTGTTAATATTGATTTTCGAGAAATTACTCATTTTAAGTTCAAACATAAACTGGTGTTATTTGAGCATTGTTTCTTGCTTGATGTTCTTCGTCTCATCAATGGTACTTCTTCCTTAAACATTAGGTCAAAAAAGTTGTACTTATAGTTTGGAGTGTATATACAATGTAGTTTCAATTCAGATTCGTCTTGTATAAAATTATATAAGACAATAAATCTCTCCCTTTTAAGTTTATCACCGGACCTTCCTCAATCGACAGCTTGAACTCGACTTATCTAGATTCTAAATTAAAGTGATTAAGCATCGATGTCGACTATAACCCAAGTGCATACTGGTCTCTGTAAACAAAGGATTAGGAGAATGATTAAGAAGCGTTTAGAGGAAGCCAAGATGAAAAAGTTTCCAGCAAAGACGAAAAGCACAAAAAGGGTGCTAAAGAGACAGGGCCCACGTGGAATGGTAAAGGATGATTGCCGCCGAAATCATACTGTAGCTTTTAAAGTTTTAAGCTACTGATCTCATCCCTTCCAGCAGCTTCACCACTTTGAATAATCTTTTCTTGGTTGTCGCACTTAATTAATTCGCCCTAATCTCATTTTACAGCTTCAATTATACGTGGCCAGTTCTATACAGTGTACACCAATTTTACTAGGAATTGTTACATACTTTTGTTGATGATTAGCCACTAGTTGTTTATTTAATTCGTTTTTTTAACACTCCCTTCCATTAGCAAAAAGAACTCATTTATGATAGTTGAATGATGCAAAAGATTAAGTCTGGTATGAGACGGTTTCATACTAATTTATTGTGAAAACCGTACTGAATTATGTTAAGGGTAAATAGTGATAAATTGAATGGCTTACTCGATTAAGTACATTGACGAAAAACTTAGATGATTCCTTTGATTGTTCTTTGTGTTGTATTGCCCAAATCAAGTCTTGCCATAGGTTTCTATAATAGCACCAAAAATAATTAATCTCTGATTGCAAATTGTTGATTATTCAATATTTATAAACAAATGTAGACAAATGACATAGATAGGTAATAAATAACAATAATTAAATAGAATTCACAACAAATTTCATACAAATTTCCAAACTTACATATTTGGACAAACAAAATCTAAGATACCTTGATGAATTTTCTTAAATATTTAATCAAATTATAGTCAATGACATAGATCTCACTTCTACCCACCAACCCCCCTTCTCCCCCTCTCTCTCCTCCATTCCATCATCTCATCAACATTAATTTTTTTTTTTTTTGAGGGTCAAGACACGAAAATTGTATTACGTCACTGCGACCACGAAATCCGCGGCCGCCACATCAAGTACAACAGAGGGCCCGCTATCGACCCACACACGAGTCGTGTAATCTATGGGACCTAAATCAACATTAATTATTTAACAACCTCAATTCCCTATTTCCCCCCACTCCTAAAACTCATAAATCTCCTCCATTACGCTTCTTCCGAATTTTTCCCGTACTATTTCAGCTACGATGAAACCTGATTCAATGTAACTTTTGAACCTGATTTCAGTAATTCAATTTTTCTGTAACTATTTTAACTTTAACGAAACTTAATTTAATACAATTTCGCCCATCGACCATTTCCGTTAACAACCACATTTCCTCTCTCTCCTCTCCCCTCACTCTACTAGATCTCCACACACTCACTCTCACGGTCTCACACTCTCACTCAAATTTCTTTTTAAATAAATATTTATTTAATAATAAAATAAAAAGAATTCTAAAAACAGAAAATTCCGAAAATAACTCCTACTGTCGAACTTTTTTTCCTCTCTCTCTCTCTCTCTCTCTCTCTCTCTTCGTCATTGCTCTGAATCCACAGCTCCTTCTCTTTCTCTCTCCTCCTTCATCATTTTATCCTCTCTCTGATTTCTGTGTCTGCAGCTTTTTTTCGTTCTTTCGAAAGCATTTAATTCTCAACAATTATTTTTTTTTTGATTCGTCGTACATTTTTGAGTTTTCCAGAAATAATTGATCTTACACACGCACACACACACATTTTCCAAAAAGTCTTGATTTTTTCGCGCGATCCTAAAATTCGGAGATCGCAATTTTTCTTGGTTTGAGTGAAGTTGAAGATACAATTTATCGTGATCTGAGTTAAAAACATTCTTTTATTTCTCAGGTGTGTACACCAGTAATAATTATATAAAATGTGTAGTAGTAATTAATTTTTATGATTATTTTGTTCATTTGTGCAGCAGTTGATATTTATGGAAAGTGTGATTTTTTTTTGGATAAACCAGAATTTTACAGGTAAGATTCTCTAATATTATTTGATATTTGATTGATTAATTTCTGTTTTTTTTAATTGGAATTTTGTTGGTGAAATGCGGTTAAAATTCTGATTAAGATCCGTGTTTGTGGAATTTACTGTGATTATAGGTAAAAAGTGGTGAAATTGGGTGGTGAAAAGTTGTGAGAAAGGTTATGATTTTCGCAATTTTGGGAGATTTGGGGTAATTTTTATAGTGTTGGAATTAGGGATTAGGGTTGTTGTTTTCAGATGAACTGTTAAAAAGGGGGGAGAGATAAGTGGGCAGAAATTTGGTCATGAGAAGCTCTGGGTTTAATAAATTGTGGTTAATTTTCGGCCATAGAATCCGGCATAATTGGTTCTTTTTATGCCTTTTTAGTATACTTGCACTAGTTGTGCTACTAGGGTCATCATCAACGTCGTCGTCTTCTAGAGATTTCGATACCTTAGCTGGCCCTCGGTTGCCCGATGTTTTCACTAATTATAGGAAGTTGAAGGAGCAGGCGGTGGTTGATTATTTTGACCTTAGGTTTTTGAACTCGGGGAGTAATAATCCGAGGCATAAGGAACGGCCTCTTTGTGGAAGGGAAAGGGAGAATTATGTGCCGTGTTATAATGTGAGTGCAAATTTGTTGGCGGGGTTTAAGGATGGGGAGGAGTTTGATCGGCATTGTGAGTTGTCAAGGGATGAGGAACGGTGTTTGGCTCGAGCTCCTAAAGAGTATAAGATTCCCTTGAGGTGGCCTGCTGGTCGAGATGTGATTTGGAGTGGAAATGTTAAGATTACCAAGGACCAATTTCTTTCTTCTGGAAGTATGACAAAGAGGTATTATGTTTCCTATTGGGAGCTCTCTAATCTTGAGATTGATTACGAAGCTTACATTTGATTTTGTTTCTTTAATGCTGATGATGTGTCTGAAATGAATTTTACTAGAATGATGTTGCTGGAGGAGAACCAAATTGCTTTCCACAATGATGACGGGTTGATCTTTGATGGGGTTAAAGATTATTCTCGCCAACTTGCAGAGATGATAGGACTGGGCAGTGATTCAGACTTCCCACAGGCTGGTGTAAGTCTTCTGTTGATTTTCTTTTATTCTATTTAGAAATATGCTGGAAAGTGAACTGTAAAAGCATGTCCGGGCATCAGCATCCTACGCTCTTTCAGGATCTGATATATTTCTATTACAATGATTACAGGTACAAACAATGCTTGACATTGGCTGTGGTTTTGGAAGTTTCGGAGCCCACTTAGTCTCTCTAAAAGTGATGCCCGTTTGTATTGCGGCATATGAATTGACTGGTGGCCAGGCTCAATTGGCACTGGAAAGAGGTTTACCAGCCATGATTGGCAATTTCATTTCCAGGCAACTTCCATATCCACCACTGTCTTTTGACATGGTTCACTGTGCTCAGTGCGGCATTGATTGGGATGGAAAAGGTAATTGATCACATTGTGTGAATTATTTACTCCAATAGCTGAGGTTGAGCCAACATTTGTACACTGAAGAGATCATTGGGTGCTTTCTGCTATTTCTGACTTAATGCCAATTTTTTACTTCAAAATGGGGTTGACAAAAACACTTATGGCAGTGAAGTCAATTTATAGTGAAACCTTACCACATATCAATCTCATAATCTTATCTGGTTTATGTAACACGTAAATTTTGAGTAAAAGTTTTTATCACCAAAGCCATTTTTAACAGTAACCAATTATGAACCTTGGCACCTTGCTCCAGGTAGCCCCCCTGCCCCCAATTAAGACAAAAATTAGGATTAACATTGCTAAGTATCCTTTTGGTGGCTTGAAGAGGTCCTATTTTGGGTAAAATAGGGAACTTTTATGATTTTTGGAAGTTTGACCATGTCGGAAAGCTCCTTCCCAATTATTACATGTTCATCTGTTGTAACATTGTCCTTGTGATACAGATGGAATGTTTATTATTGAAGTCGATCGAGTGCTCAAGCCTGGAGGTTATTTTGTCCTTACTTCTCCTATGATCAAGCCAGAAGGGAGCTTGTTGGCAACGAAGAAAGGGAACATGTTGACACCAGTTGAAGATTTCACGCAAAGAATTTGCTGGAGTCTTCTTGATCAGCAAGATGAAACTCTTATCTGGCAGAAGACTGCTGATGCCAACTGCTATGCAGCCAGGTATGAAAATTTACCTCACGAAGGACCTTATTGATCGAGGCTTTACTTAGTTTACTATGGTTTAATCTGAATATTAAGCCTTGGGACATGGTCATTCCTTCACAGTCAGTTGTACATGATCCCATGGTCATATTGAAGATACTATTTCTCAAAAGTTTCAATCTTGTTGTTTTCTTATGTTTGTAGGAAAAAGGGGCTGCCTCTTTGTCAGGATGAGCATGATAATCAACCATATTACCGCCCCCTTGTCAAATGCATCACTGGACCAAACAGTAAAAGATGGATTCCTATTCACAACAGGTCCAGTGGTTCTCGGTTAACCTCTGAAGAAGTTGAACTTCATGGTAAGTATTGTTGCAATGTTATAGTCTTGCCTCATTGATGCGCTTTTTATCGAGTTATAATGCAGAGTTAAAGGCTAGCCTTTTCATCCTACTTTCGTTCTGCAGGTGTTCAATCTGGTGACTTTTTTGAAGACAGGGATAAATGGAAATCAGCTCTTAAAAATTATTGGTCCTTGCTTACCCCTTTGATATTTTCTGACCATCCAAAACGGCCTGGCGATGAAGATCCATTACCTCCATATAACATGGTACGCAACGTTATGGACATGAATGCTCTTTATGGTGGTTTTAATACCGCTCTTTTGGAAGGGAAAAAATCAGCGTGGGTCATGAATGTAGTTCCTGTTGGGACCCGTAACACACTTCCTCTGATACTAGATCAAGGTTTTGCTGGTGTTTTGCATGACTGGTAAGCCTTCATACCATAAATTGTTAATTTTCCTTTACATCTGTTGTTGTTCCTGAAAGTTATTATTACAGTACATAACTCCAGTGTGCTTGCTCTCGTTATGAAAGCATATCATACATGATTTGTGTGCAAGTTTATGTTAGTTAT
The DNA here is from genome assembly GCA_963457585.1 of Spergularia bocconei. NCBI lineage: Eukaryota > Viridiplantae > Streptophyta > Magnoliopsida > Caryophyllales > Caryophyllaceae > Spergularia > Spergularia bocconei. Next base: position 23,932,828 of record OY734943.1, on the reverse strand, counting down.
AGTTTTCAAGCAGGTGATCACATTTGCCTTCTTGATTGAACTCAAGGAACTTATAGCCTATGATAGTGTCTGACCTGGAATATATCAAAGTGACCTTAGCCCTTAGAATTTGCTGAAAATCTGGTTGCAGTTATCCCTTTTCTCCCGTATTTGTTTCATAATGAAGTTGCTTTTGGCTTTTTAGTATAATGGATTTATGGCTGTTTACCATGAGTTGAACGCTGCTCTTCCTTTAATTTGTTGACTAATACTATTCATGTTTCTGTAACAAGAGATGCTCATCTTGCCAATCTTCTTATTTTAGGTGCGAGCCGTTTCCTACATATCCTCGGACTTATGACATGCTTCATGCCAATGGGCTCCTCTCTCATCTCAGTGCAGAGAAATGCAGAATGATGGATTTGTTTTTGGAAATGGATAGAATACTACGACCAGAGGTATGCCTTGCAGACTTAAAAAAACTTTGCTTGCGGAATTTTCTAGAGCAACTTCCCTGATATTGTTTGTAATTGGATCAGTTTTCCGTACTCTGTACTCTCTTTATTCCTCTTTATGTTTGGTTCATCCGGATTTGTCACTTAGTTGGTCGACCCTTTTTTCCTTTTCGTTTTCCATAGTCCTTATCATTAAGTTTTTTCTTTCTTTCTCTAAAGCACAGTTTGTAACTTTAGCTTCTTTAATAGTGATTTTGAGATGTTTCGAATGATAGACTGAAAATCGTAAGTGGTGCCAATTGGAGGACTAGGTTAGGCTGCTCTTTGTTCATCCAGATTCTTCTCTGTTCATTCACATGGTTGCACCTAATATTACATCTTTCCTGCCTTTTATGAGATCTTTTTTTTTTGGTTGTTGTTGTTGTTGAGGTCATATATGGATTTATTTTTGACAATTCATGTATATCTTACTAGGGTTGGGTGGTGCTTTCCGATAATGTTGGAGCAATTGAGATGGCACGTACACATGCTACTCAGATTCGGTGGGAAGCAAGGGTGATTGATCCTCAGAATGGAAGTGATCAACGGCTGCTTGTTTGCCAAAAACCCTTCTTGAGAAAATAATAATTTTTTGCTCCAGGAGATTCACAAAGCAATGCCCAGGACGCTCACATCTGGTACTTCTCTTCGAGTATGGCTTCTGATTAATTGAGTATAATTATGGAACTTATTGTGCAAGTGGTTAGGATTCAACCGTATACGTCTGAGATGCCGTGGAACCAGATAAAGCTTATTTCACATTGCTTAGCCATACTGCCCATACACATTCACGTTTGCTGCTGATCCGTTCAGCAAAAAATTCACTTTCAAGTTGGAACCCTTTTCTAGTGTACATATTCGGATATTCCCCAGTATGAACTTCTATTGAAGTTGGTCACCAGCTTCAAGTTGAATCTTTTTCATACTTTCACTGGTGATTCCTGACTAGTTGAACTTGAAATCTATGACAATTGTTTCGATTGATCTTTGATATTTAGCATCTATATGTGAGAACGAATATGCTCCCATTTATCACTGTTTTTTGAGGATAATACTTGTTGGTTTTTTCTGCTGACATGTTCGACTTGCTTGTTGCATTTTTTCAGGGCAAAGTTTACACAAGTGCACATACAGAAGCAGCTCGGATTCTCAATTAAATTTGAAGATCTCCAACCTTGATTACAGGCAGGGTGGAAGTTGTAGATTAGGTTATTCCTTGCAGAAAGTTGCTGCATTTTTTTTCCTTTTTAACTTCTTTTGGGGCAAGGCTTTTTGTAGCTATTCATTCATCTCATTATTTTTTTTTCCCTTCTGTCCACAAGGTTTTGTTAATTTGTTTCCTCTATATTTTTTTGTAATAGTTTCTGTAATGACATTTTCTTTCTGAAAAGGTAGGTAACACAAAATGTAACAGGTTCTTTTCTATGAGTGGAAAAATGAAGTATAGTTTCATTTTATTCTCTGATTAATACTCCTGACTGGAATGTTACTGATAAAAACAAGCATCAGTCGAGACTGTTAGGCGTGTCTCTCAGCTTTCTTGTTCCATCATGTTCTTGATGTGCGTTTCAGTACGATTCAAATGGAGACCCTCACAGTTCACAGTTTACCTTTTGGTTCAGTTTATTAGAATCGAAACTCAAGTAATGCAAGACGTTTGTAGTCCAAATTCCGTGAAGGAATCAGTTAGCCCAACTACGAACTGAGAACACTGAAGGTTGTGAACCTAAACTATCGTTGATCTCCTCGTCAGGCGCCAGGAACTCCGTATGATAGTGGAGTATCTGGGTAACCAAAAAAAAATAAAAATAGTGGAGTATCTGGGACGCTACTGGTGATGTGCTTCAAAGGAAAAGTCAAAAATAACAGAAATGGAGATGCGGGGGATCGAACCCCGTGCCTCTCGCATGCAAAGCGAGCGCTCTACCATTTGAGCTACATCCCCGAATTGATATGTTCACAAATTCACAGTATATATTTCGTGTATCTAATAATGTTTCTGAGAAAGAAAAACAATTTGGCCTATACAGGTCTCGAACCTGTGACCTTCGCGTTATTAGCACAACGCTCTAACCAACTGAGCTATTAGGCCATTCGTTGCATTCTTAGGTCTCCAAATGATAATGACACCATGTGCGAACATAGATCTACGTCCAAAAGTTCACCTGAAATTTCTTAATCTCTTTTATCATCATGATTTGATTATTTGATCTTTTCATTTCAATTAATCACACAAAATTATGCTTTGTTTACAATACTAATTAAAGCATAATTGAAACAAACATATTGATTAGGGTTTATGTACATCAACCTCGGGTTTAATTATACAATTGAATCTAAATAATTATTAGGTGAATTAGAGGGAACATGGTAGAGTCGGAGGAAATTGGAGAGGCATGAAGAAAGTTGAGTAAAATTGGGGGGAAATCGCTTAAAAAAAGAAAAAGGGAAAGCAAAAGAAATAGAAGGTCAACGCCGCAGAGAGAGGAGTCAATTTGTCGGAAATGAGTTTTGATAGGAAAAAAAGTGTTTTTAATAGGTTAGAGTTTGAAGCATTGGTTATGAAATGTAGGAAATTAGTATGGCTTATAAAAGGTGAGTGAGTCTTGTGTGAGACGTTAATCGGCTAGTATCACGTCCTACATTGCGTTACCTTAACAATTGTCCACGTATAAAAGTTACCTAGATGCTTATGTGTCAGCTGAATATCACATTGCAACACTTATAACGAGAGTTATCAAACCCTTAATTTGTCACTAAAACGTTATAAAATACTTCATATTCTTATAAATAAAATTCCATTTACTTATTTGAATGATGATATTAAGTATTATTGTGTGTTTTGGCTACTCGTTTTGTCAACTTTGTCGGTTACACATTAATTTAATAACTTTGTCCTTTACTTGATTTTAAAGAGAAAATATGCATACGCATAAACATTATAACTTGATTGAGGTCAAAACGAGATGAAAAGATTAGTCATTCATATTAAATTCCATCGAGATAATAACACTCGATCTCTAAAATGTTTGTTTTATAATGAAACATTTGGAACTATCGACAAATCGACACACCAAAGGCAAAACAAGTGTAGCTAGCTACTAGGAGCTTTGAAAGGCAACATTTGGACAAACGGTAAGTGAAAACTGAAAACCGAAAAGGCATACAAAATTGGGGACCAAAAAGCCAATTACCAAAATGCTAAAAATAGAATAGAATAGAAAAATTCATAATGGATGAACACGAACAAATCAAGGTTTTTTTTTTTCCGAATTGCGCGCTACAACTTTGAAACTCACCACATTCCCATCCAACGGTTGAGATTTAGTCAAACGCTTTGACTTTGCTCGATCCTTTCAAACATATAAATACCCCTCCTTCCTTTTCTCTCGCATTTCCTCTCCCTTTAATTTTTTTTCTTCAGTTTCCGAAAACTTCTCATTTTCCCTCTGAATAAATTTTTTATTTATTTATTTGTGTTTCTGAATTTTCAATTGAATCTTAATTTTGTCTCATATCAAACAACAATGTCGACCGAAAAGGAGAGAGAGACTCAGGTTTATCTCGCGAAGCTTGCCGAACAAGCTGAGCGTTATGAAGGTATAATTTCCTCATCATGCATCATTTTTTTTTTGTAATTATTTATTTTGTTGTTTACTTTATTTTTATTGTTTAGATCCGTTGGTTTTGATTGTGTTTTTTGAATTATGTGTGCATGTTGTTAATCTTGCGGATGACGTTTCATGTTAGTCGACCTCAGATCATTTTGGTACTACGGTTGTTGTTGTTGTTGTTGATGATTTATTTTGGGAGCCCCAAACATACGAATTTAAGGATCATTCGACTCGAGCCGGAAAATGAATGCAATTGTTTAACTTATGTTAGCCCACCTCCGAATTTTGATAATCGACTGATGCATGTGTTTAACTTATGTAAGTATGGACAATTGAGGAAAAAGGCAATAACTTTTGACTAGATTGACCTTGAGATGATGAATTTTTGATGATGTAGTAGATTAAATGATGGTTTATTTTGATAAAAGATCGGTACTTTGGTTAGTTGATAGTCTAAATATGATGAGTATGATGAATTGATGATCAAATGCATGTGGATTTTGGATTAGCATATGATCATATAGTGTGTAAAATTGGTGGGATTATGATAAGTAACGATCTTGTTCATTTCGCACGCTTTGGTTTGTGTGCGGATCTTGCTCTTGGGTTAGTGTTACCAATGTGGGTTTGGAATGGGATTTATCCATTGTGGAGGACATGTAATGTAACTAATGTTTAGTGGTCGTTTAATTGTACTTCGAGTATGGAGCTGATCCAAACATCCTGAATCGTGTCTAAGGGGACGGAGGACAGAGGTCATCTGATTTTGAGAGGTTGAGATTTGGTTCAATTTGTTTAGGAAGAGGGAGGGTGTGATGGGAAAAACTTGGGGCAAACAAATGCTGCTCTTTTCGTTCTCCAGTTCCTTTTAATTCCGATTGTGATCACTTTTGTAACATCTTTAAGTCTCTTAGACTCTTAGAGTGCCTGTGCATGAGGTGTTCATTTAGTAGGGCTGAAATGGTTTCTCTGATTCAAAACAAACTTTGAATTGGGCGGCTTTTTAAAATCCCGATAAGGATGATTAGAAGGATGACCAGCTAGTAGTCCTTTATTTGTCAAGATGATCTTGTTCTATGAAGAATTTGTATCACTCATCACTTTGGGTTGATTTGTTGATGGGTGTCCTCGGGCTGATAGCAGAAATGCTATTAACTTCTTTATGTTGGGTTCGCTATTTAGTGCATTTCCCAAATGATAATGGCACCAAATTCCAGTAACTTTGTTTTGAATTTTGAGATTGCCCAATTTCTTACAACACAGCTCTTTGTCGCGTGAAAGGAACAATGTGTTTGTCCGTTGGTTTTAACACAGCTTTTTTGCATGTGTGCAGAAATGGTTGAGTGCATGAAAACAGTTGCGAAACTAGATGTTGAATTGACTGTTGAGGAAAGGAACCTTCTCTCTGTTGGCTACAAGAATGTCATTGGTGCTAGGAGAGCCTCTTGGCGTATAATGTCTTCAATTGAGCAGAAGGAAGAATCAAAAGGTAGTGAGAACAATGTTAAGCTCATCAAGGACTACCGACAGAAGGTAGAGGATGAGCTTACTAAGATATGCCAAGACATCTTGGCTATTATAGATGCCCATCTGGTGCCTCATTCTGGCAGTGGTGAAGCCACTGTTTTCTACTACAAGATGTAAGTCTTATCGCCCTGTAATCACTTAAAATTCTGCCAGTGTCTACTACTGTCTAGTCACTGACCCTGTTCTTCATGCTTTCAGTGATGTTGTTCTTGTTTAGTTTATCGCTTATTTCTCTCTTCTGTATAATGGAAAATGAAACAATTGTTGTGACTGGTAACGATCAGAACTATTGAAAAGGGAGTCACATCTTCGCTTATTTCCTAATGTATTAGTGTTACAGACTTACAGTTACCGTATTCCTTGTGGACATTTCTTGGTAGATAGGATAAGAAATGTTAGTGAACCAGGAACGTATGTAACTAATTTGTCTATGAATTTTGATGAACTGCAGGAAGGGTGACTACTATCGGTATCTTGCTGAATTCAAGACAGATCAGGAGAGGAAGGAGGCTGCTGACCAGTCACTGAAGGGCTATGAGGCATGTTCATCCTTCTTCATTTACCTAATAAGCTACAAAACAAAACCAGTTTCGCGTTATTCTGTTGTGTTTATTTTGGGGGTCTTACTAGTTGATCTTTCTTTTAGGCGGCTTCTGCAACAGCTAATACAGATCTGCCTTCTACCCATCCTATCCGACTTGGTCTTGCTCTCAACTTCTCTGTCTTTTATTATGAGATCATGAATTCTCCTGAAAGGTAAAACACATGGAACTTCCCGCTTCACAGCTGTTAGAAATTTAGAATGTGCAAGAGAATTTTCCGGTTTAATCATTACAGTATCAACTTAAACTGCAGGGCATGCCATTTAGCCAAACAAGCTTTCGATGAAGCTATTGCAGAATTGGACACATTGAGCGAGGAGTCTTACAAGGATTCTACCCTTATTATGCAGCTATTGAGAGACAACCTTACTCTCTGGACCTCTGACTTACCTGAAGAAGGAGGTATGTATTTCAATCTCGCTTCTCTAACATGTCTATGTTGATGGCTACTTTTAATTCGCCTTTTCTGCTGTCTTATACATTTTATATCCTGAAGTCGAAGAATTTTGAGTATATTTTCTGAAACACCATCTGATACACAAATGCTGCCACACAGGTGAAGAGAATGCCAAGACCGAGGAATCCAAACCTGCAGAAGCTGAAGTAAGTAATTAAAATCTGGTGGCTGTAATACTGATGCAACTTCCAGTGATAACTTGCCTAACCTCGCTTACCATTCTTTCAGGCGCAGCAGTGATTCTAGGATCATACACGCAGGCTCAAATATCAAGCTGACAGTGAAATTCGGCTTGGATCTCCTTAGAGCCTCTTCACAACTCGGTGTTAAATGGCGCAAGTTTCTGCTGCCAAATTTTGGGCTTCAGAATCAGAAGCGAGAAGCTGTCAACTGCTCTCTTCTCTGCTTTCTGCTTAGGATTGTTCTTTTCTATTTTCCATCATACTAGAACTTGCTTTGAACAGTATCTTTAAATTTCCTTTATATGGTTGCAATTGTAAGCTCTTTTATTTTGCAATTGCTATGGTTTTCATACTTCAATTGTTGTCAACTCAATTCATGTTTCGCATTTCCATACTCTCACCGGCCATATGTCTAATCTTTACCTCGCCCATTACATTAATTCATCATTACTCTCACCACAACGACAATGTAGATCTCGTTAATTCGTTATTATGTTCTCGTAATTCTTTACCACCTAGGCAAAGCTGAGCTTAACGACTAACAAAAACCAGGAACCTCGCTGTTTCTTCCATCTTGTCAACACTCAACAGTACAACTGACGTTTAGGTAGTCTAACTATTATTTTTACTTTTTCGTAAATTATGTCGTTTCGTTCCCAAGTTTCTCTTTCAAATTACAATTTTCTTTTACCAAATCACACATTAACTTACCAACATTTTTTCTCCTTTGAAGGGAACTTAGCAACATTAAGACGCGTTTGTTTGCGTCTTCTTCAATCTTTAAAAGTCGGAAAAAACAAATACGGCGTTTGTTCCTTATGCACTTCGTTTTACTGTTCACCTCAAAAATAAAAAAGAGCGGAAAATAACTGTGTAGAGAGGAGCAGCGAGGTGAAGCATTGAAGGTCACAGCAGCTGCACCACACTAGGTTATTCCCCTGCAAACTGTAACAGAATTCTGTTACAGTTGGCGGGAAATTCTGTTATGAGTTGGTTACTCCAACTTGCTTCATGATCAATGTAATTAGCAGGGGTCTATATATACCCTTGTATGTCCATTTGTTATTAATTAATGAAAAGTTATCATCTCTAATCTTCATTTCTTCAATGTTCTTTTCTGTATCTTCTTCAGGAAGATAGCTTCAAACTGAATTCTGTTATACAGATTTTTTTGTCTTCATCTTTCTTTCTTCTCTCTCTCTCCAAGTTTCTTTCTCTCTAATCAAATCTTCTCCGAGAAGATTCTTCTGTAGTAAGCAAGCTTGCGACGACCGGTAAAAAAAAAAAAACACTTTTCTCTTCGCTAATTCTTCGTTAATTCATCATTTTCTCCGTTAATTTTCTCGAACTCTGTTAATTTAGCTGATAATTCTCTGAAAATTGCTCTTGTAATTAATTAATCCTCAATTATATTTCATTACCAATTTAATTTCACTGCGTTTGTTTGTTTGTTTGTGAAGAAGATGGAAGGAGCGAAGATACTCAAAGTACTAATGGCGGCGGTGATTGCGGCGGCGGTGTTTCTTCCGAGTGTTTCGGCTGCGACTGTCGTCGTCGGAGGTTCAACAGGCTGGGATCTCTCAACTAACTTCACTCAGTGGTCTGCTTCATCTTCTCCGATCTTCGTCGATGACACTCTCCGTAAGCTTCCTCTACACGCTTCTTTTTCTCTCTCCTAGTATTTACACATCATCATACGGAGTACTTGTTGTAGAAGTATAATTCTTGCTGCAATTTAATTTTCTGATTGAATCGTATCCTGTAACTACTATCTTTTCGTAATTTTACGAGTACGTGTGGAAGAGCTTGTAGTTAACGCTACCGAAAACAGTAATAAATTGGTTGATGAGATCTGTATTTTCTGACATACCGTACGTATTCAGCTGCAGAAATTGAGAAATCATGGTGGTTTAATTTGGCTTAGTAAATGTGACATAATAATTTTTGTTGTAATGTCGCGGTATGTGCAAATGTTAATCATCAGGACTAATCTTACTACAGAATTTTTCTGACTGCATAACGTCTGCTGTTATATTGCAGTCTTCAACTACACGATATCGCACAATGTGATTGAAGTGAGCGAAGCAGGTTTCATTACTTGCAACACAAGCAGCACCACGTCGACAGCGGCATACGAGGATGGACTGACAATGGTTAAGCTGACGGAATCTGGATCAAGGTTCTTCGTCTGTGGCAGAGCTGATCACTGTGTCCGCGGCCTCAAGCTGCAAGTTCGGGTTCTGGACCGTCCACAGCATTCGCCAGACACAAGGAGTCCTGATAATAACCGCTCTGGCTCAGGTGACAGTCCAGACGGTCCATGTTCATGTAAGCCTTCAGCTTCAAGATTGCCATCCGATTTGCTGCTGGTAGCAATTAACCTCATCACTTTCCTGCTCCTTCTTGGTCAAATTTGCCTCGATCGAGGCGGGTGCCCGCTGGATAATCCTACCAGTGGAAGCAATAGTCTTCCTGCATCTCTTCCTCCTGAAGCATGATCATGTTACTGATCTTCCTCGTCCGTCTGGTTTCTTTCGGCAAATTCACATAACTTTCGGAGATTCAAAGTTATAGACCTGTAATAATTCTGAAGCCAGAGTAATTAGATTGTTAACAATGTTTGTTTTTTTTCCTGATGCACACAAATCAAAAGAGAAATGATGTACACTGTTCTATGAATCAACAATTACAATATATGATGATTCATATATAATTGCGGAATTTTGAGTACATTTCCTACTAGTATGATTAATTGATTTTTTACGTCTCCCATGGGAGGATTCGCCGTCATGAGTCATTGTCATAAACATCATTGGGTGACAAGCACATCTCAGTGAAAGGACCTCATCAGTCCTCTGGTAATGTTATGTTGTTAGCAAAATATTAGAGCCAAAACGTACGTTTAGTCGCAAAATTGGCAAAAAAGAATACACACTAGCGTCAATGGGTGACATACATCAAAGGGGTTTAGAAAAGAAAACCTCCCTACTAGAGGAATTGGCACTCATTCACATTTAAGGGCACCCCAAGGCCGTGTATTGTAAAGTTTAGATAACTTTTGGTCCCTTGAAATTTTTTTGGCAAAATTTGGGAAAATGCAGTATACGATCCATGTTTTTGGCCCAAAATGGTATTTTGTTCAAAATTAACTTAAATTTTGTAGAAGCCCCCCATAGGCCCTAATGTTACATCAAAATATTAGAGTCGAACTAATGTTACGTTCCAAAATCGGTGGAAATCGCACACTACCCTCAATAGGTAACGTTTGTCAAAAACGGTTACAAAACATCCCTAACATAGGAAATAGCCCTCATATTCAACAAGAAGTGTACTCCGAGGTTGTACATGGTAAAATTTTGAGAATATTTGGCTACCTTAAAGATGTGATCAAAACTAACCGTTGGTTTTAGATACGTTTGACGGTCTACTAAGTACTCCGTATATGATATGGTGTGTTGGCCCAAAAGGTCACAGAACAAAAATTGCTCAATTTTTAGTGAAAGGCTTTAGGGGATTATATTATGGGGTTGAGCAAAAAAACTATTGTAAGTTCCGAAATTTCGCAAAAGTGTCGTAGCTTTTATAAATGGAGACACGGGCTCAAAGCTAATAGAATTTTCTTACCACAAAATCAACGATCATATCCTACAATCTTACCCTATTTTTTTTGGTACAAAGGAGCAGCTAATGCTGCGGGGGTGGGGGTTGGGGATTTGAACCCGGGACAACCCCCAGGCAGGTTGAGTTCATATCCAATTGGCCAACCTTGATCCTCACAATCTTACCCTATGGCTATACATATTGACATTTTTTTTAATTTATTGTCATTTTTTAAACATTTGACTAAATTGGTCAAAATTAGTCAAAATGCGACGGCATTTGTTCCTTAAGCACTGCGTTTTACTGTTCACCTCAAAAATATAAAAGGGCGGGAAATAACTGATTTCTGTTGTACAGATTCTTCTTCATTTTTCTTTCTTCTCGCTCTCCAACTTTCTTTCTCTCTCCTCAAATCTTCTTCGAGAAGATTCTTCTGCAGGAAGCTAAGCAAGCTTGCGACGACGGTAAAAAACACTTTTCTCTTCGCTAATTCTCCGTTAATTCATCATGTTCCCGATCAATTTTCTTGAACTCTATTAAATTAGCTGATAATTCTCTTAAAATTGCTCTTGTAATTAAATTAATCCTCAATTATTTTCCATTCACAAATTAATTTCACTGCATTTGTTTGTTTGTGAAGAAAATGGAAGGAGCGAAGATACTCAAAGTCCTAATGGCGGCGGTGATTGCGGCGGCGGTGTTTCTTCCGAGTGTTTCGGCTGCGACTGTTGTCGTCGGAGGTTCAACAGGCTGGGATCTCTCAACTAACTTCACTCAGTGGTCTGCTTCATCTTCTCCGATCTTCGTCAATGACACTCTCCGTAAGCTTCTTCTACACACTTCTTTTTATTGCCGCTAAATCGTCCTGTTTGTCCTCTTATTTGTTCAAAATCTGCAGCTTCTTTTGCTGGTTAATTCGTTACGGAGTATTATTTTATTAATTTTATTTTCTTTAATGTTGAGGAAATTATTTCATCCGTAGTTTTTGATAATCTTGATTAATTAGCTAATAAATTCGCCTGAAACAAATTCTGTTAAAACATGCAATTACATTGTAGTGATTTTGTTAATTATCCTGATTTTGAATCCAAATCAATGTGTGTGTGTGTGTGATATTTAATGGTGGTGCCTTAATTGATGTATAGCAGTATCAATCTTGTTGTACAAACTTCATTTTTTTCGCAGTTTACCGTAATATTACCGTGTGATCGAAACTTATCTAGCCTATTCTATTACGAGATTATTGTAAATATGTGAACAAATGTGTTAACCTGCGATATTTTGAAGTTTGAATTTTGATTGATTCGAATTTGCTAGAGAATTCCATAAGAAGCAACAAAGAAACAGCCATATTTCCTTTGTTATACACACACAAAGACCATAGGTGGCCAAAATTAGCTTAGGCTCTTAGCCAGATTTAGCGTGACAAAGACGCTTCACCACACCTTGGTAAAACCAAACCAGCTTGCGCTTTTTGTCTTAGAACAGTTGAGATTCTTTTACATAAAACGGTTGGAACCTTGGTCTTTAAAGACTGGTTTCGGCTTATCTGAGACGTGTGAAGATTTTTGTAATTTTTTATTATATCATCAGTAATTTTCATGATGTTTAATTGTTGATTATATGATTAATTTCGCCTGTAACAAATTCTGTTACAACATGGAATTAGATTTTTGTGATTGTTTGTCAATAATCCTCATTTTGAATCCAAATGAATGTTTGTGTGATCGATTCGTAATGTTGGTGCAGAAATTGTTTTATAGCACTATCATTCTGACATTCTTGTAGTACAAGCTCCAATTTTTTCCTGATTGAAGTTTATCGTAATATTACCGTGTAATCGAAGTTTATGGTGATATCAGCGTGTGACCAAAGTTTATCTAGCGGGTTCTATTACAAGATTATTGTAAATGCGTGAACTAATGTGTGAAATAACTTTTGATGATAATTTGATTGATTAAATATTTAAATTTACTAGAGAATTCCATAACAAGCAACAAAGAAACAGCCATATTTCCTTTCTTATACACACACAAAGACCAGGTGACCAAAATTAGCTTGGGCTCTTAGCCAGATTTAGCTTGACAAAGTTAATTTCAAAAAAAAAGATTTAGCTTGACAAAGACGCTTCACCACACCTTGGTAAAACAGACCAGCTTGAGCTTTTTGTCTTAGGACAGTTGAGATTCTTTTACATTGAACAGTTGGGTCTTTAAAGACTGGTTTTGGCTTATCTGAGACATGTGATTATGTGAAGATTTTTTTCTTGTGTTAACCTTTTTACAGTACTAGTAAAAAGTGAACAAAAAATCATGATTTTGTTATGTGAGAAATGATGGTGGTTAAATTAACTGGTTGAGTAAATCTGTAATTGTAATAGTATAATTTTTGTTCTAGTAATTGCGGCGTGAATGTTAGTTATTTTGCCCTTGCAGTCTTCAACTACACGCTAGCGCACAATGTGATTGAAGTGAGCGAGGCAGGGTTTGGTACTTGCAATGCAAGCAGCGCCATTTCGGCAGCGTATGATGATGGGCTGACAATGGTCAATCTGACTAAACCAGGATCAAGGTACTTCGTCTGTGGCAGGTCTAACCACTGCAGCCTCGGCCTCAAGCTCCAAGTTCGGGTTCTGGACCGTCCACAGCTTGCACCAGACACGACGAACCCTGGTACTAACTCTGGTTCAGGTGACACTACTGATGACAGTCGTCCTCGTCCAGATCCAGCATTGGCCGAGAGGGAGTTCATAATTCTGGTCTTCTTCCTGCTCATCCTTGCATGTTACTCCTAGTAATTTCTATCATCATTGTAATAAGTGACAGCACTTGGCTTGTACTGTGGCTGCAATTACTTTTTGAACTTTTTCTTATCAAGTTCCGAATTCTTTCTCTGTTAACTCTCTTCATTGCTTTGAATTATCCGTAAATTTGCTAGGAAATCTCGAGTAGTCCCATGGACGAATTTGGTTTCAGGACATGAACCAATTTGTATTTCGCGTCGTCTGAGCTATTTCGGGATTGAAATCACATCGGCTATAATTTCATGTCTACAATACTTATTAGATTAACTAACTGACATGAATGATAGAAAATCGAGTTTTATCTTCTCATGCACGCGGAGAATGTTAGCGTCATTTATCTATGATAGGTCTCCACATGGGAAATAACCGCACGCCGGTCAAAATAAATGTGTGGTGTTTAGAAACGGCTTAATGAACCTTCTAAGAATATAACCCTCTTAGGAGGGTTCACTAAGGGTATTCCAAACTTGTCCGTGATAAAGTTTTGAGAACGTTTGTTTTTTTTCACTATTCACACTAAAAAAAAGTGGCGGGAAATAACAGAAATCTGTTAATCAGAATCTTACTTTTCCCACCTAATAATAATACTGTTCGCATTTTCACCGACTTCTCTCATTTCCTTCTCGTGCTCTCTATATATCTCTCATTCTCTCTTCTCCTCCTTTCACTACTCACTCTGTATCTCCACCTCCTCTCTCTCTCTCAAATCGTTTTCGAGTCGATTCTTTCACAGAGAACAAGCGTAATTGCGACGATAGTAAAACACTTTCCTCTAAATTTCACCATTTTCTCCATCAATTTTTTTTATTACTGCTGATTTTTCACAATAATTTTACTATGGTTTTGTTGTTTGTGAAGGAAATGGAAGGAGAAAAGACACTCATCATAACAACAATAGCGGCGTTGATTGCGACGGCAATGTTTGTTCCGAGCGTCTCGGCTGCGACTATAATCGTCGGAGGCCTGTCAGGCTGGGATCTCTCAACTAATCTCACTGAGTGGTCTGCTTCTATTCCGATTTTCGTCAACGACTCACTCCGTAAGCTTCTATTACACACTTCCTTTCCTAATCCGTAAAATCGTGATCATTATTGTTTATTTTGTTTTGTTGAGGAAGTTGTCTGACTGTATGATTGATTAACATTTGGTCCAGTGTTCAACTACTCTGTGCTTCATGATGTCATAGAAGTGAGCCAAGCGGGTTTCGCTGATTGCGATACAAGTAGCGCCATAGCCGCGTACGATGATGGTGAGACACTCATCAGTATGACCCAACCTGGAACCAGATACTTTGTTTGTGGCAGGTCTGACCACTGCAACCGCGGCCTCAAGCTCCAAGCTCAGGTTCTTCAGCCGAACACAACGGACTCAAATCACCCTGATAACCCTTCTGGGTCTGATGGTCATGATAATAAGGAGCATACTCCGGATTCATCTTCATGTGATAGAGCTCGTCTTTCCCAAGCGTGGCCGAGCCTGGCACTTAGCTTGTGCGCTTTCCTGTTCATCCTTCATGAAGTTTTCGGGTTCTTGCTGGATTATTTGCCTAGTGTTCGTGCTGCATCTCTTCTTCGGGATCATGCTGCTGTTACTTATTGATCTTCCTCTTCCCGGGTTTCGACCCAGCTGATTGATATAGCTCTCAGAGATTTTCATTTGTTGACTGAAGTTTAGACTAGATTACTTACCTAAAGTGCAGTAGTGCACTGATGAACACTGTTGTAGGAATCGATAACGTAATTTCTGAAATCTGGAAAGCATCATACCACGAAAAGAAATAGATCAGATTTGATGCTGCTCTATAAATTTGGAAAAGTTAGTTTACAATGCCAGTTTCAATCCCCTTCGTATTTGCTATCAAAGCTTACAGCCACACTTTTAACGGTTTATAACAAAATGACGAAGAAGCAGCAAAATTCCATCTTGGCTGATAGGCTCAAGGCCACCATAAAGATAGACGAACCAGCAGTGATACATGTCTCCTCCAGATTTCGCGATCATCCATTTACAACAAGCTTCTGATATGATTTTTGTAGATACAAGAACTAGACTTGCCCAAATCCAAACAAAACGGGTGTTTGAGCTATGAGCATATGACCGACAACCAAAAAATGTACAAGATCTGGTTATGGTGATCATGATTCGTCCTTTGCAAAGTAGCTTTGAGGCAAGGAGAAGTCCTCTTCATGATGTGGGAATTCTGCATCCTCATCATCCCCTTTCTGAAATGGACACGGAGATTACAAGACATTATGCACGAACAAGAACAAAAGAGCACAATAAATAATACAACATTTATCTCATACTCTCGATCTCTGTCCAATCACTTTTTTCTTTATGTCTAAACATGAGAAAAAAAAAAAGAACATACAATATAATGAATAATGTTTTAAGTTTAACTTGATGATGGATTTCTCCCAGTAGAAGTGAAAAATAGAATCTCCCGGTATATACAAGTAAAAAGGAAGACCTGAAGAAGTACAGGTTTCATAATTTTAGTCAAAGTATTTCTTTGCGTACTCTGGTAGTTAAAGGTGACATAAAGTTACGTGAAAGATAAAATTGGGAGGAAGAACTTTTTGTTTGAAGGTGTATAATAAATTAGTCTTAACAACATACTCCTTGAGAAAGGGGTTCAACTGAAGGAATTCCAGTCATCTCATTCTACTAACATGATAGATCAAGCAGGGTGAAATAGTTTGGACATGAAGTAATGCATTCACTTGTGAAGGCCACAGGGCAATTTATGATAGAGACATGAACTTTATGCAAATAACATAGATTTTATGCAGATTCCTTACCAGCATCTCCAAATTATAGAAACGGTCTAACAAGCGCAAAACCTCCTCGGAAGAGAACTGCCGCTCAAGGCTGTTAGATACAAAATTACAGAGAAACGTTATTAAAATCTAAACTTCAATGACCATTGATACCGAAATCAATCCACTGTAACAAAGAAGTCAACACTACCTTCTTCGCAGAAACTCCATCACACCGTAAATGACAAAGTGGCGGTGTATGCCTGTAACACAAATAGTATACATTTGAGACAAATTTGAATATGATGCCAGATTTCCAGTGTGACCTTAAGATTCTATAGCTAGTTTCCATTTCACATAACAGTAATGCAGTCATGTCATACAAAAATAAGACAAGAAATTGCAGATTGTTAAGTGCTATAACTTCTACCACTACATCATCGACTTCTGATTAGCAGCTGTCCCCAAAGAAGAAAAAAAATCCCCTGATTTCCTCTTTAGAAAAAACATGATACCTACATTTTACCCCTCCCCTATTGAACAAAATGAATGCATGAAAGGAACAAGTGAGTAATGTGCTATACTCCGTATTTATTGTGTTAGCAATCACTGAAGGAAAGAGCAATCTGTTAAGAGAACTCTGAATTATAGAAGCTGATAAAAAAAAAAAAAAAAAAAAAAAAAAAAAAAAAAAAAAAACTATAGTGAGCTCTTCTGGTATCTGAAGTGAGCTCCAGGCCAAGTAACCAAGATTAAATCAAGAATGACTCCTCAATTATTACAGCCTAATCAGAGTTGTTTTAAGAACAAAAAAATTAAAAAAAGTTATGCTGATATTGTTAAGAGCAAGATCAAGCTCACTGTTCTAAGTTCCGAGTAAGGACCAAATAGCTCATAAAAGGTAACAAAGTGTCTCAAAGATTGTAACCAGAATTGATTCTGCAATTCTTAATTCGATAGAAAATACAAATAATTCTGAGCCAAATAAGTTCCGAAAACATCTCCCAGCAATGTTGTCTCGGTGTTCGGGTAATAATATATGGAACTTTAAAAGTCTTATATTTATTTTGATTCCAGTCAACTTTGGAATTCATAGGAATTACACAACTTTGGCAGGGGCACTATCCTCCAGAAACAAAATCTATAGGCCTAAGTTGGATCATTTTAGTTGCTCTCTTTGTCGGTTTTCTACTATCCTATTGGGCAACTTGTTGGTTCAAAGTTGGAGATTGCAAGTCGTCAAATTGCTTACCGGGAGCCAATATTTCTCAGTCTCCTTATTGAGTTCTATAATCCCATTTCTAACAGAAGAAAAGATAGTTTTCAGTTTTCTTAAATTATTATCCTATCTTACATCTTTCCTCGAGTCCTCAGGCACATGTATAAGCAGGATTTTCGGCAATACACACAGCCAACAAAAGAATTGGCCAACTCTGTCATGGTTATGACAAGTGGTGGACTAGCTTACGTCTGCATTCGAAACTATATAGACTCTAGGGTGAAATGTGTCTCAGGGTACTCACTGCTCAATCAAGGATGTGTATTACAGGCCAATATCTCACAGCAAACTTCATAACCATAAGCATAGAAATTCGAAGCGATTAATTATAAGTTCTTCCTAATGATTTCATCATAATTCATCGCATTCGCGGCTAAAATGCAAGCATGCATGCAACTATGATTCTACTGAACACAATATAGCTCAACAAAACACGAATCACGAACACGACACGCAAAAACCGCATTTAAATTAACCAATGCACTTCACATATAACCCAACAACATATACACAACAACAACAACAACAAAAAAGAAGCAATTCCTGGTCATTCTAAATACCCACATTTACAAATTTATAACAGAAACTAACTAAATGATGGGCCAATTAAAGTAATTATTACCATTAATAAAAATTACCAAACTTTATCATAAAAATTAAAAATTTGGGGAAAATGAAAATACATGCCTTTTAATTTACCAGGTGGGTAAATTTCAAGGGCCTCTAAAAACCTAAGCTCCAACTCTGCTTGTGATTGTTCCTATCAAAATTCAACAGTAAAAAAAATGAGATAATTTCGATCAAAATTAAAAATAAAAATAAAAACCAGAATCAAAAAAATTGGAGGAGAGAGAAAAAAACCTTGGAAAGAGAAGATGCAGAAGAAGGGTGAGCTTTGCAAGGAGAGTGTACTGACATCCCATCTTGTTCTTCTTCTTTCCCACCACCCCCTCCCATTTTTCTTTTACCAATTAGATTTTAAAAAATTGGGGGTTATTAGATTGTATTAATCTATTTGTTTGATTGATTTACTTTTTTTGAATTAGATTACCAATTTGATTGTAAAACACAAGTTTCATTGTTCTTTAAAAAAAAAATTAGGGTTTATGGTTTTGATCCAAAATCATGATCATTAGAAGTTGTTTATGGAATTGGGCTTTTAAATGATTTGATCCAGAAATGATGATTGGACTTTGTGTACACATATGGGCTTCAATTTTGTTTTCAGCTGCAAATAGAATTTTGAGGCCATGTCATGTGCTAGTATTTTTAGTTTTTTACTTTCTATACGTACGTGTTTCGTTCTTTTGAATTATTAACGCAATAAATATGGCATTTAAATATTAAAAATTTCTGAAGACTTCATGTGGTTGGCGGGGCTTTATTTACTTGTTTCGTTCTTTTGAATTGTTAACGCGACAAATTTGGCTTCTAAATGTTAACTATCGTAGCAGGTGTAATTGCGTAGACATTAATCTAACTTATTCATTGCATGATAAGGGTTTTGTTTAATAAAAGTGCATTTTTTTGGGTACATTTGGCCTAATCCTATTTAACTTGAATAAATTTGATCTGACCTGAATTTGTTTAAAAATAGCTAAATTTTAGAGGAATTAATGACAATAAAAAGATTAGATTTATTGATTGTTATTTTATTTGAATGAATCTATATGATTTGGATTCGATGTCGTAGTTGTTTTCTTAAGTTGATTCGGTATTAACTAGAAAAATAGAATTAATGAATGATTCTAGTCTAATTTTAAATCTCGTGTTTTTGCACACTTCTAATTTAGATGATCCATATACTTAGTATGTAATTGTATTTCGAACGATTTTACTATAAGCATGTTTAATGTCCGTCGTAGACGCAGAACTTTAAATATTCTACATTGAATTATGTGAGGTGGCGCATGATGGGTTACGCAAGCAACAGCATGGATGTCACCGATTTTGCTAATCGTCAAACTCAGTTGACGTGTGATGTGGATGTGAAATGTGACGATCCCCTAAAATATTGATTATTGGTAGACAACTTCGTGTTAGGATCTTCTAGAGTTGAAAATTAACTCTACTTGGTAGAGTTTGCCTAAAAAGATAAGAATAAATTTTTTAACAATTTATTTGTGACCCTTAAAATTCTTTTCATTTTGTCTTATTACTTATTTTGGTAAACTCCACCAACTCTATATAAAAGAAACTCTAGAGGATCATTTCCCGACAACTTCGCATTTTATGGGAATATTAGGTCCTTAAAAGAGTAAACAAATAGAAGGTCTCTTAATTTGTAAAACAAAATAAAGATGACCTCAATAATTAAAACAAAATAAAGATGACCTCAAAATAAGGTGATACGTTACGGGTTTGGACTTTAGACCACAGTTACGAGGATTCGAGGAGAAAAAGTTCACTAGTCTGTACAAAAAATGACGGTCAATAAGTGGAATTCATCCACTTGGTCTCAAGTCAGTAACCTCATTAGGAGTGTAATGCTTGAGAGTTGAGACTATGCTTCTCTGAACTTTCACGGTTTACCTACCAAGTTAGCACATGCAAATATGTTCTACCCGTTTATATGGCTTGTAGGGTGTTGCGCATACCCACAAGTCAAGGTATACATAGAGTACACCTAAGATAACGGTTGAAGAATCCCGTGTTATCAAACTAACAAAAAGCTACGTCTGAACTAGACTTGATAAAATGACCCGAGAATGGATATCTATCGTGAAAACAAGCAAATATTCTGCCACCATTCTATCCAAAATACCAAACGGTAAAGTAGATGCTAAAGCGAACAAATGAAAGTTACTTCGCAATTCCAAAGAATTTTCCCAATTAAATGGATCAATTACCCTTATTCACTCACGATCGTGGAACATAAGAGCACAAGAACGAGGAAAAAACTCAAACTGAAGTTTGTTTTCAACGATCTTTCTGTAGTAGAGTCATACGAAAATCAAGTTTTGCTACACATCATAATAGTCGATATATATATTTTTCTAGTGTTACCAGAAAGGAAAATACGGGAATTTGGTTAAGAGATGTCCCCAAACATTGATTGTGATTCGTGACCTGTGACCATTAGACCGACCTTACTCCAAAATCAGATTAGGGACAAATATTATCCTATCATTATCACTGAGATTACAAGGTCAAATTCAAAAGGAACAAACCAAATCACAACAGTAGTATAGCAAATTATTGGTATTCCAACGGATGATGTATATGCTAATATACAATTGCTAATAATTTGATACTTTCTCCCATATATTACCATATATGTTGAACTCTTCAATAATTTTTCATTTTTAATTATTGCCAAAAAGTTCTTTGCTTTTATTCCACAGTTCAGAAAGTTGCCCACTTCCTGAAAAACTGATCACAGGTTCTTATTCTGATCAAAACTCACCAGAAACACACAAAAAAAAACACTCTTTTCAATCTAACAGTACTTCTAAAAGACCAAATTTTGATCACTGTTTCACCTAATTATTCATAAAAAATTTATGCTTGCGTGAAGTTTAAGGAATCATGGCATCATCAGTTGCTACAGTTCAGCTTTCTACTAACTCTGCATTTGGATTGTCATCTCTTTGCTCCTCCTTTAAACCCAAGAAGAATTCCCATAATTTGATCAAGCTTAAACAACGATCCCTTGTACCTCAAGCTTCAACCTTGCGATTTTTGCCGTCTCAGGACAACTTCCCTGTTGAATTTTCCTGTAATGTGTCCAAAGTTTCAAGCTTTAGCACAATCTTGAAGAGGAAGCAGCGAAACCCTGTTCATAAGGGTCTTGTACCATTGGCAGCTTTAGCTGCAGATTCTGATGGTCAAGAAATTGAGCTTAATAAAGGGTTGGAAATATTGACCATTTCTATCTTTTTTTTTTTCTTTTTTTGGTATATCAATGAATTCAGTATAAGTTCAATTGATTGTGCTCATAAGGTTGTTTCTGTTGCAGAGTTGTCGCGCCGGCTAAGGGTTTTTCTGAGAGGTTTCCGGCTTTAGTCACCGGGTTTTTCTTCTTCATGTGGTATGTATTATGCTTCAATCTACCATTTCCATTGGATTTGGAGAGTTGTATGTGTTGTCATACTCCTTCCGTTTTTCTGTATTGTTAACGTCTGTTTTGAATATGATGTTATTGGAGAGTTATGGTGTTATAAATATCTATTGGTTGTATAAGTGGTTACACAATTTATCATGATTGTTTAAAAATGGTGAAATTTCTTAACTTATCCGGTCAATGAGAGTAAGTGACCTCTTAAAATCCATAAATAATGACTGTATGCTTAATCATTGTCATTAGATAATTAATGTTGCTTAAGTCATAATTTGAATTGGCTCTATTATCTTGAACTTTAATGTATGTATGATGATATTCTTGTAAACAGGTACTTCCTGAATGTAATCTTCAACATACTTAACAAGAAGGTTTACAATTACTTCCCATACCCATAGTAAGTGTTTCAGCTTTATGTCAATGTTATTTTTTTTTTGAAAACGGTAGCATATCAAAGAAAAAAAGAAAACGTACTTATACAAGATAGTTAGCCTAGAGTATCTGGAGCACTAAACACCTCCCGGGTCAATGTCTTCCCCCATATTGAAACGGGGAACAAAGGTGCCATCGGAAGCAAAATACATATGAATATTAAGGGGAGGGGTTACAAGATGCTTTGACTGAATACAAGACATGTCATGACGAGCCTCACGGGCTAGGAGGTCAGCAGCTTGAACCCACGTCCTCGCAACATATTGAGTCGTTTTCACGACCCCATCCCTGTGGTATTCCCTGCACATATTATAAAGATTGATGAAACGGTCCTTGACCTTCTCTGTGCCTTGGATGCCTAATGTAACCAGCTTACAGTCATTTAAGATGACGACCGATTGCCTCCCATGTTCAGCACACCACCGGGCAGCTGCAAGAATGCCCAGGACCTCCGCATGGGAGGCGTCCATGGCATAAACAATACTCATAAAACCTGCTGCCCAGGTGCCATCAGGATTGAGTAGGATGCCGCCTATACCTGCAAAAGGGGAGTTGGGAGCAAAGGAAGCATCTACATTCTACAACAAGTGTTGGGTGAGGTCGGGGAAATGTGAGGTAGTCAGGGGTAAAAACAGGGAGGTGGATGTTAGTTCTTCAAGAATTGGTGTATAATTTAGAGTTAGAGAACAAAGGCAGAAACTTGGTAAGATGGTCCTGCAGTATGACATGGTGAGGATTCTAGGTTTTGAGACGAGATGATAAATTCCGAGTAGAAACTCATAAAATTTGTTGAAAGCTCACTATATGAGACTGTATGACAGTTATACTAAACTTTTCCTGCAAAGATGATCTTATAGTGTTAGTCTGCTTTATGTTTTTTCCTGTCATGATATATGTTATTGTTTGCAGCTTTGTCTCTGTTATACATCTCCTTGTTGGGGTTGTCTACTGTCTTGTTAGTTGGTCTTTCGGTCTACCCAAACGTGCAGTGAGTATTCTGAAATCGCATAAAATTTTGTTTGTACCTCTTCCTGTTTTTAAGATTGAACATTGTCCAAAGTTCCGAATTCTAATTACTCCTTAAAATCAGCCAATAGATAAGGAGATGTTGCTGCTGCTTACTCCAGTTGCTTTCTGTCATGCCCTTGGGCATGTCATGTCGAATGTCTCATTTGCAGCTGTTGCTGTATCTTTCACTCACACAATTAAAGGTAAACTGACTTCAGATGATGTGCTCAAATCCCCTATAAATCTGTTGTATCAGTATAGTACACCGATTTATTCTTGTCATCTGATTCATTCTACAGCCCTGGAGCCTTTCTTCAGTGCATCTGCTTCGCAATTTGTTCTCGGCCAACACATTCCCTTACCACTATGGCTATCATTAGCCCCAGTTGTGCTTGGTATGGAGTTTGCCATCTTCCTTAGTTTGCTCCTGTTGTCTTCTTTTATCTCTTGATTGCCATTTTTCCTGCTGTTTTCTGAAGCTCCAATTGCAACTGATGTACTTACAAGATTTATTCACATTTCATAGGTGTATCAATGGCTTCTCTGACTGAACTCTCTTTCAATTGGACTGGTTTTATCAGTGCAATGATCTCTAACATCGCGTTTACATACAGAAGTATTTACTCAAAGAAGGCTATGGTAAGCTTAACTCTATCTTGTACAGTACACTTGACATGACATTGCTGTATCAGGGTAGCTGTACAGATTGATAGAAACCTCAGTTCTAATTCGAATCTACAATAATATGAAAAATTACATCTGGAACTTGATTATACAGAGGAAATGTCGAGCTCTGAATCGTTATGATTTTGCTAGTACTGATCTGTACATGAAAAGATTTCGAAATGCTAGACTTTGCTGATGGACAATCTTGTGTGCCTTTCAATATGAAATAGTCAATATGCACTTAAAATGTGATTATCTCTAATACATCTTCATGTTGTGCCTGACAGACAGGGATGGATAGCACAAATGTTTACGCTTACATATCAATTATTGCCCTACTAGTTTGCCTCCCACCGGCTATACTGGTAAGCTTGCTGAGCCTGATCAATCTCAGAAGTCAGAAACTTCTGACATTTCTTTCTGCTGTTATTTCTTTCTGCACCATGAACTTCAACTTTAAGTTTACTGCACATTTCAGATTGAGGGGCCTCAGTTAATGCAACATGGGTTCGGAGATGCAATTGCTAAAGTAGGCCTACAGAAATTCTTATCTGATCTTTTCTTGATCGGAATGTTTTACCACTTGTACAATCAGGTAAATGTTCAGATCAGTAGATTGTGGAACCTTACTCTTTAACTTACGCAAGAAACAAGTTTACTGTTGTACACTGTCACAATGAAGACTTGATAAAGCAAAGTCTGAAGATCAACAATGTTCCTAGCTGGAGTCAGATTTTACGGGACTGTCTCAATTTCAGAAAATCCGATTTCTCAGCAACTCTATATGCCAAAATCAATACTTTCACGGTATAACTATTCAAGTGTCAAATGCAGGTAGCTACAAATACTCTGGAGCGAGTTGCACCTCTTACACACGCTGTTGGGAACGTACTGAAGCGAGTATTTGTCATTGGTTTCTCCATTGTTGTATTTGGTAATTACTTTCACAGTTTCACCTTTTACTGAGTTTATGCTAAGTTTCTGATTTGCTCAAGTTCAAAGATTCAAAGTTAATGAACTAATAATTCGGCTGTAAACAAGAATTATATATGTTCTTGTTTGCCATATATGTGGAGGATTAAGTTTAAGTTTCTCTGCAGGCAACAAGATCTCGACTCAAACTGGGATCGGTACTGGGATCGCAATTGCAGGGGTTGCAATGTATTCCCTAATAAAAGCAAACATGGAAGAGAAGAAAAGGGTAAAGTTTTCTAAATCATCTACTGATAATAACTCATCTTAGTTCATTATAACAATGTTTTACTATTCGTACCATTGCCGTGTTATAAGGTCCTACCAGCACAAATTTGGACTAAACTAGATGGTGCGAACCAAAAGGCACCACTTCAGTATGCTACCGACTTTTTTTCTGTTTCTTTTAACGAGGATTGACTGCTTATGTCCTCGTAACTGCAGATGGCCAATTCAGCAACTGTAACTTAGGAATCGGGCAATGTGGATGTGGTACGTATAGTTTAGGTTGGAAAGCTTTGGATGCAAATGTGTCAATTTACTCAACAACTCAAAATTTTCAGTAGAGTTGGATGGCGTGTGTCTAATATACGCGTGTAATGAACAATATTGTTACTCCCCCCATTTCTCTAAAATTCAATTCGAACATTGTGATCACAATATACTTCATTTCCTTGAGTCGAACTCGAAACCTATAAGAAAAAATGAAAAAGAGCATCCGATCAAAAACTACATGCAATAGGTAAGACCATGTTTGATAGGTCTGCATCTTTCTAATCTGATATGAATGCAACTGATTTGATATGATTTGATTTGTAATGCTTGCATTAGATTAGCCGATTGCAGTTCATAGCAAGGTGATATAAAGATTAGAAACCTCACTTCAACCACTGCGGATCACCTTTCCCATTTTCCTATCTCATCGATCACTTCATGTACCTCTCTAATCAAGTAGTGCTAGCATTTCAACAAGGAATTACATAATCAATGTTACCAATGTGTATAGTTTAGGATGAAAATGCGTATATATACTCAACAATTCGATATATCAATCAGAGTTGGATGGCGCGTCTGATAAACACGTGTAATAAACGTTGTTAACTCTCCAATTCTCTAAAATTCTACCATTTTACTTCCGTTGCTAAAGTCGAACTCGAAACCTCTATGAATCTAAATTTACCCTATTCCTCTGTTTTAAAAATCTTTGGAATCTTAAATATTGGCAAGTGAATCGACTTACGTTTAAGGTAAGGTGAATCAAGAAGATTTAAGTTACCTAATTTGAGTTCTCGTGCATGCATATGAAGATACGGAGTATTAATTCTCTTTAAGTTTGCTAGACAATTAATCCTAGAACCATCAATGGCGACCATGGCAACAACCTTAGGACAAATTTCATCCAAACAAGCCCTTAACTACACTCTCTTAATCACCATCTTTTTGTTCTTACACTTTGCTTCATCTTCTTATGGCTTTACGGCACGTCTGATCCCTCCAATATCGCCCGAATCGCCTTATTACAACCAAGTCTTAAAGGCGAACAATATCCCTTCGACATCGAAGAATGTCACCTTAGATCGAACTCACTACATCGAGTGGCTCAAGCTATCATCATTGTTAGAATCTTCGAGGTCGAATGACTTCGAAGATGATAGGAAATATTCGATGATATCCTATAACAAATTTTCGGGTTATGTAATGCAAATGTTCATAGGGAATCCGTTTCAGTACGTGTACGGCTCGTTCGATACAGGGAGTGAGCTTGTTTGGTTCCAATGCGAAGGGAACCCGCTCGATGGTAGTAAGTTCCCTAACTATAATCAATCGAAATCGGTCACGTATAAGCCGATACCGTGTATCGATAAGGAGAAGTGCGACACTGGCACGTCTGTTGGAATACGTTGCGGAGGCAGTAATTGTGTGTTCGAGACCGACTACGCCGATAACACTCATATCGGGGGTATTATGGGCACCGATGTATCCCTCACGTCCACACACGGGCAGCCTCTAGGTCTTCCGGATCTCATGTTTGGGTGTAGTTCTAATAACACCAAGAAAAACATCATGGGAATTATAGGTGCGTTCATGCTTCTTATTAAGTAAAGTTGTGTTTTTGAATTAGTTGTTGAATTGCGCAATTTTGGTGCACCTGTTGTTGGAACATTTTTAGAGTAAGGTTGAAATGTTATTACACTAACTGTATACAATATTTAATCATGATTAAGTGATTAAATGTGGTAGTTATTTTGGTACAAAATGTAACTACCAAATGGCGTGCCTTGTCATGAGAGGTTACCATATCTCTATATAGGGGTTGGTTGTGTAATAATATGACAAGAAAACATAAGGAAATACAAGGAAAATAAGAAAATAGAAGTGGAAAACACTTTGTATATAACATGAGAAATGTTGTACATGATCAAGGTTATTAGTCACAAAGTATACGGATTAGATCGTCAAGTGCAGACGCTTCTAATGGGGCTTCATTGTATCCTACGGCAATTTGTTGGACCATTTGCACTAATTTATGGGACGAATTTCGCCTAAAGGAAAGTGTTTTCGTGCGCGCCTTGAAGCTTAGGTTATAGGCCAGGTTCCGTTCTTGAGTTTGTTGTAATGTAATTTGTGTAAATTAGTGTGTAATATTTCTAACACCTGTTTCATACAAATTGTAATGTCTAACGTGTATCATAGATGAGTCTAATTGTCATATCAAGGCTACTAAATACTAATTGTCATTTTAATTTAATTGCTAAATTTTCGATGTAACGAGTGCACTCAAAAGTTCGTTAAGTGCACTCAAAAGTTCGTTAATGACAAATTCAATCCAAATAAACCAGGTGGAGGAAATGGGAAGTACTCCTTTGCAAGGCAAGTAGCACCATATGAACCCAAATTCTCGTACTGCATATCCTACGACATGACCAAGACCTACATGATCAAGTTTGCAGAGGAAACTAACCTGGCTGGTTCAAGCACACAAGTCCTTAACAACAAGAACACGCCCTTCTATTACCTCGACGTGCTAGGCATCAAGGTCAATGGCAAAAACATCAATGTGCCTCCTTATGAATTCGAGATGTCGCCGGACGGGTACAGAGGGTTCATCATCGACTCCGGGTCCACACTATCGTACTTGACCGGAAAGGTATGGTTAGAACAATTGTAAATACTGACCTGTTCATATACTCTACATTCCTTGTCTTTTGGACTTTACCACCGAAAAGACATGTCGACATGTCGTATATTATTCGTGACATTAAGGTATACGTGAGAATCAGAGAATTATAAGTTACTTAATTAATATCGGTTGTAGTTTGTTTTTAAAACTTTGCGTTCATATATTAATCATAGTCTTATACAATAATTTGTCTTATTTAATTAATCGAAAAATGTTTTCCAATAGGTATTCGATGCTCTAAAGTTTGAGCTGCAGCAAGTGCTAGGAACACCAATGAAGTACTGGATTTACGACATATGTTATCCGCCATCACAATTCACTAAGATGAACGTGAAGAATAAGCCAACTGTGACGATACAGTTCCCGGAATTCGACTTCGAGTTGCCGGTAGATGGGACGTGGGAGATGCAGAAGGGTGCTCAGTACCTGTGTTTGCTAATACGGAGGAGTGATGAGGACTACTCGATACTTGGGCTGGAGCAGCTTCGTGATGTTAATGTTGGGCATGATGTTAATAATAATAAGCTGTATCTCAACAAGACCAAATGTCCTACTACTGACTACTGATCATATATTCTTGTGTGATCATGTCCTGCAACTATTACAAATACAGCTACAAGAGGTAACTAATAATTCCCCCAATTAATTACTAAAGAGTATAAATTTATAAGTTAGAATAGCTCAAAACAGAGGATGTGATGATATGTTACATGGTATGCACTGTTTCACATTCGCAAAATCAGAAGAAATGTATGTTTGCCTAATGATTAGGAGATCAACCTGTTTGGAGTTGTGCTGAGATAGTATAATCACCATATCTCCATCCTTGCAAAACTAATTTCTCGCATATGTAAAATGGAACATTTATGAAATGGTAGAACATTTGTGGCCAATGTGGTGGTCTAGCACGGTAGTGGATTGTCAATTATGGTGGTAACTTGTAATTCTGAAGATAGGAATACATGAATTTTTGATAATTGCCCGTTCGCTATCACTGTCGTTTTCAGTTTTTGGTTTTTTTGTGTAAAAAATTTAGTTAAATAAGTTGCAAAAATAATATTTAATTGCATGTTTCTATAATACTCATACTAAAAACCGACAACTGAAACCCACTTTTTCTGGTTTTCAAAAACGGGACTTTGGTTTTCACAAAAAACTGAAAAGTGAAAATAGAAAACGATACCAAACAGGTCCTTTATAGAAATTAAAGATACTCATTTGATAGTTCCAATAAAGTCATGATATCAGGAGAGCTTCTCCTCTAGAACTCTGTACGGACAAAAACAGAATATTCTAGCTTTCATGGCTCACGGCCGGAAACCGGGGCGGCCAAAGAAACAAAAACCACCGACGAACGACCCAGAACGCGAGGAAGACAATGATACCGGAATTGGAGAAAATGATGAAGAATCGGATTTAATAACACAAACCCAGCTGAGCGAAAGTCCGAAGACAACAACCCTGAATGAGCTGATTGATTCAGCTATGACCAAGGCTGGTAAGCATCCTTCTCAGACCAAATCTACTGTAAATGCTAATACTAAGAATGGAACTGCTGTTGAGACCCAGAAACCTGAAACAATTGTGCCCAAAACTTGGAATTCAGTCGTTTCGGGAAATAATAAGGTTGGAATGAGCCTGTATTATGATGAATCTAGTGGTAAGGAGTCTGAGGTCATTATAGAAGAATGTGATGTAGTGGATGAATTGGAGAAATGGAAATTCACCTTGATTGGCAATGTTATAGGCGCAAAACCAAAGTTGAAAGACATAACAGACTTTGTGAAGAAAAATTGGCATGGAGTAAAAGAACCCATGGTTAAATATTTTCGCAGAGGATGGTTTACTTTCAATTTTGGGTCTGAAATGGAGATGAATAACATCCTAAAAGGGGGACCTTGGAAGCTTGGAGGTAATCCCTTGATTCTCAAGCCATGGTCTCCAAGCATCTCTCAGGAGCTTGATTGTATGTCAAGGGTGCCTGTTTGGGTCTTGCTACCTGAATTGGATCCTTGGCTATGAAGTGAGCATGCACTCAGCAAAATTGGGAGCAGAATAGGGAAACCCATGTATGCGGACAACACAACCACACACCAGGAGAGGCTTTCTTTTGCTAGGATCCTGGTTGAAGTTGATGTGTCAAAAGACCTTCCTGTAGACATGGTAATAAACACACCACACTGTGGTCAAGTTTGTCAGAGAATTGAGTACGAGTGGGTGCCACACTACTGTAAGACATGTGGCAAACTTGGTCACCAAACTCAACATTGCAAACTCAATAGATCTAAGACAGCTCCTAAGCAAGCTATGGTTTACAAACCTAAGGACAAAGCTGCTGCTGAACCACCACAATCCAAGCCAGTGCAGGAAAATGAAGGCCCAAGACAACCTCTGATGTCTGAGCAGAAGCAGGTTGTTGTAGATGACACAAGTCATGACTTTACTCCACCTGTTTCTCCTGTAGAAAATGATGGTCTAATGCTTGATGACATGGGTTTTAGGAAACAGAAAAGCCAGAGGACATCAAAAATGAAATCAGGAGGAGGATTAGTTCCAACCATTCTGAACAACAGTTTTGCTATCCTGGAAGCAGGAGGAAGGGGAGATAATGTTGATAAGGGGTTGAAGCATTTTTTAGAGGATGGAGAGAACTCAGACCCATCACCATTATCATGTTAGTGGGTGCATGGAACATCAGAGGGCTTAATGAGGTCCTCAAACAGCAGGAAGTGAGGAATTTCCTGCTGAAATATAGATTGAATATGTTAGGTATAATGGAGACTAGGGTCAAAAGTAAGAAGGTTGAAAAGATTATCAAGAAATACTTCAGTAGTTACACAGTAATAACTAATCATGATGCTCACTATAATGGAAGAATTTGGGTGATTTGGAACTCTAGGTTAAAGGTGGATATCCTGCTGATGACCGGTCAGATCATCCATTGTAAGGTGGTTCATTTGGATTCAGGCAAAGAAATGCTAATCTCCATGATATATGCTAGTAATGACTCAAAAGAAAGGAAGATTTTATGGAATGATATGCAGAATTGGGCCAATACTACTCTTCCTTGGATTGCATTGGGAGATTTTAATGTGGTAAGGACAATTTCTGAGAGAGTGGGAGGCAATATCACTTCTCAAAGTGATATGGATGACATTAACACCTGCTGTGCTGAATGTAAAATGGTAGATTTGAGGGGTAATGGTTGTGAGCTGACTTGGACTAATAACCAAGATGGAGCTGATAGAATTTGGGCAAAGCTTGATAGAGTCCTGGCTAATCAGACTTGGATCATCCAATTCCTAAATTCCTTTGCTGATTTCCTTCCTCAAGGCATATCAGATCACTCTCCAATCTTAGTTACTGTCTTAGATGCTCCTAAGATCAGGAAACCTTTTAGGTTTCTAAATTGCTGGAAGGACCACAATGATTATGAGTCCATTGTGGTCCAAGCTTGGAGGAAAAAATGTACAGGAGGGCCTTTTGACAGATTATTTGATAAGCTCAAGAATGCCAAACAAGCTTTGGTCATGCTGAACAAGAGGGAATTTTCCAACCTCACTAAGAGAGTTAATGACTGCAAAGCCCAACTTGACTCCCTACAAGTTGCTGTAGTCAGAGACCCTAACAACTCAGATTTGCAGAGAAAAGTAGATGATGCTAAGGAGAAGTACTGCAAACTAAAGAAGGGTGAAATCAGCATGCTTAACCAAAGGGCCAAAATAGCTCACATTCAGATGGCAGATAGTAGCACCAGCTATTTTTATGCCAGAATTGCTGAAAGGAAACATCAGAGTACAATTGTAAGGATTAAGGATGAAAATGGAGTTATTTGGACTCAACCTGAAGATATTGCCAAGGCATTTATCAAGTTCTATGAAGGGCTTCTTGGGACTGAATACCCTGTAAAGGATTTAGACCATGCTTTTGTGAAACAGGGAGTTTGCCTCACAGATGATTCACATGCTTTGCTAACCAGAGATGTAACTCCTGAGGAAATTAAGAAAGCTCTGTTCAGTATCCATCCCAACAAAAGCCCAGGTCAGGATGGATTCAATGCTGGGTTTTTTCAGGGCTCATGGAATACTGTGAGTAGAGACCTAATCACTGCAGTCATGGACTTCTTTGAAAATATGCATATGCCAAAGAAGGTCAATGCAACAATGGTTACTTTGATTCCCAAGAAGGCTAATGCAGAAGCAGTTACAGATTATAGGCCCATTGCTTGCTGTTCTACTGTCTACAAGGTAATCAGTAAAATATTGGCAAACAGGCTTAAGGAGACTCTATCTAGTTTGATAGGTGATGAGCAGGCTGCATTTGTTGCTGGAAGGAACATTTTTGACAATGTGGTTCTCTCACAAGCTTTGGTAAAGGGCTACAATAAAAAAGGCATATCCCCTAGATGTCTAATTAAGGTAGACATTAGGAAAGCCTTTGATACCCTGAACTGGGCTTTCATAGAGAGTATGCTCAAAGCTCTTAATTTTCCTAAGAGATTCACTGATTGGATTTGCAGATGCATCACTACCACCTGGTTCTCTATCAAAATTAATGGGGTCTATGAAGGGTTTTTCAGAGGGAAAAGTGGTATAAGGCAGGGTGACCCACTCTCCCCATACTTATTTGTACTCAGTATGGAGATTCTTTCCAGATATCTTAGGGTCATGCACAATCAAGCTCACTTCTCTTACCACCCTCAATGTGCAAGAGTCAGGCTCACTCATCTGACTTTTGCAGATCTGATGATTTTTGTTAGAGGAGATGTGCCTTCAGTATCTGCAGTCATGTCTTGTCTAAACATCTTTGCTGATATATCTGGTTTGAATGCCAACCATGCCAAAACTGACATATATTTTGGTGGTGTGGACAGTGTGATAAAAGATCAGATTCTTAGCTGTACAGGGTTCTCAGAAGGGTCTTTTCCCTTCAGGTATCTTGGTATACCTCTCAATTCTTCCAGGCTGAAGACTGAGATGTACAACCAGCTCATGCAGAAAATTCAGACCTCTGTGAAGCATTGGACTGCTTTAACCCTTTCCTATGCTGGGAAATGTCAGTTAATCAACTCCATTATCTTTGGAATTGAAAACTTTTGGAGCAACAGTTTCCTGCTTCCTAAGGGAGTTGTAAAAAGCATCCACAAGATCTGCAAAAACTATGTTTGGAACATAGGGCCTGACCAAAGGAGGATCCAATACAAAAGCTGGCTTAGCATCTGTTCTCCTAAAACTGAAGGTGGGATGGGAATCAAAGAAGTTTTATCATGGAACAAAGCTCTGATTTGCAGGTGGCTTTGGAGACTCCACAGGAATAATGATGGAATTTGGGTGAAGTGGATTAGGGCTTACAAGATGAGAGATTATACTCTGGAAAACATCAACTCTAAGACTACTGATTCTGAGAATTGGAAAAGTGTTGTCAGAGTAAAAAATGAGCTACTATCTGATCTAGAAGGGGCTGATTCTCTGGAGCAGATGCTGGACAGGTGGACTAAGGGAGGAAAATTCAGTGTCCAGGCTGCTTATGAACATTTCAGAACCAAGTATACTCAGGTTAATTGGCATAAAACTGTTTGGCAGAACATTAACCTTCCCAAACACAGCTTCATAGCTGCTTTGGCAATGCAGAAAAGGTTAGCTACTGTTGACAATATGATTAAGAGAGGGTTAGTCATTGTAAATAGATGTTGTCTGTGTAAGGAGGCAGCAGAATCACACCAGCATCTATTCTTCAAATGCTCATACTCAGCAGAGATTTGGAAAGCAGTCAAAACTTGGAATAAAGTTAATCATGCTCACAATGATCTGAATGGAGCTGTCATCTGGCTAAAGAAGAGGGCAAATAAGAGGCACTGGAGGCATAGATGGGCTGTATGCAGTTTCAATGCTACAATTTATCTCATCTGGCAAGAGAGGAATTGCAGGTTATTTGGTGAGCAGGAGCATACCACTGATTGGATTATAAGACAAATTAAGTTCATTGTTAGTGCTAGGCTTTACTATTGCATTAGGAATTGTAACTTAGATGAAGTAACTGATGCCATGTTAGCTTGATCTCTAGTGGTGACCATTTGTAAGATGTTCTTTTATTTTCCCTCTATGGATGAATAAAAAGAACCAAATCCCTTACAAAAAAAAAAGATACTCATTTGATACTAAAAAAGAAAGAATTTACAAAAAAAAAAAAAAAAAAAAAAGGGGAGTGTTAGCCAATCAAAAATATTTTAAAAAAAAAAGGTATTATGATTGATGATTCATGCTCATGTCTGTCCTAATCCTATCCTAGATATATAAGGTAATGTATCACATAATCAAGGTCATCATATCACATTTTTTTTTCACCTAAATCAGAAAACTTGATATGTTATCTGATCGAATCTCACTTATTTTAGAAATCAATCAAAATCTTCTAAAAAGGGACAGCACAGCAGATTCACATTGATTTCTAAAATAATCTTTCTACTTGCTTTTTCTCTTTGTAACCATTGTCTCTCATTCATGTGCATAAGTATCGATCACAATTAACCACCATATAATTTTACAAATCCAAGTATAACCTATTGTGTAGATTGTTTTGTTTTCAATCGTGTTTGCGCGTCTTTTGTTAACACTTAGATTGTTGGTCGATCTTGCTCTTATCGATCTGTCTACTCGTGTTTTGAAGAATACGCCATTCAAAACAAAATTACTTCTTTAAACGAAAACGAAACAAAGCATTATATGCACCTACATTCAATTACTAATAAAATTTGGCCTGCGAGGGCGATCTTCGTCTCCTTTTTTGATACATTTTTTTGTAGTGAATTCGCCATGAAATCAAGCAAAATGTCCTACGCCAAAACTATCTTAACTACCTTCATCGTGTTTTTCTTCATACATCTCTCTTCGGCGTACCCAAATAGTTATAATAACAACTCTCGGACAGGTTTCACTGCGCATTTGATCCCTCCTACCAATCCGAAATCCCCATTCTACAATCGAATCCTAGAGGCCAACAACATTTCCTCGATGACATCAAATAACATCACTCTAACTCGAACTCACTACCTCGAGTGGCTAAACGTGTTATCATCATCATCATCATCGTCGTCGTTACCACCAAAACCCCCTCGATCACGAAAGTCCTTGAGAACGAGGTGGAATTTTGACGATGATAGGAAGTTCTCGAAAGTATACTTCAACAACATCGGGGGGTACGTGATGCAATTGTACGTAGGGAGTCCATTTCAGTACGTATTTGGCCAGTTCGACACAGGCAGCGACCTCGTTTGGTTCCAATGCGAAGGTGTTCCACCGGGTAGTAAACTACCACACTTCAATCAGTCAAAGTCTGCCTCGTATAGGAACATGCCTTGTAATGATGTGCAGAAATGTGACCAAAATACTACTGGTGCTGAATTATCTTGCTCCGACTCTGGTAATTGTATGTTCGACATTGTCTACGATGATGACACCCATGCCACCGGAAATATGGCCACCGAGGTTGCCGTCACCTTGACCCCCGATACGCAGACTCTCAACGATCTCATGTTTGGGTGCAGCTTTGCCGAAACCAAGGAGGACATGGGAGTTATAGGTAAGTCAGTAGAGGTTGCGTAAATACGTAACTCCCTCCGTACTTCTCTTATATATTCATTAACATTTTTTTCTTTTCGAGGACTCTTTTTCATTTGTTAATGTTACTTTACTCGGATAGTCTGACTACTAGCTAAGAATGCTATTTCAATTTTCACCCCATTAGCGATTAATTAGATTGTCGATCCTTTCACACGTACGTATCGATCAATCACATAATTACCAACTAAATTGACTGACATTTGCGTAGGTGGAGGCTTAGGGAAGTACTCCTTCCCAATGCAACTTACACCAAACAACCCAAAATTCTCTTACTGCTTCTCTTACAACGAGAGCAAGGCCACATTGATCAAGTTCGGTGATGAAGCAAACCTCATGGGTAAAAGCACAAAGTTCTTGAAGAACAAGCACAAAACCTTCTACTACCTTGACGTCTTAGGCATCCTAGTTCATAACGAACCCATCGACATAGCGCCCTACGAGTTCGAGATGTCCGAAGACGGAACACGAGGGTTCATCATCGACTCTGGAACTACATTTACGGAATTTTCCCCAAAGGTGTACGATGCCATGAAATCGAAGCTGGAAAAACTGCTTGGAAGCTCGGTCCATTATCTTCACTACGACATTTGCTATCCTCCTTCGACATTCACTAAGGTTGTTATGCCCAGAATCGGGATACAATTCCCGGAATTCGACTTCGTGTTGCCTGTGGAAGGGACCTGGGAAAACATCCCCAAAGCGAACCTTATGTGTTTGCTCATAACCAGGACTGGTCTGCCAATGTCGTTGCTTGGGTATGAGCAGCTCTATGATGTTAATATTGGGGTAGATATTAATAACAGTCTGTTGTATCTCATAAGAACACAATGTGAAACATTCGGCTAGATCACCAATGTTACGCACAATACAATATGATCAGAGCAATAATACAAGGGCAATAGCTTTTGTTGACAAATTTTTAAGTGCATCTAGTTTTCTCTCCTCTCTAATTAGTGTTTCTTACTACTTGTGACTTAAAAGTCATTGGGGTTATTGCTGTTATACATTAACACACCATCTCATGCAAATGGCCTTTGGGCTTAACATGAAGATAATGCTCAGGCTCACCCATATGCATATACCATGTGCTTGAAAGTCCGCTTGATAGAGGATCTGGGGGGGGGGGGATTTGAACTCGATCAAGACCTCGACAATATGAGCTCTGATGCCATGTGAGTATACTCAACCAAAAGGTTAAGCTAATGGTTGAGGCCCAACAACAATGTTTTCATACCTTACCAAACCACATTAATAGAAAGATGCCCAATTGTCCATGTATAGTAGATCTTAAGTATTGTATACTATTTTTTTCGTTATGTATTGTACACTATGGTGGTTTAATGGGTCATTTACGTGATTCAATAATGGTCGGGGTAGGTTGGGAATAGTGACGGGACGTAGTGGGTTATTAAGTTGTGTTATTTTCCGGTGACAGGGTGGTGTCGGTGGTGATTGAAGGTGCCAAATGCATGGGAGTATCAACCCTGAACACACCCAACAGAATTTGAAAATATAGGGTACGGTGTCGATAAGGGATGAGATACATACTACTCCTTAGATAAGGCAAAAAATTCAAATATTTTGTGATCTACACATATGGGAATTGTTGACATTCTCCAATGAATGTTAGAAATGTAATCTTCTATAATTGTTATGATATATCATCTTATATCTTAAGGTGCATGCATGGTACGCCAACATGAACCCATATAAGGATTACAACACTTTGTAAGCATCACTGATTCGAGGAATTCTATGGTGCTTGTCTAGTTATCGATCATTCTTCATACATTTATCAATTCACAACGGCACCTTCAGTTATTCTTGTGCCATTGTTCAAAATCATCTTCTTCTTCTTCCCCTTAGTTTCTTCATCAACTTCTTCCCCTAACAACACCCTAGAAGGCGGCTTCATAGCGCAATTGATCCCCCCACTCTCTCCCAAATCCCCATTCTACACCCAAGTCTTAAAGGCCAACAACATCTCTTTATCATCGACAAACGTTATCTTAAATCGAACCCACTATATCGAGTGGAGGACGCAACTGTCATCTCGATTTGCATCAAGAAGTCGGGTTTCGAGGCTACGAGTCTACAACGACAGCAAATATGCGGAGATACACTACGATGGTAAGGCAGGAGACCGCGTCATGGACTTCACCATAGGCACTCCATTACAGCGAGTGTACGGGTTTTTCGACACAGGAAGCGAGCTCATTTGGTTCCCCTGCAATGAAAGGCCACAAGAAAATGAGGAGTATCCCAAGTATAAACCATCGGCTTCATCGACACGTCAGCCAATTCTTTGCTCCGATGGAGCAAAGTGTGACACCACCGTTGATGAGATCCAATGTAAACACGAGTTGCATGACCATTGTGGATTTGAGTCCGAGTACGGCGATCGCAGCTTTGCTAAGGGTGATATGTTCACCGACGTCGGTGTCACCTCTGTGGCTACCGAGCGGATTCCGAACCTCATGTTCGGCTGCAGCACTAACAACACCAACTGGTTGCCGGGGATGATAGGTACGTATGTGTTTTAACTAAGTTACTCAAATTTGAATTGCACATATAAGAAGTGGGCAAAAGTTTATGTTGAAAATTTATAGTTAACCGACCTGTTTGACAAGTCTAAATGTAACGCTTATAACACAAGTGACACGAAAGTCGAAACCAACCCGTTTTATAGGTCTACATAAGTATATTACTCTTATAACATACCAAGGCATTTGCATTTGAACAGGTGCAGGTATTGGTAAGTACTCCCTACCATTCCAACTCTACCCAACAGACCCCAAATTCTCGTATTGCATATCCAATAACCCGCTGATTACCAACTTTGTCCAATTCGGAGCATCGACACACCTAACAGGCAAAAGCACAAGCATCTTCAAGAATAAAAACTACCCCTTCTACTACCTCAACGTGCGAGGCGTCAAGGTGAACGGACGCAAAATCGACATCCCTGACTGGGAATTCGAAATGACAGAAGATGGATCCGGAGGGTTCATCATCGATTCTGGAGCTGTGTCAAGTCGCTTGTCCGCAAAGGCATTTGATGCACTCAGATTCGAGTTGGGTAGGATTTTGGGTGCTCCAGTACGCTACTCGGGTTATGACATTTGTTACCCTCCTTCAAGATTTGGTAAGAAGAGGGTGAAAACCAAACCTACAATCACGATACTGTTCCCAGAATTCGAATTCGTGTTGTCGAATGCCGGGACGTGGGAGAAGATGAACAGAGGTAAGCTTCTCTGTTTGCTGATACTCAAGCCTGAAGGACCATTGTCACAGCTTGGATACGAACAACTCTACGATGTTAATGTTGGGTATGATCCCAATAATAGTAAGTTGTATCTCCAAAGAACCAAATGCGGTCCTAACGAATAGTAATGCCTCTCATAATCATGTAATGTCACCTGTAAGACCACATTTATTTCTCAATATCTTATTTTTCTATCGAAGAAAGAAAAACTCAGATGTTAATGTGGTTTCTATCATGTGTTCCATCTCCATGTACCGTCCGTTTTTCCAGGTTGTTCACGTATGATTTTGAATACGTAAGAGGAAATCGAAATACAAATCACACCTAAACAACCTAAGAAAATGAAGGAAAAAACGTAAAAAAAAAAAAAAAAAAACCTAGGAAAATGGAGGGCGCACATCAGCACATGATCCACGGAATGATCGGACGTCGATGAACCATATTGATCATTAGTTATTAGAAATGTTCTTGGTCCTGGAATCTCATCAATACAAGTACAGCAAAGGGATGTCAGACAAAGGAAAAATCTGAAATTTTGTATACTAGGATTAGTTCTACATTATTCCCAAGCTTTCAAAACAATACTCAGGCTTACATAAGAACTTTAACTGCAATCCTGCGAAAAATGACTAAAAATGAATGTGGGGGAAACGTAGATAGAGCTCATGATCCTACGGCTCTAGAACAGGAAGAACTCGAGATACAATTGAAATACTTTACAAACAAAAAGGCCACCTGGATGCTGGTAAACGCACTCGGCACTCCAGTCAGCATATGCAATGTCGGAAGGCAAGTCTATGAAGCGAACTCAGTGTTGTATTCCAAGTTAAACAAAATGTTCCTGCGATTTTCGGTACCCAAACCGATATTGCACTGTTTAGCAATGGATTCGACAAGGTCAAAGGTTTCATTATCCAGTTCTCTCAGGCTACGCCTTCGGACTTTCAATAATGTTGCTCTAGATGGTTCAAAACCAGCCTCCATCTGCCAGGACACTTGCATTTCAGAATTTGGTATATGTTGTCATAACAGAAGATAGTACACAAATGACAAGGAAATGTGTTATTACCATCGCTTCAAGGACAGCCAAAGCTTCCTTGGGATCCCGGTTGACAAGATGAGCATCAACAAGCAAACTATAGGACGTAGCATTTGGTTTCAGGCCTAAAGTGCTTAGATGTTCAAAGACCCGTACTGCCTCCTGTGTCTGCCACCAGAACAAAAGTCACTCAGGTTGAACATAATTTTAGCAAAAGTTCTTTTCTCTACATTTGAGAACACTAACATAACATTTGTACACCACAAATCAGGCGGTAAAAAATCCCATGACCGGAAAAAAAAAAAAAAAAAAAAAAAAAAAAAAAAAAAAAAGGCTCCATCCACCAAGATACACATATGGAGGGTCATCCAAATCCCATCACAGGCAGCAAAGTGTCATGTTGAACCAGAGAAGGGAATATTTGTATTATGCCACTGATACAGGAATGGAAGAGGACGGAATTTGAGATTTTGAGAAAAGGGTGGCAGGGCTTCGCAATGACATACCTTCTTGAGCTTCCCAAATGCAGACATCAAAGCATTGTATGAATGTATATTTGGTGTCAATTCAAAGCTTGAACCAATTGCCTCAAATGTTTGGTAAGCCCGGTCAAGGTCCCAAATATTCGCACAGCCCAAAATTAAACAATTTAAGGCAGCAACAGATTTATAAGGAGGATCTGCACGACTAAGATGCTCCAGTTGATAATAAACCTGAAATTTTGAACAAGCATAACAGTCTTATATATATATATATATATATTCAAATAAAACAGATTTATCAGTTCCCACATAAACAAGAGACATGCAAAGGTGATGATGTATATGTATCGTATCAATCATGACAGGCAAATTAAGGTCTGCAAGTTTCCTTCGACATCTCCTGGATGTTTCTAAGATATGTCAGAATCACCAAGCTTAAATAAACCCATGAACCAAGAGAATGGCATCACGCTTTCTTTTTAGCTGAACCAATGTTCCCATTAGTGTGAGTGACATGTTGGAAATTCGGCCTATAGTTACTATATGAATGGTTTGAAAATCCAACGACTCAGCACTGAAATAATATCTTTTAAGCGAAGATCAAACATCCTAGCTACACAAAGCCTAGATTAGATTATGGGGTTACTTAGAGCCTTAGTATATTCATAATCGCTAAAAAAAATATGTATATAAAAGAATCGACATTCTCAAGAGTGAAGACATCAGAGGAAAGAAGTAAACAGACATACCAAATCCAATGTTTCGTAACCTTTTTGTGCACATGCCACGACAAGCGAACGTAGGGAAGTGAATGGTGAAAGCAGGTCCTCAACTGCAGGAGAAGAATTTGCATGGTTTTTCTCGAGTTCATTGAGAGCATTGAAAGCACCTGACAAGTTCCCCAAGGAAGCAAGGGCATTTATTTTAGCCAAGTAGGTTTCAGGGTTAGGAACTTTCTTTTCACGCAAGGACCTCTTCAGAATAGCCCATGATGCATCCAAAAGAGTGGAGTCGTATGTGCGTCCAGCTGCGGAAAGAGTTTTGACGACTAATCCTTCATTAACAGAGAGAAAAACAGGGGGCCTCGCAGCCTCACCCCGTTGCATCCATCTAGCCATGAATTTCAAAGAAACAAAGGCCAGCTTGCTATTGCCGTTCTGTATAGAAACCTCGGCAAGGGTATTGCACAAGTTCCAATTTGGTAACAGAGCTTTGTTATGGTCTGTAGCCTAACAATGTCCGCAACAAACAAAATCAAAGTTGGTACACAAAGCTCGAATTTACATAGTTCCCCACGGAAGTACTGGACAATGAAGAAATACCTGGCACTTCTCTATGACGGATACCAAGGTGTCCAGCTTTTGCATATTAACACAGCTTCGGATGCAATCACTGAAAACCCTTGACGATAGCATATTACCCGATTTAAGAGTTAGTTCTAAATATTTCATGGCAGCTTCAAACTGGTTTTGCTGAAATAGCATGCCAATCACCAATTCAAACGATTCATCGTTAGGCTGAGACTTCTTCCCACTTAGCAGCATCCTAGTGGTCCAGAAAGAGGTTCCATCCACAAAAATCCTCAAGTTAATCACTGAGAATAATTATTTACATATAGATTCGCACAAAAAAAAAGTTACAAACTAGAAGCCATTGATCATACCAGCGACAGAGACGGCATACAAATACAAGCTACAACACTGCTTTCCAATTTAATAGGCAACCAAAAGAGTATTGGCAATGCTTTATCACTTGAAACATATTATCCCCCCCCCCCCTTTTGAAAAAGAACGTACTCCCTCAAAATATATGACGTTCACACATTCCAAGGCAAGTTTTGACTTGTATAAAAATTATAACGTTGATTCGATGTGAAATACACATTCACAAAATCATTTTTTCATAGCTTTTACCCATATACTCTGAGACATACCGAAGGTCAAAGAAGCGTGTCAAATCTTGATATGTGAGGACATATTTTGAGAAGGACGGAGTATTTTCTCAAAATCTAACATAGAAAAGTTGGCAAAGGAATTTCCCTAATATTTGACAGGATCGAGAAAGGCCCATACATCAGACAATACATCAGTATAATCATCAGAATCCCCGCACGATGGTTGGCACATTAAACCAGCAACTGAGATGAAGAAGAAAAATCTACATAAACCTCAATCAAAGTACGTAACACCCATCTTGATATCAGTCTGATGGTTCTATGATAGTTCATTTAGGCTATTTGGGCTAAGAACACAAGTAGTTATATGCAGCATATGTTACTGCCCCTAGATAACTGACTACTGACAATACCTTTGTGCCACTTTTACGTTTCCGCAACCTACCAAACAAGACATGATATTTACATTTTTACATGAACAAAATCAACTGGCACGCATTATCCTAGATTAATGCTTTGTCAACATGTACTTTTATCAAGGCATCCTTAACAATATCACACCGGCATTCTAGAAAAGAAACTCCTAGTCTAATGTATAGGAGAATTACCCTATCTTGCCACCAAGTTATGAAATTGAATGGATGGGTCCACTACTTCTCCAAACATCTTGTCAACCAAATGTCAGATGCAAATCCAATTTATAGGGGCTCAGCCATGATTGAAAAGTCGGATTACATAAAATTCTTCTGGGAAGTCCAATAATTACACTCAAAAGGGCCGCACAGTAAAGCTTCTTTTACTATATTACATTTACCATAGAAGCTCTATCGATTGCAAAACCACAAACTACAATGAATAGATAGATAAAAACCATCATCAACATTCAAGACAGAGTGAGAGATTGCGAGCCTTGTAGTCCTTTGTACCAGCTTTGGGAAAGGAGAACCTGGTGTCACCCAAGGCTGGTACAAATGTAAGAAAGAGTAGAAGAGAGGGAAGCCAGGACAATGAGAAGGAGCCTATAAAGCTAGAACTACGAACACCAATAAAAAGTATTAAACACATCTGCCCATCTAATCATCTATGATTGCTGTAACGATTACTGGCATTTGACAATGAAATTGACAGCCCAATGCCCTTCAAAATTCCTCCATCTTGACCAATCATGGTTGATACCCCTCCCATAATGGTTTCACATCGATGCAGCATTGAGAATCGGTTTAAGGTAACAATACAGAAATAAGTTTACTTGAAAGAATCAAAATAGCTTTGGGTTTCAGAAGAACTAGAATAAGGTTTGCAATTGTAATAAGAGAAGCCCAAGTTTTGATCATGATAAACACGGATAATCAAGCTGATTAGGCATGGTTAGTTCGGAGGAAAGGGAACCGGCAAAAGAAATGGTAGAGGTGAAAGTTTGGGCAGTTACTGACATAACTGATGGAATGAAAAAACTAACATCAAAGCATATTTGTTAATTTAAGCTGATTTAGTAACTAAATTTGAAAAAGAGGGTAGTGATCTCCAACTTTCAGTTCCCCTAGAAATCTTATTTAACCTGAAGGTACTACCACCAGGCAATGCCGAGATGGTATTGCAAAACAGTAAGAAGAAAGTCACCAAATGCTAGTGAGAATACAGTACATCTGCTGCAGCAGCATTTTAATTTACATAAGTGTGACAGCATCCAACAGCAACATTCCATTAAGAATCAAATTATATTCATATTAACTTTGAGGCAAGCAAGAAGCCCAATAGTTAACTGTGTGGAGCACCCAACTTAGCAGAAGCAAAGACACCACCTTCAGCAGCATCTTCCCTAACTAGCTGCACCTTAGGGAGGCACTAGCACATGGCTCACAAGAAGATACTGCAGGGAGTCAAGGACATGGATTTCAAATAGTAGCGACCAACTTTAAGCCAATTAGAATGTGTTTGGGACATGGATTTCATTCTCAATTCCAGATTTGATACAAATTATATGCTTGGCCTTTGGGGATTCAGGATCTTATGATTTTGGTATTGTATCAAAGTCTTTGGAATTCAAATTTGATTGAAACTCTAGCTAGTGTAAAACAAATGACACCCCAAACCCCCTCATTTTGAAATCCTAAGCTGCTCTCTTCTCAAACCTCACATTCTAGAATTCAAAATGTGAGTTTTCCCAAACATTGGATTTAAATTTGAATTCAACATCCTCAAATGATAGAACTGAAATGATTACAATTTCCCAAATTCTTGTTTCCAAACACTATCTTAATGGCATGCCACTTGACAATTTGATTATCTACTCATATTGCCTACAAATAAGAGTCTCAAAAGAATTTCGCAGAATTGCTCCTTTCAAAATGGGCATCATCATTCGTTAACCAGCATATCCAGCAGCAAACTACGATCATCTATTCTCCAAACTCATTCACGGAATTTTTTTCCAAACTCACACAATAAACTCTAACCACGACGTTAACTCTCATTTCTAGCCACCATAAAAGTCAGCCCTTAGATGGTCATCTTCAGAGGTACCCTAGCTATCAAAGTTAAACACAATTATTACCCTTAATGTCCACAAACCATGAAGAAATTACCTTTGTTAACACGGAGCATTAAAATGCCAGTTTTCTAAAAGCAAAATAACAGGCGTAACTGAGCTGGAGAAAAGTTACACTAAAAGAACATTTAACAAAATCATTTCCTGAAGTTCTATAAATTCAACACCTACTCAACGATTTTGTTACACATCAAATTAACTTAACAAACTAAAACTTCTCACAAACGCCAACTCTTTATTCACCATACCAAATATGACATAATTAAATTCTACACCCCAAGCCACTGCCCACCACTAATCTCAATCCAATAGCATCAAGCTAAGTATGTCCTCTTGATCCCTAACTAAGTTCAGCAATGCCTTCCACATGGCGGGAGTCTCTTCCTAAGTATACGGCCCAAAAC
Source organism: Spergularia bocconei (assembly GCA_963457585.1). Lineage (NCBI taxonomy): Eukaryota > Viridiplantae > Streptophyta > Magnoliopsida > Caryophyllales > Caryophyllaceae > Spergularia > Spergularia bocconei. Next base: position 23,887,962 of record OY734943.1, on the reverse strand, counting down.
TAAGCTACAAAATGTGATCTTCTAAGTCACTCCAAATACTCTATCTGAAATCAAACCTAACTTGCATAAACCACTAGACATATCCTTGTGTCAAGCACTCCACTACTCCATCCAACGCAACCATAGGAAAGAAAATCAGGGGGATACTCTCAAGTCTCAACAAAGCAAACACTCGTGAACATACCCTAATGACCTAATCTCAAACTCAAGTAAATCCCAAACTACTAACAATCCCAAACAAACCATAACAGAACAGATATTAACCTAAGTACAACATGCCCTAGTTTCCCACCCAATTCGACGAAGACTCAATGAAACATCACCACATCAATAGTGAACTTCTCGTTTCTACGCCAAATCCTAAATTAGTAACTGCATCCAATCACTCCAATAAAATCCCAATTGTTTCGTTTCGTTTCTCCTCTTCAAACTCATTCATCCAATCTCCACAAACTACCAACTTCACATTTTCTCAATCAAGTCACACACATTTCCAAATATAAACATGTACACAGTTTTGCACCCTAACATTACACTAGGTTCAATTAAAAAACACAAATAATCGTAAAACCGTCTCACCCAAGTACGTATTAACTCCGAAAAACCGACTACAAAAAGGGGGAACTACCTTTCAAGAATCGACTCAGCAGCTTTCCAATCCCAAGTCTTGACAGACTTGAGCACCAAATTATACGACGCCGTATTAGGCTCAATCAAATACGCCTCCATGCTTTCAACAACCTCAAGCAATTCCCCGGTCGAGGCGCGGCACATCAAACAAGCCCGTAAATACTGATTAAACAGCTCTACATTCGGAATATTAGGCTTCCCGTTCAAATCCAACGACCTAACCCACTGCTCAAACACCTCCTTGACGTCACCCCACCGCTTTGACGTCACCCAATCGGCGAACAAATTCATCAACGAATTCACATCCCTGGCCTGCGGAAGCGACGCCGCTTGGAGGTGGACGGGGATGAGAGAGTGGCTGCCGGAGCCGGCGTTGGGGATGGGGCTCCGCCAGTTTTGGTTGTAGAGTGGGCTGCCGGAGGAAGGATTGGGTGGAAATGACGACGACGGAGGTGGTGGTGGTGGTGGTTGTTGTTGTTGCGGTGGTTCGGCGAGGAGGGGTTCTTGATTGAGGAAGGAGAAGGTGGTGATTGATTTGAAGGAGTTTGGGTTTAGGGTTTTGATTAGGGCACGGGATTTGGTGAGCATCGCCATTTGGGATCGCATCTGATCTGATGGTTGTTGTTGTTGTGGTGGTGGAAATGGTGGGGAGGAGAGAGAGTAGGGTTTAGGGGAGGGAGAAGAAGAAGAAGTGTGTGAGTGACGTTATTAGGTGGTCCGTTTTTTTCGTTTTGGGGGGTGAGGAGTGATGAGGAAATTGATGTCATTTGGGGTGCGTGCGGGTGCGGGTGCGGGTGCGGGTGCGTGGGTGTTGTGAGTCGGGATTGTCTCGGTTAAGACTCAGCTCGTGTGGACTCTAACGGGGAGTGATAAATTGATGAGGGAGTTGTTACTTGTTAGTGGACTATGCTAGATTTGGTGCGTGAGGTTGTGAGTTTCGTGACTCGATGATGATGGTGTCGGTTAATACTCGACTTGTATGAAAACGGACAGGGGTGGACCGGTGGTGTGCGAGTGACGTAGGTGTCCGGTTTTTCTTTTTGGTTTTTCGATTTGAGGGCAAGGGGTGATGAGGAAATTGATGTCAATACGTTTGGGGTGCGTACGTGCGTGGGTGTTGTGACTCGCGATTGTCTCGGTTAAGACTCGGATTACTTGGGAAATATGGCTAAGCTGGATCTCTAGCCTCTGCCCGCCTCTCTATTATTGATAGGGTCGGTAGGTTAAGTAAGTGATTGTGTGGACTCTAGTGGGAGTGTTAAATTGATGTGTGGTATTGTTGTAGACTCTGCTAGCTAGCTTTCAATTGATGTCATTGAAAGGTGTTGTGACTCGTGATCGTCTAAAGCTACTATGGGTTTGTGAAGGATTTCGAGACTTTCGGTTCGGAGAGATGGTGTTGAATTGATAAAATGGGTTAGTTGTAGAGCCTATGACCCACTGGTGTGTCATGTGTGGGGATTTTGAGTCTGTGACTCGGAATAGCCTTGACTAAGACTTGGCTTGTATGAAATCGATGATAGATTGAGCTCAAACTACTCCAAAATAGCGAGTTGAACAAATAAGGTGTTTGAATTAGGTGAAGAAGGCTAATGAGCATGAGATGCCTTTAATTTTCTCTTACGACCTCTTTGGGAACAATGAGGATCATCTGTTCCACTTTGTGTGCCACTCCCTGTACCCCCCCAATCAGATTTCAGGAAATCTATATTATAACCTTAAGAAATTCATTTCAATTTTTCTATTTAATGATTTCCTGAAATCTGATTGGAGGGGTACAGGGAGTGACACACAAAGTGGGACAGAGGATCCTCACTGCTTTGGGAATAGGTATAGTAGTGTTGAGTAGATTCAAGAGTCAATCACAAATTGCAAACTCGTACTATTTCACATCACAAATACCCAATGCAACAAAACCGCCTTGTAATAAAATGATATTATTACCCTTTGTTAAAAATGATTCTACATTTTCACTCGTAGAGTCGTAGTAAACAAAATAACAAAAAACGTAAATTCTTATCCCGCTACATACCGCGTTTGTATTGGCTTATTTTATGTCATGTACTCTCTCATACATGATACTTCATTATTTATATGAGGTATATTCCGACCAAGCAATCTCTTAGTTAGACGTATACAAATAGATCAACTTCTAATCACAATTCACATTACAAATTCTAAACATTTTACTCTAACAAAGAGTACAATTTTTTTTTTTTTTGAAAGGTAACAAAGAGTACAATTGATCCATGTAGCTCACCCCTAAATATGGAGGGCACCTATGTAAAATTGTTAATCAATGCTAGGACTATGGACCAATGGTGGATAGATCCATGCCCATTTTTCGAGTAATGTTGTACGGCCCGACCCACAGGGCCAAGTAGTAGATCCACCACCTAAAAAAGGCTGCAACCCAAAGTGGACTCTAGTCTAGTTCAAAAGACATCATCATGGGTGGCTTTGAATCTCTTATCAATTTCCATGGCTCAATGTTGAACGTGGGCCCACATTTTTGCAAGTGTGTTGTGTGTAAAACCCAAAAAGTTAACCATGTTGGAGCCATGTTTGGGTTAAAATTTGTTAACCATGGTTAGAACATGGGTTAATGACCGTTTGAAGGGCCACTGACACATCGACACAAAACACAGGACAGTACGTACTACAATCTTAATAAGTGCCAAAATATAAAGTTTAAGGAGCTCTTTTCCCCATAATAATCCCAAATTACTCTCCCCAATTACTCCACTTTCCCACCAAATTATGTTAAATAATACTATTAAGGGCAAAAGTACATCAGAAACAAGAACGTTGCTTTTTGTTCTTTTTTTTTTAGCGGGAGAAATCCGTTGTTAGTGTTACCAGACAAAAAGTAACTGTTACTCAGCGCCTTGTTCCATGTAGTATTCCTCTGTTAAACTATGCTTTGATGCAAATGTTGTTCAAGGGTATATGTATATCGTACTGTATACTCTATTTGATTATGAATAGAATCCCTGCATTTTACATTACACGAAAATAATATATTTCGTATGGAGGAAAATCTAGAGTAAAGTCGAAATAATTAGAGAATGAAGGAAAAATTACAAGGATGTACTAGAAGGTAGTGATTTTAAAAATGTTACTGCATGCTATCTTATAGAGTGAATCTAGTCTCGTAAAATTGGGGTAACCTTCTTAAGGTTGGTTTTTTTCATATAATTTGAAAACTTTTAGACAATAGACATCATTTGAATGTATTTGAAACTTTTGGAGTAGCCCATACACTCTGTACTAGCTTGGAAATTCGCCTATATTATCCTCAATAATGATTGTTAGTTGTTACTAACATTTCAGCCTTAGCCTCAAATAAGAATACTAGTACGCCAAATAATCTCTCTTAATTCCGCCACTTTCCTCCCTCCATGTTCAATATATAAATCTCTATCCCTTACAAAAATCCCCATCAATCCATATAAACAAACCCACATTATTTGCAAATAAATAGCATTTAAATAACCTAATTCCCTAATTGATTAAGCAATTATAGAGACAAAAGTAGGTACCAACACATATACTCCATATACACACCTAGAAAATTAACTTCACAAGTACTACTCCATATACTAATTGCAGAAACCAGTAATGCTTAATTGCTTATGCCATATAAACCAAATTATCAAACTACAACAAAGTATATTATATTGCAAACCCCCATTAATCTAATCTCTAATCAGACCACAATATTATTATCATTATTATAATACTGTAAATCTTTGCTCATGCAAACACTTCCACTTCCACCAACCAATTTTTTAAAATTCACTCAAAAATTGAAACTGACCTCAAAAACATTGAAAAAACACCTTTGGACTGATATAAAATGGACCAAAGTTGCTCAAATTCCTCAGCATATGACATCAAACTTTTATTTCACACAAATCCACCATTCTCTCTCTCTCTCTCCTCAGTCACTCCCCACCAACCCTTTCTCTCTCAATATTATTGTCCAGACATTTCTCTCTTCTTCCTTACATATCTCTGTTCATTTCACCATCAACTTAAATCATCTTTAATTAAAACAACAAAAACAACAACAATCTTTCATCAGCTTACTCAAACCTCCTCATACTTTTCTCATCACTAATCATGTCTTCTGCTTTACTCTTCTTAGCTCTTTTCTTGAGCTTAACAAGCTACTCAAGTAAGTACTACTACCATTTTTTTCCCCCTTTTTTTTTTTTGCTGAGCAAAGTGAAAAAGATTTGATCTTGGTAAAAAATAATTTGTGGGTTTTGTTTGAAATGAAGTTTAAAATAATGGGTCACTTCCAAAATCTGATCTTTATGCATATTTTTACTGTTAAGAGTAAAAAGTTACTAAGTAAGTATTTTTTTACCATGTGGGTTGTGTACAGGTGCACAATACTGTCTGTGTAAACCCGGGTCATCAGCTCCAGATCCATATCAGAAAGTGATAAATTATGCTTGTGGAAATGGGGCAAGTTGTGGCCCTATACAAGCAAACGGGCCATGTTACCAAGCTGATAATATTCAAGCTATTTGCAGTTATGCTGCTAACAGTTATTACCAAAACAAGAAATCACTTGGTGCCACCTGTGATTTTGGTGGTGTAGCTGCCCCTTCTCCTGCCCTTCCTTCAGGTAATTTTCGAAAGACGGTTACATATGACGATTCATGTTAGCCGACCCCGAATCATTTATTGGTCTTTAACGACTTTTATACGGAGTATTTAATTTGAATTAAAGATAACCCCGTTTTTTTCTTTTTCTATTTTGTGAGATAGTATAAAGTTTTAATTAACCTTTTTCTTTCTTCTTTTGTTTTGTAGGTTTACCTTCTGGATGCTCCTATCCTACAAGTGCAGGTCCAGGAGGGTATGATAATCTTACTTAACTTTTTTTACCATTGTTTTTTTCACCTTGCTTTTGTTTTTTGGGTTAATTTCATGTATAACTGTATAAAGTAAGGTTGTTAAATGTTTATTACATAATAGCCTAAGTTTCTTGATTTGTGATGAATGGTAAATTTTGCCCATCTGGGGAATATTTTGACATCTTGTATCATTCTGAAATTGTGCATGATCTATGTTTTACACTTTTGCATTTATGTTGTGTTATAAAAGAGGACAAATGACATAAATAATTAGGTTTAATTCTGTGTGCTTTTCTGTCTTTCAACCCTTCAACAGTGAAATATGCTGTATTTTATAGAAATTCCATTATAACCACCCCCTAAATTTGTAGTACTACCTAAAAAGGTCATTTTTTAAAGTTTATTTAACACTTTGTTGTTCAAATTTGAGAATGTCTTTTTACAAGTGGTGACCTTTTTTGCAAGTTAGGCTATCCTAATTCTAATTGGATGTTATAGCTGGATTTTAATGATGTTTATACTAGCAACAATTATATAATTTGAATCATATTGCTAGATTTGGTCAAAAGACCCTGCATGCCACACTTATAGATTTTGGTGGTTGGATTACACTCTCTATGTACTAATAGTAAAAAATGTTAATTTGGGGATTAGATGCATGCTTGAACTTTTGGTAGTCGAGCATTGAAGGGAGTCTAAACATCGATTATGGGAGTGTAAAAATCACATTTGCGTCTCTAGTGTCTTTGAGCATGCCTTGATTATGTACATTAAAGTTTACACTCCTCTTTGCGAGGCGAGCTTCAAGAACTACTTACATTCCTTTAAAAGGGAGTCTAAATATGAATTATGAGTGTAAAAATCGCTTTTTCCGTAATCCACACCAATAATCCAGTTGCTAGCATCTTTGAGCATGCCATGATGGTGTACATATGTACTCATGTACTAGAGCTACATTGATGGTTTTCGGTGTACAAATGTGTTTGTTGGCGCATGAGTCTAGTGAGCTGTCAAGATGCTGATGTATCATTATTGCTTGCACTTTTCAATGCAGAGAAATTGACTAAACAACCTACTAGTTTGCTGTCTGTTTGTTCAGTGGTCTGTTACCCATGTCCTTTTTCTCCTCTTGTTTGCTGGTGCACGATCTGGAGTCATGTGTATCCAGCCCTCCTTGCAATCTTTGCTACTTCTGTACATTTCATCAATTGTTTCTACCAGAAAGTTGGGTGTTTTGGTAGGCTTGTTTATGAGCTTACCATAGCAATGTAGTTGCGTTTCCTAGAATCCTTGATATGTGTATTGGTCATTTGTGGTAAAAATTAATGCACTGGCCACCCGTCACAGATATGTTTCATAGCGTTTTTTACTTTAATTGTAGTTAGAGTGTTAGACTCCTGTAGTTTGTGACACTTGACATCGTCCAAATTTCACTAGTCGCATTTGCATAAATTGAAGAGACTAGTGTAATGCAGATCATAATTTACACGTCATCTTGACTTCGTTAATTTTCTATTTTCCTGAATCGTATCTTATGTTTTGTGCGCGTACATTGTTCAAGGGTTGATGCTTATAAATTATAATGTTGGGTTATCTTTTTGACCTACAGTTCAACGGGCACTGGCACCCCAACTTCAACTCCTGGTGGCATGAGCACTGGCACAGGAACAGCTCCAGGAGGCATGAACACTCCAGGGGGCATGAACACTGGCACAGGAACAAGCCCCGGCATGTTCAACCCAATTGGCCTAGGACCAACCAGCATGACCGATCCAGGAGCAAATAGCGCCATGTCCCTCTTACAAATTTCTAGCTGCATCCTATCCCTTTCTCTAACCCTCCTTTCAGGCTCACTGATCTTGTGGGGTTAGCCGACTACCACCATGCTAAGATATCGATGGGGTTTGGATCTGGATCGAGGATGAGATTTTGCCGGAAAGAAGGATGTGACATGGTTAGGCATTTTATGTCTTGGGTGGGTTATTGAGTAGGGAATCATCCAAAAAGAAACAACCCCTTAGCTTCACTTGGGTCTCTTTTTTCTTTTCTTTCCTCTTGTTTTTTTTTATGGGGTTTGTTGGTTTCTTTGTAATGTGAAAAGTTGGGGGCATTTGATTCCAATTTGGGTGGTGAGAAAGAAATTTCAAGGGCAAAAAAATTTGAAATTGAGGATGAAGTATAAACATCCATCCTCACCTTTCTAGATGCTCCTCACTTTTTTCTCACACCAAAGTGAGAATCTTATTGTTCCATTATATGTACATCTAAGCTTAGCTAACTAGCCTAGAGTTTTTAGATGTAGAAGTACCTCTACTATTTGTTTAATATTAGTATCACTATCTTCTTCTAATGAGAAAATCATTTTTCTCACCAATCTTGTTTTCTTTTGTTTCGAATCTGTGCTTCCCCTTTTGTGTCAATTATTGCTTACTTTTGGCATCTCACTAGTTTCCCTTGCATTATTGTGACACGATTTCCTCGATTTCATATCGAGATAGGGTATCGATCCTCCTCGAGTTTTGACACAACTGAGTGATCGTATTGGGAACCATTTTACCGCGTCGGCTTCAACGGATTAGGGTGAAAATGAGAAAGCAAAGATGGGGCACATGAGGAGTTTTGGCTGTATTGAGTCAGCTGAAGTGTGCTAACAGTCATAGATGACATAAAAGGGCCACCACGTGAGGGTGACTGAGCCGAGCCATGTTTTAGGGTCCAAACACCTACCATTTGGAAAGCTTGAATTACTATACTGTATCTTATGATGTACTATATCGTATATTCGTATGCATTGCATTTGCATCACACTTTATTGACCCATCGAATGTGAGTTTCACATGTGAGAATTCAGATATTAATGGTGTGCTGCTCCCACCAAACTTATAGAGTTATAGGACATATGGGCGTACTAGGGGGATTTTTGATTGAGTTTTAAGGATGTTATATGGTCAATTTTAAGCAACGATGGCATTGTCTTTTGGATTTCCACGACAACGAAAACAGTTAACAGGTATTGTTATCGTGCAAACTCGAGTCCTATAATCAGAAAAAAAGATAACAAAAGCATTTATTTATAAGAGTTTACAGTATTTGAACCAACTTAAGATAACCGTATTTATTTACTTGTAACAAAAGGATCATGAAAACGAGTCTGTGATGATTTGAGCCAAAGTGACAGGAGCGACGCCGCATGTAAGATGATTCAGTAATGCATCATGCATGGGCGGGTAATGTATCATGCATATGAGCCGCAATTAGACCGTTGAACTGTGTTTTTAAAAATTAATGTAGCGATTATGACCAAAAACGACGTCAAATTATATTGGTGTGGAGTGTGGACAGATACAAGACAATCACCTATGCCAAAAACTCTTACATGGATACTACCAGACCCCGGCCCTGTATTGAAACTCATTTACACTGTTACACAAGGGCATCTTGGTGTGCTCTCAACATGTTACCTTGACGTTTTCCAGGGAATACGCTCCTAGCTAGTACCGGCCATCCCCAACTGCATGTGGTCAGGAGCTGTAGTTTTATCTTCTGGAAACCTGTAAGGCTGAAACTGTGAAATAGACTAGCATGTTAGAAAGCTATCAAACCTGTCAAAGCTTGGAAACATTCACAGTAAAATAATTTGGTTTGGCTTGCTATGCGTACTGTTAATCTCGTTGGAGTACTGACTTTGGTCATTTTGGAGAAAGTTCAGGATCAAGTTCGCAACTGCATCTGGTTTCTCTACGTGAGGTATGTGACCACAATCTGGAATTTGCCGCAAAATTGCATTCTGCAGTTCGCTGTGCAGTCTCTGCATTTTCGCCAAAGGGGAAAAAACATCAGATATTGCAAACTGAAGGATGAGATCCAGATGACTTTTGTTAAGGGCTAGTAATGTTTCCTCGTGGACAAAAACCTAGGATAGAAAAGAGTACATGGTTCTCACCACCCAAACATTAGGCACCAACAGGGCGTACTAAAACGAAAAGCTTGAAGCATTTTTCAGTGTTTGGACCTCTTAACATGATCAATTGATCATTATTTGGCGGCTTGACATTCAGGCCAAGACATGACCGGGACAAGTTCACATTTTAAGTGATCAAAGAGAAGGACTTCTTGTTATCGGTCCTGAATTGTCCGTGAATGAAATCCAACTGCCATTCTCTTTCAGAGGGGATGGCGTTGCCTGTTGGAAGGAGGTGAGGAGGGGTCATAGGCTCATGGCTCCAAGATTTGACTTATTCATGGAACTCTAGGGGTTCTGCTGATGTTATAGCCTAAAACGCTACATAATAGCCCATAGGAACAATAGTCATACGACAAATTAAAGTACTTATTTTGGAGGTAGTTAGTATTTACCACTGCAAGCCTGTAGTTGATGATCTGATCATTCTCACCCCAGATGATGAGCACTTGTTGCTTCACCTGCAAAGATGATGTGACGCATGTAAAGAAAGATATCACTGCTGATTGCATGATGCTGAAATCATAAGTTGGTCACTCCACATAGCTTAATAAATTTGTGATTTAGTTTTCTTTTCACTCTGTCTATTCTCGGATCGTGGATATCTGTATCTCTTTCTCAATCCTTGACACGTCTTCAGGGCTCAAAACTGGTGAAGTTCATATTTTTTTTTTTTTTGAGGTCAATTGGTGAAGTTCATAATTGCGGAATGTATGACAGCATGAATTGGACATAGGTGCACAGCACTCGAATTAACTTCATTTTATCTTTTGATCTTAGGCATACTGTACAACTGAAATATTTAAACATACATATATAATGCATGCTGACAAACCTGGTTTATCTGGGAAGCGACATTATAACCTCCACTTGTCATGAAACTTAGAGTTGCATCCCTCCACCAAGGTAAAAAGCAAGGTAAACGACTTATCTGCAAGGTTTAGAGACACTGAACCTCTCGCTGAAAAATTGAATGTCACTCAACAGCTTATAATTACAGAAGGGTAAAAGAACCTCACATTCATCCAATCCCAGCTAGTTTTTAAGGGTATACTTCTAAAGACCAACCAATTAACATAAAGCCGTAGCGGGATGCTTCTTAATAATGCAAGCTGCAACAAAAACCAAACATGAAGATTCGTGGTCATCAAAACTGAGGTGTGAGCAGTTGGAAATTTAATATAGGCTCGTTATCAATGAAAAGAAAATGCACATTTTGTGAACAAACATGACCTTGCAAGAGCATCACAACTAAACTATATAAAACATTCTAATGTGGTGGTACTTACACCAGCTCTTGCAACCACGTTAGGCATTCTTGCCAAGCCTCCGATGCCTTCTGAGTACACGCTGGCATCAATCAAAACCAACTTACTCACCTGAACACGAATAAATAAGTGAGAGATGGGCTCTCTGAATGATCATAATAATGCAAAACCCTTTCAATGATGAAGTCATCAGGTTCATATACATCTTCAAATGCAACGTTAACTTACTGTCTCGGGATGGTGTACAGCAAAGTCAATTGCAATAGCTGCCCCCAGACTAGGTCCAACAAGTACCATCGGCCTTCCAATATATGATTTCCAAAACTTCAAATACAAGGGTAATTGACGAGTTATTGAACAGAATGCATCAGGAAGGGGAAAAAAGAAAAAGTTTATCACCAGCTACCTGATACAGATGAACACGTTTTGATTCCACGTCACATGATGGAAGCTGTTCTAGTAGACCATCGAGTGCATAACACAAAATGTCAGAGGTGAAATTAAGGGCATAACACAAATTATCAGAATTGCAACAAACAAATGTCTACAATTCACAGAATCACAGGCATACCTAAGTCAGAAAAACCCCAACCAAGAATGTCAACTGCCCAGCTCTCAAGACCGGCTTCTTCAAGTGATGGGTATGCGAATCTCCATTCTAAACAAGAACTGGAAATTGTGAATCATGGAGAGCTAATTAATCACCAAAGCCAATACAAATACAAGGCCAATTCAGCCATAAAAAGCTCACCTATCAAAACCATGAAGGAGAACGACGGGATTCCCCTTTCCTTGTATAGATGGTCTAATGCAACTACTCATGATACAACTATCCGAAAAAGAAACCTGCTTTGACATTGAAAAGCAAAGTTTCATGGTTTCATAACCAATTTAATTTACCAGTCAAAATGCAAACATCCTCAATTGCTAAGAAACTTTAGCAGACAATTTATATGAACTAGAATTTTCTAGGAACTTCTACTGGCAACAAAGTGGAGGAAGGTGTTATCCACTTATCCTAGATACAAGAATGTAAGTAAGCACTCATGTACATGTAACTTGCACTGTTCCATCAAACAAGTTCAACTAATGCCCAACAACATTACCCCAGTGCCTCAAATGCTCGCGCCCCAATGGAGGTAAATGGGGTCGGATGTACGCATCTATACCCCATTGTTTCCGAATGACCCAAAATTAACTTTTGGTAATGATTATTGAAAAAAGATAATCTGCAAAAATAGAAACCCCAACAAAAGATACTACACTGTCTACACAAACAGTAGAACAAACACATGCAAGTCCACTTTATACATCTCAAGCCTATAATAAGTCTATAAACTGTAAACTATGATATAAACCAACTAATTAAATACCAGAATATACATTGCAAATTCATTAAGAAACCCCAGAAAAATAAAATTAAAGAGAGAGAAAAATGGACCTGCACTGGCAATCTTTCAATTCTCATAGCCAAACTTCTAGCAAAAGGGTCTTTAATTTTCTGAATCTCTTTGGGAAGAAATGAAGGGAACCCATCATTTGCCAACACTATGAAACGTTTCTTTCTGCTGTTGAAGTTGAATGGCTGTTTTACAAGGTACATTGCTGGGTTTCTACTTACTGACAATGCTAGCATTTTTACCTGGAAATAGCAACTTCTTGAAGAAAATATATATAAAAAAAATGGAAAGAAATTGATGATATTGAACAGCTGAGTGTCAGATTTGGAGGTTGTTGGAAAAAACAAAAAAATCAACAAACTGTGAGCAGTGTGTTAACTGTCGAGTGTCCAGCACGTTGCAATAGTAGCAACACGTACTAACAACCATGTGTAATAGTAATACTACATTGCTACTCCACTTAATCCTGGGAAAAAAAACAAAAAGTACTTGCCCACAACCCCCTGTAATCTCTTCGAAAGGTACGATGTCACTGGGTGATACTAGTTCACGACAATAATTGACTCGTTTAGTAAAGTGTGCGGTACTCCTAAATACGGAATATATTGAGATATTTTCGAAATGATTGAATTCAGCATGAGAGTCAACTAACCAGACTAGTTTCCGTCGGTTAGACTCTTGATCAAGTTATGAAATCATTGTCTAGACGTCAATCATCAACTTAGAGCCCTCCGACGTTTATTTAAAAATCTTGATCTGGTTCGTTCTCACATGAGTAATATTCGGACCGGAGTAAAAATGAGTACACAAGTACACATAGCGTAATGGGCGGGTAGGTGAATAGTGAGGTACAAAAGTCATAAAGTAACGACTTAAAATTAATGTTTTTGGGGGTTTACAAAAGTTGTCTTATCTTTTGGGTTTCTGGTTCGAATCTAGTTCCCAGAGGATAGCTCTGGTCTACCCTTGCTCCTTGCTGTGAGTGCAAATTGAAAGGCTGTGCGCACACCTGATTGAACCATGTTGGCGCACGGTTCAAGTATGCCAGTACGGGGGAGCCAGGACAAAATACCTATACATAGCTATAGAGCCCCCCCGGCTCAACCCCGACACCAAACACACAAGACACACTCACACACACAACAAGAACACTCTTATCTCTGCCTACAAATACACACAACTTTGAAATTTTCAATAACAGGCAAATCCTTGTTTAAAAAAACGAAAGAAAAAAAAAAAAAAATAACACAGGCGAAGTGCAAAACAGAAAGATCAGTCATACAATTGTACTTACTGCAGGGAGATAAACTGAGAATAGCCTCAATCAGATCAGCTCAGAAGAAGGTTGCTGAAGATTTCATTTATCAGAGTGAAGGAGTCCCTTATACACCAAGAGTAGGCCTTGAAGTTTCCAGGGTGGAAAAGATGACAAAATTGTGACAAATATACACATATATATATGCCTAAACACAATCAAACTATTGACAGTTGAGCACAATTCTGTTTAGCAAAATCGATGATCAAATTAGCAGCTGAGCTGGGCCTTTCCACATGAGGCAGATGGCCACAGTCTGATATTTGACGTAATTTGGCATCTTGCAGCTCACCATGCAACTTCTGCAAGTTTTGATGTGCAAATAGTTGTCAGTACCACTAACTTTTAGTCACAGCCGTCTGCATGAAGCATTCAGTACCTCAATCCAGCACAATAAAACAGTACAAGGAAACTTAGAGGTCCAAAAGGTGTAGTAGGCCAAATCAAATACTTTAATCTCTTAAGTTCATTCGAAGTTGAAAGGCTCACGAGGATGAGTGTAGAGTGGAAAATCATGCTTATCACTTATCACGCATGGACAAGGCAGACAGGGCCTCAGTATAGCAAGACATGCAACTGCGGCAAGCCCTGCCTTTAGTAATACATGAAATATATGAGGTCCTCCGAAAACCCACCATGAACAAACCAACTAGACCATAAGCCTAATACTGTATGATGGTTGGGGTCAAGTTAAGTCCTATTCCTGTTATTAACATCTAAAGGTTTGAGAAGCATCAAATACACAGTAACTTAGTAAACTGTAAAACACCTGCATGTCAGTACAGTTCCTAGTTATACTTGGCAGTAATAGGTTGTTACGTGCTTACCACAGCAAGCTTGTAGCTAATGATCTGGTCATCCTCGCCCCAAATAATTAGTGTCTGCTGTTTTACCTGTCAAAATACATCAATATTTGAGCAAGAAAGTTTGACCTCCAATAAAAACCAATACACCTAATTGTTCCCAAATAAAGCATAGTTCAACCAGGGCACTCAGTTTCAACAATCATAAACTCATATAGCTAGTGTAGCAATATAGAAGCTTTCTAGTTACACCACAACAACTTGAAGCTAGAAGCAGACAAACCGATTAGGCTAATGTGGAAAGAAAATGCATATTGCATGTACCTGATTTATGAGGGAAACAACATTATAACCTCCACTTGTCATGAAATCAACAGTAGCATCCTCCCACCAAGGGAAAAGGCAATGCAGACGACCAATCTGTTGGACCATATGATAGAGCACATTTTAATCCTGAGTCATAATAATCTAAGCTAAACAAATGTTGGAAGTATAAAGCTTAATGTTCAAATGAAAATAAAAGAAAGTTCTTACATTCATCCAGTCTAAGCTAGTACTGAAGGGTACATCATTGAAGGCTAAACGATTTGCATACACTCGTAGAGGTACACTTTTCAGCAAAGAAACCTAATCAAATAGAATTTCAGAATATCAACTCAAGTTTCAGACAAAATGGCAAGTGTTTCTGGAAGGAGAAGAAACCACATTATGCAACAATGCAAGGACATAAAAGAATAAGCTCCATCACAGAACACAAGGCAAATATAATGAGCACTGACACCAGCATAAGCTAACAGACGGGGCAACTTGGCCTGGTTCGCCGTGCCTTCTGAATATACACTTGCATCTATCAATATTAGCTTGCTGACCTGAGGGGATGGGAGGCGAAAGATTATATGTATGAGTCATTATTCTTAGTGAAGATCTCTATGCATTACTAAGCGAAGTCTCTAAGCTAAGAACTTATAGTCTCAATGGAACTTGTAAGGAACTACTTACGGCTTCTGGGTGGTAAACTGCAAGATCAATTGCAACAGCAGCCCCAAGACTTGGGCCAACCAGTATCATCGGCCTTTTAATGTAGGATTTCCAGAACTGTGACAGGTAAGACATAAAGAGGTCAGACCGGACTGGAATTACAAAGTAGCTCCAGAAAGGGTAAAACTTAGAAAGGGTAAGCTCTTTACGGATTGTTCTGGTAAATTATGCATTATAATGGCAAATTGTCTGGATTCGTAGAGATGAGACACCAAATTGCATATTTTCAGGCATTTTGTTCAATAACTAACTTTGGCATGGATTGCCATTTTGAGGCGAAGAAGATTTCAGTACCTGAAACAAATGATCACGCTTGGATGCTACATCACATGATGGAAGCCTTTCTAGTACCCAAAAGAAAAAACGAGGAACCAGATTAGATTGTGTAAACTTGAAAGCAAAGTCAACTAAAAGGGGCGAAAAGTATATTTGAAGACAACAAGAAATTAAGATACGGATCATATACCTAAGTCAGAAAATCCCCATCCAAGGACGTCAAAGGCCCAGCACTCTAATCCAGCCTCCTCAAGCAAAGGGTAAGTGTATCTCCACTCTAAACACGAACTGAAGAATAAATGCAATGAACTAAGGAGACACTATAGAGGTTTGCTACCGAAGAAACAGTAAGTTCTGTATAAATGTGGACCTGTCAAATCCATGTAGGAGTACGACTGGATCAGCCTGTCCTTGGGTCGACGGCCTCACACAACTACTCATGATAGACGTCCCTGAGAATGTCGACTGTTTTAACAACAATGTCAAATCGGCTGGTTAGACAGACACAATATATAGTGAAACAAAAAACAACTTATGCACATAGCATTGGCACACATAACTGACTCCTGTAAGTAATAGTCTA
Organism: Spergularia bocconei; assembly: GCA_963457585.1. Lineage (NCBI taxonomy): Eukaryota > Viridiplantae > Streptophyta > Magnoliopsida > Caryophyllales > Caryophyllaceae > Spergularia > Spergularia bocconei. Next base: position 23,871,817 of record OY734943.1, on the reverse strand, counting down.
ACACGACTTAAAAAATTCGCAATATCAGTATTTGCAACAGCAAGGCGCAATGACCCAAGCAAATGAAAGAATCATTAATGGCTTTTTCCCAAGACTGCTACATAAGACACATTATTGTCATTACACTGATTCCACACAACAATTGTTCCAAATTTTCGGAAATTTCAACTATTGTGACTAATTTCATTCCTTAAACACCTTCAATCCTTCATGAATTGCCAAGCCATTCAGGTCATTTTCGACCAAAATCCGGGACTGGCTTGATACATTGCTTAATAATCGTATACCAACAACATTGTCAGCATGGTGAGGTTTGACAATCTTGAAACACCACACAGACATACTACTACATCAACTTTTGGGCTAGAGTTCACACATATTCATCACATTATTCAGCCATTTTGATCCAACATTTCTTGTCAATTGAATGAACAAAAAATCTAAACTTTCAAACAACCAATACACAAACAGTTAAACCCTTAAAACCCAATTCTTTAGATTCGCCTCATTTCATTTGGGCACGGAGTTTAATAGTGGTGGGGTAGTATTGATGCAAACGGGTTTCGAACCCGGGACTCGATTACAACCACCCAAACACCTAGCTATCTACACTCCACAATTCCATTGCCCACAATTACTAGCAAACATCCACATTTAAAAAACAAAAAGCAGCAAAGTAGAGCAAAATTACCCAGCAACAAAATCACTCAAATTCAACAAAAATAAGTAATAATTACACTGAAAAAAGGGGGGAGAAATAACCTGAACAGGTAACCTCTCAATCCTCCGGGCCAAATTCCGGGCAAAAGGGTCTTTGATTTGTTCAACTTTTTTGGGAAGAAACGAGGGAAACCCATCATTTGCGAAAACTCTGAAATTAAATACCCTTTTCAATTTGGTCTTCTTGGGAGTGTATAAGCATGGTGGCAAATGCGCGGGTGTTAAAGCCGACATTGATAGTTTACCGGCGCCAGCGCCGGAAATTGAGCGTGTGTTAAGTTAGAACCTCAGCAGTTTGTGGGTAACGTGGAGTATAAGCCTCCTTTTGTTTTCTCAAGGCCTCATCCAAATTAGACGGGAACTTACAATTGCATGCCTCGGTTATGGAACTCGAGTGATAATGAGTTGAGTCAGTTTGCGAGCAATTCGAGATTAGTTTGGTTAATTGGTTATAACTTGATTTGAGTGAACTTGTCGACTTGAGTTCTTCTCGGGCGTGATTTGAGTCTATCATTGAATATGCGGTTTTTTTTTTTTTGTCGCTGAACGAAATGCTAATAAATAAAAAGGCTGTAACGATCCACTAACAAACATGACAAGCACAGAATAACAACTTATTGAGCACAAGTCGCATGATTCTTTTTCCCCCTAAATTCCTAGCTCTTAATAGTCGTTTGGATGCATACGGGAATTTCGAATGCCCATGAACTCCCACTTCCCAGGTTGTACCCATTCACGTGAATCTCTCAAAATTGTTTGGTTACATGTACAAATTGTAATTCCACAAGAATTTCCAATTAGCAAGGGGGGGCTAGGTAAGCCAATTCCTCCATTTTGTAGGAATTCGAAATTCCCATGAATTCTCAATTCCCATGATTTTAGGCAACCAAACAACTTCGAAAATTTCAACTCATGGAATTTTTGAATTCCCATGATTTTTCTTGACAACCAAACGACCACTTAATCCTTTCCTATTTCTCTTCCTTATCCCCTCAAATCTCTCTCAGTTGGCAAATGAGCCGACCGGATCAATAACATGGAAAATGTAGCCCATCTGCAATTCTAGACCTTCAATAATGACTAAAAATGTAAATTCCATTCCCTCTTGACTTTATGGCTTTGACCTAAGTAAGAAGTTAAACTTATTCAATCACAAAAGCATGACCATTTCATAGAAAATGCAACAATTTCTATGCTATTGCTCAACGTCTTTTTTTAACCACATTTTTGCTCGTGTAAATTACAAGCCATCTTCTGTAATAGAGTCAAGCAATAATTTCCAAAGTCCACGACTCATTGTACAAGTTTTGTCATGTAGTAGTACTTTATCCAAATACAAAGAAAAACATCTCCACCTTCAATTAACAGACGGTAAAACAATAATAGTACCTTCAAAATTCCGATACTCATAAAAGGTCTTTCTAAAAAGTGCCCATGGGCACTTGATTAGAATGATTAAATGTAACACTTTTCAATAAAAACATTTAATGTTCACATAATAAAATAACAAAGATATTTATTACCTTCATTCCTCCTAACAAAGAAAATACTTTCACCATCCCGTTTAAGATGCCCACAACCACGCAATGTTCCCTTCCAACAACATTAACGCCGACGACAAAATTCCATGCAACCACTTTTGCGGTGGTTTCGCCACCGGAATCTATAGACACCCTAAAAACAAATTACTAAACTCTTTTTGGATGTGATTAAAAATGGGAAATTGATTTAAGGTTGCCGAAAAAGGATTTAGGCTATGTTTGGTAAAACTAGCTGAAATAGTAGCTGAACGCTGAAATAGTAGCTGAATGCTGAAATAGTAGCTGAAAACTGAATTAATAGCTGCAATATTAGCTGAAAGTTTTTAGCTAATAGTAATAGGAGTGTTTAGCAAAATTAGCTGATACAGAGCTGATATATATAAAATTACAAAAAAATATATTAAATATCTTTAATGTCATTTTATTTTAGTAAATAAATGAGGGTAAATTAGGAATAAAATTATGATAAGCTAGCTTATTTTTTAATATGTTACCCAGGGTAACATCTTAAATAAGTTAGCTTATTATTTAAGCTAGTGGTGTCACCAAACACACTTATTTGGTCAAAAAACTTAAAAATCTAGTCAAATAAGCTACTTTGGCCAAATAAGCTAGCTGATTTGGCATACCAAACATAGCCTTAGGGTTGGCTTTCCCGGTGCCGCGGTTTTTTTTTTTTTGGAACAAAAGTCACTATTAAATAAATGAAAATCAACATTATTTTTATATTGAAAACACAAAAAACTAGTGACATTTATTATTTTATTTTTTTGGAAAATTGCATATCAATCATGGTTATAGAGTGCCCATGGGCACTTTTTAGAAAATCCCCTCATAAAATAATAGAATGACTACCTACTAGTCATTCTTTTTGTTTGTTACGAAAAAATCGCTGGCCATGTTACATTATTATACACTTTCGTGGAATAATGCCATATAAATCATATAATCCGTGCTTGTATAAATAGCGTACTACTAAAGAAACTCATAAGCTCCAGGTGTGACTTGCTACACAGGAAACCAAAAAATGGATTCACAGAGACAACAGCAGCAGCAAACTCCTGCACAGCGCCACCGTCCACATCAGCAACCCGCCGGAGGAGGTGGGACCCTACTCGCCGGATTCTTGCCTCTCATTTTCTTCGCTGTCGCTGCTCTCACCGCGGTATACTTCTCGTCAACTTTATTTACTTTTTTTCTTCTATTAGGCATTTCGTCGAACACTTGTTGTGCAATAGCGTGTTCTTGACTCTTTTCAACTTTTCCAACGGTTTTACTTTGTATTCGTTGATTATGCGTCCTGGGTTTTTCGTCGGTATTACTTTGTACAGTATTCTTTGATTATGTTTACTAATAAGATGATCAAAATCTTGGTTTTGTTGCAATTTGTTAGTAATTTTTTCGGGTTTTTGTTCATGGGTTTGTTTAATGGCGGTGTATTCTGGGTTTTAATTTGGATATTGATCGTTGAACTTGCTATTTTGGGCATGAATTCCTGTTTTCATATGTGATTTTTGTTTTCACTGAGGCAATTCGTCAAACAGTTGGTGTGCAATAGCGTGTTCTTGACTCTTTTCAACTTTTGTTACGCTTTTACTTTGTATTAGTTGATTATGCGTCCTGGGTATTTCGTCAATGTTATGTTGCTGTGATGGGTTTGTTTGTGTTTACGAATTGAATGATCAAATCGTCGATTTCGCTGCAATTTGTTAGTATTTTTCTGGGTTTTGTTCCAAATTTGTTAGACTTTTCTGCGTTTTGTTCCAAATTTGTTGGAATTTTTCTGGGTTTTGGTTTATGGGTATCTGTAATCGGTGTGTTTTCTATGTTTTTAGTCGCATTACGATCGTAATTTTGATCGTTGAACTTGCTATTTTGGTCATGAATTCCTGTTCAAAGTTGAGCAGTTCCATTTTTAGTAACCCTATAATTCTTCAGCAATAGATTTACTGGTATATTTTTTTACTGTTTTACCAGTAATTAAAAGGCTTGGTTGTTGTTGTTGTTGTACCAGTAATTAAAACTTTTTGGGTGGTGATTGCACCAATAGTATAGTCATCAGTCAATTTGTGGTTAATTACGGGGAATTTTCGATATCTTGTTTGAGATTTCGTTAGTGTTTCTGGGGGTTAGGTACCGAAATGACAGATAATTTGCATGTTTATGGATGATTGTTGGAACCTGGAATCACACGTTTTTTGATGTTAAACCCTGTGTGTGGGGTGAAATGGAAATTGTATTAGTGTTTCATTCTGTTTGAAGAGCATGTTTCTTGGTTAGAACGTTTTGGGGGCTAGCTATGTTTTTTATGTGTGCTTTGTCTGTTTGACATTGTGTAATGTTGTGCGATATTGTGACATTCTATCAGATTGTGCTGTCGTCTGCATCCACAACCAAGCTCAGCTTCACTGTTTTGCACCAAGTTCCTGAAGGTCATGTTGGTGTATACTGGAGAGGGGGAGCTCTTCTGGAGACCATCACTGATCCTGGTTTGTTCTCTCCTCTTACGCGATATTTTATGGTCTCCAGTTTAGTTTGTTATGAACTTTGCTTGACTGACAGAGAGTTTTCAGGTTTTCACTGGAAGCTGCCTCTAGTTACACACTATGAACCGATTCAAGTTACACTACAGACTGATCAGGTATTTTCGTAACCCCTCTCAGCCTTCTTCGTGCAACGAGAACATTTTGATCAGTTTTGTAGATTTTTGTGTTTTGGAGTCTAATTGTTGGAGCCTAATGGAATCATAAAATCGATTATGACACTCTTTCTGGAACTTGTTCGTCTGCAGGTTAAAGATATTCCTTGTGGCACAAAGGGAGGTGTTATGATCAACTTTACCAGGATAGAGGTATGGTTTGGACCTTGAAGGCATTCTCTAAATATAAGCATTTAGCTTATTTTGCATTAACTGGTGCTGAACTGCTGATTTACTGATTGTGTCTAGCATTGGAAAGTTGCCGGGTTTAATAAGTTTTAACTTTGGGTTCAGGTTGTTAACAGGCTGCGGAAAGATTATGTTCATGACACACTTCTGAACTATGGAGTCCAGTATGACAAGACTTGGATTTATGACAAGATTCATCACGAGATCAATCAGTTCTGCAGTTCTCATTCTCTTCAACAAGTTTATATTGATATGTTTGATCAGGTGAGCTAAAATTTCTGAGACTTGTGAGTTTCGAGTTTCGACTGATGTTAGTATACTGAATGGACCACACTTGTGCTCTTTGTGATCGAGGTGTCTGTGTTTCAACTTTTTACGTGTTTATGGCTCTGCTACTTGGCATATCAGCTCCATTCAACATCTAAATCCTTTTTAAAGTCTTTACTTCTCTGTTTGCCTCAGCAGTCTATCCCTGCTTCTGATGCTTGACCTTTTGAAAGTATTTGACTGGCTGCTTTGTGTAGCTATACATTTTCACAGACCATAAAGTTTGGAAAAGATGACTACTTCTGCAATAGTATAATCATGTCCTAAACTATGACCTTTTCGGGGCATTGACTGTCCATCAGTTTCTTGTGTTCATATGTATGTCTGACTCCGTGTGTCTTACTCTTGCTCTGACATTCTGCTTTTGCTTCCCTGTATAGATTGATGAAAGGATGAAGGAAGCTCTTCAGGGAGATTGCACTCGTTATGCTCCAGGTGTTGAGATTATCAGTGTTCGTGTAACAAAACCTACCATTCCGGAGAGTATTCGGTACAACTATGAACAGATGGAGGAAGAACGCACTAAGGTACTTCTGTTTTTATCATTTCGGAGGAGATAACGTTATTGGTGCACCACCTATGTTCAATTCAGATGAACTTAAATTATCAGTGTGGTGAACAACTCCTTACTTAAGTACCAAGTTTGCAGCAGTGGTTGCTTTTCAGCGTGATTGGTGCTTGATACTTAAAAGTACCAATTTCGTTATTCACATGCTGAAACCCAATGGCCTTTATGTTATGGATTTTGAGTCTGCGACCTTACCCCACTTTTAGATTTTGGATTCAGATGACCAATTGTTTTTAGTTCCTTTGTTTTTGTGCCTTCAAATTTGTTACAGTGCTGATTCTTTTCATCAACTGTACTTGCTTAGGCTTTGATAGCCATTGAGAAACAAAAGGTTGCCGAGAAAGAGGCAGAAACGAAGAAGAAGATTGCTATTTCTGAAGCAGAGAAAAACGCAAATGTGAGCAAGATCATCATGGAGCAAAAGCTTATGGAGAAAGGAAGCTCCAGGAGGCAGCAACAAATTGATAATGAGATGAATCTGGAACGGGACAAGAGTGCCGCTGATGCCCATTATTACAGGTGATTCTCTCCTTGCTTGATCCCTTTAGGTCACACATCCCTCTTGAAGGAAAAAAAAAAAAATAGGAAAAAGTAATAAACAGAAGAAATACGCAGCAGTTAATATATACAATATAATCCGATTGATGTTGCTGTCTGCTTGTGCAGTTTACTGAGAGAGGCTGAAGCTAACAAGTTGAAGCTTACCCCTGAGTATCTTGAGCTCAGACGCATAGAAGCAATTGCTAATAATGCCAAGATATTCTTTGGAGATAAGGTAAGTCTAATCTCCTGAGTAATGTATCACTCCATGTTCTTTCGACATATTCTGATCAGATGCCTGGTCTACAGATACCAAATATGTTTCTCGATCCAAAGTTGCTAGGGGACCTCCAGGAAAGCGTATCAAAGTCTTCCCAACAACACTCCGAGGCATGACCTGGTTCTGCTCAACATTCAAACAAGTAGGCTGCCACAGCAGTAAGTAACTAAGTACAGACAACAGAGAAGGATTTCTGGCTTTTGGATTGCTTTGCTTCAGGCTTCGAGCTTGGAGGTTCTTTTGTTCTTTTTGGTGGGTGAATTTAGGCGTATTAGCTTTTGAAACATTGTGCATAGTTAAATGCTACTTTGAGGAGTGAAGGGAAATAGGTGAAAATATGGTGGTAAGTCCGTAAGTATAGTCTGTTTACCATCGTATCATCTGTAATTCTCAGTGTCTCTTCCATCCTCCGGAATTTTAGATAGCGTCCTACAACGTTTGAAGAAGGGTGTTCCCTCTGTTCTCATAACTTTTGCAAACGTTTCTACGTACAGTTGTGCCTCTTCTCTCTCTTTTTTCTTTTTCAAATTATTTTTTCCTGTGCAGTCTTCTTTTTTTTGACAACGTCTCCTGTGCAGTCTTCACTCATCACTTCATTAGTGTTGGCAGGCCGCACTCTTCAGTTAAACAGATGTGTGATGGCTCCATGGGGTTGTAGTTTGTAAGTCGAAATCCAGCCTGCCATCAAGAGCGCATTTGGTCAAGTACCAATAGTTTGATTATCACCTAGAGTCCTAGAGGTCGCGAGTTTAAGTATACTCGTAGTAGTAAGTACACATTCATGGGCCTCTTTATGTTACCACGCCTCATTTATGTTCCTACAACCGTGTTTGTTGTTCTGCATACTCTATGCCTCGAAAGACATTCGATGAAACAAATCAATTTCGAGAATAATTAAGCATCCTAAGACCAAAAATTCCTAAGACCTATTCTCAAGACTTTGTAGCTGTAATGTTCGTATTTTTATTTCTTAAGAAATCTGGAACTTATACACGTTTCAAGAATTCTAATCATTTCATGTTTAAAAAAAAAAAAGAATTCTAATCATTTCAACCCAAAAAAAAAAGAAAAATTCGCGGCTGTTTGAGCTACGCAGTACAATGTTCTGGTAAAAGTAAAAAAACACTATTCATTATTAACAACAAAAGGGCATTTGGTCTAGTGGTATGATTCTCGCTTAGGGTGCGAGAGGTCCCGAGTTCAATTCTCGGAATGCCCCTTTTTTTGCCACTTAATTACTCAATTACTCCTTAATAAATTTGTCTATAATTAGGCAAAACTATGTTGACTTTGAGTAATAAGTGGAGAACATTAACAACCATAAGATACCATCTCTTTCAGCGTCAGATTCTGAGTCATATAATATTCATGCAGTAAGATTCTAGGAAACATGCACTTAACTAACTTGTCACATACTATAGCTTGCATTTGGCACAACTGATCATCTGTTGTAACTTACTGTAACTCAATTATTAAAACTTTGCAATTTTTGAGGAAAATCCCACGTTTCAATGTGCTACTAGTATTAAATAACATCGTTGTCGTTCTATTTCATTTTTATTGGCCTCATTTTCGGTGCTAGCTAGCCGGGAGATCAAAGCATTGGTGTATCCTGCTGATATAGGCAACTGAACTGGTATGTGCAGTGTCTTGTAAGCTTTTTCTTAGCTTGGTTCTTAATGCAATTTTCATTTCGAGTCAACTTAGCCTTTCTTTCTCCGACTTTTGAAAGGGGTAAGACTGCGTACATCCAAGACCCTTTACCTCGCCATTAGACTAGCTGTCATCTAAGCAAGTCTTCTTATTGGTATTTGTGTGACTTTGGTTATTTCTGATTTTCTCGTCTGTTACTAAAAAGGGTAACTTCGAATTGTCAGAAAAAACTATTTCTGGTACCTTGATTAGCTTTGAAGATTGTGTTGATGTCATGATGTGCTTGTATTATATATTCAATATAATTGAGATTTAATGCAATTTGATGAGCTCAACTGCTTAAAACTGAAATCTGCAAGTCTACATTTTCACAGTTGATTAAAAGTTCACTATTAGAAATCTGAAATTCAGAATGTTGGAACTTGGAAGAAACAATCTGTAATGAGATTATGAGAAATGCTGCAATTTTTAACTGTATAATTTGGTGAATCTTGGATTCTTGGTTTTTTCAGGTGGTCTTAAAGATGTATTTGGTAGAGAGCAAAGGAGGAGCAATAGTATGCATGCTGCTATCTCTATTCTTCTTAGGAACATGGCCTGCTGTGATGGCCTACTTGGAAAGGCGTGGCCGGCTTCCTCAACACACTTACCTTGATTACACAATTACTAATCTATTGGCAGCTGTTTTGATTGCGCTCACATTTGGCCAGATTGGGGACAGTAAACCAGGCATGGCGAATTTCTTGACCCAACTATCACAGGTAAGAAAAACTCAGCAATATCCAAGCTAAGTTGCAGTACAGATGACAATGTACTAACTATTCGAGATTATTGCCTTATTGGGACAGGACAATTGGCCTTCTGTGTTGTTCGCAATGGCGGGTGGCATTGTTCTCAGTATAGGGAATCTATCTACACAGTATGCTTGGGCTTTAGTTGGGCTATCTGTAGTTGAAGTTGTGACCGCTAGTATTACCGTTGTGATTGGTGAGTTTGGCTTATGACATTGTTCTTAGTTGCCCTCAAAAGTTTCGTACTTGTGAGTAGTTGTGACATTGTTCAAGTTGAAACTGACATCTTAGCTTGACATTATGACAGGAACTACATTGAACTATTTCCTGGATGGCAGAATTAATAAAGCTGAAATTCTTTTCTCTGGAGTTGCATGTTTCCTGGTAGCAGTGTTTTTGGGCGCGGCAGTTCACAAATCTAATTCAGCTGATAATAAAGCAAAGCTCAAAAGTTTCTCAGGTGAAGAACAGGCAGGGTATGCATTCATTTTTCCATTGAATTTCAAGAATATTGTTTCTTTGCGCGCATAATTCTATTGCTGAGAGTGAGACTTCTTAGAAGGTAATAATGTAACATATAGTTGTCAAATGAATTGACTTTATAAGACCTGCGTGCTGCGCCATAGCTTCTAGCACCCATCCTTAGAGTACTGAGTACCTCCCTTTCTGTTAATTTTCTTGTGTACTCTGTTAAACCATCAGAGATTAATTAACCGATTAGGCGAGACTAGAAAGCCTTGAAATTGTGCAAGTGGTCCCATTTTGGATGTTATTCTGATACCATTACTAGATTACATGCAGACTGATGATGCCACAACAATCAAATTTTTGACAGGAAAAATGGCATTTCAGTCTCTGGTGAAGCATCTGCTAACAAAGGTTGGAGAGTTTTCCACATATTTGTCATTTGTTACTCAGGGTTGCAAGGTGCGGGATTTCTCAACCTGTCTAAGTCTTTCTTTCTCTAATTCTATTCATTCAACTTCACAGTAGGATCAATGGACATCGAAATAGCAACTGATGTGAAGAAGGGGGCAGATTTTGGGACTGCAAGATTTCTTGTTCAACTCGAGGAAAAAAGATCGATAAAGGTCAGTCCTGGATTCAAGTTAGTTTTCTTAGGTCAACTGGCTTCTGTGTTTGCTTATCTAACTTGATCAGTTCATGGTACTGACTAAAACTGCAACTCAACTTTCAGGTGTTTGGGAGGAATATCTGGATTGGGCTCATGATAACTATCTTTGCCGGCTTATGCTTCTCTTTCTTCTCTCCTCTTTTCAATGTGGCTACCAATGATCAGTTTCACAATCTGAAGAAAGGAGTCCCACATTTGGTTGTTTATACCGCGTTCTTCTACTTCTCAGTCTCGGCTTTTGTCATTGCATTAATCTTGAACATCAACTTTCTATATCACCCCATAATGGACTTGCCAAAGTCATCATTTAGAGCTTACCTTACGGACTGGAATGGACGAGGTTGGGCTCTTTTGGCTGGCTTGCTCTGTGGGTTTGGTAACGGTCTTCAGTTCATGGGAGGTCAGGCTGCTGGATACGCTGCAGCTGATGCTGTTCAGGTCAGTAAATTCTTATTCCTGCAGCATTTCACCTGTTTTTCAGTTCCATGTCACCTGACAGATATCCTGTCTGCCACGTGTTGAAATACTAATCTAGAAAAATCTAGAATTAAGTGATACAATTTAGAAGATACTTGTATGATAGCTAGAAAAATCTAGAGTGTTCAAGGTGTGACTAGATTATCTTGTAAACTAGAATGATCTAGGTAGTGTAGGCTTAAGTAAGTCGGCAAATGCACCGACATAGACATGTATAAATAGCACTAAAGTGCTTGCTTTCAAGTAATGAAAAATACACACTTTCCCAATCACAAATCAATAGCTCCACAAACTTCCTCACATTCTCGGTCAACCATTCAACCAAAAACAAAAACAAAACAAACATAAATTATCACGGCAAAAAATTTCAACAAAGAAAAGATAATTCAAACTACCGTGGTAGGGAAAGAGGATCTTACCATAATACTGGGAGCCGAATTAATCGCACAGGGCCATATTGTAATTTGTGTAAGAAAGGTGGTCATGACACTAATGATTGTCGGTTTAAATGCAAAAGGTGTAAAAGACATACACACTTTGAAAAAGATTGTTGGTTCCGACAAAAAGATGAGGCAAATTTCACCGAAAAAGAAGAACCCGAGGGACAATTATTTTATTCGTGCCTAAACACCCAACACCAGTCCACTGACATCTGGTACCTAGACAGTGGATGTTCCAATCATATGACTGGCAATAAAAATTCATTTGTCAGTCTAAATGAGAATGTAAAATCTCAAATTACGCTTGGCGATGGGAGAAGCCAAGACGTATCCGGAAAAGGGACAATCGCCGTTAAAACAAAAGACGGCTCATCAAAACACATTCATGATGTGCTATATGTCCCTGGCCTAGCACAAAATTTACTAAGTGTTGGGCAATTAATCCAAAAAGGGTATTTGGTGAAATTTGATAATGATAAATGCCTCATCTATGACAAGAAAAACGGTCAATTGATCGCCTCGGTACAAATGGCCCAAAATAAGATTTTCCCACTAAGAATGATATTGGAGGAAAACTTAGCTCTCAGCTCCATCTTGGATGAACCTACATTATGGCATCTGAGATTCGGGCATCTCAACTTTAACAGTCTAAAGCTGTTAAAACAAAAGGAGATGGTTATTGGTCTCCCCACTATTATAACCGAAAAGAAAATTTGTGAGGGTTGTATATATGGCAAAATGCATAGATTGCCATTAAAAACATCAACGTGGAGGGCAAAAGCCCCGTTGGAGTTGGTCCATGCAGATGTTTGGGGGCCAACGAAAAGACCATCCTTTGGTGGTAAAAGATACTTTCTGTTATTTGTCGATGATTACTCTCGCATGATGTGGGTGTATTTTATGAGACAAAAATCAGAAGTATTTTACCACTTTAAACAATTCAAAGCCCTCACAGAAAAACAAAGTGGGCATTCTATAAAGGTTTTCAGAACAGATCGTGGGGGAGAATTTACGAGCAATGAATTTAATGCTTATTGTAAAGAACATGGAATCAAAAGAGAATTGACAGTGCGGCGTACACCTCAACAAAATGGTGTTGCCGAAAGAAAAAATAGAACAATTGCAGAAATGGCTCGGAGTATGATGAAGGGCAAACGTCTGCCTAAACATTTTTGGGCTGAAGCTGTTCACACAGCCATATATCTCCTTAACCGATCTCCTACGAAAGCTGTATGGGGTACTACACCTTACGAAGTGTGGTACAAAAGAAAACCCAATGTGGAGCACCTTAAAATTTTTGGGTGCATCGCCTATGCCCACGTCCCGAAAGAGAATCGGGAAAAGTTAGATGAAAAGGGAGAAAAATGCATCTTCATTGGCTACAGTGACGAATCTAAAGGCTACCGCCTATATGATCCGCAATCTAAAAAGCTAATCATATCAAGAGATGTAATTTTCGATGAGGAAGCAGAATGGAGGTGGCAAGAAGATAAGCAACAACATCAACAAGACGACTTTCCTCTAACCCATTCCGAAACAATTGAGAACACTCAACCAGACACACAAGAATTATCACCTCCTACAACACCTAGAACTCCACAAACTCCATATTCCTCTAGATCCGAAAGGTCATCTCTAATAAGCCACTCAAGATCACCCAGTCCAGCTACACCTCAAGAACCTCCAGTTCGACAATCTATACGAGAAAGGCGACCTCCAGCTTGGACGGATGATTATCATTGTGGGCAAGCAATTGTGGCACTCATAGCTAGTGAGCCACAAAACTTCCAGGAGGCAGCAAAAGAAGAAAAATGGATTGAAACTATGAATAATGAGATAGAGATGATCGAGAAGAATCAGACATGGGAGCTTGTGGACAAGCCAGAAGATAAAGAAATCATTGGCTTAAAATGGGTTTACAAAATTAAACACAATGAAGATGGCTCAATCCAGAAATACAAGGCACGTCTCGTCGCTAAAGGATATTCACAACAACCAGGCATCGATTTCAACGAGACATTCGCTCCTGTTGTCCGCATGGAGACAATCAGGTTAGTCCTAGCTCTCGCTGCTCAATTTAAATTACCAATATATCAACTAGATGTCAAGTCAGCATTCTTAAACGGAGAGCTAGAGGAAGAAATTTATGTGGAGCAACCACAAGGCTTCATAGTTGAAGGCAATGAAAATAAGGTCTATCGCCTCAAGAAAGCTCTATATGGGCTAAAACAAGCCCCACGAGCTTGGAATAGTAAAATTGATGGTTATCTCTTACAAAATGGGTTTACCAAAAGCCCAAGTGAGCCATCACTTTACATAAAAACACAAGGTGAGCAAGATTTTCTTATCGTATGCTTGTATGTGGATGATCTCATTTACACAAGCACCAATCCAAGAATGATCGAAGATTTCAAGAAGGTAATGATGTCTAAGTTCGAGATGACCGACCTTGGACCGATGAAATATTTTCTTGGTATGCAAGTAAAACAAAGTCCCGGTCGTATTTTTCTATCACAAGAGAAGTATACAGAAGACTTATTGAAGAAATTCAACATGATCGATTGCAAGCCGGTGACCACACCTATGACCATAAGTGAGAAATTATCTAAAAACGATGGTCAAGAAAAGGTTGATGAGTCAGTTTACCGAAGTTTAGTTGGGTCACTAATATACCTCACCAACACGAGGCCCGACATAGTTAGTGCTGTTAGCATTGTATCCAGGTTCATGAGCGAACCTAGCAAGGTACATCTGACAGCAGCAAAAAGGATTCTGAGATATGTCAAAGGTACGAAGAATTATGGTCTTATGTACGAGTCAGAAAATGACAACAATCTCACAGGATTCACAGACAGTGATTGGGCCGGAAGCATCGACGACAGGAAAAGTACAAGTGGGTACATTTTCAAATTAGGGTCGAAGGTAATCTCTTGGTCATCCAAAAAGCAAGCAACAGTTGCACTATCATCGGCTGAAGCTGAATACGTGGCAGCAACAAGTGCAGCATGTGAAGCTATATGGCTAAGAAGAATTCTAGACGGTCTACATCAGTCTTCTACTGGTCCGACTACCATATATTGCGATAACATGTCAGCTATCGCGATGACGAAAAATCCCGTATTCCACAGCCGTACGAAGCATATCGAGATACGACACCACTTCATACGAGAGCTCGTGGATAAGCAAGAGATCGAGTTACAATTTTGCAAGACGGGGGAGCAGCTAGCAGATATATTCACAAAGGCGATCCCGATAGAAAAATTTATACATTTCAGGCAACAACTCGGAATTCAAGATTTTTCAGATTAGGGGGAGTGTTGAAATACTAATCTAGAAAAATCTAGAATTAAGTGATACAATTTAGAAGATACTTGTATGATAGCTAGAAAAATCTAGAGTGTTCAAGGTGTGACTAGATTATCTTGTAAACTAGAATGATCTAGGTAGTGTAGGCTTAAGTAAGTCGGCAAATGCACCGACATAGACATGTATAAATAGCACTAAAGTGCTTGCTTTCAAGTAATGAAAAATACACACTTTCCCAATCACAAATCAATAGCCCCACAAACTTCCTCACATTCTCGGTCAACCATTCAACCAAAAACAAAAACAAAACAAACATACTAATAACATATCAATCACACCTTTTACACCTACACTTATAACAAACAAAATCCTAACACCACGGTCACGAGTCTAACTGTTATACTGGTGGTTTTCAGGCACTTCCTTTAGTAAGCACCTTTTGGGGTGTGCTGATTTTTGGAGAGTACAGAAGATCCTCAAAGAAAACATACATACTACTCGTGAGCATGTTGTTGATGTTCATTGCTGCAGTCGGAGTCCTCATGGCATCATCAGGACACAGAAAGTCGTAACCTGGCAAAGGATTCATTCACACACAACAAGGAATGCATAGTAGTAACATAATAGCAAAGGAGCTGCTTTTTTTTTTTTTTTTGGTCAGCCAGAAAGAATGTACATGTCCATGTCTTTTTTTGTGAAGAAAAATTAGGAAATTCTCAACTTCATGCAGTGTACTGTGTATATATTGGTTTGAAAATTGATGTATAGCACAAACCCGAATAAACGGTTTTAAGTTCTCCACGCGACGCCAAATAATTACTCCTCCATGCCAAAATATATGACGTTTTCAAGTTACGAGACAAGTTTTGACTTTCAATTTCATGAAAAAATATCTTGTCAAAAATTATAAAAAGTATACCATTGGATTCGTTATGAAATATACTTTCACATGATCATAATTTCATAATTTTTACCCTTATATTTTGAGAGATATCGAAGGTCAAAGAAGTGTCTCGTAACTCGAAAACGTCATATATTTTGAAATGGAGGGAGTAAAAGGTAAAGAAAATGAGTTGGATTTGGTACGCATCGAAAACAATTCTTCCAACACAATATCATTATTCCATAACAGTTTTTTTTTTTTTTTTTTTTTTGGGGTCACATTAACAAAAGTGTTAGAATATTTTGTTGACTTTGAAGAGTTGATGGGCTCCTTAGATTTTGGGCTTTTGCCTGTTATTAGTTTATTATACTTTTTCGTTTGCACTGATATCATCAAAAGGGCATTTGGTCTAGTGGTATGATTCTCGCTTAGGGTGCGAGAGGTCCCGAGTTCAATTCTCGGAATGCCCCCTTTTTATTTTATTTTCTATTTTACTTTTCCGTAAGAATTACCCTGTTATCAACTTTCACCATCAACTTTCAAAAAAGTTACCCCTCCATCCTCAGGTCGTTTTCCTTGAGACACTGTCGTTGTAGTCGGACAATGACACAATCTCATTTATGTTAAAATAGAGAGATTGTTTTCGAATGACTCATAATGAAAAAAATGTCGAAAATTACACTAATCTATTTCATATCTAATACTATATATTAAAACCTGAAACCAAGTCTTTCCTAGGAGGACACTTGGCACTTATTAATTGGATAGCGCTAAGTAATCATATAATATGGTAACCCTAATTTATGGATTATAATATAATCTATGGTGATTATGGTGGTAATAAGCTAATTTATGGAAAACAATAGTGTTGCTAATAATACTATAAGAAAGATAAACTGACAATTTACTAAATGCGTATAACAATATGAATATGCAGCCCGGGCGGGAGCCGGGCATGCAAACTAGTCATGATATAATTTTCTATATTCCATTGCAACAAAAACATTAATTATTATACCGTGTCAAAGTTAATTTCGTGATATAGATAGTAAGAAAATGTCAATCATGTACTTTTTCGCTTTTAACTTTGGCCTCAAATTTCTAAAGTCTAAAGAGTGCCCCTCATGGCCGTCACTAGCTAGCAAATGACTTTAAGGTCGAAAAGTTAGACACGAATTTGAGTACTCCATACAAACAGAGATCGACTTCCTCTATATATCTTAGCAAATCAAACATCCTATGTCTCAATTGGTAAAATCCAACATTTACTCAGCCAAATCTACTCCTCACATTTAAGTCTCAACTCCAATTCCAGCAATAGTCAGTTTTATACGTCTAAATTAAAAATTATTTTAACATACTTTTGTTGTGTGATTCGCGAGTTATCACATACATATATCTTTCGTGTGATTTTGGAAGTAACGGTTGAGGTTAGCCAGCCACTACGAAACAAAAATAGATGTCTCCTTATTCATACTACTAGTGTACACAATAGAAGTCCTAGTACGTCGCCCATCAAGACAGATAGTCAATGATTTTCAGTTGACTTGAAAATAATTTGACAGTGTCAAAATAACATATCCGATTTCATTGAAATCTGACGTAACTATCTTACCTAATTATATCACCCTGAAATCATATAATTAAGCTTTAGTGCGAGCAAATTGTCTGGTCCATTATATTTTGCATGCATGGAATGTTTCCTCCATTATAGTTGAATATTCAAGCAATTAGTTGAGGAAAAAAAATGTTGTACTTATAAAAGTTATTATAAGGTTCTATCTATATATATGTCCTGCCAGAGATCAGCAAAGTCACACTATTACGACACAGGTTTGAAACTCGTATGTATCAATTGCGCTTTTTTGCGCAGTATTACTCTTAGGGTTGATGCAGGTAACCTGACACTTTGAAGCATACTTCCTGAGGATTGTTGAAGAAGATGTATCTGGTGGAAAGCAAAGGAGGAGCCATACTATGCATGTTGCTCTCTCTTTTCTTCTTAGGGACATGGCCTGCTGTTATAGCCTCACTCGAAAGGCGTGGCCGCCTTCCTCAACATACGTACCTTGATTACACTTTTACTAATCTCTTGGCTGCTGTTATTATTGCATTAACATTTGGCCAGATTGGTGACAGTAAAATCAGCATGCCAAATTTCTTCACTCAGCTATCTCAGGTAGTGCTACGTTTTCATAAAATCATTTTGTGACAACTTTGAACTTAGAGGTGACAACTTTGAGTCTATTACTCAACTGTTTTACGGAAATTTGTCTGTGAATCGAGTTCATCCAAAAGTTTCCGTCTTTATGGCTTATTTATATGTTCAAGGTGAATGATGCAGGACAATTGGCCTTCAGTGTTGTTTGCAATGGCTGGTGGAATTGTTCTCAGTGTAGGAAATTTATCAACACAGTATGCTTGGGCGTTAGTCGGGTTATCAGTAGTCGAGGTTGTGAGTTCGAGTATAACTGTTGTCATAGGTTAGTAATTACACACGATTCTGCTTCATTATGTTTGATTATTGGAAGAAATAATGAAGCTTGAAACTTACGAAAATTGCAGGAACCACACTGAACTATTTCCTTGATGACAGAATAAATAAGGCTGAAATCCTGTTCCCTGGTGTTGGTTGTTTCCTGATAGCCGTTTTCTTAGGCGCAGCTGTCCATAAATCTAATGCAACTGATAATAGAACAAAGCTCAGAACTTTGGCATTGCAGGATGCAGGGTATAATTTCTTCATTTCACGCTTTATTACATAGACTGATATCATAAAAGTTCATACATGCTGTATATATGAGGGCATCATGATCATGTTTTGCAGGAAAAATGACATTACAGGTTCTGATGGAACATCTGTGAAAACAGGTATGAAAATTAGGATATGTTTCTTTACTAATTGATGCATTCCAATGCAAAAAGGTATAGAATAAATGAATGATGTCCGAGTTTTTTGGCTCTCCATTTTACAGTGTCAGTGGACCTAGAAAAGGCAAATGAAACAAGGGAGCCGAAGTTTGGGACTGCGAAATTTCTCATTCAAATCGAAGAAAGGAGATCCATTAAAGTCGGTTTTTCTCCTTGTTGTTGTTGTTGTTGTTAGCAATTGGCTGATGATACTGTGCTCATTTCACCTGTATGAATGACTGTAACAGGTATTTGGCCGAAACATATGGATAGGGATGACAATTACATTTTTTGCTGGCCTATGTTTCTCCCTATTCTCTCCACTGTTCAATGTAGCTACAAATGATCAGTTTCATCATCTGAAGAAAGGGGTACCACATCTGGTTGTGTATACCGCGTTTTTCTACTTCTCAGTCTCTGCTTTTGTGATTGCAATCATCTTAAACATAATCTTTCTTTATCACCCCGTTTTAGACTCACCAAAGTCATCATTTAAGGCCTACCTGAGTGACTGGAATGGCCGAGGCTGGGCGCTTTTGGCTGGCCTACTCTGTGGTTTTGGAAATGGCCTTCAGTTCATGGGTGGTCAGGCTGCAGGATATGCTGCAGCTGATGCTGTTCAGGTCAGTTCAGTAGCCTCTGCTGATTTTTTTTTAAGGCAAGTGTGAGCACTGAGCCACCCTAACTGAGCCTCCTACGGTCAGGATTGGAATGGACTTAGCCATGTTGCGTACATTTGATTTCTAACATTTTGTTGTCGATGGGTCGTGTTATCAGGCACTTCCACTGGTGAGCACCTTCTGGGGTGTGGTTGTATTTGGCGAGTACAGGAGATCGTCAAGGAGAACGTACGTGCTGCTTGTAAGCATGTTGTTTATGTTCATCCTAGCTGTTGGAATTCTTATGGGATCATCAGGACACAGGAAATAATTCTGACAAGCTATTAGAGTGAAATATTGTGGTGTTGTTAATCTTGCAACATTTTAGTTGCTTATAAATTGCCAGTAGGCAGGTAGCAGTACTTGAAAGTGTTTAATCAGATAGGCATCCATGATTTTGCAAGTATGTCGTAGTTAGTTGTTATGTTGGCAATTGCTAAGCATTAAATCATCCGCTTAGACTTTTGGTTGACAAAGTTTCCACATCAATCGAAAGTTTTTTATCGACTTATAGATGTGTTACTTTATATTGTGTCATAGCGTGGGAACAATGCATACACTTCATCAAAATTCGTTGTAATTGGGAGTGAATAATGGGAAAATTCTTATGTGATCATTGTACGAGTATTCTATTAAACTACCTCTCTTGGAAGTATGGGAAGGAGTGAAGGATGATTTTGCCTGCCTCCTACAGAGGACAACAAGGGGCTCTACTTCTTTGAGTTAAAAGTCGTACCTAAACTTGCAAATTGAACACAGTCCACACAAGTCACAAGAGACGATTTGTACTGTATGCTACTCTCGTCATAATTTTATTACGATCCCATAAAATCCATTTATCGGCTTTTCACATAGACAAATTACCTGAACAATTCGGACGAGGAGTCCAAAAACTCAAAGAAAGTTGATGGAATCTTCGCTACTCTGTCAATAGACTCGTGTTCAATCCAATTTGGTCCCACTATTCATTATAGACAACTTTCAACGCCAATTAATCAAATTCAGAATCGACTCGACTCGACTCTATCCAAGATACTCCACTAGATTACTACTAGTACCCCTAATCTGATCTCCAACAACCCAGGATCCAGATACCATAAAAACCAAGAATTTTCTACCCCAAAACTCCTGTCATTAATACAGAATCAGTGAATCACTGAACCTTTACAGATTTCTTTCCTAAGAATAAAACAGAATCTCCACTTAAAGACTTGACCTTTTTTAAAAGATCCAACAAAACTTATCCCACCAAATATTTGACTAAAAAAAGTAAAGTATCTAAGTCAGAAAACATCCTCAAACTTTGGCAAGATAAGCCAATCATAGCAGAATCCTGAACTTTCAGTTCATCACTAAACTATAAAATACTGATTTTTTCCATCATTATAACAAATTTAATTTTCTTATATAATTAATTATTGTGCAAGTATTCATCTTTTACAAGCAAATTATTATCATCACATCTTTTTCATTAGCTGATTCTGTTGAATTTTTCTCCTGTCATTGTTTCAACTAACATCATAATATTTGGTAAGCTTTCTCATCATTCTTTTATTATTAATCATCTTATTTTAAATTTAGTTTTGTTGTGACGTACAAGCTTTATAATTCCTGGTGTACAAGTGGGGTACGTTTATTTTATTTTGAGAGTATAATTGAAGAGTTCTGTCTTATTTTCCTGTGCAATTTTCAAGATGGTGAGTTGAATTATCTTGTTTTTGATTTGAAGTTATGAACTTTTTGATATAATCATGTAAAAATTCTGTGTATCTTGTTACCCTTTTGTTCAATTTTGATTTTGTGATATATTTTATGTTTAGAATTCAACCCATGATTCATAATTTCATTTTTGTGAAATCCCCAATTGTGCATTTTGACTAATGTATGGTTTTCCTTGTGTAATTCTGGTAGAATTGTGTGTTGTTATGTTTTAATTGAAATGAAAACGAGTTTTGGGTAAGACCGTCTTACAGCATGGCGTGGTCAGTTGGTCACTGGTCAGGTTTTGAGGTTTTGGGGCGAGTTTTCAACTTCGAACTTTTGAAAGCTCACTTTAACACCATGATTCCTCAAAACCGTCTTATCTTAAAGACCGTCTTACCAAAATTTCGACAGTGAATTGTGGAGTAATTTGATTGAATGTGTATTGATCAGGAGTTTGAAGAACCAAGTACATTACTCTTTGTTGGTGAGATAATCCAAAAGGGTTTATCAGGAGAATTAGATATGTATCTGGTGGAGAGCAAAGGTGGTGCTATAGCATGTATGCTGCTGTCTCTCTTGTTCTTGGGGACCTGGCCTGCTGTTTTGGCATTCTTGGAAAGACGCGGTCGTCTTCCACAGCATACTTATCTTGATTACTCCATTACCAATCTGTTGGCTGCTGTGATTATAGCTTTTACACTAGGTCAGATTGGAAACAGTACACCTGACATGCCGAATTTTATCACTCAGCTTTATCAGGTCATGGGATTTTCTAACTCTTTTACTTGCTCTTCTTCTAGTATAGTCATTGGTCAGAAACTGTGGTAAAGGTGTAGTTCCTGTAGACTTAATGCTTATGTTGCCTCACAACAAATAAACTGGAATATCAATACAGTAGAAATTTGTCGAGCAGGACGCTCTTTCCTGCATTGCCCTACACTTGGCTGAAACTAGCTCAAGCTTTAGCCCTAAAGCCTAATAGCCAAGTTAATTAGCTGAAGCAAAGTCAGTAAATTTGGAAACTTACTGTTCTATAGAAATCTCCTAGTTTGTTTAAAATGTCATGTCTGTACTGGGGAGTCGAACTTGCAGGTGGGCTTGAAACTGTCTAGTGCCGCGGAAAATATTGGTACTTGATGAGCGTAAAACTCTTGTTTATACAGCTAGTGGTTTTGTCTTCCTCGTCTGATGGCTACATAGTCTGAAATGCCTTAAACTAATTGAACAAATGGTAGCAGCTTTTCATCAGCTAAAGAAAAATAAAATTTGATAACTTCACAACTGTACTAAAAGTGGGTGAACTTCTGGAACTTCAAGGTGCAGAAAGACTTGTGTCAAATTATGTCATAAGATTGGGGGTGTGTATAATTCTTTAATATAAGCAGATTTCCATTGATCATTATGCAACAATTATGTAGCAATTTTGCTCTTAATGGTGATAGTTCATGAACCTTTTAAGTATGTCACTGCAGGATAATTGGCCATCTGTGCTATTCGCATTGGCAGGTGGAGTGTTCCTCAGTATCGGAAATCTATCTACGCAGTATGCTTGGGCTTTAGTAGGTTTATCAGTAGTAGAGGTGGTTTCTTGCAGCATTACTGTTGTAATCGGTAACCTTTGCTGTGAACTGATGTCTTGCTTTCATTGAAATGGGAAGATTTGAAAGCCAGGTCTCTGATTCTGACTTGCTCTCGGTATTGTAGGCACTACGCTGAACTATTTTCTAGATGACAGAATCAACAAGGCATCAATTCTTTTCTCCGGTGTTGGATGTTTCCTGATTGCAGTCATTTTAGGGTCTGCAGTTCATTCATCTAATGCCTCGGATAACAAGAAAAAGCTCAGAGATTTGTCGAATGGTATTGAAGAAGACAAGGCAGAGTATTTCCCTTTCCCATAATCAGATTAACAATTCATTGAATTTTCTTACACTTAATGGCGCAAATGAGTCGTACTATGAGAAAATAGTTGGATAATTAATCAACTTTGCTTACATAATCTTAATGACAGGATCAAAGATGCCTCAATTCTTGCTCAAATGCCTGTTAACAAAGGTTTGGATTTCCTCCGAGCTGCCACAATAAGTACATGATTTTTCTGACCATGAATGACTCATGATGTCTACTGTTTTGATTTTGCAAATGATTCAAAAGATCCAGAAAAGGGTAAGGGGACTTCAGAGGCAGGGTTTGGGACAGCGGCATTCCTCATTGAACTTGAGAATACGAGATCCATCAAGGTAAATCAAATCAGCGCCTTTCCTTACTATTTTAGTACATACTAGTATATTTAGTTATGAACTGGAATGGTACCTTCTGAATTTACCCTGATGTTTATAGGTTTTCGGCAAGAGCATTTGGATTGGACTAGGCATAACTTTTTTTTCCGGCCTTTGTTTCTCCTTATTCTCTCCGGCATTCAACCTGGCAACAAATGACCAATTCCACCTCCTGAAGAAAGGGGTTCCTCATTTAGTCGTCTACACGGCATTCTTCTACTTCTCTGTTTGCTGCTTTGTGGTTGCCATCCTACTGAACATTATCTTTCTCTACCGCCCTATTCTGAACTTGCCCAAGTCATCATTCAAGGCTTATCTGAATGACTGGAATGGAAGAGGCTGGGCTTTACTGGCAGGTTTTCTCTGTGGATTTGGTAATGGACTTCAGTTCATGGGCGGACAGGCTGCTGGCTATGCTGCAGCTGATGCTGTTCAGGTATGTCTGATTTTAAGCATGACAGGAATAACATTTTTCACTCGGAAAAAAGGACGTGGTTAATGTTACTAATGCTGTTCATTTCAACCATCATATCATGAAATGTCGAAATTTGGATAATTTTTTCAGGCACTTCCGCTAGTGAGCACATTTTGGGCAATACTAATTTTCGGAGAGTACAGAAAATCATCAAGAAGAACATATATCTTACTAGTTAGTATGTTAGTGATGTTCATGGTAGCTGTTGGAGTCCTGATGGCCTCTTCAGGACATAGGAGATGATGCACAGTTAGCTTCACTCATTTGATGTGACTTTAATTTGAAGCTATGTAGATAGTAGTATTAAGCATTTGATCATATTTTGGACACGAAATGCTATGATTCTGATCTAAGCACATTATCGTAAACATGCAAATTCTTTAGAGCCATCTCCATGGATCCCTGGTGAATTCCAACAATAACATTGTCCAAATATATAGGAGCTGCAGTTGCTGTAAGTCTGTAACCTGTAGCTCTAGTGTTGCAGTCAAACAGGTGTAGCCGTTTTTGGGTTCTGAAAGTACTGATGTGTGTAATCAAGATGAGCAAGATGCAACAAACAATAGGATTATATCAAAGCAAATTGAAACCAAACCAACGTGATTAAACAATGAAACATCAAAATTAGTGTTATATCCATCCCATTCAAAAAATTTAAGACTTCTAAAACTGATTCAATATCAGTAAACCAAATTTCTAAACCCCGGATCTAAACTGAACCTTATCATCGACAACATTAACGGTTTGGTTAATTGAGCCAAACTTTAATCCTAATCGCCTAACCAAACGTTTGAAATGTGCGGCTCTTAGGTTATAATCAAATCGGTTTTTGGGGCACGATTGATTTCGTGCACTCGTGGTCTAATCAACCTTACCATTTTGTCGTTCTTAAGACATTTAAAACCATATTTGGGATCGTAAATTGTTTTGGTGATTACACCATTCGTCAAAGAGAAGACACTCACATGAGTAAGATCTGCGAGATATATAGAGTTCTCCTTCACTTGAGGAAAATCTTTAGCCGCAACAGAGAATACAGGACAGTCAAGTCCCAAGAACAAAGCTTGACCATCAAGACACTCCATTCTCTTCAGACTCCCACTTAAACAGAGTTTATAGACTCTCACATCGTCATCCACTTTAGAATCATCCGCTTTAGAATCATTCGCAATCACAATCAACACTTCTCCACACGACTCCACAAGGTGGACACCCGAACCTGCGTACCGATCAATCCTGTTAATACCCAACCTCAAGTGCACAGATTTCACCAAACGCAAACCTACATCACCAGCACTAGACTCAGCCTGTATTAACATGAAAACGTCAACAACAAGTTTTTCATCAACTGCGCACAACAATTGTTCCTCCTTCCAGAACAAGATATGTTTATAGTGCCCATCACGGGGATTGCGATAGTAAAGCCAGCTCCTTTGTGTAGCGTGAAGTTTACACAAAGAAAGATGAATGCCCATGGAGATGAGTACAACAAAGTCACATGAAAAAAGAGGACTAAAGAATACCAAACACTGTGAAGGATCCACGCCATAATACTGATGGCAGCGAGGTGGTGAATAGGGTGGCAGCGAAACCCGAACCTTACTGAACGGGTTGTCCAACCAAAGTGGGTGTTTAGGGCAAATAAACGTGGGGAAAGTAGGAGACCTATCATAACAACAGAAACAGCTATAAAGCATCCAACCATCTTCGGAGGATGCGAAGCAAGTCCGATCAGATCGACAGTATCGTGTCTCACTTGTATGATGAGAGGGGCGTAACTCGTACAAATCCTTACATTCTAATTAATAAATCTTCTTCTTCACGCCATAGACTAACGAAACGAACATATAGATTATTTCCGGAAGGCGGGTCACCTCCCATCTTCTTCTCTAGCATGATGAACCAAAGTGGACCGTCGCCTGGAGACTTGTCCTGAAGCATTAACCAAGGTGGCTGACTCGCAGTCTTCGAAACTGCAATAGAGTACCAACGTTTGCACGTAATACTTGATCTGATTATATACTTGATCTGATTATATATCTGAGTTCAAAGCGTTTCAAACAAATATTAAAGATTACATCAAGGACATCTTCCGGAATTTCTACCCTTCTCTTATTACCATCTTGATCGTTTTCTGCTTCCATCGAAGTCCCCCTACAACACCATATATGACAATTTAATTAGCTCTCGAATGAAGGATTGAAACTGTTGAAGTGACACCCAAAATACTCCACATATGAGTGTCCCACATTGGAAAAAAGAGAAGAGATTTGTCTACCTTATAAACCAATGAGTTACTCCTCCTATGGCCAATTGGTTTTAGGATAGAACCTCCTTGGACTTATAATGTGGACTCTCTCTTCTCCTTACGGGTGTGGCCCAGGCCCGCGTAATTTCACATGGTATCAGAGCCCATGGTTGAAGTCCTGGGTCTCAATCAATTAATCTGGGCCAGAAATGCCGATAACTCGGCCGCTGAAAAAATCAGCGTTTGGTGGAGGGGAGCAAAACCTATGCTTACTGATCAGAGGATGAGTGCTCATACAGTGGCATCAAACCCCAGCCAATCATCTGGCAACCATTCTGCTGTCAAACCATTCTATGGTGCCAATCCAACTCTCAATCCACCTGTCTACATCACTGATCAGGCAACTGGGAATTATGTCAGAGTGGATCAGTCTGTGGTTGATCAGGTTTATCAGCAACTTCAGAGTCAGAGTCAGGCATCTCCCATGTCAGCAGCTGCAGCTTCACCTTCCCATATTACTGAGTCATCTTACACTATGGCAGGTATGGTCACTGCCTTATCAGCATCCAATAATTCTTCATGGCTGCTAGATTCAGGAGCTTCAGACCATATGTGTCATGATTTCTCATTATTCACCCATGTTCAGACATTAAATCCACCTATTAAGGTCACTATGTAACACCCCATATTTTTGGGTAATTATTTAATAAGGGTGTTACGTTTATAATGTAATTGGGAGTTTTATTAAGGGTTTATTGGGATTCGATTGAATTATTATGGGATTTCTAATTATAGAATTACACAAGAGAACACGTTAGTCTTTCGAATTTGGGTCGGGTTTTTGGATCACGCAACCCACCTAATTAGCTAAGCCCAAACCCGAGTCTACCCACATACCCGTTTATGAAAAATAAAAGAAAAAACCCTTGCCTTCCTTTCATAGCAATTCGGCCTCCCTCCCTCTCTCTCTCTCCTTTTCGTAGCCTCCACCCGCAGAAATTCCCAGCATCGCTGTGTCAACTTCAAACACACACAACTTTCACATACGATCTTTGTTTACATTGTGGTTGGTGGCGTTAGAACCGCGCTTTCGATACGAATCCAACAATATATAGATCGTGCTAAGATTCCACCGGATGCTCCCTGTGGAGATGTTTTAGTGGAGCTGTGTCTATCTACCCGAGATCTGTTTCGCCCCCTCGGTACTTTGATGATTCCCGTTGACTCCTAAGATATTTTGGGACGAGATTTTGTGGAGATGTTCCTATAAACTTTTGTGACAACATATTCAAATTTGGTAAGATCTACACCTCTGTATCAAAAGTTATATCATAATTCGTGGGTAAACCCTAATTCATGTTTATGGTTCAGTGTGAGATTGATTCCCGTTGATCCGTTTATGGTTTGTGGACGAAATTCGGAGGAGACGTTCCTGACATAACTTTTTATGACATACTCCAATTTGGTGATCATACGATGTTGGAGGTAGAAGTTATTCACGTTTGTTTGCTACTGTCTCCTTTTGGGTTCATGATGTATTAGTGTTAATTGTGAGATTTATGACTTGTGGTTTCACTTTATGAATTAGGGGATTATTGTTGAGGTTGTGATTGATTGGGTATGGTGATTATGGGAAATATGATGTTAGACTAAAAGGAGAAATGGATTGGCGTTTGAGGTAAGAACGTTGATCACAAACACCCTCACTAGCTATTGAATCTTTGATAAGTTTTGTATCATCGTCTATTGCCTTATTTCACTCATTTGTTCATGTTATATGATACTTGTTCCTAATCTCATCGTTTAATCCATACTATCGTTGTTGGCTTTGCTAAATTGTTCCACGAATTCCTTGCATGCGAACGGCCTCTCGGCCGTTCAACTTCTTTCGGCCTCTCGGCCTTGCTGCCCCCTTCGGCCTCTCGGCCCCTCGGCCGTGGGCTTCGAGGCACTCGGCCTCTTGGTCGAGTGGTTAGTTGTTTGTTCTCTTGATGCTTCGTATGCTAGCGTGATTCGTTTACGATCGTATAATTTTGTACCGTCAAATAATACATCCGCGAATAATATATTTAAAATGGATGAAAGATAATTTGTTAATCCACCTAGAGTCTCAGCGCAAGTTCAGCTCGGCTGGCCGCTGTTATATACCTCTGATCAAGGTACTGTAGGTCGGATTAGCTACCGACTTCCTATTAGTCTTCCTCCTAGATGGGAGCTCGTCCTACCGGCCCGTCTAGCGAGGGGTGTGCACACTAGGGATTAGTAGGGGCTTTTACTACGACTCTAGCTCGAACGCGGTTCGATAAGTGGGGCTATGGGGTAGGACCCTGGCCAATACAAAACGTATAATTCTGTTATGCGAGCGGCGATGCTCTTTTGTTTACGCTGTCTACTGTCGTTGATATTCTTATGATATAACTTCAATTCGTTCTTGTTAGCTACGCGCCTCAAGGCGCGTATCTAAATTCTTTTGTATGTTTATTTGCTTCTTACTCAGCCTGTGCTGACGTTCTGTTTCTGGTTCGTCCCTACCTTGTTCTGGGGCCTATGTCAATCTTCGATGGCATAGTTGACAGGTCTTGAAGTGTGGCTGCATGTTAGTGGAGCTGGTGCATGAGTGGGAGTTATTTCATAAGACATATTTCAATAAAGACTTTATTTCATTTCGGTTGTAATTTGATATTTCGTTTGAGAATTGTAGGTTCGACATTTAAGACTTCCGCTGTATTATTTCTGTTGGTCTATTGTAATTGAGTTTCTAGCCTGGCAATTGACTCGATAGTCAATTGTGGCGTGATAATTCTAAATTATTTCTATTTATAGTTGGTCAAAATTTAGGGTTGTTACAGTTGGTATCAGAGCTTTAGGTTCTGATTTGTCGAGTCTACAAAAGTTTTCAAAACTCATTTTAAAGATATTTACAAACTGGGAATGGGATGGGTGCATTCATACGCATGCTGATTGCTAAGTGCTACGTGTTTCCCTTCATTTACTACGGAGTTTTAGGGCCAACTTTTGAGACTTTTGATTTGAAACCGAATGTCACTATTGGGAGGCATCTCATTATAGGTTTTCTTTGATATTAATAGAAAACATGATTCTTTGAGTTATAACTCCAACAACAACAACAACCAAGCCTTATTCCCAAAATGATTTGGGGTCGGCTAACATGAATCGTCATCCAGTAACCGTCTTGTGTACGCCAAGAAATTTCGAAAACGTTGTAAACATGTTAGAAATATTTAAACAATTTCAAAGGAAATTTAGAAAGTCGTCAAAATAAATAAAAAGGTTTAAGAAAATATTGCAAAAAACAGATGAACTTTGAACACAAGTTAAAAAGTTTTAGAAAAATAGTTGGAAAAACCAAACAAATAAATCAAAAGGGGTCAGAAAAAGTCCTCCACATGGATAGAGTCTCGCCACCCTGCCCTATCCAACACCATACTCTCTTCAAGCCCTAGGGAGCTCATATCACTTCTAATCACCTTCGTCCAAGTCATCTTGGGTCTTCCTTGACCCCTACTAATATTATCACTTCTCCACCCTTCTACTCTTCTAACCGGCGCCTCACTAGGCCTCCTCCTCACGTGGCCATACCACCTCAGTCGGTTCTCCATCATCTTATCCCCTATGGGTGCAACCCCTACTTTCTCCCTAATAACTTCATTTCTCAACCGATCACGTCTTGTATGTCCACACATCCACCGTAACATGCGCATCTCCGCCACACTCATCTTATGAACGTGACACTGCTTCACGGCCCAACATTCCGTGCCATATAACAGTGCCGGCCTAATTGTCGTACGATAAAACTTACCCTTCAACTTATTGGGCAATCCTCGATCACACAGAAGTCCTGTGGCATTCTTCCACTTCAACCAACCTGATTTGATCCTATGAGCCACATCTCCATCCAATTCTCCATCCTTTTGAAGAATCGATCCTAAATATCGGAAAAAATCTGATCCCTGAACAATCTTTCCATCCAACATGATCGTCCCCGTCTCCGTTTGCCTAATGCCGCTGAACTTACACTCCAAATACTCGGTCTTGCTCCGACTCAACCGAAACCCTCGAGACTCCAACGTGTCCCTCCATAGCTCCAACCTTCTCTCCAAATCCTCTTTCGTTTCTGAGATCAACACTATATCATCTGCAAACATCATGCACCATGGTATATCATCCTGGATTGACCTCGTCAATTCATCCATGACTATATCAAAGAGAAACGGGCTAAGTGCGGACCCTTGGTGCACTCCAATGGTAATAGGGAACTCTTCTGACTTCCCTACACTAGTCCGCACTCTCGTGCTAGCTCCCTCATACATGTCCTTAATGATGTCAACATGTTATGGTTATTAATTCAACATGTTGTGGTTATTTATTACGTGGAGTGTGATGTGAAAGTACTAAGGGCGACTAGAGGTTATGTTAAAAGGACTTGAAACTATTTTAAGATATATGAGGAAGTGAAAGGTATTTGGGATATATTGAGGATGAGTATGATGATGGCTTAGGCCTTGCTTACTTAATACCACTGTTGTCAAATTCTTTAGTCCTTGAAGAAGAGTTACGATTTGGAACATGATGTTGGATTGGATTATGTGAGATGGTGTTGAACCACAAATTCCAAAACACCCATTTGGTTCTTCTTTTCTATCCACGATACCCTATTCATGTTAATGAGAAAATTGGGAGAAACCAATTGATAAAACTTATGCTTATCCCTTTTGAATACCCCGCGCTACTCCATCTAACTTGAAACCACGCCCATAGGTGAGGAACCTTGATTTCTTTAGGTGAAATGTGGAAAGTTGAAGAACGGACTAGTAAAGGCGAGTCTATAAGGGAGTTGAGCATGAGGAATTTGAGGATTTCGTGTATATTGTTCAATTTATTATATGAGTTAGATGAAAAGGACAATGCGCGTGCAAGTACACTACTTTGAATTTTGAAATTTGGGAATGAGTAAGACGAATGGATACATTAGCGTGTCAATAAAGTGTTAGTATGGACGATGGGGTTGATAGCTTATGAGGCTCCATACATCTTTGATCATAGTCTCGTTTGTTGAAATATTGAGGTCCGCTCTTCTGGTGGAAGATTATTGAGGGTGTGATTGGCTTATTATCCTTTTAATTGTTTGAACATATGGCGCCGATAAGTCGAATTTGAAGATTGTATGCTTTCTTAATTTTATAATTTAGATGGTGTCTTGTCAATGCATACGTCTAAGTGGGGACAATACCCCGATACTATTATGATATTATGATTATATGCTGAGATTGATATGATTAAGTGTTATTTGATCTTATTTGCGCCTTGATGTTGCTATTGTCAAAAAAAAAAAAAAATTCGTGCGGCTGAGGTTTTGAACCCGGCACGGCCATGTTGCTATTGTCGAAAATTCGTGCGGCTGAGGTTCCGAACCCGGCACGGCCCGTGCTACAGTAACCGAGCCGGGTATTCAAAAAAAAAAAAAAAAAAAAAATCGAAAAGTTCCGAAAAGCTAAAATCGTACGAGACGAATAGCTGAATGCTGATTATCATGTATCTATATTCTGAGATAAATCCTTTACATGATTTACTGATTATGTGTTTGTTCGTTCGATTATTGATTGAAATATCGTGGTTTGTGTTTATAAATGTATGAAATGAGTATGGAAATTGATTGAAGTGGTTACGACTGAATAGATTGTTAGTGCTCATAGTCAATGGTGCGAAATAACGTCCCTGATTTGACAACTATCCTGGCTCAGTTGGTACAACACCAGGAAGTGTGGCTCACCTTATGGCTCAGACGGCCAACGCAGCGCAGGACAACGCTGGTAATAATGGGGGTTATGGAAGCAACAATGGCCCGGGAAATAATAATGTTGGTAATGGAGAAAATGACGGGTTTTGAACCTTGTTACATGATCTTGTTTTGGGTGTCTACATGCTAAAGTTTGGTACAGTTCAAATGATTGGGGATCGAAATAAGAATCGTTTTGAGACTCATAACACAGAGGGGAAAGAGTAAGAAGATAATAATTATCCACTATGCTGCAACAATGAAATTTTAAGGTTGAAAGATTGAAGTACCGATTAAAGTATTGGGCACCACGGGGATAATATTATATTACTGCCAAGTTTAACCATGTACAATGAGAATAATTTTGGTGCTTTGTATGTATGGAACACTGTGAGTCATGAGTAGCATTTGATCACCATGTCGTGGCATTAGTCCCCCTCATATGGTATTTGTAGACCATGGTGGATGAGGTAAATTGAGGTTGAAATAAGGCATGGCTTGTGATCGAAACCAATATGATGTTTAATGGGAAAAATAATATCTGAGGTACTATGTCTGATTTGGTTAAAGTTACATGCTTAACGCGGGATGTCGTATGATACAAACGGACTTAGTCAATATGGATACACCTTGACGAGTTAATGGAACGTGAAGTAATTTCGTGGTAGTAGCGTTGTTGCACCCTTAGAGTTCAAGGCACTTTGAACGTCATATCTTGAGGTTTGTAGTAGTTGGAGGTTTTGATGTTAT
This sequence comes from Spergularia bocconei, assembly GCA_963457585.1. Classification (NCBI taxonomy): domain Eukaryota; kingdom Viridiplantae; phylum Streptophyta; class Magnoliopsida; order Caryophyllales; family Caryophyllaceae; genus Spergularia; species Spergularia bocconei. The sequence goes on along the minus strand of OY734943.1, from coordinate 23,839,447 downwards.
TTGCAAGCTAAAGAATGGCTCCTATTACATTTTGGTTTAAATAACGAGGAAAGGAATGGAAACTTCAAAGATGCAGAGTTTTGGGTTGAAATTGTCGTGGAAGAAATTTAAAGGTGTTAGGTAATCGCTCATATATAAGTCACGTGAATGAGATATGGGTTGAAATTATGATAGATGAGGCGAATTGAAAGGGGCTGTGTATAGAGGAACTAGCGATTGTTGATATGATCGAATTTGGTACTATCTACACAATGCTTATGGTATTAAGTTACTGAGAATGAAATTTAAACCCCTTTTGAGAAGCTACAATGGTATTGCATTGGTTAAGGCGACTTTGGTTATGGAACGGATGAGAAGACAACAAAAGAAAGCTAAGGATGATCGTAAATAGTTGGTAAGTTTGAGACTAGAGGATATATGTTTACAGGGACGAAGTTTCTTCAAGTCAAATTAGGGTGATGGTCTTGCGCAACGACTAGGGCTATAAAGAGCGTCAACATCACTTGAGATTTTTGGATACGAATATGTGCTTAACCAAATCCCCAAAGGATTTCCTTATAGTTACATGAGCTTGCGTGATTGCTCTAAGGTCTACACCTGTAAGACATGGATACGTGGAGACCCCAATGTGCAAAAAAAAAAAAAAAAAAAAAAAAAAAAAAAAAAAAAAAAAAAAAAGCAACTTGGAGACTCGTAGTATATGTTTTGAGGATCAGGTGGGAATGAGATATGAAAGGAAAATAAGTAGAGAGTGATACTCTTATCACATTAAAGTCCTATGATTATAGGATTAAACTCATTCGCACAAGCAAAGAGATTGATTTAAGTATTACCTAAGGGATGATGTGAGTCATGAACGAATAAAATTTGGAGAGCTACAGCGTGCGTGTTCAGGAAACCCAAGGAGTATGGGAAGAATGACCTACTTGAGGTTAAAGTGATGATTATAGTCTTTAACTTTAGAGACATTCGAGTTTAGACCATCACGAAAAGGGTGAATTAGGTGTATAATTCAAGGATCTAACATCAGACATTCAGAGAGATCACTGAAACTTGATGAGTATTATAAGACGACAAGTTAACGATGAGGAGACTCAAAAATTTGTGTTCGACAACTTATGGAATTGTGGAACCACCGTGAATGGCTTAGAGAATATAAAGATTCGCGGGCACATCAAACTAGCATAAGGATCTGAGCAACGCCATGACCCTCAGTGCGATAAAATAATTACTAGATGACGACAATATCTTGCCCGGGGAAAAACAACACCAAGGGTCAACAATTATGGAGATGATATGGAGTTTAAAGGGTAACAACGTCTATCATTAGCTCTCTACGACATAAAAAGGACGTTCACTTTGTGAAGATAAGTGATAAACAGGACAAGAATGTGAATGATACATGGAGTAATAAGATACGATTTGGCCAGCTGCCCATACGCATTGAGAAGTGTGATTGTGAAAATTCGACTAATCTGTAATTTGGGATTTTAGACGCAAGTTTTGATGGTCTTGATACTAATTAGTATATTGAGGATTAAATCACAATACCTTGTATTGATGGGAATACCGCAACAAAGGTTCGATATGGAAAGGTGAAACGATGAGAATCAAATACACAGAAATATTTCAGTAAAACTTTTAAGGATCGGTATATGGTACCAGTTTGAGTTTGCCGGCCGGCTTCTGGAAAGGGTCTATTTTAATAATGTGTTCTATGTCTATCAACAACAATCATTTTATAAGTACGTTGGATAGTTCGATATTGTTGGAATTACAGTTCATGAGGAAATATGACAAAGCGTGGTCGACCTGGGGATGCGAAAGAGACAATGACATACCAATTTGAAAAAAAAAAAAGGTGAAAAGTGGCATTTATCGATGGGCAGATAATTTCCTCGCATGATACATAAAGTACATTGGTTCGAGGACGAACCTTTTCTTTAAGGGGGATGAGAACGTCGCATGTTCTCCCTTGGCTCTTAGTTATGTGAATTACGTGATTTCTCTTGTTATTATGTGAATCGTGTTGCATCTTATCGAATTGTATACTATTCTGTGCACTAATGATGCACACGTACTCGTTTTGTGCACTGACGTTGCACGCATATTTACATACCATTGCTCACTTCTTTCCTTTTCATACATGCAATTATGTTGTTGAATCACTACTTATTCTCATCTTATATGGTATCCTAGTACCATGTATATTATCAAACACATATAAGCCTATTTACTTTCTTCTCTCTCTTTGCTCGAAAGCTCATGTGGTTGTAAATGGAGTTGTTTGACTAAACAAGTGTTGGAGAACTATAAACTCGGAAGGACGGTAATTGAGGACACTTTGGAGAATGAGTTCAAGATTCGGGACGAATCTTTATTTTAAGGGGGGAAGATTGTAACACCCCATATTTTTGGGTAATTATTTAATAAGGGTGTTACGTTTATAATGTAATTGGGAGTTTTATTAAGGGTTTATTGGGATTCGATTGAATTATTATGGGATTTCTAATTATAGAATTACACAAGAGAACACGTTAGTCTTTCGAATTTGGGTCGGGTTTTTGGATCACGCAACCCACCTAATTAGCTAAGCCCAAACCCGAGTCTACCCACATACCCGTTTATGAAAAATAAAAGAAAAAACCCTTGCCTTCCTTTCATAGCAATTCGGCCTCCCTCCCTCTCTCTCTCTCCTTTTCGTAGCCTCCACCCGCAGAAATTCCCAGCATCGCTGTGTCAACTTCAAACACACATAACTTTCACATACGATCTTTGTTTACATTGTGGTTGGTGGCGTTAGAACCGCGCTTTCGATACGAATCCAACAATATATAGATCGTGCTAAGATTCCACCGGATGCTCCCTGTGGAGATGTTTTAGTGGAGCTGTGTCTATCTACCCGAGATCTGTTTCGCCCCCTCGGTACTTTGATGATTCCCGTTGACCCCTAAGATATTTTGGGACGAGATTTTGTGGAGATGTTCCTATAAACTTTTGTGACAACATATTCAAATTTGGTAAGATCTACACCTCTGTATCAAAAGTTATATCATAATTCGTGGGTAAACCCTAATTCATGTTTATGGTTCAGTGTGAGATTGATTCCCGTTGATCCGTTTATGGTTTGTGGACGAAATTCGGAGGAGACGTTCCTGACATAACTTTTTATGACATACTCCAATTTGGTGATCATACGATGTTGGAGGTAGAAGTTATTCACGTTTGTTTGCTACTGTCTCCTTTTGGGTTCATGATGTATTAGTGTTAATTGTGAGATTTATGACTTGTGGTTTCACTTTATGAATTAGGGGATTATTGTTGAGGTTGTGATTGATTGGGTATGGTGATTATGGGAAATATGATGTTAGACTAAAAGGAGAAATGGATTGGCGTTTGAGGTAAGAACGTTGATCACAAACACCCTCACTAGCTATTGAATCTTTGATAAGTTTTGTATCATCGTCTATTGCCTTATTTCACTCATTTGTTCATGTTATATGATACTTGTTCCTAATCTCATCGTTTAATCCATACTATCGTTGTTGGCTTTGCTAAATTGTTCCACGAATTCCTTGCATGCGAACGGCCTCTCGGCCGTTCAACTTCTTTCGGCCTCTCGGCCTTGCTGCCCCCTTCGGCCTCTCGGCCCCTCGGCCGTGGGCTTCGAGCCACTCGGCCTCTTGGTCGAGTGGTTAGTTGTTTGTTCTCTTGATGCTTCGTATGCTAGCGTGATTCGTTTACGATCGTATAATTTTGTACCGTCAAATAATACATCCGCGAATAATATATTTAAAATGGATGAAAGATAATTTGTTAATCCACCTAGAGTCTCAGCGCAAGTTCAGCTCGGCTGGCCGCTGTTATATACCTCTGATCAAGGTACTGTAGGTCGGATTAGCTACCGACTTCCTATTAGTCTTCCTCCTAGATGGGAGCTCGTCCTACCGGCCCGTCTAGCGAGGGGTGTGCACACTAGGGATTAGTAGGGGCTTTTACTACGACTCTAGCTCGAACGCGGTTCGATAAGTGGGGCTATGGGGTAGGACCCTGGCCAATACAAAACGTATAATTCTGTTATGCGAGCGGCGATGCTCTTTTGTTTACGCTGTCTACTGTCGTTGATATTCTTATGATATAACTTCAATTCGTTCTTGTTAGCTACGCGCCTCAAGGCGCGTATCTAAATTCTTTTGTATGTTTATTTGCTTCTTACTCAGCCTGTGCTGACGTTCTGTTTCTGGTTCGTCCCTACCTTGTTCTGGGGCCTATGTCAATCTTCGATGGCATAGTTGACAGGTCTTGAAGTGTGGCTGCATGTTAGTGGAGCTGGTGCATGAGTGGGAGTTATTTCATAAGACATATTTCAATAAAGACTTTATTTCATTTCGGTTGTAATTTGATATTTCGTTTGAGAATTGTAGGTTCGACATTTAAGACTTCCGCTGTATTATTTCTGTTGGTCTATTGTAATTGAGTTTCTAGCCTGGCAATTGACTCGATAGTCAATTGTGGCGTGACAATTCTAAATTATTTCTATTTATAGTTGGTCAAAATTTAGGGTTGTTACACACTATTCCTGATGGTTCATATACATATGTTCGGCAAATTGGGACTGTTAGACTTAGTGAGGAAATCTTGTTAAAGAATGTGTTCTATGTCCCTGCATTCAAGCATAATCTGCTGTTACAGCACATGTTTCTAGTAAATCTGATGCTTTTCTTCTACATTCGAGACTTGGTCATGGGTCACTTGGAAAGCTCAGACATGTAACAGAGGTTTCTGATGTTAATAATAAGATTGCAGACTGTGAAATTTGCATTTTGGCCAAGCATCACAAACTTCCCTTTTATACCAGTGATTCTATTGCATCTGCCTGCTTTGATTTGATCCACATAGATCTTTGGGGGCCATACAGGCTCAGATCAATTACTGGTGCATCCTATTTTCTCACAATACTTGATGATAGGTCCAGAACAACATGGACTTATCTTCTAAAGGATAAGACAGAGGTCTGTCCAACTGTGGCTGCATTCATTGCTTATGTTCAGACACAATTTTCCACCACAATCAAGATGTTCAGGTCTGACAATGGTACAGAAATAGTTCAAGACTCATGTCATCAGCTGTTTCTGCAACATGGTATTCTGCATCAGAAGAGCATTGCTGGTTGCCCTCAACAAAATGGGAGAGTTGAACGCAAGCACAGGCATCTGCTGGATACAGCTCGGGCTCTTCTCTTTCAATCAGGCCTTCCCAAGAGATTTTGGGGTGAACTTATTTTGGCTGCAACTCATCTAATTAACCTCCTACCTAGCTCTGTCCTGCATTGGCTAACACCTGTGGAGATTCTGTTAAATAAAACCCCAACATATGACCATCTCAGGGTGATTGGCTGCTTATGTTATGCAGCTGTGCATGAAAGTGACAAGTTTTCACCCAGAGCTAAGAAATGTGTGCTCCTAGGGTACCCTTTTGGACAAAAGGGCTACAAACTGTATGAGTTGTCAACAGGAAAGGTATTTAGCAGTCGGGATGTGATCTTTAAGGAGAATGTTTTTCCATTTCTGAATTCAGAAACAGCAGAATCTACAACATCCTCCTTCAGAAACCCTGGTGCTATTTCAGAAACATTTCTAGATGATCCTGAGATCTTTCAGCCATTCAGTACTCCTGCTTCTGAGGATGTCGTTTTAGCTGAAACAACATCTAATGAGCAAGAGAATATACCATCTGCTTCTGTTCCAGACATACCTGACTCCACCACTGCAGATTTTGTACATCAAAGACCTGTCAGAATCAGGAAACCATCTTCTAAGCTGCAAGATTTTGTGTTGCATAATGTTCCAAATAGTGTGATGCCATCAGCTGCAGCTAACATGGTTCTCCAAACTGAAGATTTTTCAGATTTTTCTCAGCAGTACATTGCTTCCACTACTACAAAAAGCCTTATAGACGTGAGTAAATAGACATGGGATAACCTAAAAACTGATGTGTATTAGGGAACCGGTGGCAATCCTGTAATAATGAGCAAATAAAAGACATGAGTTTTCTTATAAAAACCCACGTCTAAGTATAGACATGAGTTGTATTAAGACGACCCATGTGTATTATAGACAAATAAACATGAGTCTTCTTGAAAAAACCCATGTATATACTTAACCCCACCCTTATCTCAATCATCCTTTGCCTTAGGAAAATCTGCCACTCCTTTTCTTATCCATTCATTATTTTCGTGCAAAAAAAAAAAAAAAAAACACAAATCGCAAAGTGAGAACTCAGGCAATTGACTACTCTTAGGCGAGAAATCACGCGACTACTCCGGCGAGAACTCAGGAGACCGACCCATCGTTTCACGCAACCCCGACCCGTCGTTCGTATTTCAGGCGTCCTTGGGTTTTCCAGGTTGGTATGTTTTCTTACCCTAAATTGAATTATGGGGTAGTTTAATATAGAAGTTGAATTTAGGGGTAATTTAATGTAGGTTTTGAATTTAGAGAAGTTAAATTGAATTATGGTGTAACTTAATCTAGGTTTTGATTTAAGGGGTACTTCAATTGAATTATGGGGTAACGTAATTTAGGTTTTGAATTAAGGGGTAGTTTAATTGAATTATAGGGTAGTTTTATCTAGGAGTAGTTCGTTTTGATAAGCTCAATTAATCAATTTTTAGCTTAAAATTTCTGTTTTAATAATCAAGTGATTCATTTTAATTGAACTCATTTTATAAGGTGATGTTGTGAGCTAATTTGGGCGTTTTGGCGAGCTAAAGGTAACATGATGTCTATTGTCTTCAATAATTATGGGTATATTACCTCAGTTCATGTTCAATAATTATGGGTATCTCTGCTTAATTGATTTTCGCATGCCCTAACATTTCCCCCATTTTTTCGATTGATTTTAGCTAACGAACAAACCCTCAAACCCCCTCTGACAAATTCCTCTTTATCTCTCCTCGTATCACTCTTACTTCTTGGCTTCTCCTTGAAAATTTAGTTTGGTGAGCTGCTTCCCCTTACATGTTCTGCTTCTTTTTGTTTCTAAAATATTTGGGTTTTAATCGATTTATGTGAATTATTAGGTCTGCTAGCCTTTTTTGCTCTTGTTGGTTTAATTTTGGTGTTGTAAAGCCGAATTTTTTATTTTCAGCATTTTTTTGTAATGTGGGCTTTGTTATTTGGAGTTGTGATTTTTTGTTCTTATTGGTGTGTTTTGCGTATTCTTCTGTTCGATTTCGGTTTCGGTTAAATTTCGGGCTTTCTCAGTAGGTGGTTTTATTGATTTGGTTGCTAGAAGTTGGGAGAGAATGTGGGTTTTCGAAGTTTGATCAGTTTCATTTGTCCGTATGATAATTTCAGTCTAGTGTAAGCTGCAACTTGGGGGGCTTAAAAGTAAACTAGCGATTACTTTTGGTGTGAAGATGAATTATTGTTGGCTAGTTTTCGTGTGGATCAGTTGTGCTAGTTTCGTGCCCTCCCTTTTCATATGTGCTTTTGCCATTTTTGTTGTGATAACTTTTTCATTCTTTTTGTCCAAGAATGATATAAATGACAGTGGTTATGTGGTGTAGGCCAGCCCAATATGTAATGATATTTCTTTAACATAACACTAATGGGTACTTTTCTTTTGCTGGGCATTTTCGACAATGCATATGTCGAAATCAGCTCCTCTGTTCTTTTAGAAAGTTGTAGGTCTCATTCTCAAGTTTTCATGGCCACTTGAGTCATCCGTTTTCGACTCCAAATGAGTGAGATATGGCCTAAATACGAATTAGTCCATAAGAATAAGAATTTAGCGTACTTTGTGATCGATAAATATATGGGTTATCATTTAATCACACGCATTACCTCTAAACTAATACAATGACCCATAAACCCAACTCATAGTAAAAGTATACCAAATAGCTCAAATAGTATGAAAGACGATACGAAAAATATGATGTTATAGGATAGTTGCTTTTTTCCTAATACTATGCTGCTTTCCGTACAATCGATAAAACGAAGTTATGATTTTATTTTTGTGTGTTGATATGGTGAGAATTATGCCTTTGCTAAAGTAAACTATTGTCAAAGTACATGGATGATTAACTAACTCATGTCTTCTTATAAATGACTGAGGTACTGGACGTCTAGTCTACAAGTGCACATTCCTGCTCTTTGGATCTATTTTCCAACTCAGTCGTTACCCAAGGTAAGACTCACACTCACCTTTCTTTATTTCTTCGGATTACTTGTTTTCTTTTTCTAATTCGTTCAAGGTCAGACTCACAAGTATATGGTCTGCGTTTGTTTCGAATTTGTGTAGTTCTGCATTTTGTTGAGCTTAAACTATCAATTGATCTACTGCTTTTGTTTTCTTACTTGATAATTATACATGATTGAATTTCTTGAGCTTAAAGTATCTGTGTTATTGATATTTTGTGGTGGGCATTTCTAAGTTGTGATATATATGATGAGACGATTGGTAGGTAGTATAGTATGATGATCTAGGGTTACATTTTGAACTCAATGTACGTTGTTACCTTGTTATAGTCGCGTGCAAGATTTCGTTGTTTCGGTTTCTTTAGTCAGGCTTGTGTTGAGCTGATTTACTTGCGAGTCTTGCTTAAATCGTAGTTTACGTTAGATTTGGAGGTCTTGACAAAAGAGGTGTATGCTTTAATGCTTATGATTATGGTGCTACTGCTGGAATGACACCATTGATGAAGATGCACACTCTTGGATATGATTTTATTCCTGATCCTATCCATGCTGGTAACCTTTTTCTCGTCGAGTTTGGTCTTTTCGTTTATTTTGCTTCAGTTCTATATACCTTGAGCTGGTTTGCACACTGTATATGTCTCTTATATGATTTTTTGTGAATTGATTTTTTTTCCCGGGTGTCACAGGTGGCCTGCGTTATCATGGCTCCATTGATTTCACATGTATATGAATTATGACTAATGGAGGCAATTTCTATTCCTCAGACTGAATGTTTTTAAGGTAATTGCACTTTCTTGTAAACTTCAGGGTTCCATTTGTATTTCCCATGAAACTTGACATACTTTAGTTTCTTTAGCATCCAATTCAAACATCAAACAATACGTGTATATAGTAAGGACTTGTTATAGTGGACTTTTTTATTCCATCTTGAGCAATAACATAGAAATTGTACAAGTGCCTGATTTATATTATATTGTAATACTTGCTACAGGGGCCATCCAATTTGCAAGGTCTGAAGGACTGATTCCTTCACCCGAACCAACTCATGCCATTGCCACTGCAATTAGAGAAGCTCTGCACTGCAGGACAATGAAAAGTGAGTCTGATGGCAATGTGTGGGCATCGTATTGAAGTTTTTTTTTTTTTTTTTTTTTTTTTTTTTTTTTTTTTTTATGAGCTCTGTTGGGGCACACTAATAGTATTGTAGACTTGTAGTGGCACATGAACTCTAGGAAAGAAATATGTATGGATGAGTTATGTTTGGGAATTGGAAGACACAGATTGAATGAAATTGGTTGTTTGAATGAATTTTGGTTGATTTTGAGCAGGTGTATGTATTGTTGTGGGCTATAGGTATATTGCCCTGACCGAAGTGCTGCAGCTTTTATTAAAAAAAATATTTGCATATTTAGACATGGGTTTTTCGTACAAACCCTTGTCTATATAAGATACATAGATGTCGGTTTTCCAGAAAAATCAGATGTCTATATCAATAATAGACATGGGACTTTTAAAAGTCTGATGTCTATTCCAAGAATAGACATGGGATTTTTAAGCAAAACCGATGTCTAAAGTACGCATAGACGTCGTATTTTTAAATAAATCCCATGTCTATAAAAGTGATAGACATGGGACTAAAAACCCATGTCTATTCGTTTCTAATAGATGTCAGTCAACTCAACGTCGACACTATATCCGACGTCTATTATAGAATAAGGCCGACGTCTATGGTATGTTTTGTACTAGTGTTCCTTGGCAAAAGTTCTTTCTCTTCCTGAACCTGCTACTTACAAACAGGCTCAGAAAGATCCAAAATGGATAGAAGCTATGGAAAAAGAGCTTCAGGCCTTGGAACTTAATCATACTTGGGAAATTACTGATCTTCCAGCTGGTAAAAAGGCTATAGGAGCAAAATGGGTTTACAAGATCAAGTTCAGGCCAGATGGCAGTGTTGAAAGATATAAGGCTCGATTGGTTGCCAAGGGCTATAATCAGATCAAGGGCAAGGATTTCAAGCACACTTTCTCTCCTGTGTCTAAATTCACAACTGTGAGATGCTTAATTGCAATAGCATCAGCAAGAGGATGGGCTCTGCATCAACTTGACATCAACAATGCTTTTTTGCATGGGCATTTGGATGAAGAGGTGTATATGGCATTCCCAGAAGGCTATTCAAAAGCAATCCCAGGCAAAGTCTGCAAGTTGACAAGGTCTCTCTATGGTCTAAAACAGGCCTCAAGACAATGGAATATTGAGTTGACCAAATTTTTGCTCAATCAACGGTTTCATAGATCCAAACAAGATTACTCACTGTTCATATACAATTCCCAAGGTATATTTACAGTCATCTTGGTATATGTGGATGATCTGATTGTTACAGGTAGAGGTGGCCACGGGCCGTGCGGGCCAGTGCTAGTGTCGGGCCTCACCGGGCTAGTGCTCCAAAAATCGAGCACTAGCACTAGCACTAGGTGACCGGGCTAGTGCCAGTGCTCGACTTTTGGGGCACTGGCACTAGCCCGCAGTGCTTTGACCGGGCTAGTGCCGGGCCTCGTTGACCAAATTTAAAAAAAAAAAGAAAAAGAAAAAAGTGCCTTGACCAGTGCCTTAACCGGGTTTGACCAGTGCCTTGACCGGGTTTGACCGGGCTAGTGCCTGAAAAACTGAGCACTAGCACTAGCCCGGGTTTGACCGGGCTTTCCAGTGCCTGTGCAGTGCCGGGCCGGGCCGTGCCTTGACCAGGGCTTGACCATTACCAGGTCAGTGCGGGCCCGGGCTTTTAGTGCCAAATGGCCACCTCTAGTTACAGGCAACAATCTGGACCATATTTTGAGCATTAAGACTAAGTTGGATGCTGCTTTTACAATCAAGGACTTGGGGTTGCTGAGATACTTCCTTGGTATTGAAGTTGCAAGGTCTTCTACTGGCATTGTTCTTAATCAAAGGAAATACATCCTTGACATTCTTCAGGGCATGAAAATGGTTGACTTCAAGGCTGCTTCTTTTCCTTTTCCCAGAAATCTCCATCTTTCTCCAGATCAGGGTGACATTTTGGAAGATCCTGAAGTGTATAGAAGGCTGGTTGGCAGACTTTTGTACTTAAATCTAACCAGACCAGACATTTCTTACAGTGTTCAGCAGCTGAGTCAATTTCTCAGCTGCCCCAGACTTCCTCATTTCCAAGCTGCACAACATTTGGTGAAATATTTGAAGGGCACCCTGCATCTTGGTCTGTTTTATCCTGCAGACAACAACTCGAAGCTCAGCAGCTTTTCTGATGCTGATTGGGGATCCTGTCAGTTCACTGGTCGATCATTAACTGGGTTCTGCATCTTCCTGGGCTCCTCCCTGATTTCCTGGAAAACAAAAAAGCAAAAGACAATTTCTAAATCAAGTGCTGAATCAGAATACATATCTATGAGTCATACAGCTGGTGAAATGGTATGGCTCAATGCTCTTCTTTCTGATCTTGGCATTACATTGGCTCTGCCTGTTCCCTTATTCTGTGATAATAAGGCAGCAGAATACATTACAGCCAACCCAGTGTTTCACGAGAGGACGAAACACTTAAGGTTGGACTGTCACTATGTTCGAGAGAAGGTTGAAGAAGGGTTTCTGTATACCTCCCATGTCCAGTCAAAGCTCCAGACAGCAGACATCTTTACCAAGGCATTGGGAGCAGACCAGCACACCTTCTTTGTGGCCAAGCTGGGCTTGGTGTTTTTACCCCCAAGTTCAGCTTGAGGGGGGGATGTAGTATATGACAAGCTAGCAAGCCACAGCAGAGCATAGAAGCATCTGACGGAATGCAAATGCAGCTACAAGCTCTAGAATAAGTGGTTACATGTCACTATCAATGACAGCCTGGCATAACAGAATTCTAACTGAATTCTGTTACAAGGCGGTTATCAAATTGTAGTATAAATAGCTACTTTGTAAGATCATCTATTTCATGAGTTCATAATTCAATAAAAATGATTTACAGAAATTCAGAATTCTCTGTTTTAATAGAAACTATTACAACTTAGAAAGGTGTAGGTGTAGGGCAAAAGGAAAGTGACATTATGGGTGTGTTTGACCAAGTTCGAAGTGTTTTTGAACTGTTTCCGGTTTCTGAGAATCACTTCTAGGGTACAGTTGTTCATAAGAAGTTGAAGTTCATTAGAGCTCCTCCTCCAGATCAGAGACTGGTTTTGAGAAGTGTTGGGAATTTCCCATATGTGTAAAATTGTCCCACATTGGAAAAACAAGAGAAGTGGGAGGTGTTTATAAGTGTGGTTGTGCCTCTACCCATTTGCTTAAGCTTTTGGGTATGAATGGGTTACAACACACTTATAAACCGGGTTACTCAACTCGTTTTCGGCCCAACAAGAAGGATGTTTCGAGAATGTGGAGACTTAAAACCTAAGGTGTGGCCCGCGGAGGTAAACAACTTGGAGCTATGTATGACTATAATTAGTGCAACAATTTGAAGATCATATGGATGATAAAACCCAAATTTTGAAGTTTCAGACTTTAATTCAGCCGGATAATATTAAAGACATAGTAATTCTTAGGGATATTATCTATGTTACCCCTGAACTTCCTATTTTTATCCATTGTACCTCCAAACTTTCCGCGTTGCCCAATCTACCCCTGAACCTTGCGCTTACTCTAATTGCGCCCAATTTTTTTGTTTTTCCTCTACCGCCCCCACTAACCCCTTCTAACTCTGTTAACTCCCACCATCCTATATCCGTTTCCCTTTTTAGCTTCACTCCGTCTATCTTCTTCATTGTACTTCTATCTCTTTCATTGTTAGAATTTTTTGTTACCTTTTTTCTCTCTCTTCCATTAACATCTCTTTCTTTTTTAATTATTGATCTCCCTTTTTCTAAACTTTAATGCCTTCTTCTTCATCATCTAATATTTTTACTCAAGAGCTCATAGTGTGAAGTATGAAACGAAGAGATGTAAGTGCAAGAGAAAGACAGATCTAGAGAAGACATTAAAGTTTAGAAAAAGGAGATCAATAATTAAAGAAAAAAGAGATGTTAATGCAGGAGAGACAAGAAGAAGAAAACAAGAAAGTCTAATAATGGAGGAGAGAGAAGAAAAGAAAATAAGAAAGTCTAACAATGGAGGGGAGAGAAGAAGAAAATAATAAAGTATAACAATGGAGGAGAGAGAAGAAGAAAATAAGAAAGTTTGCCAATGGAGGAGAGAGAAGAAGAAAATAAGGAGATAGACGGAGTGAAGCTGTCGTTAACGGAGTTATAAGGGTTGGTGGGGGCGTTAGGAAAGACGATAACTTGGGTGCAAATAGAGTGATCGCAAAATTCAGGGGTAGTCTGGGCAACGCAGAAAGTTCAGGGGTACCGCGAATAAAGGCGTAAAGTTCAGGGGGTACTATACATAATATCCCTAATTTTTTAGAGGTACTTGAAGTTTAATCGGTGGTTTTGTCCGGTTCAACCCCATTTTGACCATCCTCGGTTTTGTATAATGATCGGACTGACAACTGACCCGTTGAACCAGCCAGTTCGATCTAGTTTTAAAAACATTACTCTAAAGTTGGAGAGATTTGGAAGGAAATATACCATTATTTTGTGAATTTGCAAGCATACCCTTAGAAATTTATATATAGAAACACAATTACCATTAAAGTTCCCAAATTAACCTTGTTTTATTTCTCTCACCTTTCTTCTTACCTCATTTTTCATTGATATCTTATTTATGAAAACATACATGTGTAAAAGTATTTTTGATATGTAAAAGTATTTTTGATACGAATCCAAGTATGTGCATTTCATAATTTATTGATGAGTATTTATTCTTACATTTGTAAGTCAAACTCTCAACTCCATCAATACGTCATCTATACTTTTTTGGAGAGAGTATTACTCCGTATATGACATTTATAAATCACAGGTAAACTATGTTTTTTCCATACGTTAGATAATGTTCAACATGTGATATTATTGTGTATAGTGTAATTATCTAACAATGTCTTTTTTTTTGTCAAATAAGTATGATCGATGGATATAAATAGGGAGCCCGTGCGCGGCACCGGCATGCAAACTAGTAGTATAGTACAAGATTCACGTTGAAGTTGGTTAAAACCTAAAGTATGGCCCGCGGAGGTAAACAACTTGGACCTGTGTTATATTGTTATTCAAACCTCGATTAAAAGAATTGGACACGAGTGATTGGATGTCGAAGTATGAACACCAATAATTTATGGAAAACAAAAAGATAACCATGTTTTTAGCCAAAAATAAAGGATCCAAATGTTGGTCCGAGTGTCAAGCGTCCGTCACGAATATATGAGGTAAAATGAAGAGTCCGGGTAACAAAGACTTAGGAAAAATAATACTCCGGACTCCGGAAGTCCTAATGTCGTACCCTGGCTTGGCGCCCAAATGTTGTTACAAGTAGTTATACTCATTTTTAGTTAGTTAGATATTTAGTTAGTTAGTTAGTTAGATTTCCTCATCTCACACAGTATTTCTCCTTCTCTTTTCAATTCCTCTGTTTACAATATCCATCACAAACTTCATAGTCCCGCTACTACCACCCCTATAGATATTAGCAACTCCCGAAACCAGAACCTCAGTACGTTACTTGAAGAGAGGGAGAGCGTAGTTTGTTAGAGCCGGTTAAAAGTTGTTACATTTTGTAGCAAGTTAGTTATTTTCCAATTGGGTCTATAAGCAGTAACTTAGGTGGGTAGAAATTTTTGTCATTTTGTTAAAGGATTGTTAGAGGTTTCGTCATCTCATATTGTTTCTTTACATCTCATCTTTTACAATATAAATCTTAAATCTTTCACAAAGTTACATTTACAGTGAGCTATGTTTACATTACAAAATTCATCACAAATTTATATTTATATATATTGAGCAGGGTGTCTTTTTACCTAGGCGAGCCGGGCATCTCTAAGGGGCGCAATCATTTGGACCAGGATCATCTTCGTAGCGCATTGTTATGTAGCATAACAGAACACAAATGCACGTAGCGTAGCAATAAATGGTTTTAATTACGATTTAACAAAAAGTTGTTTGATCGTTAAATTATTCATATACAAATAAGGGTTTTAAATACATTGTCATCAGTAGATTGCGAGTTTCGAATTATCTTGGTCAAATTTACAACTAATGATGTTATTTTCCCTAAATCCAATACAGTGCGTTTGACTAAGGGTCTGTAGTCACGCAAGCAGCAGAGACTTACCACCGATCAGTATCAAGCTGATCGACGATTCGTCTTAACTATTATACAATCAGGAAAATGTTTGAGTGCAGTAGACTTGACACCTAGGTGATTCTACGTGAAATTTCTCGGTCAGTCTCCAAAGTGTGTAATGATGAAGATTTGCTATGAGGGCGTTGGGGACCTTGTGTACCTAACACGGATCTGTTCTATTTATTTCGAAGAGGTGGTAAGTGTAACATTCCAAGATTGTGGGGAGTGGTTGTGTTACAAAGTGACTCTTATTACATTGCTTGTAACCATGATAATACTTTTAGTGATCGTATTTATTTACGATTATAAATCACTATCTATGATTTTGGAGGACACCATCATATAAAATTAGCTAAAATTTATAAAGTAACCCCATTGCAAATCTTAGAATTAAGTGTCAAAATTAAAGTCCTTAACTAAAACGACTGCCAAAAGTAGTATAATATAATGGTTACTAATTATACAAAAGGGGTCACGATGTAAATAACATGGTTGGTCTCTCAAGAAATTATTGAGAGACGGTCTCCCACAAGACCTACTTCTATGTAATTAGAGCATCTTTATTGGTGAGACTCAACTTCAGTCTCAAATGCAAATTATTTTCAAAAATAGGTTGTCTTGAGTTTTGAGACTCATCTTGAGACCCTTTAGTTCATTCGTAAGACTTGGGGATGAGTCTCTATAATAAAATTTAAACAATATTAAATTATTTATAAAGTTATTATTGGCAAAAATAGGGTCTCATTGTCAATGAGGCGGGTTCTAGAAGCAGAGACCGTCTCTAAAGACGAGACCCGTCAATTTGCTCTCCATTAGAAAAAAAACTTCCTCTCTCCTCTTTGAGCAATCGGTATATAGTACCCCGGGGGTACGTAACTCTACGTACCCCCCGGTTCAATTAGGGGCCCAAGGAAAAGAAAACGCAGCCCAACAGTGAAAACATCAACATATTTTATTGCAAACCCAATCCATTAACCAAACCAGCAAAACAGATCCATGCTTTACTAGATAAGCCCAATATTTCTTTGCAGCCCAATGTTTATCTGTAGCCCAACGTCAATGTGCATACATCAAACAAAAACATAAGATTAAACCAACACCCATTTTCACTCTCCTCCCCCTTCCCCGTGCAACCAGCCCCGCCACCATGCCGACGGTTTCTCGCCGGCAACCTCAACTACACCCACCACCATCGACGTTTTTCTTCCCTTCCTCGTTTCTCTCTCCTCGCGTTTCCACCATCGGGCGTCCTCCTTCCCCTGCGTCGTGGCTGTGGACCGGGATTGGGAGGCCGGCGACCCATGTCTTGTTTGGCGGTGGAGGTTTTGGGGTCTCAGGTGGTGGTTGGTGCCAGGGCCGTGTGGGAGAAAATGGGGGCCCTGGGCGAAACTCCGAGGTTGGGGCCCCTAGAAGCCGATAAAATGCATTAAAACCTACAAAAACTAAGACTTGTGGAAGAAAAAGAAGGAAGTAAGAAAAAAATTGAGATTGGTGGGATTCGAACACAAGCAAAGTCCAAGGAATTTGCCCTTATTACCACTTGGGCAACTTATCTTCCATGATACTAAAGCAAACTAAATTCTATTTATACTAACACTGAAAATGGGGCCCTGGGCGTGGGCCCAGCCTCCCCCACGCCCCTGGTTGGTGCTAAGGGTTGCCGTGGTGCCGTGGTACGTGATAGTGTGTACGGGAATGGGGAAAGAAGAGAGGAGAGAGAAAAGGAAATGGTGGGTTTTTTTTTTCCTCTAAATTTCTAATTAGTCATTTTTTTATTCAATTTGATGATTATTTGTTTCAGTAATGTCAAATAGAGAAAAATAATGATAAAAAAAACAACGGAAAATTCACGTGGTACCCTCGAACTATGATTGATTGCACATGCTACCCAATTTGGCAAGTTTGTGCACATGGTACCCCCAAAGTTACCACTTTGTGCACATGGTACCCAAATACTAAGTTCCGTTAGATTTTCCGTTAAGTGATGATGTGTTAGTTAGTTGTTATGTGAATTGGTTAATATTAATGATGATTTTGCCATTTTAAGAAAATCAAAAAATAAAAATAAAAATAATTTTTTTTTTTACTTTTTAAAACAAATCCAAAAAAAATATTTCATAAATAAAAAAAAATATCCAAAAAACAAGTTTTTTTATTCATAAAAAATAATTTGTGCACATGGTACCTTTAAAGTTACCACTTTGTGCACACGGTACCCTCGAGATCACAATATTTTGCACATGGTACCCCTAGAAAAAAATTAGTTTTGAAAAAATATATTTATTTTTCTAAGAATTTATTGAATTTTTTTAAATTGAAATATTAAATCTATAATTTAATTAACTAATTACCTAACAACTAACCAACACATCATCACTTAACGGAAAAATTCTAACGGAAGTTACTATTTAGGTACCATGTGCACAAAGTAGTAAGTTCAGGGGTACCATGTGCACAAACTTGCAAAATTGGGTACCATGTGCAATCGGCCAAAGTTCGAGGGTACCACGTGAATTTTCCGAAAAAACAAATATAGTTTTCACTCATTAATTTTCAATTTTCATTATTTATTCCTTTCAAGAATAATGACAATTAATAATGATTATAAAATGATATATAATGAGTGAAATTTATGGAATAATGAGTGAAAGTATATAAAATCGTATATAATGAGTGAAAATTATGGAATAATGAGTGAAAGTATATAATAAGTATAAAATGGTATATAATGAGTAAATTGAGTAATAATGAGTGAAAATTGAAAACTAATGAGTTGAATTCGGGAAATAATTAGTGAAATTTGGGTAATAATGATTGAAAAAATAAATAATTTGGGAGATACCAATTTTTCAATTTTCACTCATTGTTTCTGAATTTTGACTCATTAGTTTTTCAATTTTCACTCATTCTTTCCGGATTTTCACTCATTAGTTTTCAATTTTCACTCATTGTTTCTGGATTTTTACTCATTAGTTTTCAATTTTCACTCATTGTTTTTTGGATTTTGACTCATTAGTTTTTCAATTTTCACTCATTCTTTTTGGATTTTCACTCATTAGTTTTCAAATTTCACTCATTGTTTCTGGATTTTGACTCATTAATTTTTTCAATTTTCACTCATTTTTTTTTATTTGGTTCACTCATTAGTTTTCAATTTGCACTCATTCTTTTTGGATTTTCACTCATTAGTTTTCAAATTTCACTCATTAGTTTTCAATTTTCACTCATTGTTTCTGGATTGTGACTCATTAGTTTTTTAATTTTCACTCATTCTTTTTGGATTTTCACTCATTTGTTTTTCAATTTTCACTCATTCTTTTTGGATTTTCACTCATTAGTTTTCAAATTTCACTCATTAGTTTTCAATTTTCACTAATTGTTTATGGATTTTGACTCATTAGTTTTAAATTTTCACTCATTGTTTTACTATTTTCTAGTCATTTTTCTGATTTTCATTCATTATATTCTATTTTCTAGTCATTGTTTTCTGATTTTCACTCATTATTTACTTTTCTAGTCATCGTCTATACTAGTCATTGTTTTCAAATGTCTAGTCATTGTTTTTCTATTTTTCACTCATTATTTACTGTTTTCTAGTCATTAATTTCTTATTTTCATTCATCATATACTATTTTCTACTCATTGTTTTCTATTGTTCACTCATTATTTACTATTTTCTAGTTATTGTTTTTTAAATTTCATTCATTATTTACTAGCTTATAGTCATTGTTTTCTATTTTTCACTCATTATTACTTTTTTTTTTCTAGTCATAATCTATACTAGTCAGTTTTCAAATGTCTAATCATTGTTTTCTATTATTCATTCATTATTTACTATTTTCTAGTCATTATCTATACTAGTCATTATTTTCAAATATTTAGTCATTGTTTTCTATTTTCCAGTCATTATTTACTATGTTCTAGTCATTGTTTTCTTATTTTCGCTCATTATTTACCATTTATAGTCATTGGTTTCTAATTTTCACTCATTGTTATCCAATTTTCACTCATTATCTCTCAATTCTTACTCATTGTTTTTCAATTCTCACTCATTATTTTTCGATTCTCACTCATTGTTATCGAATTTTCACTCATTATCTCTCAATTCTCACTCATTGTTATCCAAGTTTTCACTCATTATATACCACTTAATAGTCATTATTTATTTTAAGTCATTATTTCATCCATTGTTTCTCAATTTTCATTCATTATTTCTTAATTTTCACCCATTGTTTCTTAATTATCACAAATTGTTTCTCAATTTTAACTAATTGTTTCTAGTCATTATTTATTTTAATTCATTATTTGACAATTTCCACTAATTATATACCACTTTTTATAGTCATGATTTTGAATCATGTAATTAAGTAGCCAATAAATTCACAATTTTAAAAATGCAAAATGATCATTTTGGTTCAAAATAAGGATCAATATTTCAAAAAACATTCATTTCCAAAAAATAAAAAAAAAATAAAAAAAATTCAAAAAACAAATTGCACACAAGTCCAAACTCATTTTCTCTCTCCTCCCAACTCTCCCACCCGACCAACCACCAGCAACCCCCACCGTCTCCACCCCGACCACCACCAAATCCATCGCCGGCCACCAGATACTCCAGTCGCCGGCAACTTCGGCGCCATACCTGCACCACCGCCTCACTTCATCCTCCTTCGCCCTATACCCAGCGCCATTGCCACCACTCCATTTTCTCTCTCTTCCTTCTCTGTCCTCGTTTCCCTCTCTCCCACCACCATCGAGACCACCCAGCGACGCCATCACCATAAGCTCCAGTCGGCCGTCGCCTCAAAAGTGGCCCAACACCCGCGCCACCAGCTCACATCCCCCTCCTTCCACTTTGTTTTTATTTCTTTTCTCTCTCCTATCTTCTTTTCATTGGCCCTACACCCCGCGCCACCGCCACCCTAATCGACGTCTCCGGCGTGAGTTGGTGGCGTCGACGAGTTCGAGAGGTTGGGGGTCGGGAAAGGAGGCTGGGTGGTAGTTGGAGAGGGGGAAACGAAAGGGAGTTCGTGGAGGAAGTTGGACGCGGAGGTGCGGTGGTGTCTTGAAATTCGTCGGCGACGTCAAGCAGGTGGATGTATGCTGGCGTCGGTTGTATGATATGACACGGCGTGGTGGTGCTCCGGTGACATTTCCCGGCAGTAAATAGGGGGAGTCGGGATGGGTAATAGGAAGGGGGAGGAGGGAGTTTAATTGGACTTTAGGTTTGATGTCTTGGGCTAATAAGGTTTTGGGCCCAAATTGTTGTCAGTTAGACTGGGCTGGCATTAGAACATGAACCTCCTATAATTAGGACGGGGGGTACGTAGAGCTACGTACCCTCGGGGTACCTAATAATTTGTGCTCTTTGAGACCCACAATGGAGATGGTCTTAGTTTATCCAACATTGAGAAACTTAGGCCAAAGAGCCAAATTGGTATAAAAAAAAATACAATCCTTTACCACATTGGTATAAAAGAAAAGAAACTCAAGAGGACAAATTGGTATAAAAAATGTAACGAGAGTCAAATATGCCTAATTTTTTGTCGGAGTTGGAAAAAACGACAAAAAATGTATTTTTTTTTTCAACATTATGCAAAATAATCCTTTTACTTATTTTTGAAAATAATTTTTGAGAGTATAACTATTTTTCAAAAAAAAAAAAAAAATAGGAATGCACTAGTATGCAAGTTTTTGGAAAAATACAAATAATATTTTTGGTCGACTTTCCAACTCGGTGAAAAAATAGGCTTATATGACTCTTGTTGCATTTTTATACCAAAATGTAATGTAGAGTTTTTTATACTCCCTCCATTTCAATATATATGACGTTTTCAAGTTACGAAACACTTCTTTGACCTTCGATATCTGTCAAAATATAAGGGTAAAAATTATGAAATTATAATCTTGTGAAAGTATATTTCATAATGAATCCAATGGTATTATTTTTATAATTTTTGACAAGATAATTTTTTATGAAATTGAAAGTCAAAAATTGCCTCGTAACTTGAAAACGTCATATATATTGAAATGGAGGGAGTACCAATCTGCCAAATGCTTGTATTTTTTTATGAGTTTTTCTATAGAATGTCCATCGACACTCTATAAGAATGATTAATTATACCATTTTCCAATAAATATTTAACGAAAAATGGACGTGGTACCCCTGTACTTTGGGGCTTTGCACGCGGTACCCCTACACCTCAACTTTGCACACACGGTACCCCCGTACTTTTCAAGACTGCACATCATGCCCAATTTTCTAACTTCCATTATCTTTTCTCCTATTAAACATTAACTTTACCAAATTATTTTTCTTAAACATTTACTTACCAAGAATTATTGATTTAATTCAATTAGAAAAAAGAAAAAAAACCAACAGCTCCCTTCTCTCTCCTCCCTTCCCTCACCTTCCTATCTCCACCGACCACCATTGAACCAACACCGGCAAGAACCAACCACCACCATAGCATCACCGGCGGCGACCAAGGCAGTCGGCCACCATGGTCCGCGACACTCGCAATCCCCTTGTCCCCCCAATTATTCCCTTCTCCCACTTTTCTCCCTCCTCCCAATTTTTCAATTTCAAGCCACAAAGGTAGACATCGGCGACAATAATTTGCGGGGGTGGCGAACTAAGGTGGACGACGACCAAGGAAGGTGTGGCAGCAAGGCAATGGGGAGGGGGAAATCGCGTTTAAGGGGGTGACATTTAGACATGTAGTGAGGGAGAAAGGAGGTCGAAAGGGTATGGGGGAGTCGATGGTGGTCAATCACTCCACCAGTGGAGTCGACGGTAAATGAGTATGAAAGGGGTGGATTGGCGGTGGCGGAAGATGGTGGTGGTGTAACAGAGGGTGGTACATGGTGGAGGAGGCCTGGTAGGGAAGGGAGGAGGAAGGGAAGAGGAGAGAGAAAATGAAAGTGTGAGGGTTTGAGAATTTTTTATTTTAATTATTAACCAAAATTAGCTCAAATTATTAAGGCCACATCATCATCTTAACGGGAAATATAACAGAAATTAGAAAATTGGGCATAATGTGCAGTTTTCAAAAGTACGAGGGTACTGTGTGCACAAAGTTGAGGTGTAGGGGTACCGCGTGCAAAGCCCCAAAGTACAGGGGTATCACGTGCATTTTCCGAAAATTTAATGCTATTTCTTGATAAAATCATTGCATAATTTTAATTTTCACATATCATACTACTATTAAAACGTCCACAACAACTCAATGTCTTTTCCAACAAAATTACTCTGGCGGAAAATAACGCACAACCCACTTTTCCGGCGGCAAATCTACAGACACCCTATAACCGAACTACTAAACCCATTTGGGACGTGATTGAATGAGAGAAACGATTTAAGGTTTCTGAAAAAGGGTTTAAAGTTGGATTTTCCGGTGCCGCGGTGCGTCGTTTTTTGTGCACGGGAATCACATAAAAAGTTGACATTAATTTTGTATGGAAAATAGAAAAATTACTACTCCCTCCGTCCCCCTTTAAACACCTGATTGGGTTTTTCACTTTCATTAAGGTATTATTTGTTTATTATTGTTGGAGATAATGGGTGGTTTGTTTATTATTATTTTTTTAGAGGAGGTTTGTTTATTATTGTTGGAGATAATTCGTGGTTTGTTTATTATTTTTGGAGATAATGAGTAGTTTGTTTATTATTTTTGGAGATAATAGGTGGTTTGGTTATTATTTTTGGAGATAGTGGAGTGTAGATGTGTGTTGAAAACTTACTCCATTTAGCAAGTTTTGAAATGAGATGTTTAAATATGGACACCTCAAAAAGGAAAACGGGGACGAAGAGACTATTAATTGTCATTTTTTTTAAAATAGTAGCATTAAATGCTCTTATAAAGTGCCCATGGACACTTTTTCGAATTTTTTTATTATACCAATTTGGTCATTTGGCCGAAAAACTTATGATTGTTGGATTTATAATTCAACATTTAACAAATAAATTGTGCCACAAGTCATGTTTTGAATTGTTTACAAAAGAGGCCCAAAAAGTGGAACATGAGTTGGATCAAAGCTCTGAACAAAAATATTCCTCGCCTAACTTCATAAAACAAACATCCTCTGAAAATTATCCGAAAATGCATCTGTTCACATCTCCGAATGTTTAATTGCTGAAATTAACTGATTCTTTGGAGAAAATTGTTCCTGATTTTCTCATCCTCCTCGTACAAAATGGAGATGGACCTTAGGCAGTGGCGAACCCACCTGGTTGCAAGGTGTTGCCAATGCAACCCCTTCCAAAATGGAAAAAAAATCAGCAGTTTTCAGAGTAAACGTAGTTAATTTCCATTATTGGCGTATGGCTTGAGAATTAACGAAGCCCAACACATAAAAGGCCCAAATCATGGACACGTCTATTCTACTATATAGCAGAGGAGCTACTTTTTCATGTTTCGATGACCGATGTGGGATAAGAATGGTTTTCATCTTAATATGCTTTCTTTCGGTGGTTTTCAGAATTTCAGGCAATAATTTATCCCACATCGCTCGTGGAGATTGAATAAGAGTTTACTTCCCCTATTAAAACTTAAAGCCCCTTTGCTTGAAGCATTCATCCATCTGCCCATTCCCACATCGGTTGAGTTGTGTTTTATGTATGTGCAGAGTATAGTCAAAGGGGGTTTGAAAACCTCCAATTCAGGGCTTGATTTATTAGTTTTGGTTGAAATGATGATGAAGTCTTTGTCACTAGAATGTTAAAACTAGGAATTAGGATGTGTATTAACTAATGTTAATACTAGAATGCGGCGACTATGCGAGTGATATCGAGACTTGAAAATGAAAGTATATGTTGGATTTGTCCCACATCGGTGAGGATGATAAATAGAGTGTCTTTTATATACGTATATAATCTTGTTATAATAGTATCGAATACAATGGCTAATTATAAGTAAGATCATGTTGTGATAGACGTACATCATGGTGAATCAGCGTGTTTTCACGCTTCGACCGATTCGTTAATTTCGCAACCCCGAATTCAAAATCCTCGTTACGGACCAAACGAAAACATTTTTCGAATCCATTTCTTTATCCATCTTGACGGGTCTTTCGGCAAAAGTTGCCTAGGGAAAACATACAGGGCCATTTCTCACACAATGAGCATGCTTGACTAGAAAGCAATTAAGCATGCATTTCAGGAAGCTGGTACACATACATTGTGTGTATGAGGAATCTCATACACTACCACTAAAAATATTTCTTTATCCATCTTGACGGGTCTTTCGGCAAAAGTTGCCTAGGGAAAACATACAGGGCCATTTCTCACACAATGAGCATGCTTGACTAGAAAGCAATTAAGCATGCATTTCAGGAAGCTGGTACACATACATTGTGTGTATGAGGAATCTCATACACTACCACTAAAAATATTTCTTTATCCATCTTGACGGGTCTTTCGGCAAAAGTTGCCTAGGGAAAACATACAGGGCCATTTCTCACACAATGAGCATGCTTGACTAGAAAGCAATTAAGCATGCATTTCAGGAAGCTGGTACACATACATTGTGTGTATGAGGAATCTCATACACTACCACTAAAAATATGACAACTCAGCACAAAAACACTTACCATGATACTAATAATAGTGATTGACTCAATAAAAGTAATCCCACTCTATTCCCTCATCCTCAACCCCTCTCTCCCCTCCCTTATCAAGTTATCATTCAACTTTGAACCACCACCAACAACCACCGCTTCAGTCAGCCCACCCACCAACGACCACCATTCCGACCGTCCCGTCCATGCCCCACTAACCCACCCAAGCATCACTCTCTTCCCTCACCCCCCAAGTCCCAACTCCTCTTATTAATTATCACCGATGACCGACCCACCACTTTGCCCACCACGCCATCAGTCCCAACCACCTACGACCACGATTCCGACCTCCCCTCAAGGTTCGCCCATGGTATAAGAACCCAAGACAGCCACCATTGATCATTGCCGGGGACTCCTCCGCCCCTCCTCGAAAATATATATAAATCAATTAATTTGGGGGAAAATGACCTAGGCAATGGTTGGGCCGTGGCCGTGACGACCGACATATCTGGGCGGCCAGAGTTGGACTGGTGGATGCGCGGCGTCTTGGTGGGCAGCATGGCATCGATGAGCGACGACATGGTGGATAGTGGTTAGTGGAGTGGGTGGACCACCGTGGTTGGGAGGGTTGCCGTCTATGACCAAGTGGCGGTGGTGGTAGGGATGGGAGTGGACGGTGGTGGTGATAGGTAGGTGGGTGGCTGTGTCGTTGTGGGAGGGTGGTTCTTTTGGGTTTTGCACTTTTCTTTAGTCTGTTATTAACACTCAAATCAATCACACAGATTGCTAAATGTACGGTGTATGAAGATTCCTCATACACTCAGTGTATGTGTACCCTTATCCTGCATTTTACCATAAGTTTATAACTCCAAACCTTAGAACGAAGCATCACAACTGAATTTTACGAAAATGACCATAACTCTTCTGGTCTACATAATCTTTATATAATTAACCTCTATTCTTATTCTTTCTTAACTCTTCTGTTCTACATAATCTAAATTCTTGCTCACAACTTAACTTTCTAATACGATATTTTTGTATCTTAGCTTTCATGCATATTTCTAAGCATTGTGCTATGTCTAATTACAAGTAACAACTCATAAGAGTAGAGTCGGCCTTTAAGAGAGAGGACGAAGATTTACATCACTATTCAATTTTACTAGTGTAACAAACACACAATTGACTAATTAAAAGTGCTCGTTAAATATAATCATAGTATAGTTTATTTAGAGCAATTACAATGTTTATCTAAGTTGACTTCTAACTCTATTGGTTAAGATAGTACTATATATCGACCACGACACTTGAATAACTCTATCGTTACGGACAATACGCAAAATTTTCAAATCCATATCTTTATGATTTATCCATCTTAAGGGTCTTTTGGCAAAAGTTGACTAGGGAAAACAGGACCATTTTTCACATAATTAGCATGCTTGACTAGCATTGGAAACATGCATTTTTTTTACCATAACTCCAAAAACCAAAGAACGAAGCATCACACCTTAATACTCCCAACTGTACTAAAATTATTTACCACAACTCTTCTCTGCTCTACAAATTACATACTAATAACGTACGCTGTATATAAATACCCTCCTTTGTAAACTCGTACTTAACTTAATTCTCACGCTCAAGTTAAACCTCACTTAGAAATAACAACAGCAATAATATTATTATTCTTATTAGAGTACAGTTTATTATTAGAGATGGAGGGCAAGGGAAATGCTGGTGCTGGCAACAATAATAACACAGTGGCCAAATATGTAGGAGCTGCTGTTGCTGTGGCTGGTGTTGCAGTGAAGCTCGTGTCGCTGTTTTCGGGCTCCGGAACGAGTGATGTGGGTGGCAAGATGATGAAAGCTCCTGGACAACCAGGGGTCACAATTCCAAGGAATGTGTTTGAGAGTAACCCTGCTTCCTACTTCAGTAGCCTCCGCAAGAACTAGTTAATTAATTATTATATCTTAATCTTAATTAGTAGTCTCTACTATTATGAGGCTGTCTTATGTAATGTTGGTGCATCGTTGATCTAAAATCTATATGAATCAAAGCTACTACTTAATTTCTTTAACTTGGTCTCTTACTTAAGTGTACGTACTCCCTTTCATATTTCTAAGCATTGAGCTATGTCTAACTGTCTAAGTCCTAACAACTCATAAGTGTAGAATCGACAGACCTTTAAGAGAAGTGGACGAAGATTCACATTGCTATTCAATTTTGCTAGCGTAACAAACACACAATTGACGAAATAAAGTGTTTGCAGGTATAAAAAAAAGTATGCCTATTACTAAGTAGACATGCATGAATTAACTAATTCACCGGGCCTATGACTTTTCAGGCACAAAGTGTAAGGATAAATTGATTATTGCGTGGCGTTATCACTACTCGAAATTAAAGAAAAGTTCGCAACAAAAGAAAGTTTGGTGATGGACTTTAGTTCATGGACGGACAGGCTGCTGGATATGCTGCAGCTGATACTGTTCAGGTACTTCTGATTTTTAAACATGATAGGAGTAACATTTTTCACTTGGTTAAAAAGGGCGTGGTTAATATTAACCAAACCAACAAGATTAACAAAAGAAACATCAAAATTAGTGTATTCTTGTCCATCCCATTCAAAAATTTCAAACTTCTAAAACCTGATTCAATATCAGTTAACCAAAATTCTAAACCCCGGACATAAACCGAACCTTATCATCGACAACATTAACAGTTTGGTTAATTGAGCCAAACTTTAATCCTAATCGATTAACCAAACGTTTGAAATGTGCGGCTCTTAGGTTAATCAAATCGGTTTTTGGGCTACGATTGATCTCGCGCACCCGTGGTCTAATCAACCTTACCATCCTGGCGTTCTTAGGACATTTAAAACCATATTTGGGATCGTAAATTGTTTTGGTGATTACACCATTCGTCAAAGTGAAGACACTTACATGAGTAAGATCTGCGAGATATATAGAGTTCTCCTTCACTTGAGTAAAATCTTTAGCCGTAACAGAGAATGCAGGACAGTCGAGTCCCAAGAACAAAGCTTGACCATCAAGACACTCCATTCTCTTCAGACTTCCATTCAAAGAGAGTTTATAGACTCTCACATCATCATCCGCTTTAGAATCATCCACAATCGCAATCACGACCAACACTTCTCCACACGACTCCACAAGGTGCACACCCGAACGCATGCACCGATCAATCCAGTTAATACCCAACCTCAAGTGCACAGATTTCACCAAACGCAAACCTACATCACCAGCACTAGACTCAGCCAACATGAAAACGTCAACAACAAGTTTTTCATCAATTGCGCACAACAACTGTTCCTCCTTCCAGAACAAGATATGTTTATATATATACTGTCCATCGTCACGGGGATTGCGATAGTAAAACCAGCTCCTTTGTGTAGCGTGAAGCTTACACAAAGAAAGTTGGTAGCCATTGGAGATGAGTACAACAAAGTCGCATGAAAAAAGAGGACTAAAGAATACCAAACACTGTGAAGGATCCACGCCATAATGGTTACGGTAGAGAGGTGGCGAATAGGGTGGCAGCGAAATGCGAACCTTACTGAACGGGTTGTCCAACCAAAGTGGGTGTTTACTGCAACACAACGTGGGGAAAGTAGGAGACCTATTGTAACGACAGAAACAGCTATAAAGCATCCAACCATTTTCGGACGATGTTAAGCTAGTCCAATCAGATTGACAATGTGGTGTCTCACTCCTAGGATGGCCGAGGCGTAACTTGTACATATCCCGACATTCTAATAAATCTTCTTCTACACGCCAAAGAGTACTAATAACGAAACGAACATTTAGATTATTTTCTGAAGGTGGGTCAATTCCCATCTTCTCCTCCATCATGATGAACCAACGTGGACCGTGGCCTGGCGACTTGTCCTGAAGCATTAGCCAAGGTGGCTGACTCGCAGTCTTCGAGATTGCGAGCGAGTACCAACGTTTGCACGTAATACTTGACCTGATTATATCTCTTAATTCAAAGCGATTCATACAAATATCAAAGATTACATCAAGGACATCTTCCGGAAGTTCTACCCTTTTGTTATTACCATCTTGGTCGTTTTCTGCTCCCGTCGAACTCCCCCTACAGTTGACAGTTCCATGTATGATAATTTAGCTCTCGACTGAAAGATTGAATCTATTACAACTGAAAAAGGTGTAGGGCAACACTACTATAAGCTTCAATTGAAACGTAACTCAACGTTGATTTAGTATTCATCACGACTTTACGAGTATTATACACCGATAATTTAATTTTAAACGTATATAGACCCCTCTCGACATTGTTCACGCTCATGATAAAAAGATGTTCTTATTACTAGCTAAACGGTATATAACAGTATAACACTACATACACCAATTTGAAGATCACGTAAATGATACTAAAACCCAATTTTTGTAGCTTCAGACATAATAAATTTAAAGAGGTTCAAGTCATATAATTTCCCTCGGGTATGTAGTCAACATTATTTTTTTTAACTTTATTGAAGAAATCGAGTTACAACGAGTCAACTTTTAGAACCTTGTTTAAAGAACACTTGCACTTACCATTCATAACAACCAAATAGAAAATCACATGATACCCAATTTTCAAAGCATCAGAAATAATTTAGCAGGGTTATAGATGAAGAATGCGGAATTATTGAAGAAGGAAGCTATAACAATGAAATTAATCAAGGAAGAATTAGACATACATAGAAAATCCCAGTGAGGAGCCGGTATTGTAGGGGGCGGCATCACATGATCCCCTCATCATCGTCGTATTTGTTGTCGTTGGTAATGGTATCAAGTCTTCAACACCCGATCAGGCCAGTAGATGAAGGTAAAACACCTTTCAGCCAAATATCTTAGTAAACTATCTCGATTAGTACAACTATTAGCAATTACCCCTCTAGTATACAAGTATAATACCCAATAAATAAGTAGCCTAGCCCGAATAGGTATAGGCATGTATTCCTACTGAACTTCTCCACGTAAATTACTACTAGGAGAAAGAAAACAATATTTTCATTATTAATTAGTAATACTCCCTCCGTCTCTCCTCAAGCGTTTAATGTAAAAAATGATCCCATATCGGGAAAAGTTATATATTTCATACTTTAAAGAATGTTCAACATTGTGATTATCTACCAAATCCCATTTGCAATTAATGGAGCCAAAGACTAATTATTCTTTGGTTATTGGGATATAATGGAACAAAGCATAATGACTAATAAAACTGTCTATGATTCTTATTTTGTGAAGTAGAAGTCACTCGGTGCGATTATCGAAGCAATTTTCACGTTGAGTCATCCGTGTGCAGCTTCTCTATGTTTTAATAGGGGTAAGACTTGTGTACATCCGACCCCCTACCCCGCCTTATGATGGATGATAAGAGCCTTTTTTAAAGCACTCGGGTAAAGAATATTGTGATTATCTAACATTTGTTGTTGTTGTTGTGAAACGAGTATAATTGATACAGATAGGTAGCCCGGACGTGACCAGTGCCATCAAACTAGTGATACAATTAATTTGTAGACTCAACATAGCAAATTGAATGCTTATAATAAATAGTAGAAATTTTCTAAAGTATACCCGCTTATTTCCTTAATTAAGTGAAATTCTTTAAAATTAATAAAAAAGATGCCACAATTTGTTTTTTTATCTTTTTTGAAACAACACAATTTTTTTTTTTCAAGTGAGAATATCATAATTAGTTAAGGAAAGAATTTGTATTTTGTCATGGACACACGTCAGGGAACCCGTTAATAGTAAATGGAAAACCTACTTAGCCTAGTGGTTAGAAGCACAACCTGCCTTGAGGTTGTCGCGGGTTCGAATCCTTATATCTCCACCCCCGGAGTATAATCTGCTCCTTTGTAACAAAAAAAAAAAAAAAAATAGTAATGGAAGACCAAAGTGTTGTTCATACGAATGTCTGTCGTGTGACTACATGAGGTAGAATGAAGAGTATAGTAACATATGTTTTGGTAAAATAATCCCGTGCAACTTTTCTCATACTGTATCTCTCTTTTCTCTTTTCAATTCCTCTGTTTACAAATGACAAAAGCCATCACAAAATTCACAAATTCCGCTACTATACCACCCTTATAAATTATTAGCAACTCGATCCCGAAACCTGAAACTTAGTCACTACGTTACTACCCCCTATTCAATTCCTTAACAGTCCTATCACACTAGGTGAAAAATCCGTGCGTTGCAAATCTTGGATTCTCTATGTGCATTTGTTAACCTCCCCATACTCTCAATGCGCTCCAAATTATTCCCTTTACATATTGATATATAGGGTCAGGTTCAGGTAGGAACCTTAGTTATATAGGAACTTTAGGAACCTCTTACAACCATTAGATCCTTTTTCATCCAACGATTCAGCACATTGTAAAAACAATTAACAAAACCCAAACCCAGAAATATTATTTTCTCACTCCTGCCCCACCCACTTATCCACCACGCTCGCCCCTTGCCTTAGCTTGCCGCCACCACCGACCGTCACCGACGTCCACCATACCAATCGCCGACATCGTCCTCCTGTCCTCCACCATTTTCACCTCTTCTCTCCTCCTCTCTCATGCATAAGAAACAAACATTAAAAAACCGTCGTCCACCATTTTTGCAGGTTATTCTCTCCTCCATAGTCCAATGTTCATCCAAATTAATCCAATGTTCATCAAGTTTGAGTTGTATGTTCATCAAAATAAAGTCCATGTTCATCAAGTTTGAGTTATATGTCCATCAAAATTAAGTCAATGTTTATAAGTTTAAGCCAATACATTCGAAATTGAATTTGCAGAAAATGGAGATCCATATGATGGATTGATTAAAGTGATGAACATTCAACTTGAAATTGATGAACTTACCATGTAAATTGATGAACATACCGTGTAAATTGATGAATATACCGTGTAAATTCATCCAAATTAAATTA
This sequence comes from Spergularia bocconei, assembly GCA_963457585.1. Classification (NCBI taxonomy): domain Eukaryota; kingdom Viridiplantae; phylum Streptophyta; class Magnoliopsida; order Caryophyllales; family Caryophyllaceae; genus Spergularia; species Spergularia bocconei. The sequence goes on along the minus strand of OY734943.1, from coordinate 23,807,519 downwards.
GATGTTCATCCAATCCAATTTAATTCCAATGTTCATGCAATTTAAATTAGATGTCGGACACCACAGAGAGAACGTGTGAGGAGAGAGAACCGAGAAAGAGGACTCGCCGGAGGTGCTCATGTCGCGGAGGCGGAAATGATTAAAGTAGTGCTTAATTATTATTGCATGATGAAGTTGAAGCTTATGAACATGGAGTTTGAGCAGATTGAAATGAAAATAAACAAAGAGAAAAAAAAAATTAAAAAGTGGACATGAAGCTTATGGACATGGGAATACGTAAAGCAGGTCTGAGGTGAATATTGGGTCAAAAAAGTTTTTTTTTTTTCTTTATTTAAAATCTAACTGTAAAGATATTTGCATGAAATTACGAAATTGACATTAATGATGCGCGAGCCTTGTCAGCCGTCAGATTGGCATGATCTAATGGTTGAGAATGGTTCCTAAGTTCCTATATACATAAATAAAGTTCCTATATATATTAGATTACTCTGTCATTTCTCTGGCTTTCCTCTCCAAGAATGGCTATGGCTACGGCTATCATTGAATTTGGTGTTGGGATATTTTAAATATTGCTCCAAAACTTAATATACGTTTACCATAATTAATCATTCATTGTTTTGTCCGTTGACTAACGTTCACCACTCTTTACTCCCTAATATTTCCTATTAAACACACATTTATATCCCACATTTTATAACGTATGATTGACCATCTATATAAGACTACAAGGCTTGGAGAGGAAAAACAACACATATTATTCTACTATCTCTTTCCTTCTCTGATCATCCACTTATACTACACCAAAAACCAATACACTAAGGTAGCTTCTACTCCATCTTTTGGTGTGCGCCAATACGGTGGAGGAGGTGTTAACCCTGGGGTCAGAACCCGAAGTCCTGCTGCACCGTAGAGGGGGTCAATCTGACTTAGGGCAGTGGTACTGAGCCACGGCGCCTCGACTCATTCGATTCCGAAACCGATCCGATTTCGCACAGATAAGTCGTTCCTATTTTATACTTTTTCCAACAATCTAAGTCAGATTATTTGTTGGTTAAATAGTCTAAATCTCTTTGGTACAAGTTTTGTTTCGATTGGGTTGGTTTCGTGCGCCATTGTTGGTTAATCTGGTTTGTCAAGCAGTTCATTGAGTTTTCATTGTTGTTGTCGACAAGTTGGTATTGTGAGTATAAAAGTATTCAAATTTTGTGAAAATTGAGTGGACAATTTTGGGGCCACGTACATCTTGTGATAAGAACTAAAATAAGTCACGTGGGTTGTCTACTAAAAGGCTTACTGTCATTAGTGGAATTGGTTAAGATAAAGAGGTCAACTTGTTTTAATTAGTTTGGGTTGAAGTCTTTGTGTTATTATTATGGCTTTGGAGGAAAATGCAGTAGAACCTGTTAATGTTAACGTTAACGTCGTCGATAGTAATACGATTGCTAGTGTTATTTCTCAACCACAAAATAATACAATTGCTAGTGTTATTTCTCAGCCTCAAACTATTCCTTTTGCCCATAGGATTGTACCCGATCTCTCAAAATTAGAACCTTTAGATGGGAAAAATTATAAAAGGTGGTTTGAGAAAATTTTATTTTACTTCCAACAATTTGAGGTTGATTATGTGTTGACAAGTGAACCTCCCAAAGCTGAGTCATCAGATGCTAAGATTGTAGCTAAATTTGAAAAGGATAATAGGACTGTCAGAGGGGTACTTCTTAATCATATGGTTAATCCTTTATTTGATATTTATTGCAAGTATCAAAAGGCTAAGGAAATATGGGATGCTCTGGATGTGAAGTATGGGTCTGACGATGCCGGTACCAAGAAGTATGTTGTTGCTAGGTTTCTTAATTTTAAGGTCGACGATGGAAGGTCTATTATGGATCAGTTACATGAATATGAAAATTTGGTCGCTGGAATTCTTGCCGAGGGTATGAGTTTATGTGATTTGTTCCAAGCTAATGCCTTGATTGAGAAATTGCCTTCTTCCTGGGTTGAGTACAAGAATCAACTACGACACAAGAAAAAGGACATGAAGTTGAAGGAGCTTATTGGTCACATTAAAATCGAAGACGCAAACCGCAACCAAGACAAGGATAAGGCCATCAATCCAACTCCTACTCCTACTGTTAAAGCTAATGTTGCTGAGTATAATGCAGGTTCCTCAAACAAGTTCAATGCAGGTAATTTCAAGCGCAAAAGATCCATTGCTGGAGATTGTTGGTGGTGCCACAAGCCTGGTCACCCAGCCGCACCATGCAACGATCGAATCAACCATGAGAAGAAGAACCAAGGAGATCCAAAAAGTAACAGTGGTCACTACAAGAAATTCCAGAAAGGAGGTAATCATCGCAGCTTCAACAAGGGGAAGTTCACTGGCAAAAACAATTATGGGAAGCCACAAGCTCATGTAACAGAGGCTCCAGAAGATGAAGAAATCATTACAGCGATGGTGTCCGAGATCAATCTTGCAGGGAACGTAGTGGAGTGGATTGTCGATACAGGAGCGACACGCCATATTTGCACTAACAGAGACATGTTCGAAGAAATGAAAGATGCTAAAGAAGGAGAATTTGTCTTTATGGGCAACTCCAGCAAAGTTCCTGTGCTCGGCATCGGGAAGGTCATTCTCAAACTCACTTCTGGAAAGACTTTGGCTTTAGAAAATGTGCTTTATGTGCCTGATGTTCGTAGAAATTTAGTTTCTGGTGCTTTGCTAAATAAGGCTGGTGTTAAACTTACTTTTGACTCTGATAAGCTAGTTTTAACTAGGCATGGTAATTTTGTTGGAAAAGGTTTTTGTAATGGTGGTCTGTTTGTACTTGATGTTGAAATGAATGCATGCTCTTCTTCTGCTTATATTGTTGAGTCGATTGATTTATGGCATTCCAGGCTAGGTCATGTTAATGTAGGTTCAATCAAACGTATGAAATCTATGAACTTGTTGCCTAGTTTGACCACCTTCGATATGCAAAAGTGCCAAATTTGTGTAGAAGCAAAACACCCAAAGAAACCTTTTAGGCAAGTGACCGCGAGACAGTCCCAACTTCTAGATTTGGTGCATACGGACCTAGCAGATTATAAATGTTGTGTGAGTAAAGGAGGTAAGAAGTATTACATTACTTTTGTGGATGATTATTCTAGATTCACTAAAGTCTATCTTTTGCGGTCGAAAGATGAGGCCGAGGAGACGTTTATGAAATATAAGGCTGAAGTGGAAAATCAGTTGGACAGAAAGATTAAAAGACTTAGGTCTGATCGAGGTGGGGAATACAGTGATGGTAAGCTAGTTAAGTTCTGCGAGAAAGCTGGTATTATACACGAGTTTTCAGCTCCTTATATTCCTCAACAGAATGGAATAGCTGAAAGGAAAAATAGAACACTAAATGATATGATGAATGCTATGCTTATATCTTCAGGTTTACCCGACTTTATGTGGGGGGAGGCTATTTTGTCGGCTTGCTATGTTCTTAATCGTGTTCCTCATAAAAAGCTTGATAAAACACCTTATGAGATGTGGAAGGGCTATTCTCCTAACCTAAATTTTGTGAAAGTGTGGGGGTGTTTAGCTAAGGTACCCATACCTGAGTTCAAAAGAAAGAAAATTGGGCCTAAGACCATTGATTCTATCTTTGTTGGGTACGCCTCTAATAGTGCAGCTTATAGGTTTATGTTAAAGGAAGAGGGTTCTAGTGCTTACGGTCCTATCTTTGAGTCTAGAGATGCAGTATTTTTTGAGGACATATTTCCTATGAGGATGAGTGCTATAAGAACATTGGAGTCTAGTTCTTCTATATCCCCTGTTGTTGATACTTCTACTCACGATCTTGAGGTTGAATTAAGGAGAAGCAAAAGAGCTACAGTAGAAACTAGTTTTGGGCCTGATTTCGTTACTACTTTTGTGACTGAGCATGATGTGAATATTGATGATAATTTCATATCGTTATATGTTATTGAGGATGATCCTAAGACTTTTGATGAGGCTATGAGATCTATTGATTCCAACTTGTGGAAAGAGGCTGTGAATAGTGAGTTAGAGTCCATTATGTCTAACCATACTTGGGAGTTGGTTGATCTTCCTCGAGGTTGTAAGCCTATCGGATGTAAATGGATTTTCAAAAAGAAGTTGAGGGCTGATGGCACCATTGAACGTTTTAAGGCTAGACTTGTAGCTAAGGGCTATACTCAGAAGAAGGGACTAGACTTTTTTGACACCTATTCTCCGGTCACGAAAATTGCTTCCATTAGGGTGTTGTTTGCTATTGCTTCTTTATATGGTTTGATTGTGCATCAGATGGATGTGAAAACTGCGTTTTTGAATGGTGATCTTGATGAAGAGATTTACATGGATCAACCAGATGGATTTGTTGTTCCTGGACAAGAACACAAGGTATGTAAGCTTGTTAAGTCACTGTATGGTCTTAAACAAGCTCCAAAACAATGGCATGAAAAGTTTGATAGTGTTGTCTTGTCACATGGTTTTAGTTCTTGTGATGCTGATTCGTGTATTTACGTGAAATCTGATGCTCATGGTAGTGTAATTATTGCTTTATATGTTGATGACATGCTTATTTTTGGCACTAGTATGTCTGTTGTTGATGCTACCAAAACTTTGTTGAAGTCTTCGTTTGATATGAAAGATATGGGGGAAGTTGATGTTATCTTAGGGGTCAAGGTAGTAAAAACTGGTTCTGGTTTTGTATTAAGTCAAGCTCATTATGTTGAAAAGATTTTGAAAAAGTTTGGCTATGATGACGTTGAACCAGTGCGCACCCCTTACGATCCTAGTGTTTCTTTGAAAAAGAATGTTGGTGATGCTGTGAAACAAGCTGAGTATGCTAGGATTCTTGGTAGTGTCATGTATTTGATGTATTACTCTCGTCCTGACATTGCTTATTCTGTGAGTCGACTTAGTCGATATACGCATAACCCTAGCCAAGAGCATTGGACTGCGTTGATTCGCCTGCTTAAATATTTGAAAGGTACCATGCATTACTGTTTAACATATACCGGACACCCTCCTATTTTAGAAGGGTATTGTGATGCTAATTGGGTGACGGAGAGTGATGATATACACTCTACCAGTGGATATGTTTATACTTTGGCAGGGGGAGCAGTATCTTGGAAATCCTCCAAGCAAACTTGCATAGCGAGGTCTACAATGGAGTCTGAGTTCATTGCCTTGGAGCTGGCAGGACGTGAGGCTGAATGGTTGAGAAACCTCTTAGCTGACATGCCGTTGTGGGAAAAACCAGTTCCTTCTGTTTATCTTCATTGTGACTCGCAGTCGGCCATTCATACAGCGAAAAATAAAGCGTATAATGGCAAAAGTAGACATATCAGATTAAGACATAATATTGTTTGTCATATGCTTAAAGATGGAATAATCTCTCTTGATTATGTCAGGTCAGAGAGAAATTTAGCGGATCCGTTGACGAAAGCTTTGTCGAGAAAACTAGTTTTCGAACATGCTAGAGGAATGGGGTTGCGCCCAATGTTGTAGAATCCTTTTGTCGGATACCCAACTTGGAATCCAAGTTCAATGGGTCAAACGAAGACAAGTGGTGACTACATTAATAAAATTATTGATTGTGTTGTGAATACTGTTGTATGTTCCTTAGCATGATTCACCGCGGTTGTAGAGGTTGGGTGTGCGACACCCTTAATGAGTACCATAGCCCAAGTGGGTGGTGTGAGCAGTGCACACTTGATGGTCTCACCTACGTGACTGTGGGGGTTAGCCACCTCCTATGAGAGTTTTGGGCGAACTCTCTAGAGCGGTCATGAGTCCAGGGGTAGAAGAGGCTAATATGATCGCAGAAGCTACCTTAGTTATCTATCCATGTCAGGTTCAAGACTTGGTTCACCTGACTATCTACTTGGTAAGTTTTGGACCAAGTGGGGGATTGTTGGGATATTTTAAATATTGCTCCAAAACTTAATATACGTTTACCATAATTAATCATTCATTGTTTTGTCCGTTGACTAACGTTCACCACTCTTTACTCCCTAATATTTCCTATTAAACACACATTTATATCCCACATTTTATAACGTATGATTGACCATCTATATAAGACTACAAGGCTTGGAGAGGAAAAACAACACATATTATTCTACTATCTCTTTCCTTCTCTGATCATCCACTTATACTACACCAAAAACCAATACACTAAGGTAGCTTCTACTCCATCTTTTGGTGTGCGCCAATACGGTGGAGGAGGTGTTAACCCTGGGGTCAGAACCCGAAGTCCTGCTGCACCGTAGAGGGGGTCAATCTGACTTAGGGCAGTGGTACTGAGCCACGGCGCCTCGACTCATTCGATTCCGAAACCGATCCGATTTCGCACAGATAAGTCGTTCCTATTTTATACTTTTTCCAACATTTGGCACCTTACTCTCGGTTACTGTGAGCTTTCCCATACCCGAACCTGCACCGGAACCTGAACCTGAACCTGTCCAAGAAAACACCGTCGAAACTCCATTGCTGTTAGAATTTGAGGCGGATAAGCTTATTTTTTTGCGGGCCTTGAAAGCTCTCGCTGAGCCTAAGTTCAACCCGACTGGTCTGGGATCTATCGAGATATCGAAGGAAACGGTGGACATTAGTGTTCGGAATGGCAAGATAATGGGTTGCTTCTCCTTTACTCCACTGCAGTTCGAGAATTCTGATGGGCTGCACATCAAGAAAACTGTAGATGTTGGGAGAATTCTGCATAAACTCTTCTACTTTCCTTCAGATGTGAAGACTGTTACTGTTTACCTTTGGTCCACTCATCTACTCTTCAAACATGGTAATTGGAAAAATTCACTTTCTTTTCAAATTTCTGTCAACTTTTTATGATTTTATTGCTGAGTTTTCTAAATTTGTCTTCTGTGTTACGTTTCTTTTGTGGGTTGTTCATTCTTCTTCTTGGTTGGTGTTGCACCATGTTGTTGTGTATAGTTTACTAATGTTTGAATTCGGTATGTTTTTTTTTATCGTATTCAAGTCCTGGGAGCAGCCTCTTGTCAAATAAGTTGACAAGGGAAGGCTTGCCCTCATTACACCCTTGTGGTGGGACCCTTCCCCGGACCCTCGCTTGTCGGGGACGCCAATGTGCGCCGGGCTGCCCTTTTTATTGCTATAATGTTTTGTGGGTTTTGTTTTTATTTTGTCGAGGAAATAAAGTTAGTGTTTGATGGAGAGATAGGATTTTCATGCAAGAAAGACAGCATGCATTGAGACTTTGATTTGAATTTATGAGTTTTCTGTAAGAGGATTAGGGCTGATGATTATTATTACCAGTAATTAAGTTAGGGTACTGCTTAAGGCTGAGATAGGTAGATATTTGACTACTTTTACTGCTGTCAGGTGACAACGAGTTCCAAATTAAATTGGTCGAACCTGAAATTGAAGACGATATCTTCCCTGGTTTTAAGAGAGTTTCATCGACTGAGGGTTTGGTGCCATGGACAAAGTGGACAAGATTTGTCATAGATTTGTATGAAGCTGATTGTCCACTAGTCTCAGCAATGGTACAGTCAGGCCAAGCTTCGATTACTGCTGGTCCTAGGATCGAGGAGGATGAGTACGCCATGACCGTGACATGTGCAAACTTCCCGAGTCATGCCAAGTTTTTTTGGTTGTATGCTTTTTCTCTGGAGCTGGCTTCGATGGAAGAAGGGCAGTTTTATGTGAGATTAATCGGCCCACCTTCGAATTGGGTTATGATGAAGTTATCTTATAAGGGAGTTGGAGATGGGGACATTATGTACCTAACAGGAGTTGATTCCATCCACATTGAAGAGGCTGCATCTGATGGTGAGGCGACATTCGCTGATGCATCTGCATTTCATCCGTTATTTTCTCAGACAGTGGCCGACAGTCTTCGGGAGTGGGCTGATCAGATGAGGAGAGAACAGCAATGAAGTTGTCAATTGAGCTCATATAGTTTTTCTTGTGTAGTTCATGTGGTTTGCAGGGTATATAGTTCATATAGTTGCTGACTTGCTGGTGCATTTGATACAATTTTCAGGTGTGAAATAGTATAATTAACTAGTTCTTGCAGAGGTTACTGAAGTAGGAACTTAGGAAGCAGGGTTCTCCCAAACAAATTTGATACAAGTTGATACAATTTGCAGGGTATAGTTCATATAGTCACTGCTATTATGTGGCCTGCTTATGTAATGTTGGTGGATCATTGATCTAAAATCTAAATGAATCAAAGCTAATACTTTATTTGTATATCTTGGTTTCTTACATAAGTGTACGTATGTACTGCCTTTCATATTTCTAAGCATTGTGCTATGTCTTACACGTAAATCGTAACAACTCATAAATATAGAATCGACCTTTAAAAGGACGGAGATTAGCATTACTATTCAATTTTGCTAGCATAACAAACACACAATTGATGGACTAAAATGCTTGCAAGTATTAAAAAAAGTATGGATAAGTCATTAGTTGATAGTAGCGTGGCGTTATCGTTAGTCTAAGTTAAAGAGAAGTTCGGGACAAATGAAAAAAGGTACAAATAACGCTAGAAGGAGGGCTTGAACCTCCGACCTTGTGGTTAACAGCCACACGCTCTAACCAACTGAGCTATTCCAGCTTCTTGATTACTCTATCTAATTTAATTACAAATTTTAATCCCAATTTTTTTGGTACAAACTCAATTAAAAATGGCAAAATTACGAAATGTACAGCAAACAACCTAAAACCCTGAAAAAACACGGTGGAGTATGTGGCGGAGAAGGGCATTTTCATACCTCCGGCAACCACTCACCACCGCCGGAAAACCCTTTTCATCTTCCTCAACAAGCTACACCCAAACCCCAGAAAACCCATCTCTCTACTCTTTCCTACAACCTTCTCTTTTCTCTCTCAAACCTTCTTCTTCCCAACAATCACCACCACCACCAAAACCACCAAACACGCCCTTAACTCAAAAAGACAAAACTACCCTTGAATCCTCCCTTCAACTTTCTCTCTCCTCCTCTAACACTGATGAAGCTTGGAAATCATTCAAAACCCTAATTAATACTAATAATAATAATAATGATGTTTGTTGCTTCCCCAGTAAGTTTCTCACTAATTTGATGATTACCCACTTGATTTCTGTTAATGATGTGCATAATTTGAAAAGGGCATTTGCGTCTGTTGTGTTTTTAGTTGAGAAAAATCCAAACTTGTTGGAATTTGATACTGTTAGGAGTGTTTTGGAGTGTATGTTTGCTGCTAATACTGCTGCTCCTGCTTTTGCTTTGGTTAAATGTATGTTTAAGAATAGGTTTTTTGTGCCTTTTGATTATTGGGGAAGTGTGATTGTGAAGATTAGTAAGAAAGGTGGGAGCTTTGTTGGGTATTTGGGTGTTTTTCATGAGAATTGTAGGGTTGTGATTGATGAGAAGTTGGATTGTATGAAGCCGGATTTGCCGGCTTGTAATGCGGCTTTGGAGGGGTGTTGTTTTGAGCTTGAGTCGGTTAAGGAGGCCGAGAGGGTTATCGAGTTGATGAGCCTTTTTGGGGTTAGGCCTGATGAGGTGAGTTTTGGGTTGCTTGGGTATTTGTATGCATTGAAGGGGTTGGAAGGGAAGGTAGTAGAGTTGGAGGGTTTGATGGAGGGGTTCGGGTTGAAGGACAGAATCGGGTTCTTGAGTAATCTGATTCGGGGTTATGTAAAAGCGGGGAGTCTTGAGTCGGTGTCTAAGACTATCTTGAGTGATTTGAGGGAAGGAGATGGTGAAGGATTGAAGTTCAGTGCTGAAACTTACTGTGAAGTTGTGAAGGGGTTTCTTAATCATGGAACTGTCAGGGATTTAGCTGGATTGGTTATTGAAGGTCAGTTGTTGGAACCTGAAACTGTTGTTGTGGAAAAGTCTGTTGGTTTCGGCATTGTGACCGCTTGTGTTGAACTTGGAATGCTGGATAAGGCACACAGTATAGTTGACGAGATGACTGCTCGAGGTACTCCAATTGGACTTGGGGTCCATTTGTCAATATTGAGAGCATACTGCAAAGAGCAGCGAACAGCTGAAGCTGCACAATTGGTTGCACAAATTAATAGTTCTGGCCTTCAACTGGATGTTAGTTGTTATGACTCTTTGATAGAGGCAGCTATGGCAAGCCAGGATTTCCAGTCTGCATTTTCTATATTTAGGGACATGAGGGACGCAAGAATATCGGATCTCAAAGGAAGTTATATTACTATAATGACTAGCTTGACCGAGAATAATCGTCCTGAACTGATGGCAGCGTTCTTGGATGAGGTGGTTGAGGATCCTCGTATTGAGGTGGGAACACATGACTGGAATTCTATTATACATGCTTTCTGCAAGGCTAGTCGGATGGACGATGCTAGAAGGACGTTTAGGAGGATGGTCTTTCTGCATTACGAGCCTAATGAGCAAACATATTTGTCTTTGATCAACGGTCATGTATCTGCTGCAAAGTACTTCAACGTTTTGATGCTATGGAATGATGTCAAGAAGCACATCACAGGTGGTTCCTCGAACGGTTTTAAGCTAAATCACAGCTTGACTGATGCTTTCCTCTATGCTTTGGTAAAAGGAGGATTCTTTGATGCCGTCATGGAAGTAGTGGACACATCTCAGGAGATGAAGATTTTTGTGGATAAGTGGAGGTACAAGCAAGCATTTATGGAAACTCATAAGAAACTTAAGGTATCAAAGTTGAGGAAGAGAAGTGTCCATAAGATGGAGGCTTTGATTGCTTTCAAGAATTGGGCCGGCTTGAATGCTTGAAAAACCATTTGAACATTTATTGACTGCCTTCAGGCGACAGTATTCGGTTTATCACTGGAGGATGTGGATGATGAGTTAACGTATGAGAATCTAATAGCTTCTGTAGCCGTGGGTTGTTTTCTGACCTTGTGTTAGTCCTCTTGCTTGAGAAATGCCGAAAGAAGTAGCCAAGGATGCTTATCTGTCGCGATAGTGGATCTCTATCTGTGACTCCACCTGGAGCTTACATGCTACACCTTATTCAGGTGAGTCTGTCTTTCTTCAGTCCCTGCACACATCTCCATTCCTAAGATTTTTTACCCTTCCTCCCACTATTATTTTGCTTGGCCGAGTTGAATCCTCATCCATTTCTTTATATCTGAATATTCTTGTAATTCATGGGTCTACCATAAAATTATATTTGTTGTACATATTTCATCTTATTCATAGTGTAAAAAGAGGGAAAAACACATCACAGTGATATTATCAACCTTTAAATTCTTAGATTATTACCTAGATGTCTTTTGCATTCTTTCGTGTATTGTGTTTTAGTAATGTAGTTCTGCTAACCCACAGGTTATTGATGATGTTGGAATGCTTGGTGAACTCATCGAAGCTGCTATCTTCCAAGATACTTGGATCAGGAAACACTTGGGCTTAGCAAGTTCAACTTATTAGGAGTTGCATGTTTCGAGACCGTCTCCTCTGTTCCTTACTATCTAAGATGAAATTTCAGGTTTTTTAGACAGCCTTGTCAATAGAATTTGCTGTGTTTTATTCACTAGTTTCTAAATTTCTACTGCGTATGACGTGAATACTAAATACTTATATAGACATGTACCTGATTGAATATCTGCAATAAGAACAAGATTTCCAAAAAGCAATGCTAAGCTATACACATTCTCTCTTTTCACCTCGTTCCATTCACCGTTTTGAGTGTTTTTCTTTTTATGTATGTGTGCTAAAATAGATGAATGAACACATCTGCAAAATTATGGCTCATTTGCACAGAAGGTTCTTCATTTGGTCATATCTATGCTTTAGAATGGTCTATACATGCTGCTCTTTGTACAATGCATGCGTATCTCCGAGTTTTGCTTTCTCCTCTATCCGTTTGATTATTCAGGCTCTAATGTTATCCAGCCCCGAAATTTTTCTTGGACATGTTTGTTGTTGATATTATGTTGTTGAACTATTGCCTGTTTGTCTACAAATAGTTTTTGGTGGCATCTTGATGAATCTAAATGATTGAACAGAAGTTGCTGCTTCAGTCTGTGATCTTTGTGTACTCAGATGTATGGTTGCTTAAATGCTTCATATTTCATAAAATATTGTCAATTTTGCTGACAAGCGTATGAGTATTGACAGTGGTCAATGGTTATTTGGTGAAGCACTGGTTTTAGCTAGTAAGTATGGCTAGTTGGCTACACTATACCTTTGTGACATTCTGTTTATTTTTATTAACCTATCTTTCACTGCTGACTGCTGCATCCGGTAATTATCTGTTCTCATTTGTCGACTATTATCACAAAACTCTGGTTTTACATGTATTGCCCATAGACTCTGGAAAAGTTGAGGGCGATAGAAAAATCAACACTTAACCTTTCCTTTCCCTTCAATGAACGTATTCCCCCCTTACGCGAGTTTGGTTTTTTTTTTTGGTCAAAAGCTTCATGGCGGATAGATTTTGCGGGAAAACTAGAAACTTTTCTTTGGACCTCTGACGATGTATTTTGAGTCTGCAATTTGGTAATAGCTTTTATTATCTAGGAACTTGGGAAATACAGATTGGTTCTATCCCTCACTTAACCAGGTAACGTGTCTTAACTTATAATATAAGATGCAGGTCTTTCACGTCCAACCCTGCTGTGCAATTGTGTATCCATGCTTCTAGCATCAGCATTTTCCCCGCCTTTTAAATGATTCCAGATGGTTCATTTGTGTATAATCATCTCAATCTTGAAGCTAGCCTAACCCCGTCCTGATCTACTCTCCATTTCTGTTTAAGTGCTTTGTCTGGCGTGATGATAAATCAGTCCAAATTGGGCTCTGTAAATCCTTAATGTTCAGACTTTGTACTTAAGGAGCACCATGTCTTACCTGCAGCTGTGGAAATTTTCAATTCTTAATCCCATTTCTGTTTTAATGCTTTGTCTGGTGAGATGACTGTTGTTTTACTACGCATCTGGTCTTTTAGAAGGCCCATTTAGTTTTCAGCTTGTTGGATGGAGAGAACTGATATTTGAAACTGGCTGATGTAAGTTCACTCTTCAAACTAACATGCCTGTTTTACTGCTGCTCCAAATTCATGAAGTGCTAATGAACTTAGCTAAATGATTAACCGTCTAATACCCCATTGTTTCGCTCCAGGCTCTTTGACATGCCACTCTTCCTATCTGAATTGATATTTGTTGGCGTTAGGCCTCACACTTTTCTTTTCTTTTCTTTTCTTTCTTTTTTTTTTTTTTTTTTTTTTTTTTTTTTGACAACGCACACTTAAGATGTTATTGACTGCTTAATGTACAAATTCAGTTGGCTAGCTGTCCTGAATTTTGCAAGGAAAATATGCAGAGCTAGGATGTTACAGTTATTTTCTCTTGCTGGCATTCACGCGAGTCCTTTTACTGGCAATAGTGTTCAATGATTAGTTAAGACCGGTATTGCCCGTATTGTCACCAAACACCTCATGTTGTCATATCCGCATGGACTGCAATGTAGCAAAATTTTTTTCTTTCTCCTCTTCTTCTGACAGTTCAATCTTTCAGCTGGCCAGAACCAGATCAACCGTTTTTTTTTTTTTTTTTTTTTTTGACAGAGGTTAAAATAAACAAGCAAAAAGTAATACAAGGATTAACTATGTAAGATACGGACTAGTGAAAGAAAAGGCACGACCCTACTACGACGACATTCCGTGGCCAGAGCATGAGCATCAGAAATGCATTCACGATTTACTTTGAAGATGTTGCAACATTGAAGAGAAGCTGCACTCGAGCGAATTTGTCGAATACGCCAAAGCATAGAGATGTCCTCTTTACATCTACCTCGAAGCATTGACACCAAAACAGAGCTGTCCGTGAAAATAGAAACCGACGAAAACTGGTGGTGAATCGCCCAGGCGAGAGCAGCACAAACAGCCATGGTTTCAGCTTGCAGAGCTGAAGTCATAACCCCACAATCACAAGCAGATCCTAAGAGCACAAGAGAGCACGGATCAGTAGCAGTCCACGCTGCAGCTCCCTGTAAGCGGTTTGGATCCCAAGCACCATCTGAATGTATAACCAGATCAACCGTAAATGTGGGTATTTCTGTTTCTAGGGTAGAATAGATGCTCGTATGCTCAGTTCCAGGATATTTCCTGTATTGAATCAGATGCTGGTCGGTACAGGTTTAGGCTCTTTCGTTGTGAAGGATTCTGCACGCATTTGATCCCCTTACATGAAAATTGGGACCCTATATCATTGTTCACGACTTCAGACAAAGAAATTGTACGAGTTTCTGATTTTCGTCAGGCTTTCTGGTCTCATGAGGAGTACTATTCGAGTATTCGTGAATCATGATACCAGACTCTTTGAAGCTGATGCATGTGAGCTTTTGGTGTTGTGATATATTGTCACATTGGTGTTGACGGAATACCTTTATTTTCTCAGTAGCTTCACTTATCAGTGTTATCACTGTGATCAGGGAGCAAGGTGCTTAACGTTCTAGTTTCTACCAATTATCGTAGATTTTAGTAAAAATGTTAGTAAAACTGTAGGAAATTCATAAAGATATCACAAAAATTACGGGTTAGTGATTTTTACACTCTCGATATTTATTTTACACTCCAACTACTTTTTAAATCACTTAACTAGTGGGAGTGTAAAAAGGGTTAATTCACGTGGTACCCTCGTGTTTTGCCGATTTGCACGTGGTACCCAATGTTTTGCAAATTTGTACAAAATACCCTTGAGATTTGGCTGTTTGCACACGGTACCCAAAACTTAACTCTTTAATTAACACCGTCAACTTTTGTTTTTTTCAAAAAAGGGTTAATTCACGTGGTACCCTCGTGTTTTGGCGATTTGCACGTGGTACCCAATGTTTTGCAAATTTGTACATGGTACCTTTACCTTTAAAATTCCGTTAACGCCATCAATTGCGAAAAAAAAAACCCTTTGATTTTCTCCTTCGTCACCACCTTTATCTTTCCCCCAATACTTTCATCATCACCATATTCATGCTTCTCCACCACCGTCATCTTCATCATTTTCCACCGCCACCGTCATTTCCACCCATAATAAACACCATAATCACCATTTTTTCATTCTCCATTGAAATCAACTTTTAAACGGAGTTAGCAGAATTTTGAAGGTAACGGTACCATGTAAAAAGAATCAAATCTTGGTGATATTTGATACAAATTTGTAACACTACTGGGTACCACGTGCAAATCGGCAAAACACGAGGGTACCACGTGAAATAACCCTCTTTTAAAAATAAAAAGTTAACGGTGTTAATAGGAGGGTTAAGTTTAGGGCACCATGTGCAAACAGTCAAATCTTGAGGGTATTTTGTACAAATTTGCAAAACATTGGGTATCACGTGCAAATCGGCGAAACACGGGGATACCACGTGAATTAACCCGTGTAAAAATAAATGTGGGGAGTGTAAAAATCTCTACCCCAAAATTACCGTGTCCGAAATGTTGACGACAGTTTGTACGAACATAAGACATGATAACGTTCACGACATTTTGTACGAAGATTAAAAAACAAAAAAGCCAAAACTTTTCTTTTCTTGAACGCAATTTTCAAATAAAATTAATCGGCCAAATTGTACAACACAAGTCAGGATGGCCGAGTGGTCTAAGGCGCCAGACTCAAGTTCTGGTCTTCGAAAGAGGGCGTGGGTTCAAATCCCACTTCTGACATTTTTGTGTTTCATCTTTTCCTTTTTTCTTTTTTACACGTGTCATCATCTCAGTTGAGGCGAGCTAATCGGACGGCTGATGCATTGAGACCGTTGAGGTATATCAGGAGAAAAATGCCCAAATATTCCAGGGAACTTCAATTTGAAGATTTTGTTAAACTATCTTCATCTGGGCTTCCCCGCTTCCATGTTATAATAACAAGGTACTTAATTACTTAATTAATTTAAATGTTTAAATCTCTCCTCTTATAAAAATACTGTTCTTAATTTGATTTGGGTTTATTGAATTTTTATGCATTGTATAAATTCCATTATTATTTAATGTTTCAATTTTATTGTAATTTAATATGCAAATTTGATGGGTGTTTGTTCTTTTAGTTCATAAGTAATAATACTTGATTTAATTATAACAAGTGTTTAAATTTGTTTGGATTGATTTTAACATTTTATTCAGCATGAAATTTAATTTGTCAAATTCCATGATTAGGCAGAGAATTGCCCTTTTTAGGAGAATTCAACTGTTAGCAGAGATTTAAGAGCAATTAAATTGTATTTAAAGCATTGTTATTGTTGATTGTTATCAGCGAATTTAGAAATCATATTTTAGCAAATTTGGTAGTGTATGAACTTGAGAGACAATGGCAGCTAGACTGCAAACAGCCCTTGAGGATTTTGTAGGGTTTCGCGCCCGCTGGGGCTGAGAAATGTCTATGGTGAGAGCAAGTCTTCATCTTTGGATCAGAAAGTTGATATCTTGCCGTATTGTTTCGGGTTTTGTGTTGAATTTTACCCGAAAGATTGGTGAACTGCCTGTTATTTTTGGAAGATTGGGACAAAAGTCTAGAAGTAGCTGCCTTAGCTTATTGTGCATTTGTGTCTTGTGCTAGGATTGTTTCCTTGAAGACTGATGAAGGCAAAGGGACATGCTTGATGTTGAAAAGTAATTTGATTTGCGAGTCATATAACCTCTGCCCTGTAGTTTGTTGTCGAGCTTTAGGGGACCTTGCTCAACCTTTACCCCCCGACCATAATCATATGTACAAGGTGACATAGTTGCTTGGTGGCACAAAAGTATAGGTTATAGGTTTTAGAGAGGTAAATTATCAGCATGGGTTGACAAATGAAGGAAACGGGCTTAAACAAAGGTACATAAATCACTGAGAAGTGAGAGAACTGTACTCAAAAGTTTTTATCCGGCCCTTTCTTGACATGTTCGCCGTTACAAGCTTCTTTTAGTCGCTGTATCAGTGGCTCAATATCAACATATTGACAGAAATAGATCCTCACATAGATTAAACCACCTATAGAAGAGGCAAAGCCAAGAGAACCCCTTTACTTGAAGGAATCTGCTTTTAGTTGTTTGAACTTTGAATGTCCTGCCATTCTTTTGATTGGGTTTAAGGGAAGAAAAAATAGTATTTGCCTCGTATATAACATATGGTAGCTTATGTTATGTTAAAATATAAAGTTACTTGATAGATACAGAAATCTTATAATTATGGAGATGCTGGCGACTGATATGTTGTTGATGGAAAAGACTCTATCTTGACTTATATTGGTTTGATCATTTAGTTATGTCTTTTTATGCAGATTTTAACAACAAAAGGGCTGAAAAAGGTTCTGAAGTCTCAGCCTCTCGGTGTATCCTTTGAACCAGAGCAATCAAATTCTTTTGGATCTTGGAGTTGGTTGCACATAGTGATCAATTTCCGAAATTACTTTTGAATGTGCTGTCTGAGCTTCAGAACACTACTTCTTTCAACGTCTATCAGAACACTACCTCTGTCCGCATCTATCAAAGCACTGCCTCTATCAACATCTTATCTCATGAAGCGAAGAAAAAGCTCTAAGCCTTGTTCCACTTTACGGCCCACAGAACTCTCACCACCATCACCACCCCAAACACCACTCACCCAAGACATTACTCACCTCTCCGAAACTCTCTCCTCCTCAAGAAGAGCTAAACGGTCTCTTTCTCAAACTTTGACAACCCAAAGCTTAACAAACCCTAGTATAAATGACAAGTGGGTGTCTCTTAATTTAGGCAAGTCAGAGCTGTCATTGCCTTTAACGTTTCCAACCGGTCAGTCCTTCAGATGGAAGAAAACAGGGCCTCTACAATACACAGGTGTCGTCAAGTCCCATTTGGTATCATTAAAGCACCTTGAAAATGGCGATGTTGCTTACCATATCCATGCTACTTCCAGTCAGTCCACTGAGGAGGAGGATGACGCTAGGTTGGCTTTGCTAGATTTTCTCAATGTGGATATTTGTTTGGCTGATATGTGGGAGAAATTTGCAGCTGCAGATGACCGGTTTGCGGAGTTAGCTCCTCATCTGGCTGGGGCGCGGGTGCTTAGGCAGGAACCAGTAGAGTGCTTGGTTCAGTTCTTGTGTTCGTCTAATAATAACATTGGGAGGATTACTAAAATGGTAGATTTTATATCTTCATTAGGCAATTATCTAGGTACTGTTGAAGGGTTTGATTTTCATGAGTTTCCCTCATTGGAACGCCTGGCAATGGTTTCTGAAGCAGAGCTTAGGAAGGCAGGGTTTGGTTACAGAGCAAAATACGTAGTGGGGACGATAAAAGCCTTGGAAGAGAAGGCTGGTGGAGGTGCTAAATGGCTTCTTTCGCTGCGTGAATCAAGCCTTGAGGAGGTCATAAGTGCTCTATCAACTCTGTCTGGTGTTGGTCCAAAGGTCGCAGCATGTGTAGCTCTTTTCTCTCTCGATCAGCACCATGCAGTTCCTGTTGACACACATGTTTGGCGAATTGCTACAAGATATCTGGTGCCAGAATTGGCTGGTGCACGTTTGTCACCAAAGCTATGCAACCGTGTTGCTGAAGCGTTTGTTACAAGATACGGGAAATATGCTGGCTGGGCACAAACACTTCTCTTTGTTGCCGAATTGCCTTCTCAAAAGACCCTGATTTTACCTTAAGAAGTCCTTTTTTTACCTCGTTCATCTGTTTATTTTTTACGCCCTTTGGTAAATTTGATTTATTGGCTGATAACTACAATCATTATTACAGTAGTAGGATAATGAAGAAGGTATTTAAATTTACCCTTTTTTTTATACTATCTTGGTAACTTTTTATGGTTTTTCCTAGTGTGGGCTCTAAGGGCAGATGTTAAAAAGACTTTGCCGCTTTGCCCATATACTTCCTTATTATCTCGCTTAGGGGCTAAGGGCACACACTAGAAAAACCGAAGTTTTGAACCTATACTTAAAAAGACCAAAGTAACAAAAAGAAGGGATAAGGAGAAAAGCGATGGAGATGGTGGGATCATATGATGCAGCCTTCTCACTGGAATCCTCCATGTACGTCACTTATTTGATTGATTTCATTGCTTCTTTTTTTTTTTTTTTTTTAATTCTGTCTTTTTATTTTTGTTTACAATCGAACCTCGTAATATGGATGCATGAGTAGCGTTATCGCCTAAAGCCCTAAACTAGTTGTTGAGGATGGTAAGTGCCCTCATCCCTTCAACAAGTGGCCAAGTGATTAGAGCTTCGACTCTTTAACTCTTGTTAATGAAGTGAACAAACAGCAAACCTTAGGTGTGCGAAACTTGTGATGAAGACCAAAGAAGAATAAAGTTTTCATATAGAGTAGTTATCACGATTTGTGTTCATGTTAACTTATGTTTTTTTTTGTTAGGTTTTGTGTTCATGTTACTTTGAGAGCTTATAGTTGGAGTTTATGTCATTTTTTATAGTCCTACACGGATTTCAGTTGCAAATGTTTCAATCTTTCAGTCGAGAGTAAATTTCTCATATATGTTGTGGACTTGTGGTGCTGTAGGGGGAGTTTGATTAGACTCGTTGACACGGTAGGCGAATCAGAAGACCATCAAGATGGCATTAAGAGAATGACAGACCTTCCAGCAGAGATCCTTGATATAATCTTTGCACGCGTTGCATTCCGAAATATAATGAGATCAAGTATTACGTGCAAACGTTGGTACTCTTTTGTAATTTCTAAGACTGCGTGTGAGACACCCTGGTTAATGCTTCAGGACAAGTCGTTGGACGAACGCCAATTCGCTATTCGTTTTGTTAGTCTCTGGGGGGAACAAGGTTCACAATGTCGTGATTGGTTGGATTTACGCCCCTGCCGTACAAGTGAGATACCACGGTTGGCCTTTGAATTGAGTTGCATAACATCCTCTGCAGACGGCTGGCTACTTTTTGGTTACCGCTCCCTTGGCAATGTTCTTAGACCAAATTCCCTTTGGTTGCACAACCCGTTCCGCAAGGCATGCTTCCAGCTCCCACAGTATTCACCTGAACACCTTAATCCTCCAAAGGCTTCAAAGAACAACCCTCCACAGTGTTTAGTATTCTCTAGTTCTCAACTTTCATGTGATTTTGTGGTGGTCATCTCGGGCAAGTATCTTTCTTTGTGAAAACTTTACGGTACACAGTGGCTATACTACCACAATTCCCGTAAGAGCCAATATGAAGATATCTTGTTCTGGAGCGATAAACAGTTCTTGTGCGCCATTGATGCCAACTATGATTGGGATGAATTGCGTCCTGTTGTTGACGTTTTCATGTTGGTTGATTTTGGTGGTGGTGAGGTTGGTTTGCCTCTAGTGAAGTCTGTGGAATTGGGGTTCAGCGTAAACATTTCCATCAGTCGCGTCGCGGCTTGCACCTTGTGGAGTCGCTTGGAGATGTGTTGATAGTGATATTTTTGAATGATTCTAGAGAGAGCGTAGAAGTGTATAAATTCGCTTTGAGTGACAACGAGAGTTCGAAGAGGATGAAATCACTTGGTGGTCAGACTTTGTTCTTGGGATGTAAATGTCCTGCATTCTCTGTTGCGGCAAAAGATTTTCCACAAGTGAAGGAGAACTCTATATATTTTGCAAGTCTGTCGGATGTGAGCGTCTTTGCACTAAGGGACGATGGTGCAGTCACGAAAACAGCGTACGATCCTAAATATGGTTTTAATTGTCCTGAGAAGTTCAGAATGGTAAGGTTGATTAAACCTTGGGGGCGAAAAATCAGTTGAACCACAAGAACCTTATCGATTAACCAAGAACCTTATCGATGAACCAAATGCGGTTCAGTCAACCGCACCATTAACAACGATAAGGTTCAGTTTCAGTTCGGGATTTAGTTTTGAGGTATGCCAAAAGACGACCCATACAATACGGGTCGGAGTACAATTCTCGGCTTGCCTCAAAGATTAACGTGTCCCAAATGAGATAAGAACTCTCCGAATGTGGGAACCGGTACCCATGCATGGATGTCCTTGAACGAGACTCTTAATGTGTCCCTGATTTACTTTTGAAAACATTTGGCGACTTTCGAAAAAAGTATCCAACATTCGCTAAAACCGAAGTACACAAAAATGATATTGGAAGAAAAATGACACAAATTTTTAGCGTATTAAATTATGTACTTTGCCTACCTTTTATATGCACTTTATCATGTTATTCATGGTACTTGAACGTCTAAGCAAATTGATAAATACCGGTATTCTATTAGATCCAAAAAAATTTAGGGTCCGTTTGGTATCACTGTCGTTTCAGTTTTTTTTTTTTTTTTTTTTTTTTTTTTTTTTTTTTTTTTTTTTGCGTAAAAGATCTAGTTAAACAAGCTGCAAAATTAATGTATAGTAGTCATATTGAAAAATCAAAACTGAAAACCACTTTTTCTATTTTTGAAAAACGAGACTTTGGTTTTCAAAAAAACGGAAAACTGAAAACGAAAAACGATAACAAACAGGCACTAAGAGCAATAGCAATGGAAGAACTCACAATTGAGTTCTTCTAATGCCACATCATTTTTTGACAATCTCAGTGGTCATTTGGTTGCATACGGGAATTAACTGCCCATGAAATTCCACTTCCCAGGTTGTACCAATTCACATGAATTTCTCAAAAGTGTTTGGTTACATGTAGGAATTGCAATTCTACAGGAATTTCCAATTACCAAGGGGAGGGTTGGTAAGCCAATTTCTCCATTTTGTAGGAATTGGAAATTTCCATGAATTCTCAATTCCCATGATTTTAGGCAACCAAACAAGTTCAAAATTTTCAATTCATGGGATTTTTGAATTCCCACGATTTTTCTTGGCAACCAAACGACCACTCAATGTATAAGAACTTAACCCACAATGGAATAACTATATATTTTTTTCCTTAAATCATCTTACTTTAATTTTCCATGTCTTCTCTCTCCTTGGTTTCCGCAAGAACTAGGTTCTTAAATAAGAACTCAGTTCTTATTTTTGGCATCACACAATGGAAGAACTTGCATTTTTGGGTTCTTATTTAAGTTTTCAAGACACAAGAACAACCATTGCAAATGCTCTAAATATCTTGTTTTGTTTTGGTATTTTGACTAAATATGTTGGGCACAAACACTTTTTTTCCTCGCCTAATTGCCTTCTTCAAAGGCCCTCATTTTAGCTTTAGAGAAGTCATTTTTTTCTTGTTCATCGTTTTCTTGTATTTAACCTTGTAAGAAAAATGATTCGACCGAAAATCCGTCCAAGAGCCAACCCGAAAGTGGTCTAAAAAACCTGACTTTTTCAACCTGAAACGTCAAGGTCAACCCAACCATACTTGTTGTGTCAAATAAGAGTATATAACTAGCAAAAAATATTAATAATTGTTTCATTAATACATATATAAGGCATAAATAAAAATAACGAATTATTTTCATTTTATAAAATGATTCTTTGAACTAAAATAGAATAAAATAATATTTCAATGTAAAAATAAATAATAAATTACCGACAAAAAGGGCGTGAACATGTTTTTTCTACCCCGCTGGTCAACCCATAACCAGACCCGACTCGTATTTACCCAACTCGTATTCTACTAAACCGGAAACTAGACTGGTGGTTAACATCGGTCAATGCCGACCGGCCGGCCAACATGTGGTAGTTGGTAAAGGGGTGTGTAGCAAAAGGTGTGGGTGAGGCGGATAAAGGTCCGTGTTAATTAATAGGAGGCCGTCTCTTATTAAAATTTGTATTGATTATGCCATGTATTATTTGGGATAGACTTGATATTTTCCTTGGGTTAGACCCACCTCCTAATCTCGGTTAAGTTTTTAGGTGTCTAGGGCACACAGTAGAAAAGAAAATCGAAGTCTTTAACCTAAAAGAATATAAAGGCCCTGTGCGATTCAACTTATTCAACGGTGTATTCAAATCAGATCAGATTTATTCAAATCAAATCAAATCAAAGCAGCTTTATTCAAATCAAATCAAATCAGATCAGAATTATCCAAATAACAATCAATGAATGTAGTCTATTTTTAGTTATTAATTCGTCTAGTTGCAATTAATTTATCAGTTAATTCAGTTCAGATAAAATCAAATCAAATTTATTCAAATCAAATCAAATCAGATCAGTTCAAATCAAATCAAATCAAATCAGATCAGAAAAATGCAGTCCAATCGCACAGGGCCAAACCCACCACAAAACAAAACAAAAAAAAATAAAAAAGATTAAAAAAACCTTAAAAAATATTAATTTAACCAATAGCCACCCCATTAGCCTTCAATTATACTATCCACATCAGCAGTGATGTTATCAATGATATCATCGCTGATGTCATCGCCACCTCATTTTTGCATGTGTTTGACTCATAAAAAATGAGCTTGTGAAGGCTTGAACCTGTAACCTCAAGGTTACAATTATAACACTTCAACCACTAAGCCAAATTGATTTTTTTGATACTTTTATTAACAAAGCTATATATAAAGGATTTGATATTTTAGGAGATAATTTTGGATAAACTTTGGACGAGATAATTTGAGTCATATCAAATCATTTTATTTTTGGAGATAATTTAGGAAGTAGTATATATAGGCGCAATATATTAGGAAATAACACATTTTGGGTTTGTTTTATTTTAATACAAAATACGGGTCAACGGGTGGTGTCAGGAGTTACAAAAAAGTGTGTTAAAAAGTAGTCGGGGTTAATATGAATTACAGTTCACAAAAACAGGTCCCGAAAATAGCGGGTCACGGGTCATAAATTGTAATTCGTACATAAACGTAAAATAATGAAATAAATTCGCTATACTTTTTAAATTGTTTCCATTGAATCAAACATAATTTCTCTAAGATGATACCAAATTAAACACGTTTCTTTTCGTCTTAATTATATAAAAACTGAGACAACGAGCCATCTCAAGTTTAACCCAAAAAAATACTGGTTAAAACGGGTTCGAGTTATAAGTGGTCAGAACTTGATCATGAAGAAAACAGGCTATTAACCTTGAACAACGGGTCATATCTTTACAATCCTACTATTTTGCGTTAGTTACGACTTATGAGTAATAAAATAGACTTACAACCAAATTCATATAACGGCAAATTCCCATGGTGCCCCCGAACTATGTCAGAATGCTCGTGGTGCCCCTATGTTTGAAACTTGTACACTGTGGTGCCCCCGAACTTTACCCCAACCAGCACATGGTGCCCTTCCCATCCTTGACCGTTAACTCCGTTAGTCATTTGACCGTTAAGTGATGACATGGCAGTGATTAGCGGTTGGCGGGAAAGTTAATTAAGGATTAACTATTATTTAATTAAAAAAAATTTCAAAAAAAAAATTTCAAAATTTTTTTTTTTCTCAGAAACTCGAAAATTTTTCATAAAAAAATTCAAATTTACAAAAATTAGTGCCCATGGTGCCCCTGAACTTTACCCCCAAGTGCACATGGTGCCCCCTAACTTTACCTCCCATTGCACATGGTGCCCTTCTGACTCTTGTGTAACGGCTAGTTTGAGAAATACCCGTTGTGAACTTCACTATTGTGTGTATTTAAACAACATTATACCTCCAATGAGCTTATAAAACAATCACTACCTTCTCAAAAACACTCATAACCTTCCCCAAACACATATTGAAATTAAATAAATTACATGAATTCCACTTCATGTTATAAGAAGGGCACCACGTGCAGTGGGAAGTAAAGTTAGGGGGCACCATGTGCAATTGCGGGTAAAGTTCAGGGGCACCATGGGCACTAATATATGTAAATTTGAATTTTTTTGTGAAAATTTTTCGAGTTTCTGAGAAAAAAAAAATTTCAAAATTTTTTAAATTTTTTTTTAAAATTTTTTTTTAATTAAATAATAGTTAATCCTTAATTAACTTTCCCGCCAACCGCTAATCACTGTCATGTCATCATTTAACGGTCAAAGGACTAACGGAGTTAACGGTCAAGGGTAGGAAGGGCACCATGTGCTGGCTGGGGTAAAGTTCGGGGGCACCACAGTGTACAAGTTTCAAACATAGGGGCACCACGAGCATTCTGACATAGTTCGGGGGCACCACGGGAATTTGCCGATTCATATAACAATCCGTGCAAATTGCACGGGCTAATAAACTAGTAACAAACTAACGAAAGAAGTAGTAAAAAGGGCGATTGAGATGGTGGTATCATATGATGCAGACCCCTACATCCGCTTTTCACCGGAATTCTCCATGTATGTCACTTCTTTGATTGATTTCATAGCTTCCTTTTTTCTTTTTCATTCTAATATATATTTTTTGTTTTCATTTCATCCTCATAAAATTGATGCATTCTCCATATTTTGCCCGGCAAAAGATAGGTCTTTTTATGTGATTTTCTAATTGATTGCATGATCAAGTAGTGTTATTAGCTAGCGAAATTAGTAATTGATTGTTGTCATTCTTGGGAATGACAAGTGTTCTCGTCCCTTATACGATTAGTCAGAGTTTCGACTCTTTAACTCTTGTTAATGGAGCGAACAATGTTAAATGTTAAATTGACGGGGGCCGTCTTTAATTATGGGTGTGATATCGTCGTATCGTGGTGGAAAGACAGAGATAACGAAGAGGATGGAAAAGGAGAAAAGTTTACATCTTTATCATAATTTGTTTACATGTTACTTAGCTTTAATTTGAGAGCTTATAGTAGTTAGGGTTTATGTCTCTTTCGTTTAGTTCAATCTATACCAACTTCAGCCGAGAGCTAATTTCTCATATACATGTATGTGTTATGGTGTTGTAGGGGTAGCATGACGAGAGCTATCGACACGGTAGGCGAAACAGAAGACCATCAAGATCATGGCGTTAAGAGAATGGCACACCTTCCAGCAAAGATCCTAAATGCAATCTTTGCAATTTGTATGAAAAACTTTGGGTTGCGACATATAACAAGATCAAGTCTTACGTGCAAACGCTGGTACTCTTTCGCACTTTCGAAGACTGCGTGTCAGCCACCCTTGTTAATGCTTCATGACAAGTCGTTGTTGGACGAAACCCAATATGCTATTCGTTTTGTTAGTCTCTGGCGTGTAGAACAAGACTCAAAATGTCGTGATTTGTACGACTTACGCCCCCGCTGTGAGTCGTTTGAATTGAATTGCATAACATCCTCTGCAGATGGCTGGCTGCTTTTTGGTACCCGCGCATCAGGCGATGCTCTTGAAAGAAACTCCCTTTGGTTGTACAACCCCTTCAGCAAGGCACGCGTCCAGCTGCCACGGTATTCACCTCCTCCTATCCCACCTGCACACCTATACGACCATGGACGCCGATCCTATCAATTACGCCGGTCCAATAATCTTAGACGCCTATCCTATGATGGAGTGGACAACCCTCCACAGTGTTTGGTATTCTCTAGTTCACAATTTTTATGTGATTTTGTGGTAGTCATCTCGGGCTACTATCTTGCCTTGTGCAAACTATATGGTACAGTACAATGGATATACTTTCGTAATCCCCGTCAAGGCCAATATGAACATATCTTGTTCTGGAAGGAACAACAACTGTTGTGTGCCATTGACGCTACTGTGTGAGTCGCGCCCTGTTGTTGATGTTTTCATGTTGTTAGACTCTGGAAATGGTGAGGTTGGTTTGCATCTAGTCTCGTCTGTGCCATTAAAGTTCGGGAGTGATATTTCGTTTCGTTGGATACACCTTGTGGAGTCGCTTGGAGATGTATTGGTAGTGTTATTTAATTTGTGAATAATTCTAAAGGGAGTCCGAAGAGGATGCAATCACTTGATGGTCAAGCTTTGTTCGTGGGAGTTAGATGTCCTGCGTTTTCTGTTGCGGCTAAAGATTTTCCACAAGTGAAGGAGAACTCGATATATTTTGCTAATCTGTCTCATGTGAGCGTCTTCTCATTGAAGGATGGTGTAGTCACGAAAACAGCGTACGATCCCGAGTATGGTTTAGATGGATGTCCTTTGAAACAAAGAATGGTAAGGTTGGTTAGACCCGGGGTGCGCAAAATCAATCAAACCACAAGAGCCTTGCCGCGCAATATGGTGAACCACATTTGGTTCAATCCACCGGACCATTAGAAACTCGAGTAAGCGACACCGGAGCAAAAATTTTGGTAGACGGACGGATACGAATACACAATATCGATGCTTACCTATGAAGTACAGCAGAAAAGTTCTGGTCAATTTATTTCGGTAGCAAGTAATCCTTTGGCAACTTTTTGAGTTTTGCAAAGTAGTTAATAGGAAGATAGCAAAGTAGTTAATCTATACTACTACTTTAATAGGCAACTTTACACGTCTATGTGGCAGGCTTTGGAGGTAACCAGAGGAAAAAAAAT
Source organism: Spergularia bocconei (assembly GCA_963457585.1). Classification (NCBI taxonomy): domain Eukaryota; kingdom Viridiplantae; phylum Streptophyta; class Magnoliopsida; order Caryophyllales; family Caryophyllaceae; genus Spergularia; species Spergularia bocconei. Next base: position 23,780,300 of record OY734943.1, on the reverse strand, counting down.
TCCACGTCCATGTAAGCAATCCCGTGTAAACCTTCTTCCACCTTTCGCCTTCCGCCATAAAATGAAACTGTTAACATTTAAATGCCTCTCATCTCCTTACGTCTTCCCTCACCATCAGAAAAACCAAACAAATTAGAATTTCAGTTTTGAGGAATTTAAATGCCCTCTTCGTCTTCCTCTCCACCATCAACAATCCTGCACCGCATTCCTCTTCTTCTGCTCTCCCCTCATATCCCTAATTTTATCTCTCCTATATTCTCTATTCGTTAATGGACGGCTTCCTCGATATCAACTCTTCTGAAAATCCCTAATTTTAAAGCTTTATTGGCTCCTTGAAAAATCATCCCAGAAGTGTGGAAGAGATATTCAAGGATTTCATAGGCGCTCGCCGTGCTGCTATTGTTCGCGCTCTTACTTCTGGTAATTTTTTTTAATAGTTCGAATTCTTAAATTCTGATTTCTGGGTATTTTTCGGAACTGATTTTGGTGATCTGGGTCTCTTTTATTTTTCTCTAGATGTGACGAATTCTACGAACTCTGCGATCCCGGTATGTTGTAATTTGTTGTCTGTTTTTTTTATTTGTTTTTTCTTTTAGACAACGTCTAAAGGAGTTTTATTTATTTGTTGATGTTGTAATTTTTTTAGATTGAATTGTTCATTCTGGTTATGGCGGTGATGGTGATGTAGCCTGCGTTCTTCGAGATTGGCTCAACTCAGTACCTACAGAGTAGTGAATTCTGTTGTGCTTCTCATCCACTCTTCTCACCTCAAGCATTTGTTGCGCTATTCTCTAATCTCTTAGAATTACTTCTGCTGTTTTTCTTCGATTCATATAACAATGAGTGTGTTATTGCCTTCCCATCTTTTCATGTAATCTCAGCTATTTTCTAGGAGGGCCAATCGATGTGGAAGAGCGGATTCAAGGGTAAGGTATGTGGGTCAACACATAATATCACGTTTGTGTGATTTGGTCGTTGTGTAGTGATGATTTGTTAACTATATTTTTTGAGAAATTTACGAATTAATTTGGAGAAGGTTGGGCTTGGGTGACGAGAAATAGGTTTGTGAAAGGAATTCCACTTCATTTTGGGGTTTGTTTGAGCATAGATTGATTATTATCTTCATAATCAAGCCTTCCATCAAACATTTTTGGAATTGTTGATCATAATCGTTTTGATTATTTATACTGTTATGTGTGAGTTTTCCTGATTTCATGTATATTTGATTGTCGTGATTAAATAGTCACTATTATAATCATCTTTCTTGAGAACTTGGTAATGATGGCAAAACAGGACCTAAAATGGTGTCAATTCTCTAGATTAATACTTTATCCTACCATTATTATAAATTTTATCTTGGTCTGTTTGGAAGATCGGACATGTCATGTAGTTTCTTTGTGCTCGAATCAGTATATTGCAAGTACCATGTATGGACCTGTTTGTTTTCTTCTTTGTGCTCAAAGTTTTAGGTAGTAATTTTGTTAGTGGGGGATACCTACACATGTTGGAGCTTTTGTGAGGACTAGAACCACCTGCCCAAGAAGTAGTTGGACCATCAGACATCATGTTAGACACTTGACTATATCTATTGCAGTTGGTGCCCTACTACCAACACCCTTCACACTAGAGAAGGCGAGCTCTCCATCTCTTTATGGGACCTCCACAAGCTTGGTGGTCTACCCATTTATGGAGAAATTTATGACGAAACGGTTCCTCTACATGGTATGCTCAGGCAGACCAACGGACTACCACGGTGCTGTAAGTTTCTATTTGTTGCATACCATCGTATTGCTAGGAGGCCAGATTCGAATGGCAAGGTAACTGCTGCACAGTGGATTGATTATTGGTGTAGTCAGCCAGTCATTTATCTCTCTACCGAAATTGGCAAGGGAAAAAGGGCGAAAAAGACGATGAATCCTCCTAAGTCCACTTGTGATCCAACTGGAGAGATCACAGCTAAGAAGCTAGAATGGACCTCTGAAGAGCTGTCTTTATTTGTGAAGCTTGGACTAACAGAAGACTCAACGAGACAGCGCGCCTATATTGCCGCCTTCTTGTCCTGCTGGCTATGTGCGTTCGTCCTTCCTGATTCCAATGAGAGGTTTATACGCCCCTCCACTTTCGAGATCGCAAGTTGGATGGCACAAGGGAAGACATTCAGCCTTGCTGTGCCGGTGTTAGGTAGCATCTACAAGGGTTTGAATGACTTGTCTTCCTCTGAGCGTCCTGGGTACTCAAAATCCTTCTTCCCGGCTCACTACCTGTATGGCTGGATAGCGTATTACTTCCGGACTCATCACACTTCAAAACTTTCACCCCCAGGTCCGATCATGGCAGTGCACTCAGGAATTCGAGGATCGAAGGCCTACAAAGATGATGAAGCGCGGGAACTCATTCATGAGGGAAAAGACGCGAAGGTGAATCATCTCATGCTGAATAGGAACAGAATTGACATTCTCTTCGACGATGGTAAATTAGACGTCGAAAAGTTTAGCTACCTGATGTCGCTACGGTCAGCTTACTTGCCTACGCGCGTGGGCTCGTCGTTTCATCTTGAGCCGTACAACCCTCATCGGTTCAGCAGACAGTTTGGCTACCAACAGGATAAGCCTGAAATTCTTATGCGTGATACTTCGCATCGTGATGTAACGGTATATGAGGCTTGAAGACACTGGCGTCTTTTACTCTTTAAAGGCAGTCAATCTAAGGTGTTCCTTCCAACCCTCTCAGTTGATTGGTGCAAAGATGTCACTACCCGCTTTACTGACTGGTGGGCGAAGGCAGGAGTAAAAGATCTTCGGGAGAAATGGAGAGCTCTCCCTCCTAAAAGAGAAAAGCCTCAGGAAATCAAACGTGTGGATAATCGTGTCAGGAACGAGCCGAGTGATAATGCAGGATCAGATGTAGACCCGAAACACCAGCGAGCTAACAAAAAGAGAAAAGCCCAAGATTTGGCCTCAGATGACGTTGGCGATGAAGTTGCCGACTTGCCAAGTCCGCTGAATGCACCATCTTATAAATTGGTGGGTTTACCCTTCTCACTTATGCGTCCTTTGTGAGATTATGCTTTCTTACGATGAACTTATCCCCCCTTTTATTTGTTGTAGGAAGGAGACGTCGATGCTGACGCTGACCAGGAGTTTGTCGATGCGACTTTCCAACTCCCCCCGAATGTGAAGCATGGCAAGGGTAAGCAGATTCCGGTACCAAAGGTCGTTCAACTGCTGGATGATGACGAGAGCATGAGTGATGAAGCTGATAGCCATGCTGCTACCTTAAGTGCACGTTCTGCTGTTGGCTCCCATTCTCAAAAGGTGTCTATGCATGACATTGGCACCATTGGAAGAATGTCCCCTCAGGGCTCGACTTCCACTTTTCAACCTCTTAAAGCAACCGGTAATATCTGTAACTCTGCTGTGCTTATAATGAAGAGACAATTGCTCATGCATATGCAGAATCTCCCGTATACCCAAGTGGGGAAGATCAAAGAGAGCGCTACCGAAATCTATGATAAGATTGGCATGCTAGGCGGCGATTTTTCAGATCTTCAGTCGACGATCGATGAATATGTGAGAGAGGTAGATGCTTACCTTATGGTGTCTCATAATTCAATTCAGCAGAGAAATAATGATCAAATTGCCCATGACGTCGCTAAGGCTCAGGAGTGTCTCAAATCCGCGGAGTCTGCGATCCTTCACCTCTCTCGTGCCAATGAGAAGCGGTCAAAGGAACTAAACCAAGCGAAGAAGGACAAGGCTGCTTTGGAGGAGTCGCTTCGACAAGCTAGTGAGAAGGAGTTGCGACTGACTGAGGAATGCAAGCAAGGACTTGAAGAGCTTTCAGCTGCGCGGGTGCGAGCAGATTCATCCAGACAGGAGTTGGACCGCTGTATGTCAGCTCGAGTTGCGCTGCAAGAGGAGATGAAGGGCCTAGAGGGGTTGAAGGCCACACTGGAAGCAAAGAGGAAAAATCTCACCTTGGAATGATGTCAGCACAGTAGTTTCGCTTCTTTGTTTCCTATTGCTTTCACTTTGTTTCAATTTGTCCAAGACTCGTTTGTTATCGTTCCGTACTTTAATGCAATGATCAATTTGTTATCAATTACACTTATTTGACAACTGTCGCCAACAAAGATGTATAAATTGCTTACACATTCTTGTCACGCTTTTCTCTTTGTCATTCTCTGCCGACTCTTCCCCTCCTTTTTCTCTTTGGCCATTACTGGTAACTGAATGTTTTGTCAAAGAATGTTGAGATGTGGTGAGGATTTTGCCGTTCACACTTTAGGCTCATGCGGGCCAGGAGCTTTTTTTTTTTTTTTTTTTTTTTTTTTTGAGGAGGGGGTGGTTTTTTGTTTGGTGTGGCTGCACCCAAATAAAGTGTTTACTCAACCTGCCTACGTACCTACAAACTCAGTTTGCAAGATCAAGCCAACGTAGTTCATTTGGGGTATGCAGTTTTAGCTCGTGCTTAGGAGCGTCTTTGTTTGTGGTGTTTTAAGGATAGTATCGCTTCAGGAACTTCCCATTGATTGGGCCGACACGCAAGCCATCATGATCAACAATTTTGTACGCGCCGTTCGTGTAGACTTCTTGCACCACGTAAGGTCCATCCCATTTAGGTTGGAATTTACCTTTAGTTTTGCGGGTAATGATGATTGGTCTTCTGACTGCCAACACCAAGTCTCCCACTTGAAAGGAGCGAGGTCGCACCTTTTTGTTGAATGCACGAGTCATTCGTGCTTGATAGCACTCCAGTTTTTGCTGCGCTTGCATTCTCTTTTCGTCGAGTGCTTCCAACTCGGCGAGACGCAACTTGTCATTCTCATCAGTTGTGAGTCCTTCTTGGATGGCAATCCGCAGGGATGGGATTTGAAGTTCCAATGGGACCACTGCTTCTACTCCATATACCAATGCGTATGGGGTTGCTTGAGTTGCCGTTTTGTATGTGGTACGGTATGCCCACAATGTTTCGCCTATCCTTTCATGCCAATCGCGCTTTGACTTAGCGACCACTTTCTTCAACAAATTGCACAACGTTTTGTTGAATGCCTCAGCTAGGCCATTTGCGGGGGCATTGTACATCGACGACTTACATTGCTGGAACTTGAATTTCTCGCACAAGGCCGTCATCATACGATTATCCAAGTTTTTACCATTGTCATTTATGATTCGCCGTGGTATGCCATGTCGATAAATGATATGGTTTTTAATGAAGTCGACGACATTTTGCTTCTTGACTTCTCGTAGCGTGACTGCTTCTGCCCACTTGGAAAAATAGTCGGTTGCCGCTAGAATGTAAGCGTGTTGGTTCGACGCCTTTGGAGTGATAGGCCCTACAATGTCAAGTCCCCAAGCTTCGAAGGGCCATGAAGAAACGGTAGGATGCAGAGGCTCTGGCGGTTGATGAATAAAATTTGCGTGAAATTGACATGCTTGACAACGTTTAGCAAATTCCATGCAGTCTCTTACCATGGTTGGCCAGTAGTAACCCAGGTGTTTGATTCGATCATAAAGTTTAGGACTGGATTGATGGGCGCCGCATATACCAGAATGGGATTCTCGCATCGCATCATTCGCTTCTTCATCGCCGAGGCATCGCGACCACTGTTCCTCTGCGCTCCGTCTATACAGTGTTCCCTTGAAATGAACGAATCTTGGAGCTCGTCGACGTATCTCAACTTTGTGCCTTGGATCGTCTGGCAACCTTTGGTGGTCTAAGTAGTCGATGATGGGTTGACGCCAGTCTTCCTTGTCGACTTGGTAGACACAAATCATGTTTGATGATTGTATCTCCTCTATTGTGTCTTCTTGTGGTACTACCCAACGATTACATACAGGGACTGTTATCGACTCTTCTGCCCCCAGTGCCAAGTTGGCTGCAAGATTGGCAAGCGCGTCAGCTAACTTGTTGGCACTCCTTGGTACATGTCCCACCGTTATGGAATCGAATTTGTTAAGCAATTGAATTGCTTGTTGATGGTATGGGACAAGGTCATCCTTCCTCACTTCGTAGTCGTCGAGTATTTGGTTTACGACGAGTTGTGAATCACCGTGGATATCCATGTCCTTAATGCCAATTTCAAGTGCCATCTGTAAACCAAGTATGAGGGCTTGGTACTCGGCGACGTTGTTTGAGCACAACTGAGTCAAGGTGAACGAGTATGGAAGGATGTGACTTTCTGGAGAGACGAATACTACTCCAGCTCCACCTCCATCACGCCGTGCAGCTCCGTCGAAGTACATCTGCCACGGTGGGAGTACATCAACATAGAAGATCTCTTCTCCTGGAAGGTTGACGGAAAGTTCCCAATCTCCAAGGATGGGGTAATCGGCGAAGAAATCAGCTATCGCTTGGCCTTTGACTGCTTTTTGAGCCACATACACGAGGTCGTATTGCTTGAGAAGTACCGCCCATTTGGCTAACCTACCAGATAAGACTGGTCTTGAAAGTATGTACTTGATGGGGTCGGCTTTAGAGACCACGTGTACAGTGTGTGCTTGCATGTAGTGCCTCAACTTTTGGACTGCGAACACTAATGCAAGGCATATTTTCTCGATAGGGGAGTAATTCAACTCAGCCCCTATCAAAGTTCTACTCAGATAGTAGAGAGCAACCTCTTTACGTTCGTCGTTTTCTTGGGCACACATTGCCCCCAACGAACTCTCTTGTGCTGCGATGTATAGGATGAGGGGTTTCCCTGGGATTGGTGCCCCCAGCACAGGCGGAGACGACAAATATTTTTTCAGTTCATCGAATGTTTTGCGGCAACTATCATCCCACTCGAATGGTGCATCTTTCTTCATGAGATGGCTGAATGGTCGGCAACGACCAGCAAGGTTGGATATGAACCGACGAATGTAAGCTAGACGACCTTGTAGCCCGCGCAGTTGCTTGAGGTTCTTGGGTTCAGGCATTTCCTGGATCGCCTTGATTTTGTTTTGGTCGATCTCAATGCCTCGATGGGTGACCACGAACCCGAGAAATTTACCTGAAGTGACACCGAATGCACATTTGAGAGGATTCATTTTGAGTTGACATTTGCGAAGCCTCTCGAAAACGGAGCGTAGATCATCGAGGTGGTCCTCCCTCTTCTTGGATTTGACGACCACATCATCAACGTAGCATTCTATTGTCTTATGCAGCATGTCGTCGAAAATTTTCTGCATAGCTCGTTGATATGTAGCACCTGCGTTCTTCAAACCAAAGGGCATAACCTTGTAGCAGAATATCCCTTTTGGAGTGCGGAATGCCGTAGCTTCTTGATCTTCAGGCGCCATTAGAATTTGATTGTACCATGCGGTACAATCCATAAAGGAGAGGGCTTCATGTCCAGTCGTTGCATCAATCATAAGTTCAGTGACTGGTAAAGGGAAGTCATCCTTAGGACATGCGTCGTTAAGATCACGAAAGTCAACGCAAACACGCAGTTGTCCATTCTTCTTCCTTACAGGGACAATGTTTGCTATCCATGTAGGATATTTCACCTCGCGAATGAAGTCGGCTTCGATGAGCTTGTTGACTTCCTTTTCGATTTCAGGAACTAACTCTGGCCTGAAACGTCGTTGGGACTGTTTCTTTGGACTAACTCCCTTCTTGATCGCTAGGCGATGAGCTGCAATTTTGGGACTGAGTCCAGGCATTTCTTTATAGCTCCAAGCGAAAACATCTTTGTATTCTGACAGCAACGCGTAGTACTCTTTTTCTTCCTTTTCAGTCAGGAGAGCACTAACGTAAATAGGGCGTGGATCTTCCGGAGTTCCGAGGTTCAACTCTTTCAATTCGTCCACAGTTGACCGCACCCCATCTTCGAGTGGTGCTGGAGCTGCGTCAGCCTCAACCTCTTCGTTAGGGTCAGGTAGTTCCTCCACAGTAATGTGATAGGATGTTACTACCTCGTCGTCTTGAGTGGCTTCTTCGCCATGAGAGGTTGATGGGATACTCTCCTCTCTCACTCGACATTTACAGTGAGAGCGTGTGATGTCCTCTTGTTTGTTGACCTTATTGTCATGGTTTGAGGATTTCGATTGGTTGGTCGACACTATCACGCGACTTTTTGCCACGAGAGGTTCGTTGTGGACGATGTCTATTTCTCGTGAGCGTTTCATGCGTGAGGGCACGTTACTTCTGAGATCCGCGCTGATTGGAGTCTCATCGTCATTAGGAGTTGTCGTTGTAGGAGTCTCATCACTTGTGATTTTGTTGAGAGTTCCCAAACGATCGAAAATTGTAGGAGCTGTTAAACGATCGAACGCCGATTTCCTCTTAACTGGCGTGTTAGACGATTCAACTTCACTTGTGGCTTGTTGTTCGCCTAATCTATTGAAAACCGATGAACGGTTTTCGGCAGGTCGTCGTTGTTCTGTGCCTGAAGACCTTCTTCCAAGCCTTCGAAACACAGGTGGCACCCTCCTTACTGGCAGATTCATCCTGTCGAAGACAGATGATGTGCGTTGTGAGCTTTGTTCCACCTTTTTGTCTTCGTCGGCTTCCTCTACAGTGATGTGTTGACAGGAGGAAGTGTCCTTGCGTCGAACAGAAATCTTTACGGGCGCAGGAGGCTCATAACCCAAACCAACTTTACTGACTGCGAAGTCACCACCTTCCTTGAAGAGCTTCTTTTGGGTCGCATTAAGACCGTATGGTTCCACCTCTACGACGTCACCTAGGGGAGTCGGATTTTGGAAGTTGTATCCGGCCTTCTCCATCAACTTGTATGCATTGGAGTCGAACCTCCCTACATCTTTCTCTCCGGAGGTAGTTACTTCATTTGCCATTGTCACATTGGTTGAGGGAGTGAACCTTGTAACTGGAGGCTTCACGATTGGCGTTTGGCTGCTGCTAGGTAGTGGTGTGACAACTTTCTGCACCCACTCTAGTTTGACAGATTTCTTTTGTTTGTACACCTCTGTGGTCTTTGGCATCAAGTTTGGACATGCCTCAAAGGGATTTTGTCCTTCTTTGCGCCGTGATTGTGGAATATATCGCAATACGGCTGGTGCAGTCTTTGGCGTAGCTGGTTGAACTTTGACAGATGGAACCGCAGCTGGCGTGGCGGCGCCCTTCGGTTGGCTTCGTTGATCGACTGGCGCCTTGCTTTGAATCACGACCTTGTTCCTTTTTACCCCTTTTCCAGTTGAGGAAATGGTAGATGGCAGCAACTCAGATGAACAAAGGTCTTCATCGAAAAACTTAGCGTCAGCGAAGTATGAATCTGCTTTGTCGAAAGGCTTCGAGTCTCCAATGATTTTTCGCTCACCTCCACGATAGTACTTCAGACATTGGTGGAGCGTTGATGGTACAACTCCATTTTGATGCTGCCATGGTCGACCAAGTAACAACTTGTAGGAGGCCCTGGCGTCTATCACGTGAAACAGCGTGTCCGAAGAGAGATCCCCTATCGTGAGGTTCACGTGAATAAGACCGATAGCACGTTCGGGATTGGAGTTGAAACCGTGAACAGTCATACGACTGCTGGAGAGTTCGTCCAACGTGATCCCTAACTCTGTCATGGTTGTCTTAGGCATGAGGCTAACGCCTGAGCCTCCATCCACAAGGATTCGACGAACCTTCTGCCCTCTTATGTAGCCTGACACGTAGAGTGGCCTGTTGTGGGGTTTAGACCCCAATAGAAAATCCTCATCGGAAAATGTCACAGCTGTGCTGCACGAAGCGCACTTGAACGATTCTTCTTCAAAATCCGTAGCATCTTTGGTCTCTTCTACGTACAACTTCGGGTTCAGAAGAGCTTGGATTATTTGTTGTCGCGTCTCCTCCGACAGACCAAAGATTTGTTTCCACTCCATGCGCGCAGGGAGAGTGCGTAAGGTGGCTGACACTTTCTCGTCCTTCTTAGGGCTCGACAATTCAGTTGTCAAAACCTCCTCTGCCAAGACTTCTTCCTCTTCATCCTCGCTTGAAGCTGACACTGTGCATGCAGTGACTTTGTCGAGGTAGCCTTCAGGGAAGAATTCTTCCAGGGTGACAGGCGTCGATGGACTTTGCTCCAAGGGATTGATTGGTAGCACGTGTGACTTTACAACCTTCTTTGGCTTCTTCTTTCCCTTGGGTCGACGTGGACCCTTCTTCTTTGATTGTGCCCTTTTGTGTGGTGGCACAGGTTGTTGTTGAGGCTTCGCTTGCCTCCTCGATCTCCTTCTTGTCACCAACGTCCACCCCTCATCGTCGTCGACATCCAGGGTGCTTGACGAGATGTTTGATTTCCCTTGCACATCTACCTCTGATGACACAAGACTTGTTTGTGGGGTCGGTGTTGGTAGCCATACTAGCGCAGGTTCAACACTCCCAAACCGAATAGAGTGGGCATACCACTCAACTTCGCTGTCGCACGGACATGATGGGGGTGAACATTCTATTATTGTAGTACAGTTTGTTTCTACGATTTCGTCGTAGTCCCGTGTTACCACCCCTCTCTTTTCGAGGTCCATCATTTTCTCCTTCGCGTCCACACACTTTCCAGTGGGATGACTGATCATCCTGTGATACGTACAATATCTGGGATGATCGGTTTTGCCTACCTCCTCAGGACGCTTCGGTTCAGGTAGCTCGATGAGCTTGTTCTTCAGCAGCTGTTCCAACATCTCTGGCACGTCAGAGTCAGGAAAAGGGTACTTCTTAGCCATCAATTCTTTCAAAGAAGGCCTATCGCGGTTATATTCCCTCGTAGGCGCATCTTTCTTCTTCTCATTTTTTGGCTTCCCGGAGATCTTGATGGGACCACTGCTGGTGGTGACGGCCATGGCCTCCTTTGACGTGCTCTTGGAGGTCTTATCATTTTTCTTGTACTCCTTCTTTTCGAATAGTGTTTTCGTAAAAGAGGAGGTATGCTCCTTCTTGCGCGCGTTTAACGTAACCTCCATGTCATAGGCGCGTGTCGCGAGGTCTTGAAAGTCCTTAGGCCTATTTGACTTTAAGCTGTACATCAGATCCATGTGCATACCATTGACGCACATCTCTATAGCTGATCCTGGGGTTAATCTATCTTTGCATTCAAGACACAATGCGCGCCAACGACTGATGTAGTCAAGAACAGACTCATCATTCCATTGTTTGGTATTTGTGAGCTCGCTCATGCTAACGATGCGCCTGGCATTGTAGAACCTGTTCATCAGGAACTCGTCCTGCATTTGATCCCAACTGTCGATGGACTCAGGATCTAAATCAGTACACCAGTCGAATGCGGTACCCTTGAGGGACCTCACGAACTGCTTGACCAGCCGATCGCCTCCTGTTCCAGCGTTCTTGCACGTTTCCACAAAATGTGCGATATGCTGCCTTGGATTGCCCTTTCCGTCGAACTGCTGGAATTTGGGCGGCTGATAACGCGACGGCATCTTCAACTTGTCAATCCTCTGAGTATAAGGCTTGACGTAGCGAAAGCTATTCGCATAGCTGTCACCCAACTGATTCTTCATAGCATTCGCTATCAGCATTTGCAGCTGACTTTGGGTGTAGGAGCCCTCTTTGCCCTTGATGGTCTCATCATGCTTAAGCTCCTCATCATCAGCTGCTTCTTCTTCTTCTTCTTCTTCTTCTTCTTCTTCGCTGTTGTTCCCCTTTTCGGGGTCGTCAGACTTCTTAGTCTTGCGCAGCTCAGCTACCACCTTCTGGAGGTCCTCAATCTTCTTATTCTTCTCCTCATTCTCAAGCCTGAGCGTTTCGAAGTGCGCCTGCATTTCCGCCAGCTGTTCCTCGACAGTCTTTGGTGTTATTGTCATGACAGACGCGGTGATAGGCTTATACTTCTTCTCTGTTAGATTTTGTATCCTTAACCTTCTTGTGTTGAGGAGAAGCAGAGGCAATGATGGCAGTAGCTGCTGCAGCGATGGAGGCAGCAGAGATTCTACGAGGTCGTTTAGGAACCTCGGCAGCGCGGAGGCGAGCAGCAGCAGCGTTGACGGCGGCCTTCTTCGACATCCCTCTTGTGCAGATGCCGGCAGGTTGCGCTGTAGTAGCGTTGGCGGCGCTCTGCGTTGTCCTTTTGGAAGTCTTCTTGGAGGAACGAGGAGTGTGCTGTTCAGCAGACATCGTCGTTGCAGTAGACTTGATGTGTACGTAGTAGGGATGAGAGGTAGAGATTTCACGTCGGGTTCACCAAATTTGTTAGCGCGAATTTTGTACTGAGACAAAATAAGGAAACAAAGTAATTTTATTATAATCAGAAATGTTGTGTGTACAATCTCTAGTAATCCTCTGAATTCTACTACGCAGTAGGGGGGGTGCGCCGTACGATACACTGTAGTGATAGCGTAGGTGCTGCAGGAGGTGTGCACGTCGTTCGTGTACGCCATCGTTGTTCTGGAGAGGGTCGCTCGGACTTGTATCTCTCCTTGAACTTCGTTGTTTGAACTGATGTTCGTTGTTCTTCGTTGATCGTTCGTAGATCGTTCGTTGACTGTTCGTAGATCGTTCGTTGACCGTTCGTTGATCGTTCGTTGATTTGCAGGCGGCACAAATGTGCTTGTTGACTACGTGTGGCTGGGAGTTTGTGGAGAATTCCTCTGGGGTTTCTTCTCTCTAATTTTTCCAACCTCTAAATGAATGAGGGAGACTCTATATATATAGAGTGAAACCCTAATCTCAGGTGGGCTTGTAGTCACGGGCCTGTATTTAGGCCTTAATGTGGACTTGGCCCAATTGCCTGTTTTATCCGAACCAGGATCCGTCTAACCCAAATTAGTAGCCGAATCGACCCAGATATCTTTTTGACGGGACAAATTAATTAAATCGAGTCAAAATTTATTATTAACTCAAAAGATAATTAATTTATTAATTTACGGCACTTTAATAAATTTTCAGTGCCTACAACTCGGTTGAGCGAAAAATGAGCTTTTGGAGCATAATATATATGCTAGCAAAGCAGCCCCATCAAAATCCACGTATAGAAAGGCTAACCCAAACTTCTCAATACCTAATGGTGCTTATAGATTTCAAGGAATGCTTATATATTTCACCTTACGCCTGACATTCGAGATGTTTCCAACAGAGATACGAGAGTTTTTTCCTAATTGATAGTGTAATTGATACCATTAGAAAGCTTCTTACTTTATCTTATGGTGTGCAGGATGGTAAGGCATCAGGGTGTGGCAAAGACCGACTACCTGTTTTTGAAATTTGGCTTTGTAAACCAGGTACATATTCTTTTTCTTTCTTTCTCCATGATTCGTTGGCACTTTTTAACATGTCTTGAATGTTTTTTCCTTATCTTATGTTGCTAAGCAACCTCGGCAATTGATCCTTTGCTAGAAAGTTGATTGTGGCCATTGATTTGTGGTTGGGTACTTTTCCATTGTTAGTCTGATCTCTTAAACTATAATTTAGGAGCCATTGTATTTGTATACTAATAATCAAATCGACTTCCACAAAACAGAACACTGAAGCATGACAGTGCGGAAACGGCTTTCAGGCATAGAAAATGTTACCCCATGATACTGTAATTGATACCATTGGAAAGGTTACTTTCTAAACTTGAATCTGAACACAAATTTAGCTCAATTCTGTGATCTGTAGATTGAGATATCACCTGCGAACTTCAGACCGGAAAACTGATGTTCTTCATTGATTCCAACCTCACAGTCTGATTAAAACTAAATCTGCCAGTTTTTGAGAGAGCTTTTGTTAATAATTGGAAAGCCAATGCTTAAATTGATCTTTTAGCTTTAGGAGAAGGTATGGGACAATGAAATTGAGCTTCATTTGAACCTTCTCAGACGTTCTCAAAACCAAGTGCCCAAATCTGAAATTATAAGAATAAGTCCCTCCTGTGATGATTGTACTCCAGGCCTGTTTTTGGGTCGTTGTAAAGAAAAATTATTTAAAGTTGAGGAACTTCTAAACACTTTTATCAGCTTCCCTCTGATTTCTTATACGGTCATGAACGCACTAACCCCTTGGAAAACCGGTTGCCAAATTTACTTTTATGAGCTAGGCAACTGAGATTATTCTCAAATGAGCTACACTTGCCCAAACACAGTGACACGTTCTAAAGCTGTAAGGTTGAAGGTTTCCTCAGATGATCAATCATAATTCATGTATACATATATGTCTTTGTGCGCAAAATTTAATTATGGTGGTCTGAATCTGCAGAAATATAATGCAACAGTAGAGTTTTACTGGGCTCCCTTTATAATTGAGTCAAATTCAGATCACTCAACAAGCCATTCAGTTCAGAAAAGACTGGTTAAGGTTGATTGTATTGCAGATCACAGCAAAAATGGGGAAGGAGTAGATGTCGGTGTTTGAGAGCTATGTTTGGTGATGTACAAGCCAATCATTAATGCCACGTGAGTCCTAATTGTTGGGAGTTTCCCATATGTGTTCAAGTGTCCAACACCAGAAAATTAGAATTGTTAGACAAACTATTCATAAACTGAGTTACACAACTCCATTTTTGCACGACATTGATTTGGTTTCGATTAACAGGTATTGGCTCTTCATCAATATTACTAACACTAATACTTCTACTTCGACTAGAATTACCGTGGCAGTAATTATTATTATTATTCTTAGTTTCTTACAACTGTGACTACTCTCCTCCATTTCCTTTCCACAACACAATTACATGGTGAGGCTTTCAAGTTTTGATTAATCTGAACTTTCTGGTTTTGTTTGTGGTTAGAAATAAGATTTTTACACAATTTTGAAATGATTTTTGCAAATTATTCGCTGCATATTTTTTACCCAGATTAAACGTTTTTTCCTTTCATCTTTGTTGAGTTACATATCCTCATCTTTGTTTCTCACTCCCTAGCGAAGCATCGTTGCCGTTGCAGATGTTGGTCTATAAGTTGCAACCCGCTTTATCAGTTCGTCGCTCAGATTTTATGATCACTTTAATTTTACACCTTCCCCTTAAATTCTCCACACTATTTCCATCTTATCCATTCCATTATTTTGGCTCTGGCTTGCGATATTTGCTTTGATGATCATGTTTCATAACGAGTTTATGGCCACGATTTTTATTTTTCGAGTGGAATCTTGCGGTTAATAATATGGCTGCTTGGATTAAATTAGGCGAGCAGATTGAAAATCCAGTTATATATAATATTTTTACATAAGCAAAAAAAATCTCAAGTTTTCTAATTTAGTTGGTGTGTTTTTTCAGTCTCGAAAAAATACGATAAGAGAGATCAGCTAACGGCTAACGGATTGGGTGATGGCAGGCACGGTAGCGATGGTAAATGAGTTCATTGGTAGCGTAACATTAAAGATTTGTGTGTATAAGATAGAGTAGATTATTAGTACTATATCAATATTATTTTTGATAGAATTGTGGAAAATGATTTAATTGATTTCAGTAATAATAAACAGATTTGTTTTGTTGAATTTGATTTCAGTGAAGTGCTAAGAATCGAGAGGAATTGGGGATCCCAGGAAATCAGCAAATCGAACTGCAGTTTGACATGATCTGTACGACAAGCTAAGAAAGGTCAGAGTCCCTATCACAACAATCTCTCCCGCCCTATATTTGATCTCCTCCCTGGTACTTAACTTATCTCTTTGGGTACGGTGTACATGTATTGAACTATTGATATGCACTTTACGTATAGAAGAAATTCATATTCATCTGCCTAAAAAAATTAAACTACTTCTGCCAAGCATAAAGTTTTGGGAGAACCTCTCTCCTGATTTTTATATCTTTTGTACATCAGAACTCAAGGTGTAGATCCTGATAATTCATCAGATTGACGATATTGATCAAAGTGGACCCCAATCTTGAAGTCGAGATTCTCATGGTCAAACGTACCGAAATTAGTCACATGTGTGACCCGTCAAATTTGGGTTGTCTGGTTAAGCAAGGTCGATTGGTCACTACAACACGAATCCTACAACAAATAGAGCAAGCCATTGCGAGAACCAACAACGGATATGTCCTTGACTGATTCGCCGTCCCAATATGTTTGTAGTGTTTCGATCTGTCATGGGTTTTGCGTGATAATCATGGCTGTTTTTTTTTTTTGTTTTTTTGAGTTTACCTTCGCTACAAAGAAAAGGTGTGTTGAAGTCCGGAAGATCGAGTACTTGGATCATTGTCGAAGGTTTGGTAACCTTTGATTTCTAGGGTGTAATTAAGCTGTTACATGGATTATGTTTTTAGTGTTTGAAGTTATTGGTTGTAACGTGTTGTAGATTAGAGAGTAAGAACATTTTTTATCTAATCACTAAGAATATGATCAAGAATTGTATTTTTTGTCGTATACTTATTGATCCACTTTAATATTACAATGACAAAGTGTTAAGAGACCCCTTCGTAAAATTGCAGGGGTATACGAAATTTGTTTGCGGTTCATAATGTCTCATTTTGATTAAAGTAGGTATACCGGGTTGATCAGGTCCTGGTCTATGCAGCCGTAATATAAAGTCTCATTTTCATTTCTTGGTCCAAGCGACATTTGCGGTAAAGTTTCATCCACATGGGATTACACTCTTTCATGTACGGCAGGTATAATTGGGAAATAGATTGCCTAAAACTATCCTTTAAAGCATTATCATTACCTGCAATGACTGGTCGGATTGAATAGAGTTACTCGATAGTTAAACTTTAAGTTTGAACAAGTTCAACAAAGTAAATTTATTAAGAATATCTTATAATAGCCTATGCACGGTTGATCACAAAATTGACAAAACCTATTTATTGTAGTATAACTTTATTGTACAATAGCTAAAAACGGAGGAATATTATTTAAAAAAAAACTCGAGTCCTATACAATTTTTCGCTTTGAAAGGACAAATTATTAGCTAATTCGAATGATATGTTGTTTTGTCGCTCCTAAGTTAATTATTAACGGTTTACGAGTCACGCCATAATTAACTCAAACACAATGTGCTAAAAGATATTTAGTTTATATTTCAAAAAAAAAAAGATATTTAGTTTAATATGGGTCACCGCTAACTGGACATAAAAACATGGTAATTACTGAAAAATAGCGGGACATGTATAAGAAACAAATTCATAACTTGGAAATTCTATTTTTTTCAAGTCTTAACTTCGTGTCATGTTTTTTTTTTTTTTTTTAATAAATGTACACGTAGTAATTTAAGTTTTCATTTTTTAGTTTAAATAGTCATTGCCTATATTCAAATAATAAAACATATAATATATAAACGAGTCATCATCACTAACATCATACAACATCCACTTTCATTTGCTCGGGTAAATCACAACGAGTCAAATACTGGACAAACATGGATTGATGTCGGGTTAGGTCGATATGGGTGAAAAGTACACCGTTTTCCTACTCTTATTTTTAGCTACATGCCTGTTTGGTATCATTTTCTATTTTCTGTTTTATTTTCTAAATAAAAAAACCCATCAAAATATAAAAAAAAACGACCAATTTAAAACAGTCCCGTGAATGCACGGGTACAAAAACTAGTTAAAATTTATTTAGGGAATCAAAGAGTAAAAAAAACAAAAAAAAAAAAAAAAAAAAAAGATGACATCATGCTGATGTCAGCCCGTGTGTACGGTATTATTTTCCAAAACTCCCCTTCCCGATTTCTCAGTTTCTCCCTCCTCTACCCAGATCTCACCATTGTTTCCTCCGCCTCCTTACCTTTCTCCACAAAAAATATGCATCCTGACATCTTTTCCGGCGGTGAAAGAACGGGCCTACAGCGTAAGGAATACGACGCCGCGTATATAGAGACAAGGAAGACTCAACATCAATCAATAAGGTCAACTCTCATTTAATCAAATCAAATCAGTTAATTAGGAGCATGTTTGTTAATTTGTTACTGTATCAAATTGTGGTCATTGTCTTCTTTTTTTCTTTTTCTTTTTATCAAATCAAATTGGGATTTTTGATTTTTACTATCAAATTTTGGTTGAGTAAATTAGTAGTAATATGTGTACTTGTGTGGTATTATTATTACTGTAGGTGGAATATGAAGAGAGGTGTGGAACTCCCAGAAGATGTGCTCGATATAATCTATGTATATTATATAAAACGCCGTGAATTAAGAGATATAATCAGAACAAGTAGTATATGCAAACGTTGGTATTCGCTCGTAATGTCCAAGATTGCGTGTCGGACACCTTGGCTAATGTTACAAGATAATTCAAAGCTTGTACGATTTGTTAGTCTTTGGAGCGGACATGTATCAGAAGGTCGTTATTTGCGTAACATATGCCCTAATGATATACCAAACCCTACAAGTACATCACGGCCGATATTCGGGTGGACGTGCTTGACGTCCTCCACAGGTGGCTGGCTCCTGTTCGGGTGCCACTGTCGCGACACCACTATTAATGGTACCTCCTTGTGTGGCAGTAATCACCCGCTTGCGTTGTTCAACCCGTTTAGTAATGTATCCATCAAGCTGCCGCCCCATTTACCACCTCCTACTCCATATGGTAGGGAGTATGTCCAATGTTTGGTTTTCTCTAGTGAGCGTTTATCATGTGATTTTGTGGCATTGATCGTAAAAGGGTACAATCGTGTTTATTTGTTTAAACTAGGCAGCGGTCAGAGGAGTTGGCTTAACTACTCGAATTCCCGGGGGAAAGAATATATACATATCTTGTTTTGGAAGGAGGAACAGTTGTTGTGTGCAATAGATAAGAGTCTTGTCGTAGACGTTTTTATGTTGGTTGAGTGTGGAGCTAGTCGTGAGATGGGGTTCCGTTTAATCAAGTCTGAGCAGTTGAGGTTGGAAAACATGGTTCGGTACACGAGTTCATACCTTGTGGAGTCGGGTGGAGATGTGTTGATTGTGGTTGTGAATTCTTCGGGTGAGCTTGTCGTGGAGGTTTATAAACTCTGTTTGAGTGAGGGTTTGAGGAAAATTGAATGTCTTGGTGGTTACGCTTTGTTCTTGGGAGTTAGATGTCCTGCATTTTCTGTCGCGCCTAAAGACTGGAATTCTAGAGTGAAGGAGGACTGTATATATCTTGCACATCTGACTCATGTTAGTGTCTTCTCTTTGAAGGATGGTGTAACCACCAAAACATTTTACGATCACAGTTTTGGTTTGAGTTCTTTTAAAACTAGAATGGCCAAATTCATTCAACCACTCCCTGCAGACTACAAGCACTAGGGGGTCAGATTAGATCAATGTTATTCACTTATACTCGCCTTATTATCCAAATATGAAAGTCGGAATTATCTTATTGGTGATCGGATGTTCCATCTCCGGCGCGATTTGGACTTCTTGAATTGCACATTAAAGAGGGACGAGCTGAGGGATTACTAATTATCGAAATTTTGAAAGGTTCGGTTATTTTGAGAAGACCGTGTAAATACAAGAGTACTTTTTGTTATTTTTGCCTTCTTTTTTTGGCAAATGTAGTACATTTCTTTGTTCTTTCAATTCTTTAGGATTTGAATTTCTTGCTTTCACGTATATAAATCAAACTCAATGAAATAAAAGGAATTTTTTTTTTCATCTACAAAGATGATCAGAGATACCAAAGCTGATTGACACAACCACAAAATAACTAAAGTCTAAGGATCACATAATAAAGTTGTCCCGGATTCAAATCCTTATACTCCCACCCCCCGCAGCATTAGCTGCTCCTTTGTACCAAAAAACATAATAAAGTCACCATTAAAATTCAAGACTTCCAATTGATTCTCCTTTCATTTTAACATTGGACGTCTCAAATAAAAAATAACCACCCTGATTGACCTAAAAAAAAAAATTGGACGTCTTGAATTTGAAGACTATAACATAACATCATTGTCGAGATGAGAAGTCCCATAAAGCATATTCTTATCATATTTTTCAACATCCTTTCGTCGGCCCGACATACGCCATGTAATTAATTTTCGTTAAAACAAAATCGTTAAACATCTTACCATATTAGATAATTTTTACGCGACTCAAACCAAGTAACGAGATGAGAAATGATTGACCTTCAAAAAAAAAAAAAGATGAGAAATGATTCCACAAGGTACGGTATATGCTTTTATTGGTCCAGCATCCGCCGGCATAGCATACGGAGTATCCAGTGAGTTTCCCAATCAGTCCAAAACTCTGTCATTATTTCTTAATTAATGATGACTTAAATTTACCCAAAAAAGTCAACTAAAAAGTCTAAAAGGTTTCCTATTTCAGTATAAACAACTGCGGGCCAATCTTTTCCTACTCGTTGCGAAACTTGATATGAATGAATAGTCCCCGATTTCTGACTTAGAGAAATCTTCATCAAAACTTGTTTTCCTACAGGTCAGTTTTTAATCTTCACTGTTACTCTAATGCTTCACTGTTACTTTAATGTTATTTCATAAAGCTAATTATTAATTCCTTAAACTCATATTTTTGCATAAGTTGGATAATATAGTTGATGTGCAAGTACCCTTTTGTTGTTATGGTGTGAATTGAATGAATGATTGTTTGTTTGTTTGTATCATAGAATTTTGTTCACTGATTAAAGTTTGGAACTTTTCTGATTAATTCACTGATTAAAGTTTAGAACTTTTCTGATTGTGATTCTTTAGTCATAGAAATGATTTGATAAATGGGTAGTATTAGTATAATTGTGCTTGCTTGCATTTCGGCCCTTACTAGTTATTGAGCCTATTTGGGGTAAGGTTGCGTACATTTGGGCCTCCGAAGAACCCGCATTTGCGGGTTTTTCATGGGATGGTTGGTGGTGGTGGTGTCAGTGTTGGACTGTTAAGTTTATAATCAGAAATTCAGAATAGGTTGTTAATTGTTTCTGTAGTATGTGTTGATTAAAATTGCGAGTATTTTGCCTGTATTTGAAAGGGGTTCATTATGTCGAAATGTGAACAATGGTGTGAATTTATCAGGGTGTTTCTAGTAGTAGTTCTTAACTTCTTATGGTATTCAAGTGGAGCTTATTAAGTTGTGTGTCAAACACTCAAAAGTTAAATTTGGAACTCAGCAAAATCGCTTCTGTGCGAAGTAATTCATTACAGAAAGGTCAAAACTTGTCATATAATGTCAAGAGCTTGGTCAGATCAAGTCACTTAAGCTTTCACATATTATGATTATGAATACTGCTAAATATCATGAGCTTCTTTTTGATATAAGAATGCACTAAAGATCTGGTTTCATGGTCGAATTATCATCCTTTGTACTCTCTGATAGAATTCTAAGATATAAGATTGTTACTTGCATTTCCTGGCTCTTCAACTGTGTCCATGAACCAGCTGCTGAAATTTCAATTGCAGGCATTGACTATTGAAGGGGATGAGAGGAGTATTACTTACAGCATTGGCCATTCTTTGGACAAATTTTCACTGTGTTATATCCGATGGGGATCAGCCTTTGTCGAAAATTGCTATTCACAAGGCAACAGTTGCAGTCCATGATAAGGCTTATGTCCGAGCTTCACCTTCAATAATTGGACAGGGGGTGAGCTTCTTTTCATACTTTTAATAGACCTACTCTTATTTGTCTTGTAATTCCTTTGAATGTCGTTCCTCACAAATATCTAATATTTTTGTTGTTGATTTTAATTCAGGGGAATAGCATTGAATGGGTCACTGTGGAGTTCAATTATCCCAATCCAACAAATGATGATTGGATTGGTGTCTTTTCTCCTGCGAATTTCAGGTAACAGAAATTGTCTTGTTTACCAGAAAAACTTGAAGTCAGTTGTGGTATATTGACCAATATGAAATTTAACTTGAATAATGAGCAAGGACAAACTAATGATGCGGCATTCTGATTATTGTTCTTCAGTGCATCTACTTGCGTGCAAGAGAATTCCAAAGTTGTACCTCCTGTTCTCTGTACTGCTCCCATAAAGGTGGGCATGAGGTTGTTTTTTCATTGTATTTATCGGTCTGAGCTTTTCACTGCTGATCAAGTATTCTATTACGGAAAAGCTAGACAAGCTTTGTATGGGTATGTATGCTTCCTAAGGCTAACTTGATAATTTCTTTGCAGTATCAATATGCTAATTTCTCTAATCCCGAGTATACGCATACGGGAACTGGATCTCTGAAGCTTCAATTGATCAATCAAAGGAGTGACTTTTCATTTGCGCTGTTTACTGGTGGAATCCTAAATGTAAGTTTCTGGTACATTTTGTACCACTGATCTCTATGTTTCCTCTTGCATTCTATCTATTATTGTTTTGTAGCACTTAATTCTGTGAAGAAGTGATTCAAGTTCTATAATACTTTATTTCTGGTAAGTACATTGTGCGATATTGTGTATCATGCTTCCCAATCTTGAACAGTATTGGAACTTTGAAGAATGTTAACTTCTCAGGACAATGTTTTATTGTTAAATAGAATTCCGTCTTTCTTATGCTTTATTGCCCCAAGATTGTCTAAGAATGCTCATTACTGCCATGTTTTGTCTTTTCAACAACAGCCGAAAGTGGTGGCTGTATCAAATGCAGTATCTTTTGCAAATCCCAATGCACCTGTTTACCCGCGCTTGGCTCAAGGAAAATCATGGGATGAGGTGAGGTTTTCCGCTTTTTTTGTACATCTGCAGAAGTATGTAAAGGACCAAACCAAATATTGTGATTGTATTTATTCAGTGTGCTCAATATGCATCTAAATGAGCCCGCAGAAAGCCTTTTCCTGTCTCCTAACCATGTCTTACATTATGCTCTCAGTTGTGTGTGTGTTTCCTGATGTGAACATGTTAAATAATGTCTAATTTGATATTCAGATGACTGTTACCTGGACAAGTGGCTACTCAATCAACGATGCAATTCCAGTTGTGGAATGGGGTTTGAAAGGAGAAAAGAGGACTCTTTCCCCTGCTGGAACACTAACTTTCGATCGTACAAGCATGTGTGGTATGTCCCCCCTCTCCCCAATCGAATGCTCTTTGCACATCTGATGACTTTTCTGTGCTGTTATAGGCTTATTTGACTCTGAATTTTCAGACTTGCTAATCGGGATAGGTTATTCTGAGAGTGCCCAGAAACATCATCAGTATCATTGATGCCGATGTTTGCAGGATCTAGATAGATCATAAATTATAAGAAAAATATGTTAACTTTGATTTTTATAGATACAGTGGAAATCCCAGGCTTCTCAAGGTTTCTAGTAACATAATACATGTATGTATCTCATTTAGATCAGCATTTTTGGATGTCATCTTTCTAAGCTCTGCACATAATTTCAAACAACTCAAACTCTTTGACAGTTTTTATAACTTAAAGGTTTAGGCAAAAGCCATCTTCATAGGAATTGACTTACGATTCCTGAGAAAGGCTGCTTGTCAGACTCAATCACTCGGAATCTTTAAAGTTCAGTCTGTAAATCCTATTACTATTAGCTAAACCAGGGGATCATAAATCAGAAGTTGAGCTCGGCTGGGCTGATGAGATTGGCAAGCATGTAATTATATTCCGAAGCTGTCGTGTGTTTTCAAACCAGAAATTCGGCCATATAATGTTGTAGCATAACTGCATAAGTGTACCTGACAATGTGAAAAGATTTGTTTTAAACCATGTGTTCATGATTTCTGTTAATGATTCTTAAATTCATACACAGGTGCACCAGCAAGTACTGTGGGGTGGCGGGATCCTGGTTTCATACACACTGGTTTTCTGAAAGAGCTGTGGCCCAACTTAGTGTATGTTTCTTTTGACACATTTAACTTGCATTCCACCTCTTCTTTGTGATAGTAGAGCAGCTTTTGGTGAAGTCACTGCTAAAACTTGGCACCAAACTAAACTTCAGAAAACTTGTCATATTCTGTCCCTTTCGAAACTTATGCGTGAAGCTTCTGGCCATATTGATCTTGAATTTTGTCTATGCAGGTACAAATATAGGGTGGGACACAAAATGAACGATGGTACATATGTATGGAGTAAATTCAATCACTTTAGGGCGTCCCCTTTTCCGGGTCAGGATTCTGTTCAAAAAGTTATCATCTTTGGAGATATGGGAAAGGTAACAGAACTGCACTTAGAAATGGCTACCTTCTCCCTCTTTTTATGTTGTTGATCAGGTCCGGCGCTGGTGGTGGTTTTGTAGATGTGGGATTCAGATCGGATGTAGTGTTTTTGGAGTTTTGATCTTAGGAGAACTTGGATCAAGTTCAATCTCAACATTTAAATGAATTCTAGTTATTTTCACAAGTAGCTCAATATGATTTTAAAAAAATTATGTGTTCATACTTTTTATAGGAAGTGTTCGTTAAAGAATTTTAGCAAGGGATTAGCATTGTAGAGCCATGATTTCCTTTTACTGTCTTATCTGGTAGCAGGGTTAACTTCTCGTGTCTTTTATTCAGGACGAGATTGATGGTTCAAATGAATACAACAATTTCCAGCGCGGTTCCCTTAATACTACTAAGCAGCTTGTCAATGACTTGAAGGATATTGATATCGTCTTTCACATTGGTGATATCTGCTATGCTAATGGCTATCTGTCTCAGTGGGATCAATTTACTGCCCAAGTAGAGCCCATTGCCTCAGCTGTACCTTACATGATTGCTAGGTCAGTTAGTTCCTCACTCTCAACGCCTCTCAGAACGTCATGTTTGTTTGAATGTATATATTCATGGCTACAGCTAATTCTTTATTGCAGTGGTAATCATGAGCGAGATTGGCCCAACTCAGGATCCTTTTACCAGAACTTGGATTCAGGAGGAGAATGTGGTATCCCAGCCCAGAATATGTTTTACGTTCCTGCTGAGAACCGGGATAAGTTCTGGTACATATATTTGTGTCCTAATTTAATGACATATACTAACTGAAACAACTTGGGCATTATCTAAACTGACTTGCAATCATCATCTTTCTATTGGCAGGTATTCCACTGATTATGGCATGTTCAGATTCTGTATAGCTGATACAGAACATGATTGGCGGGAGGGGACAGAACAATATAACTTCATCGAACACTGTCTTGCATCAGTTGATCGACAGAAGCAACCATGGTTAATTTTCCTTGCACATCGTGTACTCGGTTATTCTTCAGGTGACTTCTATGCTGAGGAGGGAACATTTGAGGAGCCTATGGGCAGAGAAAGCCTTCAGAAGCTGTGGCAGAAGTACAAGGTTGACATTGGCATTTATGGGCATGTGCATAACTACGAGAGAACATGTCCTGTCTATCAGGTTCGTCTGTGCTCTCGAGATTGTAGCCAACTCAATTTAGTTGTATATGAAATTTAAGCCATTTTGAGATCTTGGGATGGTTTACTTGTTGCAGAGTCAATGTACCAGCCAAGAGAAGAGCCACTACAAGGGCGCCTTAAACGGGACTATACATGTGGTTGCTGGTGGTGGAGGTGCCAGTCTTGCACAGTTCTCAAACCTCCAGCCGAAATGGAGTATTGTCAGAGACGTTGACTATGGATTCTTAAAACTCACAGCATTCAACCACTCGAGTTTGTTGTTCGAGTACAAGAAGAGCAGTGACGGAAAAGTACATGACTCGTTCACAATCACACGGGATTACCCTGACATCTTAGCGTGTGCTGTGGATAGCTGCCCTGCAACAACCCTAGCATCTTAGTGAACATGTACAGCACAAACTGAGATAGACAGGCATACAAATATTCAACAGTTACTCGACCATTCCCTTTCCCATACCCGCTTTGTTACTTCATACCAATTCTTGCTCCTGAATAACATCAGTTGGTTAATATGTTGCAGAAATTTTGAACTCATGACTCATTGATTCTTACAGTTTTCGGAGGTTATGACCTAACTACCTGTGTACGAGTACTAGTGTACTACCCCGGACTCCCTGAGGTACTCGGGACCATCGTCTCATATCCTGACCTATGTGTACCACCGGGAAGTGTAGATCGAATTTGCTTATAGCAATAGTTACCACTCATGACACTCCACCATCGGTGTTGCACCATATGAAGTACGAAGTATGAAATATGAATCATTCTACAAGCAAAAAATGTTTAATTTAAGGTGTATTATTGTGTGAACGGTTAAGAAAACGCCTTTTATGTACAATCATTTAAAGGTTGCGTCTTTGTGAATTTGATAAATTTGATTTTTCACCTCAATTCACTGAAACAACGGACACAAAAATAGAAATGAGCATATGTATGACATGTTATAATTGGGGGTCGTTTGGGAATTCTAAATTCTCATGAATTACATATTATTCAGGTTGTTTGGTTGCCCATATTTAACAAAAATGGGGGAATTGGAAATTCCATGGGAAAATGAAATTCCCACATAATGGTGGAATTTGTTTACCAACTCCCCCCTCGTTAATTCTGAATTCCCCCATCATCTTTCTTCAAAAATTACAGATTTGCCCCCAAATAATTAGACAGACACTATTATTTAGGGATAAAATAGTAATTAAAAATTAAAAATAAGGGAATTGGATGGGTGCAACCAAACAAGATGTTGGAATTTAATTCATGGGAAATCCAAATTCCTTGATGTCTACCAAACAACTTTAAACGAAATCACATGAATTCTACACGGGAACTGAATTCATGTGATATGTAATTTCCTGTAGGAAGTAAATTCCTACATGAACCAAACGACCACTTGGATTTTTCGAGAACCCGTAAACCCGTTAATAATTTGACATCTTTCACGATACCTGAAGGATAATAATCCAACTTAAAAAGATCATTTTATGGATTTATTTCGTTAAAAAATCAACAATTTGCAAAACTTGTTTGTCAAGAAAGTCAAAAGCATATCATAGTATGGACTCTCGACAATTTAGGGTTCAGTGTAAAACATAGGAAAAGAATAATAAAAATGCTATAATAATAAGAAGAAAAAAAACAAAACATATCATAAGAAAAAGGTCAATAGGGTTTCTCTTCTCCTCAACACTTGGCCAAAAAAACCAAAAATGTATTGGAAAAGAGCACTTCAACAGCCAGCAATTAGGCTACTAAGCAACTCTAAATCCAATTGTTTGCGTAGTTTTTCAACTAATTGTGATGAGTTATTCCTTACAAAAACTGCTACCACCACTTCTCCGGCCATTTCACTTCCCGCTCGACGACCGTCACGTAAATTTCTTAACGTGTCTCGATCATTCAACACTGCTGCAGGTTCTTCTTCAATTCCATATATCCCTAATCACTTGTCTTTTTTTTTCAATATGTTTTAACTTGGTTTTTAATGAAACACGCAAAGATCCGTACGTGAATATGGTTTAACTGTACATAGAATTACGTATCTCACCATGACGTACTTATGTATCAATATTTGTTTATATGTTGCAGAAATTAAAACAGGTGTAACAAGTGTACAAAGAGAGTTGATTTGGAAGAAAACAATTGAAAATGGACATATGGAGTGGCCAGCCGATTTAAAGAGGGCATTCAAGGGAATTCGATCTTCGATCGCCGTGATTACCTTGCCTTCTGGTAACTATCTCAAACTTTTTTTTTCTTTTTCTTATTATTTTTACTTTCTATTATAGAGCAATGTTTACATGTTTTTAGAAGAGTTATATATAGGATCGCCCTAGGATTTGCCCTTGAAGCAAATGAAGTAGGAACAAGTTCATTTATCACAAATTGAATCTCGTAGGTCGGTTTTACACAAAAGGTCAAAAGTCAAAACCATTGCTTAACATTTACGTAAATGCAGGCCGTCTTTAATTAACTTGTATCCTCGATCTTAAATTTACTAGTACTACTCTTTGACAATCCTACTCTACGTATAAGTCTATAAATGAAATGTTTATAGCCTTCGTTGTTGTTTTTTCTTTATCATAGGTTATGTAAATCATTTCTTTGGTGAACCATCTATCATTGTATATAAATTCTAATTATATTACGTACAATCTATGGAAATTTATCGCTAGTATCATCATTGGTAAAGAATAAGTTTTTATACGTACTATGTGCTACTAATTTGGTCGTGAAATTGAAGATGCAGGTGAAATTCAAGCAACTGGGACAATAATCAGTCCGGATGGTTACATAGTTACAACTGCAAATGTTTTCAAATCGCTTAAATCTTCCGAAACAGCACAAGCTAAGGTCCGTAACAATTTCATTCTCGCGTGATTAGTTGTGGACTTGTGATCGTAAAATTCGATTAATTAATTAGCGAGTATATGTACTACATTAATATCGATTAACATCTCGTTCCTTGGACATTTAATTAGTTGTTTAGTTAATTAATTACGGTTTTTGTAACGTGCAGGTGAAAGTTGTAATTCATGAAAGTGAGTATGATGCAGCTCAGGTAGTGTTGGTTGATTATCAGCGGAATATCGCTTTTATTAAAGTTAATCCTCGAGATGGATTTTTGGAAGTGCCCAAATTTTCAGAATGGAGGAAGAGCTTTCTTTTTCCACATTTTTATGTTGGCACTTGCAACCCTGTCGATAATGCTCCTAATCAATTCATGGGCAAAAGATACACTCGCAACAAGTATGGTCTCTACTGATTCGCTTTTTCATACGTATGTTAAGACGACAAATTAACAACGACTAGATACATAAGTCAAGTTCTATAATTGAGACCGAAAAACACTAAAAACCTTTACGTACTCTTATGAAAGTAAATATGATTTGTGATGAATTATACGGAGTAGATTTTTTTGCGCAATTTCATCTTGGTAATTAATTTTTAGTTTGTTACATTCGAATGAAACCTTCATCCTCTAATTTGTACATTTTTCGTTTTTAATCACATTCCATTAGTTATTATGAAATCAACGAAGGGAATAAACAGCACGAGCTTCTAAAGTTGTCTTCTGTAGAGGGCCAGGTAAATACAAGCACACTGTTTTTCCCCCCTTTGTTTGTCATATAGTATACCGTTTTAACAACTGTGGCACAAAATTATTTTGTTAGTATTATGCAACTGTTACCAATAGCCGAGATTGTAAACAATTTCGCTTATTGCAGAACATTGCACATAAAATTTCGTTACAAAAGGTGCTACATTGTTTAACTAATAACATATATTGTTAATACGGTTTTTTTTTTTATCGTGTGATGACTTCGTGCAGTGTTACTTCTCATATCATGATGATAAAGCATCGTACGACGATTTTAGAAACAATTTAGGAGGACCAATTGTGAATAAGAATGGTGAAGTTGTCGGAATCCTGACGACTACAAGTTGTTGCGACGACTTTGCTCTTCCTACCAGACTTCTGTTCAAGATATTCCGGCACTTCCTTGAAAATGGGTATGTACTACTCCTATATATGTTTTACTTTAATTTACCTATCTCTAAGTCTAACAATAGGTATAGACGAAACGTGGACGTGTAATGTGTCACGTCAACAATAATAGTACATACTAAAACTTAATTAGTGTTGTATATATGTAGCATCTATATACTCCGTAGTTCACATGCACCATATATAGATGTCGTAAATATGGAAAATTACGGTGGTAGTAAAATTCATCTTTACCAATTACTGAGAATTGGGTTGCACTAGTACGTAAAGTCATGTTCTCGATCTTCAATTAATTTCTCGATGGGGATCCGTAAATTCTAGTTTAGATACTTCAAGTTTAATTTAGATGAAATTATCGATCATATTACGGTGAAAGCTAATTCTTTGGCGCTTCTTATGTATGTATTTATAGGAAGAATGCAGAGCCTTATGCAGAGTTGATAGAAGATCCAACGCCAGAGTTTATTTATCATCACGAGCCTAACTCAGATGATTATTGTTATAATGATCGTGATCGTGATTATGATGAAGATTATTATATTGATACTACTGATGATGATAATGATAATCATCTATTTGCAAAGAAGGGGGAAAATAATGATAATATTGCTCAAGTTCATGCTGATGAAACTACCATGAACAATGAACCATCTTCACCTGATATAACCCTAGATACAAATAATAATGCTGCTGATAATGATAGCTCAGGCTCAAGTGATAATGATGATACTTCAGGTTCAAGTGATAGTGATAGTGATAGTGATAGGGGTGATACTTCAGGTTCAAGTGATAGTGATAGTGATAGTGATAGTGATAGTGATGATGATACTTCAGGTTCGAGTGAGGATGATGGTAGCGAAATCGAGGACAATAAGGTCGTCGATGATGAAGATGTGACAGGGAAGGACGACGAGAGTAGTACTATTATTGATCCGAAAATTGGTACTAGTGCGTTACATGATACGGAAATGAGGCCGACCCCGTTTGTCGAGATATGGAAGGATAACAAGAGTATTCATGTTGACGCAAAAACTACAACTGATGAAGTTGTGTTACCTGATACGGAAATGAGGCCAACAATCACTAGCAATAATGTTGATCAGGAAGGAGAGTCAGCTGAGACGAGTATGAGGCCGATGTTGTTGTCGTTGGTCGACGATATATTAGACCTTCATTCGATTTTAAAGCACAATCATGAAGCACATTTGAGCACGGATTTCGAGGAATTTCAATATTATGCTGATCGAATCGAAGCCACGGCGCGAAGACTCGATGGTTTGGCAGAGAAATATAAAGCTCCAACGAAAGCTGAGTTAGAGAGTTATGGCAAGTTTTTGAATCAAATTGCTGAAGATGTTTACAAGGTTTCCAAGAAGATTGAAAACGCACAAGAGACTATCGATGGCATGCGTACTCGAACCTTGAAAGCACAAAAGTCTTATGATTGGGATTAGTAGATACCATCCGATGCCAGTTATGCTAGCCCCAAAACTATGAGAGCTCAGTGGTGGAGTTTTCACGCCAGACCCACCGTTTTCCTCATTTCCCTCTCTAATGTTACAGTGTTGGACTGTTGGGGCTAGTATAACGAACTGATCTACATGATGCCGTTCTATATAGTTGAATTTTATTTTATTTGTGAAAAATAATATAATTTTACTTTAAGAACTTTTACGTATTATTTACTAATACGTTTTTCCTGAACTTTTACACGTATTAGCACCTATTGTTGATGATTAAGTACTGTTAGTGGTTATAAGTTGTTTTCAGTGTTAAACATTTACAATCAGTCGTTGTCCATGAACAAGAAGTAACATAACCAGGGTTCGAATATTTTCCAAAATATTCTTTGTTGACGTCATGTTTCAATCATTTGATCAGAGTTTTTAACAAAATAAAAGTTAGTACTTAAAATCCTCTGCTACTGAAAATTTGGACATACAAAGTAACAAAGAATTATAGGAATCAAGCTCCAGGAATCAGGTGAGTGTTTTCTTAGATCAACTTAGCAGATTAAGGTGTTGACTATTGAGTATGTTAGGTACTTAGGTTCCAAGTTCGAATTTCTCTTTTTTAGTTACGCGTCATGTTATTAGACCAATATATCTCTCTATGAAAGAACGTCTTAACCAAAAGTATAAGTTGATTGTTGAAGCTCATACAGTGATTTTATACCTTTGTTTAAGACTATTTTTTTAGTAGCTTGTAAAAGTATATGTTGTTTTATAATTGTTAGTTTTTTGGAAGTCAAAATTGTAATCTATGTGAGTCTTGACAATACATTGCAGCATCACATCACGATTCATGTTAGTCGACCCATATAAATTATAGGAATAAGGCTTTATTGGGTGTTAGAAATTTCTCGTGTGTGAGAAGATATGCCCAAAACACAATATGTATTCAAGTAACCATTCTCTATCCCCTGAAATAAATTTTGGCACACTGTATTATCTGCAGTAACTATTGGGTTGATGATGGGAGTTATTTGTCGAAGTTTGTTGGCAATTTTATGGGTTTTTCTAACCCAAAAGGGAGTGACAGCAGATGCTGATCAGCCACTGTCAAACATTGCAATTCATAAAACAACATTTACGCTTCATGATTTGGCTTACATCAATGTGGCTCCTAGTGTTCTTGGTCTGGGAGTAAGTTTACTAAGCTCTTAGTTCTATGTATATAATTAAGTTAATCGCAAATTGTGTACTTACTATGATCATATTATCTACTGAAGGGTGGAAATTCAGAATGGGTGACCTTAGATTTTGGGCATAGTGAGCCATCTACTGATGATTGGATAGGTGTCTTTTCGCCTGCCAATTTCAGGTATACCATTCACTTGAATTACAGTCTTACATTAGCAACTGTATAAGAATTTATGGGGAAAAACATCAGCTTGTTCAGTTACAGTTTGCTGTAGTGTGAGCGTGCATCTGCATCATTATCCAATCTTCAATTCCAAAGTCATTCATGTGAGGGGCCGTGTTAAGATGTAAAACCATTGAACGGGCTTCAATTATTGACTCTGATTGAAATGTTAGCAAGACGCGTGATTAACCAATATTTATTGGCAGTGCTGGCACCTGCACACCTGAAAGTCCGAGAGCATTCCCTCCTCTGCTGTGTACTGCTCCTATTAAGGTGAGTGAGTGCAGTTTGCTGGCTGCTCTGGCTTACTGCTGAACCTGACAGAAATATCTGAAATGTCAATTGAGATTGTTTCGCGTAAATCCTTGTAGTTTCAGTATGCAACTTACAAGAATCCTGAGTACACGAAGACTGGCAATGGGAGATTGAAGCTTCAGTTAATCAATCAAAGATCAGACTTTTCCTTTGCTCTATTTACTGGCAGTTTATTGAATGTATGTATGATACTATATATTATCATTCTTGTAAGTTTATATGAAATGGTAATGCTAATTGTTCAACTTTGGCATTCTGCAATTGCTTCTATTTTTCTGATGACAGCCGAAGCTGGTAGCTGTCTCAGACTCTATAGCTTTTGCTAATCCAAAGGCGCCACTTTACCCGAGACTGGCTCAGGGAAAAGAATGGAATGAAGTAAGAATTACTCTTTGCTGTTTCTAAACCTATACGCTAAAAGTACTGATTTTTCCTGGTTTTATGGCAAGAACTTGATGTGAAGTTTAGTTTATGGCCTGTTAATGTCTTCAGTTTTATTCTATAGCTATACATATGGCTTCGTTGAGGCTAAACTACTTTCTGACTTCAACATGTTTAACACTGTATGCAGATGGCTGTTACATGGACCAGCGGATATGGGATCAGTGAGGCAGAACCTTTGGTTGAATGGGGCCTTAAAGGAGGGGAAAGTATCCTGTCACCTGCTGGGACATTAACGTTTCAGCGAACCAGCATGTGTGGTGAGAAATTATTTTTCAATCTTTTGAAGACAAGTTTTTCATAACCAGTGCTAGAGAGCCTGTTTCAATCAAACTATTGAATGAACATTGGATGCAATATTGGCTACACTTGACTAGAAACATAAATAGGCACAAAACAGCTTGGCCTTGGATATAATGCAGGCCAAATTTCCTGTGTTGTTCCTGATCCTCTGCCCTGATGATAGATATCATACCATATCATTCCTGTTTGTAATTCTGCATACTAGATTGTTCTGTATACTCACAATTACGTACTGTATGATCGTAAACCCTAGATTAAAGTCTGATAGCAGTATGGTTTATGGCATGCTTTGGACCAAGATGGTATTTTTAGAGGTCTGCTAATGTGCACAGGTGCTCCAGCACGAACAGTAGGCTGGCGTGATCCAGGGTTTGTACACACTAGCTCTCTGAAGGAGCTCTGGCC
This sequence comes from Spergularia bocconei, assembly GCA_963457585.1. Taxonomy (NCBI): domain Eukaryota; kingdom Viridiplantae; phylum Streptophyta; class Magnoliopsida; order Caryophyllales; family Caryophyllaceae; genus Spergularia; species Spergularia bocconei. The sequence continues at coordinate 23,746,918 of OY734943.1, read as the reverse complement.
TAATTCTAGGTATGTTGTTCTCATACTTGAATTTCACATAGCTTTACATTCGCGCAACATAGTGCATCTCTTCACTGGTTATGCTGAGTCTTGAGTTTTATGACACTGATTGTAACTTTTTCTAAACTATGATGCAGGTATACTTATAAATTAGGACACAGGCTGCTCAATGGTACATATGTTTGGAGTCGTAAGTACGAGTTCAAATCATCCCCTTACCCTGGCCAAGGATCTATACAACAAGTCATCATTTTTGGTGATATGGGGAAGGTCAGAACACAACACTTATAGCCCAAGTTTTTAAGGTAGTTTTTGTAAAATATACAGTCTTCCTCTGTTGAACAAGCATATTTGAGCTTCATCTTGCAGGATGAGGCTGATGGTTCAAATGAGTACAACAACTTCCAGCGCGGATCTCTGAACACAACTAAACAGTTGATCAATGACGTGAAGAACATTGACATTGTATTTCATATTGGAGACATCTGCTACGCGAATGGGTACCTGTCTCAGTGGGATCAGTTTACTGCTCAGATTGAACCCATTGCCTCAACAGTGCCCTACATGATTGCAAGGTTCGCGATTTTGTTCCAAATCTCAACTGTATATTCTTTACCAAGACTTTTCCTTGACAGAATCCCATGATGGAACTGGTTGGTTTTGAACATGACAGCGGAAACCACGAGCGAGACTGGCCGGGGACAGGCTCCTTCTACGGCAACTATGATTCAGGAGGCGAATGTGGCGTGGCAGCACAGACTATGTTTTATACTCCTTCCGAAAACAGGGCCAAGTTCTGGTATGACATCACTACCAAAAGAATTGGATTATAGCAAAACATTAAAATAATGGAGATGCGGGGGATCGAACCCCGTGCCTCTCGCATGCAAAGCGAGCGCTCTACCATTTGAGCTACATCCCCGGGTTGTTAATTGTGGCAATTATGACAGAAACAACGAAAAATAAAAGAAAATGCAATTATGTCAAAATAAGCACAAATGAAAATAATGAAACAATGCAACCCAAATAATTTCAGCCAATGCATAATTTCAAAAATGTAATTATATGACACGCTTATTAATAATAATAATAATATTAATAATCCTAAAATAAAATAAAATAAAATAAAATAAATTGGCCTAACCAACTGAGATAAATAGGCGTGCTTCATGTTCAAGTTACTCCATAAAATATTTCAAAAAAAAAAAAAAAAAGTTACTCCATAAAACAATTTGTTGAAGTTACTCCATAAACAATTTGAATAATAAAACAAATCAAGCAAAAACATATAATAAGTGGAGATGCGGGGGATCGAACCCCGTGCCTCTCGCATGCAAAGCGAGCGCTCTACCATTTGAGCTACATCCCCACGTTGCATTTTTAACAATCCGTAAGGTATTTATTTAGTGTCAAGTTGATACATTGTATTAGGTACGCAACAGATTATGGAATGTTCAGATTCTGCATAGCCCACACTGAAGAGGACTGGAGAGAAGGGACGGAGCAGTACAAGTTCATCGAGCATTGCCTCGCATCTGTGGACCGACAAAAGCAGCCATGGCTTATCTTTCTTGCACATCGCGTACTTGGTTACTCGTCATGCCAGTACTATGCTGAACAAGGATCCTCTGAAGAGCCTATGGGAAGGGAAAGCCTTCAGAAGCTATGGCAGAAGTACAAAGTCGACATAGCCCTTTTCGGTCATGTCCACAATTACGAAAGGACTTGTCCTGTGTATCAGGTAAACTTCTGGAACACCATGCTGTTGAGTTTAGGGGAAAATCTTTAATTCGTTTTGAAATGAAATCGTTCCCATGAATGCTGATACAGAATACCTGCACTCGAAAAGAGAAAGATTTCTATGAAGGCCCCTTGAATGGTACGATTCACGTTGTTGCTGGAGGAGCAGGAGCTAGCCTCTCAGAGTTTACCAGTACTCAGCCACAATGGAGTCTATTCAGAGACTTTGATTACGGCTTTGTAAAACTCACAGCATTTAACCATTCGAGCTTACTATTTGAGTACAAGAAGAGCAGAGATGGTAAGGTTTACGACTCATTCAGAATATCACGGGAATACAGGGACATCTTGGCTTGTGCTGTCGATAGCTGCCCTCCTACCACACTTGCTACTTGATTCAGCAAGGAAGGCCATTTACTCTGTTCCTGTATAGGTCTGTAACATTATACAACAGGTATCTTGACTGTATACGCGATGTAATGAAGAACTGCAGGGAGTAGTAAACAATAAGCAGTCTCCCTTCCTCGTTCTTGTTCTCCTGTGAAAGGGATTCCTAAGCAGTACTAACACGGTGCTTCTTCAACAAGCTGTGTTCCGACTTGCAAGCAACAAAAAAAATAAAAAAAATAAAAAAAAAATATATAAATCAGGGAAGAAGTTGAAGGGAAATTTAAAATTTTGAAGCTTGGCAATGTATAAATTCCAAGATATTAACCGGCTTTGCTGTACTTTTGAATAGCAGATGGCCATATATGCAGTGCTATTAGTTACTACTTACAAGACATCCAGCATTCATTATACAGGAAATATTTTCTTCCTTCTGAAATATAGTAGAAACCCGAAGTATATGATCCCACAGGCCGCGCTACTAATGAGCAGAACCCAGTTGAAAGTGAATGGATTGTCAAAGATTCTTGTCTGGAAATTCATACCAAAAACACCAGCGACAACATTGAAGATGGCAGCCACAAATGTTGCTGCCGTGAGAAGCAACTCGAACTGTATCAGCTGGTTCTGAACATTACCCTGTCAGAATAAGATAGGTTTATAAATATCTTTCTGAATATCACAGTTTAAAACAAAGAGGTCCCAGTCAGAGTGCACCGTCTTCTTGAGGAAAACATATAGAGGCACAAGAACTTACCAATTTAATATTGATCAAGTCTTCTGTATCATCAATGTACTCTTTAAGCTGCACATCAACAAATAGAATCAGTAATTATAGTGCTTATGACACATGTTGGAGCCATCATCATATACATCACCACACTAGATAACCTCGTTTACACTAGGCCTTCAGATCGCTAGTTGTGGCTTTTGTTTTTATGATCTCTTTAAAGGTTTCTAATTTCAATTGAGTCAGCCAAAAACCAGCATTACCACAGTCCTTCAAAGGCTTTCGTGTCCCACTCTACAGAGCCGGGCCTCGGGGGGTCGAAAACGTTAAAAACAAAGGGGGGGGGCAGCCCGGTTGCATATTGGCGTCCCCGCAAGGCGAGGATCCGGGAAGGGTCCCACCACAAGGGTGTATAGAGGGCAAGCCTTCTCTTGTCATTTTTTGGTCGAAAACGCTAAAAAGAAAAGAAAAAAAATCCTATCAAGTTTCCTTTTAGAATCAACTTAACACCCATGGAAGCTGTGATGATCAATAACAGACTTGCAGTGCAATAGACCAGTATAGGAACAAAAACCACATATCATGGGGGCAGAGTCACAGTCAATAAAAAATTATTCAGTGAGATTGTGTCTTACCGATGACAGCTTGCTGAGAGTATGATCTATAAATACAAAATATGCTTCAAGTAACATCTCAAGTTGAACAATGTCTTCCCTCTGGCTAGATGAAGTTGTAAAGCTGGCATGCCTGCTTGATCTGGTAATACTGCTGTACGCCCTCTGCAACTTTGGAGCTCCACTTGTTGCAGCCACAGGAGAAGCAGGGGAAGCAGGAGAAGCAGGCACCATAGGCAAAACAGGTGCAGACTTGGACAACCATTTCACACCAGTCAAACCAAGGTCCTCTTTTTCTATGTCAGAATCATGGGAGATGTAACCATCCATCCTCTCCTTCTTCTCTGTCAAGTACATCTCTGCCATATCACCATCATCATCCATGAGATGTTCGATTTCATCACGCACCTGGATTTTAGTAAATTTATATGATGAGCCAGTTCAAGTGTAAAATATACTGAAAGTCACAAAACCTGAAATATTTTTCAAAGTGTGATACATACATTTTGCACGACTTGAATACTTGATCAATGCATCAAATTTACAGAACGTTTAAAATTTTCTCCATATTTGAAACAAATCTTTAAAACAAAACAGAAAACAAAAGAAAGGACTCATTCTTGACAAGCTGTACCTTCTGAACTCGCTGAGTCAAACCAAGAAGGTTTCCCTTAAATCTTCTTACACGCTCCAGGTTCAGAGTGCTAATAGATGATGCCAATTCGTCAAGCACAGGGCGAATATCTGACGCCAATTCTTTTGCCTGTAGATTTCGGATTCCTTTTAGTACAGTTCAAGTGAGCTGAAACCTTTTGACACACTTAACCACATTACTGTAATTCAACACGTCAATCCCAATTCCTAAGAAAAATTCTAGTCAAATTAACGTTCCTCAACGAGTTACAATAAGGTCTACTATCGCTTGCAGCAAGTCTATAACTTGTATCTTTAGTTCATTCTTTTTTTATTATGCTAAAAAAAAAGTTTGCTAAACATGCCTTTATTCCAGCTGGCATTAGATGATAAATATAAAAACCCATGCATACCTGCGCATCCAACGATGTGCACGTCAATTCCAGTGTCAGTTCAAGTGCCTTAAACTCAAAAGGCAATTCATCTGTAAGCAACACACAAGATTAGTACAAATTAAGTGTTTTGCAGTCCTAATACAAATTGGATTATCACAACCAGCAAGACAATTTGTCCTTCCACAGAGTCAAAGGCCAGTTAAAAGTAATCCCATATTCAGCCGAATTTCGGTTATATTCACTAGCTACATTGTTTTACAAACAAAACTTGCTTTGCTTCAACTATATTGGCCATCATATCATACCGAACACCACTACGATTTTGGTCAGGCAGGTATCAGAGTGACTACTGCTTGATCTGGTTTCAACTTTTCAGGTTCATTTGTGTCACAAGCATCAATAATAGACCCATTTCACATGGATATATTATTGAGTTGGAGTTTTGGAGTTTTTGTTATCTGAGTACTATTAACAGCACAATGCAGTAACATCAAAGCCTTCATTTGGAAGTGGTTTGCAGTTGCCTAACATGAATCATCACATGAAATGATCATAGTGCAGAGAACAATGAAGATGTGGAAAACAGGGAGAACAAGATATTCAAACAAATGAAGATAAGTTTTTTTTTTAAATAATGACAAAATAATGTGATCGAACATCGAGCAAAAAGCAGTGAAGCCCATCGAGAAAACAACGACGAATAGGTTCAAAAGCAAGAAGAAAAGTTTGAAAATCAAACCAAGGAAAAAGAAACACCAAATGACAGAAAGAAAAAAGCAAAGACCAAAGGGACAGTAAAGTAATTACTCCAGAATATACAGAGGACGAAATGTCGAGTCCTACTAGCTCAATTAAGAGCTGAGATACACTAGCAATGTTTGGACAGCTAACATCCCAATCAACTTCAGCATTCACAGCTACAAATAAGAAGATCTAAATTAGAAGAACTTTAAAATTCAATAGATCATAAAGAAGAGCATAAAGATTTTCAGCCACACCAGACTATGTCTAGAATCAAAACGAGCTGACATTATCAATTGAATCGCATGACAAACTGAGCTAGTGATAATTGGTTATATTCACCTGTGATTTATATTCCCTGAGTCTCACTTTTTGTAATCGTGTTACTTGAAGTTACATTCAGATACCACATGTAAGCACAAAACAATAGGTGAAACGTAATGCTCACATAGGTAACTACAAGAAGGAAGTGTAACCATCTTCAAGTATAATCACCAAGACGACATGCTTATCCTTCATTAGTGATATCAAGAGACAATACAGATCCTAGAGCAGTAAAAAATTTATACATAGGTCGTCAGGAAGTTCAACATCCAGGAATTCAGTGAAAGCAGAACCCAAGAACATAAGCCTATAAGTGTGTTACAACTATTACCAGATTGGTCTTTGGTCGCTTGAAGACGATTGGATAACTCTGATTTGTACTGCATAACAGAGCCATCCAAGGAGTTCATCACAAAAACCTCATCAGAAGTGATAATGCATCGAATCTGCTCCAAATTGACTACAATAGCCTTTTCCCTTCCTAATATGGCAGAAGGGTAGATAAACAGAGGATCCAAAAGTCGGAGGTCTCTAGACGGTAAGGAACAATCTCTCATTATAGTGGCCTTATCAAGCTCCAGAACTTTTGCATTCCCATACTGATCAATTTTAATCCATGAACGACTTCCATGGCCTCTCTTCTTGACGCCTGAAAAACCAAACACGTTTCCGAAGGGAGCTAACCTTGCAGTATTAGTAGAAAAGGTTGTTTCCGTACTAACTGAAGTGTCTGGTTTCTCCATTAGTTTTCCTTTTTACCTTCCCTGTGTGATACAGTTGAACATAGACATAGCAAGATGTTCACATCAGCTAATATAACTTTGGGTTTTTTTTGGTACTGCTACGGTGCTACCTAAAATTCTGAAGGTTGGTAGTACTCTTCATCTTTGAAAAACTTCTTTAAATCAGCCACGACATTTACAATGAAATACTCTCCAGAGCACCTGTCCACAAAAGTATTATCAGCATAAAAATACCTTATATCACAAGAAAATCATACATGAAATTGATCGTGCCAAAAAGAGAGGTATGTCAAAAGATCATTCTAGAGGTCGTTCATCTACGTTACAATCTCAAACAGACAAAGTCAATCACATCAACTGCATTAAGCCGTTCCGCAATACAAGCTCCAAGCATTGAGATGGAATCAAGTACGGAGTAGCGCCTTAACATTATATCCTTGTTTCGTTGAGGGGAAGATCATTACGATTTAATGGAATCAAGTTTCGCACAGATAATTAAAGAAATGAAAGGCAGAAAGAGTACTCACAAGGGGGAAAAAGTAGTTCATTGCATCTAATAAAGTAATGACATCTACATGAGTTCAAGTTAAACTATGGTGATTACTATAGCTAGATGGAATTTCATTACATTGGCATGAGGATTACATCCAACTACTCTCACTCTCCTACATTTTTCCAACCAAAAATAATTATTGTACTGCAATGAGAATACGTGGCCCCAATCCAGGCCTGATGGGATGCAAAAACATTAATATGTTGAAAGGGGAGGGTAAAAGGCTTCTTATGTTATAATAGAAAGGAACCCTAAATCAAAATGTTTATTGCAAAGATTAAAACCTCAACTAAAATGATCGTGGTTAGAGATTTTGAACTTAATATTCACAGATAAAACTTCTCACACAAGCACTGCTTTCCTCCATTCAAACTTAATGGTGTACATCAAACGTCTGTTAGCTTAGTAAACACACCCTCAATCAATTTTCTAAAACATAAATGAGCTAAAGACTACTTAACTCGATGTCTCGACCAACCCAACAACTGCCAACTGGTTTTAAAATTGAGCCTCAGCGAATACCACAAGGTTAGGTCGTAAGACTGAACTAACTAATACTTAACTACACCAACCCAACTGCCCCCAATTGGATTAAAGATTGAACCTGAGCCAAGACCACAAGGTTAGGTCATACGGCCGGACTGCCTGATACTTTGACCAAAAGACTGTTGGATTCAGACCACAATCACGTCAATCAGAACACTTGGCCATTTGGGCATTCTCTATATTGCCAACACACAATATTCAACATCATCACCACAAGTCCGTCCACAACAACAACAACCAAGCCTTATTCCAAAATGATTTGGGGTCCGCTAACATGAATCGTCATCCGAAACATCAACACAAAACCCAAAAGAATTGGCAAAAATATCGAAGCAAAACTTCACAAATACGACTCAGTATTGCACAATGCACAAAATAAACAAATTCTATACAAATGATCAGCTCCAATCAATATCTTTCTATGGCAAAATTCACAAATGAAAATGAACTAGTCTAAACAACATATTACAAAAAAACCCATATAATCACTCGATAAATTGAGCATAAATACGGAAATTTTGGATTGACCCAGAAAAATTTAAGAGCGAAAATTAGTGGGGAAGAATACCCAATTACCTGATTGTGAGAAACAAGTTACCAAAATCAAGGGCTCGGTGAAGATTAGGCAGAGACCACAGGAAAACTTGCCCAAGTGAGAGAAAGATGGGAGTTTTGAGTGATTTATCTTAATTGAATCTTCAGTTCTTCCCCAAATCATGTGTAGTGTAATACTGATGATTAGTTAGTTAATTACTCACTAATTTTAGTATCACAATAGATGGAGTATCAGCTAATAGCTACCGGTATGAAATATGAATCCTATGATTATTTACAAGTACATATTTTACTACTCGTATATCTGAGGATCAAAGTTGGTCTAGTGTTAGGAACTGAGCCTGTTGTCACGAGTTATACTAGCTGCTTCTTTCTATCAAAAAAAAAAATTATTATTGTGCCAATATTAATGTTATTAATGTCATTTTATGTTGAATATTCAAGATAATTTATTCTCCATATCCTGCTAATTTAAATATAAACTTTAAAACAATGAAGTTATGTTACATATATGTCAAAGAGGTCCAGAAAAAAGTAGATATTGATTTTAAATTAAAAATATAATATGTTAACCGAAAAAAAAAGGTCGTCAAAGAAGAACGAGTGAATACCAGTATACAACTTGGAATGCGTCATATATGAGTTGGAGTAGTAAAGTTTACCACGTCATACAGAAAGCTAGATTAATAGTCAATTACAGTTAAAATGGCTGTAAAATGTTAAAATTTTCATATTGTCTCTTAAATTCCACCTAAACATCCTAATTAAAATAGCCTTGAGGTTCGCTATGCCTCCCATAATCATCTTTCAATCAAATTAATCTTTTTTTCTCTCTCCTCTTCAAAAGAAACCCAGATATTATGAACAAAAAATTAGGCTTTCTCAAACTACAGTTTCATTTAAAAGAGAAATTCGGGTGTGAAATCCTTAAGTCCCTACTCCACTGCTGCATTTTCCAAAAATTCGGAATTTAAGGTAAAAAAATTATCATTCTAAGGTTTTAAAATTTTGTTTCGTTATTTCCCCATTCTAAAATCATGTGAGTGATTTATGATTTCTAATGTCAAATGGCCAATAAATTTTCAATACCTACATATTGATTTTTCGTTCGTACTACGTTTAATTCTATAGTTATTAAAATTCTAAATATTGTGCAATTGTAGATGGATCATGGCGCAATGTTAAGTAATACTAGATACAACCATCAATATGCATGTATGTTAAGAAAAATAAATATTTGTATTCAATACTCCGTGTATATATACAGAAACATTAATTCTAGTTCATATAGAAAACAAAATAAACAGTCTTATACTATAAGAAGTAGTGAGACACTAATAAGATAAGCTTTTAGAAATTCATGTAATACAATATTATTAGTTCAAATGAAATTGTACAAAAAAAAAAAACAAAAAAAAAAAGACTGTGTATGAAGATGACATCACGAAAATAAAATAAATTCAAACTTTTGGTTCAAGTGAAAAGTTTGCTAATCCCTTAGTCTTATTAGGGCGTTCCTATTAGGGAATAATGACCATATATCATAATTATGGGTGGTGTGACTTCGGTAAACCCCACTTATATTTTGGTTTTTGACTTGTATTAACCTCACATAAACTAATTTAAAAATCTTATACTATGGCTGAAAATCACATAATGTGTGAGTTGTGAGTATGGTGCTAATCGTTATAGGAATTTTTGTATTCGAGTTGCACTTGTTTCACTATGGATGAAGAAGACCTTGGACGTAGTTAATTCGATTAACCAAAAAACTATCCAAGAATTATTTTAGAGAAATTCTATAAATGATAAGAACTTTTGAAAGAACTAATTCATAATACATCTTTATTATGCTAATTACAATCACTAATTATGTGAAATATTCCCCTTTATCTGTTAACTTTTATATACAAAATTCTTGATAGTAACCCATCATCACTTAGCTTATTTACTGCATTGTACTAATATGATCAACTTCTTGTATTTCTCTGGAAAAAATTTACAAATGTCTCGAATTATGCTCTTGCAAACTTTTCAACCTTTGTTTCCATCTTTTAGTAAAGTCTTATACAATAGATACATCGTATCATTCGTATGCCAAGAAATGATAACCTTTTTACCATTCGATATTGTGGCATGTACAGGGAGGCTAAACAAAAGGAAACAAAGTTTCTAGTCTCTTTCAACTCATACTTTCAAAAGAGTATCTCTTTTCTTCGTTCAAAGACGAAAACAACGAAACCTAACTAACGTCTATTACATCCTCAAAATCTGGAGGAGATTCTACATTGAGATGGTTGGTCATAAGTTTGGTTGTCATCACTCATCACAAGATGAATACAATCACGAATCAACTCAAGATGACCCAATAGAGCATGGATCTCACTTACTACAAAGGGAAAGTAGTTGGCATTTGTTGTTTCCAGAGGCCATACAATATGTTAATGCACTTGGAGACAAACTCCCAATATATCAAGAAGACGATAATATACATTATCAACGACATAATATTTATAAGAACAATAATGGGTACCAATCAAGTCCCGTCGTTTCGATCGACGCTACAGATGCAATTAGCCCATTGAAATCGCCTGAGAGGTCAGAATGTCATCGAAAGTCATTTTCGTCGTCATCATCATCATCTTCATTGTCGTCATCGAGCTCATCATCTGAAGATGTAATTTTCGTAGGCGAGCAACTGTTGAAGCAACATAACAATAAGAACAAAGATCACAATGCAGAAGGTGAACGTGTACATACAGAGCTAAGAGACGTAAAAGCTACCAATTCATGCAACTTTCATGAGCCAGAAGAAAGTGGCAGCGATATTGTTATCTACCCTAAAAGATCACACACTTATGAACATACAAATAATGTATCTTCCTCATTACACAACAAATATCTCATGAGCAATCCGCCCCTCCAAGCCATGCACAGAGATGAAGTAGATTACGACGTAAAAAGGATTTCTCCGACAATATTTAATCGAAGTGATTCCCTCGCACCGGGAGAATGGAGTATTGCTTCAAATGAGTCATTATTTAGCCTTCACGCTGGTAATGCTAGCATCGGTAGAGACCAATCGATCTTTTCAAGCGAAGAGTTCAAGAAACCGGCTAATTTTCCGAAATCATCAAGTGATGTCTTCGTAGGAGACGTGAAGGACGTTAAAGAAGTTCCGGGATCATCATCGAAGTCGAGAGAACTTTATTCTAAGCGTCCTCCGATACCAACTAAATCGAATGGACCTTCTATTGGTTTTCTTCCATCGATTATAGATGATGCGAAAAATGAAGGTGTTCATATGGAGAAAATTAAAGAGGAAATTTTACCCAAACCAGCTACAAAGCCAACTACGGAAATATCATTCGGAAAAAAAGAATTTCCAACACAACAACGATCGAATGTGCATTCATCTAGCATCTCTTTACAGTCTTATACAAGCGAAGATAGCAACTGTTCTTTTGCATTCCTAGTGTAAGTTCTTATCCTCTTTCGATTTAAATATTCTAAAGTGCATTATAAATCGGAATATGATAATAATTATTAATATAATTAATTAACTGTGCACTTATAAATCGGAATATGATAATTATTAATATAATTATTACTCGATCACAGTAGACACTTTTATGTGTACACGGTGTAGACCTCTAGCATTGTCGTGTTTGTAATGTTTAAAATTATGCATGCATGCTTGTCTTAATTAATGTTTGATATTAACTTGTTTTTGTTTTTCTTCCTCTAGATCAGAAGAAGGGGAAAAGAGTGTAGCACCAAAGGTCCTAAATTATCAAACATCACATCCATCGAAATTAGTAGTTCCAAAAAGAAAAGCTTCTCACAAAAGATGTTGCTTTTCTTGCTTCTCATGTTTCTCAATCTGCTCTTTCACTTCTTGCATTTCATGCTCCAAATGTCGTTGCTCATGCCCCTCTATCAAATCATGCACTTCATGTTTCTCTTGTATCTCATGCCCGTCTCTTGCGTCTTGCTCTTCATGTTTTTCTTGTAAATCTTGCTGCTCATGTTTATCCTGCCTCTCGTGCCCCTCTCGCACGTCATGCTCTTCATGTTTTTCATGTAGCTCTTGCTTCTCTTGCTCCTCTTGTTCTTTATGCAATCCTTGCTCCTCTTGCACATCATATGGCTCTTGTTCCTCGTTGATTTCTTGCAAAACATGTTTCTCTTGCCCATCTTGCTCTTGTTGCTCATCAAAAGCTCTTGCGTTAAAATGTTGTTAATTAAAAGTCGAGTCTATTAATACTCAACATCGATCCACAATGAATCTAGGGTTCCAGTAATTGTTCCGTATGGTTTATGGAGGTTTGATTTTGATTATCCAAGTATTAGATTGAATATGGATAATGGCATGAAGGCTTGTTGAAATTAAAGAAGGGAAAAATGACTCTTAGCTGAAGATCAGAATAAATCTTATGTGTCAAGATATACCAACTTTGCATAAGGAAAGTGAAGAATTGCATGATGAACAATGTATTAAGCTACAAGCAATTTTTTCTTGATGTATCATTCATTTAGTTTTTTTTTTTTTCTTGTAAGAAATTGTACATTTGTGAATATCAGTAGATTAAATTATATTAGAGTCGACTAGATGCACTATAGTTAGGAGGTGCATGCTGGTAGTATAGAAATATTATTGGAGCAATATATAGTACAGTGTTCATTCGAATTGTAAACTCTACGTCTGTTATTAGTAGAACTCATTTACTGTCGTTTAATTTGTTGTTTGGTCTATATCCATGCATGAAGTACAATAATAGGGGTATAAACCATATGAATGTAAGACTCCCGCCAGGCATGGTTAAGAGCTTGAGAAATGCAGAGTAATAATATATGTGAGATGATATGAATTTTGAGTTATGTGATCGGGATATCTTAAACTTAATGTATTTTAAATCGGTTAAGAGCTTGAGAAATGCATAGTACTATGAGATGAGGCTTGTGGATCTATATTGTGAATTATGTTATCGAGATAACTTAAACTTACTTCTTAGATCCTGAACTCGTAGGAGTAAATTAGGAAGATGGACCACAAGCCCAGTGAGGTTCCATCCTAAACCAATTGGCAATAGGAGGAGTAACCCACTAGTTTATAAACCAATCTCCTCAACTTACTTCTACCGATGTGGGACAATACTTCTATGAACACACTTGGAAAACCCCAACAATCTCCCCCTTTTCACATGTGTGTGACTGCAACTCCCCCTCTGACTAGTGCCACTCCGCACCATGAATGACCGGTACTACTCCGCACCAGTGCCCCACCGCACCATGAATGGTCAGCCGAGGCTCTAGAGCACCATCATCACACTCCCCCTCGACTAATGCTTCTCCGCACCACGTATGTGACCCGATGCAACTCTACACCAGTGCTCCCCGCACCATGACAGGCGTCAAGGCTGGCACAGCCCCACATCGCACCTGGGTTGCCCCAAGCCGAACCTTCGGCTCTAATACCACTTGTTGGGTCCAGGGCAGCGTGCTCGTAGGAGTAAATTAGGAAGATGGGCCACAAGCCCAGTGAGGTTCCATCCTAAACCAATTGGCAATATATAGGAGGAGTAACCCACTAGCTTAGTTTATAAACCAATCTCCTCAACTTACTTCTACCGATTTGGGACAATACTTCTATGAACACACTTGGGGAACCCCAGCATAATGCTTGTCACATGTATCATAACCTGAATTGTCACTGAATTCCGCTACAGATGGAAGATGAAAAAAGAAGGGTAGTTGAGATAAAGTTATTTACTAACAGAAATATTTACAAACGGTAAGGTAAGAAAATAGCACAAAAACATGATAGTAATTTTGACTCAGTAGTCACTATAATGTGATTTCAAAAAATCTTCAAATAAAACAAAATACAAGAAACAAAGTTTTTTTTTTAGGGTATGAAAAAAAGCTAAACATTAGTGATGGAAAGGAAACGATCAATATATATTACAAATTTACAACCCCATCCATTTCTTTGAATTACTTATGCTTATTTGAATTAGGCCTCGTTTGATAGGACTGCATCTTTATAAACTGATTTGAATGACTCTGATCTTATCTGATCTGATTTGAATTACCCTTAACTTGTAAATTGGAAAAAAAAAAAAAAACTAAATTTCAGAGGAGATTACGAAAAGATAAAGGGTTCATATGAGGTGTTTATAAAGATTGATAGTGTTACTCATACCAACAAAGTCGACTTTCCTTTTAGAAAGTCAGAGTAAAGTCAAAATGTGCCGAAAGGACCCTTGTTGGTCTGTGAGGTCAGCCCACAACATGCCAAGTTGTCATAGGTGACTACTTCCGGTTCAGCTGACGAACCGGGGTGTTACAAAACTGATCTGATCTGAATTTTTAAAAATTTGACTGAATTTCAACGAATTAGTATCAAATATGAACCAAATACATTGATAATTATTTGAACATTTTTTATCTCATCTAATGTGATCTGATTTCAATGGCTCGGATCTGAATTGAGTACTACTTTCATTAAATCTTATTAAACAAGTTATTACTCTCACATACGAAAAATAAAACTTTATTTGAAGATAACCGAAATAGAGTAGTGATGAAATGATGACCCCTCAACCCTCCATCAGGGTGACCCCAGCAAGTGAGCAAACCATGAAACTCAAGTTATTTGTCAAATTGGTGTCTCCCAACTTTTACCAACCAAATTGGTGTCTCCCAACTTTTACCAACCAAATTAGTGTCTCCATCCAATTCCATCCATTTTTCTGTCAACAATCCATCTTCTTCTCTCTATCTCCTCTCTTACTCCCTCCCCTCTTTCTTTATCCTCTATTACCCACCCTTATCACACAAATAATCTCCCACCACATCATAAACAATTTTACAGCTCCATCAACATCATCAACCAAATTAATCGCATCCAATACTTGTGAGCAGATTTTGGATGATAAATTGAAAATTATCAGAGAAATCAGACTATGAGAGTGAATGAACTCTTGCAATATTCACGCAAATCTCATCTTCCTCCTCCAACACTCATATATTGACTAAGCTTTCAAGATAGTTCGAGAATCAAATTGGTATGTAATTCATATGATTTACTTTAGTTTTTTTTCTTTGATTGAATTTTTAAGGGAGATATTTTGAAAAATCAGGGTGAAATAATAAAATTTGGGAAAATAATTCCCAAAATTGCATTTGCTTTCATGATTTTTTTTGCATCCAATTTTCGGGTAAAAGCCCCAGTTGAAGGGTGAATTGTAAGAATTTTGTGTTGTGGATTTTGGGCGTTGGTTATTTTGATCAAGTTGAATTTTCGTGTTTTTTCTTATTCACCAATTTATTTATACCTTCATCTTTTCTGGGTCACAAGTTCACTACTCACTCTTTACAACTTCTCGACCAAATCTCCAGTTCGAAAATGAGCTAACTATTGGCATTCTCACTAAAAATCTCAGTCTCGCCAACAATACAAGTTTTTTTATGTTTGATTTTGGGGGTTATTTGGGGTAAAAAATCTCGCCCAACAATACAAGTTTTTTTGTATATAATTTTGGGTTTATAATCAAAATCATTTATTAATACATCGATTTAATTACCTTTGATTTTGCAATCCTCTACAAGATACTAGCATTTGTGTGTGTATTAATTTTCTGGGTTCATATTAATGAAGATTTTTTTTGGGTTCATATTAATTAGGGTATTTTCTGGGTTTATAGTGATAGATGATTGTCATCAGTGGGTATGCAACAAAGTTCACACACTGACAACGAATTTGCACGGCAAAGCTAACGGAGACACCATTTTGGTGGACAAAAGTTGGGAGACACCAAATTCAAAATTTGGTGAAAGTTCAGACACTGATTCGACAAATAACTCCTTGAAACTCATACCATACGTGACTTTTCCAAATTCCACATACCCTTCTCCTCTTGCATTATTTTCATAGTTGTACTCCGTATTTCATTTCATACCAATACCAATCCATACATACATGCATATATACATACACAAATGTAAACGTAAACAATACGGATTAGAGTATTTTCCTCAATCCAACAGCCACATGTCAACCCACGATTGGATGTACATTTAATATTGTCCAACCTCCCTCTTGTCTTAATGGGTCCCACCCACCTTAAACGGCGGCCAAAAACCAACCCAAAACTTAGCCAGCAGCAGCCACCCTTACCTTAATCTCTCTCTCTCTCCTCCCTCTCTCATTTTCTTCCTTCACAACCCAAAAAGAAGCGTGACGAAGAAGTTTCTTTCCAAGTTTTTAGTCAGTGAGTCAGTCTTCAACAGCAAAAGCAGTAGTAGAAAGAGAGAGAAACAAACACCACAACACAACCCCAATTAAAGAAAGAAACACCCCCATTTTCTCTCTCTAAAGATGCATAATTTCCCCCAAATTAGAAACCCTAATTTCAAGCTACCCAGCTCAATTACTGTGTTTTGGGGGCTGATTTTTCTGGGTTTTTTAGGGTTTGAGGGGAATTGCAAACCCTTTTCAGATAAACAGATTCTATTGGAGTTTAAGTCGTTAATTTCCGATCCGTCGGGAGTTTTATCGAGCTGGGTTTCTTCCAATGATTCGCACTGTTCGTGGAACGGCGTCGTTTGCGACGGGAAATCTAGGGTTATTGAGCTCAAGATCGTCGGTAGAGGTAATGGAGTTTCTATAAATAGCAAAGTTAGTGATAAAGTTGCTTGCTTTAATGTTTCTAAGTTTCCTTTTTATGGGTTTGGGATTAGGAGGAGTTGTGATTCTATAAATGGTAATTTAATTGGGGGTTTGCCGAATGTTGTTGCTAATTTAAGAAAGATTAGGGTTTTGTCACTCCCATTTCATCAATTAAGTGGGGATATTCCCAAGGAGATATGGGGGATGAGGGATTTGGAGGTGCTTGATCTAGAAGGTAATTTGTTGACTGGGATGTTGCCTGTTGAGTTTGATGGGTTGAGGAGGTTGAGGGTTTTGAATTTGGGGTTGAATAGGATTCGGGGCGAGATTCCGGTTTCGTTGTCGAGGGTGGTGGGTATGGAGATGTTGAATTTGGGTGGAAATGAGTTGGAGGGGTTGGTTCCGGAGTTTTTGGGTGGGTTTTCGAGGTTGTGGGGGTTGTATTTGTCGTTGAATCGGTTGAAGGGGGAGATTCCGGATGTTTGGGGGAGGAATTGTGGGAATTTGAGGTTTGTTGATTTGTCGGGGAATGGATTGAGTGGGAGGATTCCGGTCAGTTTGGGTGATTGCCGGGAGTTGAGGGTGCTGTTGTTGTCGTCTAATACGTTGGAAGGCGGTATTCCTAGTGAGCTTGGCCTACTAAGGAAGCTCCGTGTGTTGGATGTGTCAAGGAATAGGCTTGACGGTTACATTCCAGCTGAACTTGGAAATTGTCGGCACTTGTCAGTTCTCGTGTTGGCGACCTTTGATGATCCACATTTAGTTTCTAGCAAGTCTGGTCGCGTGGAACACAATCTCTTCCAAGGTTCGATTCCTGTGGAGCTCACTGCATTGCCAAAGTTAACTATTGTTTCGGCAGTAAAAGCTGGTCTTGAGAGTGAGATCCCTCTCATTTCGAGAAGTTGTGATGGTTTGGAATTGATAAGGTTGTCTCAAAATTCCTTTGTGGGGGGAGGGAGCGGAGTCTTTGAGGGTTGCAAGAGCGGAACTCATCTTGATTTGAGCCTAACCAAGTATGGTAACATTCGTGAGGATCTAAATGTTCCTAATATGGCTGATTTGAATGTTAATGAAGCCCAGAGATTTGCATTTAGTGCATGCGATTCCTTGCAGTCCTGGATTTCAAAATCTCCTCAGCTGAATAGGGCTTCTGCTGCATATCGTTTGTTCTTTATTACTAAAGCTTGCCTAGGCACTTCTTCTTCGCATTCGAATGCAAGGCAGCTTTCAGATTTCAACTCGTCCACGGATGAAATGGTGCCTTCTTCCAACTTGCAGAGTACTGCTCAGGATCAGGATCTGCAAGCTGACGAACCTCCATCAGGGAGTGTATCTAATCACGCAGACAAGCTCAACTCTATAGAGATCGCATCAGTCGTATCTGCTTCAGTTATTGTTCTTGTTTTATTGGCCCTTGTTGTCCTTTTCATTTATACAAGGAAGTGTGCCCCCAGAGATGGTTCTAGGGTTCAAGTGTATGAAAGAAGGGAAATTAAAGTTTTCACCGACATTGGGGTGCCACTAACATTCCAGAATGTTGTCAAGGCCACTGACTGTTTTAGCTCAAACAACTGCATCGGCTGTGGAGGCTTTGGTGCTACCTACAAGGCTGAGGTATCTCCTGGTGTTATTGTGGCCGTAAAAAGGCTTGCAGTCGGTAGGTTCCATTGCATTCAGCAGTTCCATGCTGAGATTAAGACCCTTGGAAGAATCAGGCATCCTAACCTGGTGACACTGATTGGGTATCACGCCAGTGAAACTGAGATGTTCCTCATTTATAATTATCTTCCTGGGGGTAATTTGGAGAAGTTCATCCAAGAAAGATCGTCAAAAGGTATTAAGTGGAGAGGAATCCACAAGATTGCTCTGGATGTAGCCCATGCAATTGCCTACCTGCACGACGAATGCAATCCTAGGGTTATACACAGGGATGTCAAGCCAAGCAATATCCTGTTGGACAACGAGTACAATGCTTATTTATCCGACTTTGGCTTATCAAGGCTGTTGGAGAATTCAGAAACCCATGCCACCACCGGTGTTGCTGGGACTTTTGGTTATCTAGCCCCCGAATATGCCATGACATGCCGTGTGTCTGAGAAAGCAGACGTATACAGCTATGGTGTTGTGCTACTTGAGCTAATTTCGGATAAGAAGGCACTAGATCCATCATTTTCCTCACACGGGAATGGCTTCAACATCGTCTCCTGGGCTCACATGCTACTACGACAAGGCCGTGCTAAAGAGGTTTTCACTGCAGCTATATGGGAGAGCGGTCCACATGACGATCTAGTGGACGTGCTACACCTGGCTGTAAAGTGCACTGTTGACTCGCTCACAATCAGGCCTACAATGAAGCAAGTAGTTCAACTTTTGAAGCAGTTTCGGCCGCTTTGATTAGCTCAGTGTAAGTTTCCATTCTGTAGTGCATGTACCCAGTTTTGTATTCAGCTAATAGCTGCATGTGTAGTATATCGTTCCTCTGTTTATTTTCTGTGTCATTTGCAGGGGGAAAGGTTAAAGTTGTGAATGTCCTGTAGAATGTAGATATTATAGTCTCTGTCCAAGGTATAGTTTATTAGGTCACAATTTTAGAGTAATGTACCTTGGGTTCCTGCAGATTTGAAATGTACATAGCATGAGATTGATGAAATTTATATCATTGCATTTAGCTTCCCAGTGTTTGTTTGGTCGGAAGTGTAAGCGCCTCTCCTCTCACCCTCGAGGCTAAACCCTATATTTTTCAATTCTCATTCCCAATCACCACAGTTGCAATGTTTGCTTGTTTGGACTCGGCCACAGAAATAGGACTGCACTGTACGAGAACTCGTTATCCCCGTGTCCTAGGTCAGTAGCTCATATACAACGGCTGTTGGAACGACTACTTGCAAGACTGCAAGTACCGACTAAGGCTCAGGAGCCCAGAACAGTAAATGTGAACTGGGGTTCAAGAATCCCTAATTTTAGGGGTGCTTTATACGAAACTCCGGGCTTTTAATTGAAGATTAAAAGTTAAGCAAACACATGGATAACGAGATATTGCACCCCATACGATAGCATGTGCTCATGTGAACGTCACCTATAATCTCTATAGGCTATGGTTATGGATATTCTACTTCACACACAAAAAAAAGTTAAATAAGAAAAAAAAAGATAACATTATTAAAAGAAAAAAAAAAGTGTGGCGGATGTGAGAGAAACATGTGGTATGAAAAATCTATGTTGCGGATTTTCTTTGGGTTGGCCGTTGCTTAAAGAAAGTGATCCGCATAGAATATTCTTACTTAACCCAAAGTTACATTATTGATTTTTGGAAAGGTAAGTGTGTGCTGTTGACGTTTGACAGTTAAAGAGTCTAAACAAACTCCGTTTATGAAACAACCAACGACTATTCTCACATTTATACGGAGTAACGTCTTACAAACCAAAGGAAGTTAGAGACTACGAGTTAATTTCATTGTGTTCTTAGTAACAAGCATTTTTAAATCCAAGCGAGGGAATTCTCGTAACTTCGTTATCAAGTTCCGCCAAAGCCAAAGAATTTCAAACAAAAATGACTTCCTCACAAAGATTATCACACATATACACTACCATCAAATGGCAAAAGTATTGCCGCCCTCTTTCACATAAACATCACAATTCACAAAGACAACTACAGTAAGCATTAAGCAAGAGGTCCTGACTCCTGAGGTCTTCCTTCTTCGGTTTCAGACAGGCTCCAGACATCTAATTTCACCTAATTTCACGATATCATAGCCAAGCCGGCTCATTATCTTAAGCCGGTATGTTGCTGCCATTACTTCCACCAACACCGCTGGCAATTCTCTCGCCTTAGAACACAGCAGGGGCCTTGCCCATTGGCGTCTCCAATAATGGCTCCTAAACCACGACCCAGCTAAACCGCTGAGCTTCAAATGTCCCACGGAGAGGACAAACCCTACTACTGAGCGCGGAGCACCTATCACCGAGGTAATCGTACAAACCAAGTGAAAGTCCCCCTTCCTCTCCTGTGTTTTTCTCCATTCAAAACCCATACGGCCACTGGTCATGCATGTTTTTGTTTCTCTCGCAGTCGAACACATTTTGCCGTTCGTTCAAAAAAAAAAAAAAAAAAGATCTACACATTTGCGCGTTGTACACGCGACTTACACCTCGGACATGCTTGTTGAGTACATCACTCAGGCACTCCTGAACGCCTCGGACATCCTTGTTATGTATATTACTTGCCAATCTTTCCGCCTCAGTCTCCAGCGACTTGGACGGGAAATTCCCACTCCGATATTCCTGTGAGTACAACATCATCCCATCCAATACTCCTGTGGAGTAGCCGATCGAGAAGAACATTACTCACTCAGGTACTGCCCTGTCCTGGTTACACTCCTCAGTGGCTTGGACGACAGGACGAGACCACAACAACTTACTATCTCGGACTTCAACTTCAAGACCTCATTCATATATTATTCCGGCCTCTCAACTTTCTTAACTCTACAAATACAGGATGACATCCTGTGTAGTCTGTACACCCTTATAAGGCCATAACATCTGGGATCACGATTCTAGTCATTCATCATTCTTGTTTACCTGGTACGGAGCCCCACCATCTAAGTTCTTGTATCTGCAAGACTGCAACTAATCACACGAAAACTGGGTGTCTATCTGGCTATTTGCATGGCTGTACATTTACAGGATTCGAGCCAGTCACTAGCACCCGCAAAACAGTGGCACGAAGCCGTTTCAGAGTTCTAATAGTTCATACCAAAAACTTTTAAGCAACACCGTACCAGGGACTCGGGGAGGATATGACATAGGACTGATAGGATCATAGAAGTAAGCATGCAGCAGCATATGGAAAAACAAATTATTCATTTCATTTCTTTTACCACTACTCATCATATAAAGATACTGTAGTTGTTTTGTGATCCTGACGTAATTAGAAAGTTCCTCAAAAGGAAAATGAAAAAAATGGAAGGAAGAAGCACATACCCTCCCTCTATAAAATAACTCTACACGAAAATCGCAACAATATTATACCTCCCCCAAGTCTTAAAATGGCGGCATCAGGAAAACGACGTCACTGAAAAGCTGAAGAAGACGGGCTAACGACGATGTGCCTAAGCGGATGCTCAACATCTGTACCTCCGGCATGCTTCACGAAATCCTTAGGAGACAAGAAGGTGCCGTGACATACACACATTATTCGCACTTCCTCCCCTTTGCCGTACCTGTATAAGATTCCCTCGACCTTTCTTCCACTAGGACCGTCTCCTATTGTGAAGACACAGGGCATATCCTCGATTCCACTTGAACCAGTCTCACGCCTCTTAGCGTCATTTGCCTCGGGTTGCTTTGTTGAACTCTCTGCCTCGGGTCCACAACCCCCTCTCTGGAAGTTGTCAGCTTTGGTAGCTGGAGAGCCTAATGCTTCCTGACTACTTCGTTCTTGCAGAGAATGTATACTGGCTGGGCTTCTTGCTTCACCGCAACTGCTGGACCCTAAGAACAGCAAATATTTGAGTGTTAACACGCATTTAATAGAAACAATCAAACATAAAACTCAAGAGATTTTTGGATTTCTCGTCAACATGTAGAAAAAACAGGACAAAGGAGAAAAAAATTCCCTCAACAGCTCTGAAGTTATATACAGCTGCGACTTTAGAAATGATCAGGTCTCTGAAGTTACAAACCAACTCTAGAGATTCCGCTGACTGCACCAGATGGAGTAATTAGGAGTCCAGGAGACACAAGGCTTACCATCCTAGAGATGTGGCGTGAGTCTCTTCGGTCACGTTAAGAGGTAGACCCGTAGATCATTCTAACATTCATAAGACAAAACGAGAGTGGAGTCCTCACAGTGGAGGAAAGATCAGACCTGCACACTTGTCTGATTACACGTCCAATGAAAGAGTATTTTTTGTCTCCAGGCCATAACACATACTCTCCTACAACTGACAACTCTCAACAATTGAGGTCCTTAATTCAACCGAGACTAGAAACAGATCTTCCTACTTCGCAGAAGACATCTTTCTACTTGAGTACCAAGATAGACTAAACTACCACATGACTTGCAAGAAACCTGTTTGATATGGTGAACATCCCAGATTTTGAACCACCTCCTCCCCCTCCCCCTCCCCTCCTGGAAGAAGAATTCCAAAAAGACGAAACTTTCGAGCCATTTATATGGAGCACCAGCTGTATAAACTAATCTTACAAACGGAAAAGAAGTGTGAGAAGTCACATGACTGCAGCTTAGAAAACCATGACAGCTTACGCACATTCTGATTTCTGAAAGTAAAGCTGTTGCAGACCCATCAGGGTCAGTTGTATGTACTCCCTTGGGCGAACAAAGTTCAACACTCCCACCTAAGCTGAGAGTCAAAGAGATTTCGGGAACAAACAAAAGAGGAAGAAAGACCCCTCTTTCCCCCAACCCACAAATAGAAAAAATAAAGGAAAGAAAAAAAGAAAATAGAGAAGCCATAAATTAGAAATCTATGACTGAGCAAGTAGTCACTTCTCATTCTTTGCTGATGTTGAAAGGCCAGCCTTGAAGGAGTATTAGAGAGACTATCTACGACACTTAATCAGATAATGCATGAGACATCTTCCACTGAGATATCAGATACTCTTGGAACACTCTAGAAAGCCGGCACAACTCGTATATCTAAGATATAAATCAATGACTGTTGTGCAGCTTTCGCAAATGATTCCAGAGTATCGCAAGATAATCTACCACCTTCATTTCCTGCATTGCTCACGTGTTAAAAGCTATCCACCTTATTGGACTCTACAGCTCAATTTCCTGCAACTGACAGGCCGAGGCAATGGCTACGGACTTACGGAGTAATATGCCTTGTGTTTGATAGCACTGAAACTCTGCCACACTTAACCAAATTGGGCTCTAAGCCATTCACTCGGCAAAGAGTTACCACAGCAACAAAGCCATAGTCCCAGAATAAAGCTTTGCGTGGGCTTCAGGAAAGAGTCGTTGAGGCCTGAAGGATGCAAAACCCCAAATTGATTTCTGCATACAGGAAAAGAATAGTAAATCTTGGACATAAGAAACCACAAGGTTATGGATGCTTGTCAACGCCTCAAGTCCTCAACGGCATGTTGATAGATAACTCAACCCAACAGAACATAACAGAAATCCAACAACGCTAATGAATAGCATTCCTTTGATCCTCTTTCAAACTATAAACACTTTTCCTGTTCTACGAAGAGCATCAGGTTCTCATGTCATGTTATTCATGGTAAAAAGATGGCCTTTGCAAAACAAATATGGCTACACCATATTTGAGTATGATTCATTATATCAGCCTTACCGTTACAGCACAGCATAGAGTTAGATCACCACAATACATAGTTCTATGAAGAAGCCTGACTCCAATGCCTGACAGATTGTAACCGTATACCTTATACCTGAGCTTATACTCGCACCTTTATATAGGAAATAGTGGTTGTCCGATTGGGAAAACACGACCCAAAGCTATGGCAAAACTATCAATAATTGCAACATAGCCACAATTTCAGTAACTGCACCAGAATAGTGACAAATTACGGATCTCACTTTGAAGTAAAAGGCCAATAGCCATCAATTAAATATCGAATCATCCAGTTGAAGGCAACAGTTAGAGCCAACGAGTCACAACCATTCTCACGAGTCACCAATCATCAGTTCTAAGCCAAATCTTATGCCAAAAGATTTTTAGATCAATGAACTCCCAACACTGAAAATTGAAATTCACTTCAAGTTTGGATAGACCATAGCACAGCATACACAAACCACCACTTTTGGCCATCAACTTGACTATCATCCTACGTACCAAAACCCGGCCAGAACTAGAACATACAGTCATGACGTGACGGTAAGAGCAACCGAATTTTGATATAGGCCGCCACAAGCGAGATCAGGTATCTGCCCTGACCGCCCCCACGGACCATTTTCGGATCTTGACCAAATCCAAACACCCTTCTAGTCTTACAAAACTACTTAATTTATCTAATTCAACTTCCAGCAGGACCAGCAAGGAACTCAGTAATAGTGTTTTACCGGATCTCAGCAAGTCACAGAAAGTCAAAGGCATATACACAACAAGTTATGAAAAGCACATATCACACACAACTCCAAACTTTAACTTTAACAACAACAGCGCCTTATTCCCAAAATGATTTGGAGTCGACTAACATGAATCGTAGTCAATAAAAACAGAATAAACACAAAATTCACAGAATTAAACAACAACAGAATTTTCACCTTGATGAGTTTTACTCTCAAGCTCAGAAGCACCACCAGAGGAAGTCACCCCTTGTGATTCTCCTGAACCCTGAGACGAACCCTGCTGAACCGGAGCCTGAGCCGAAACCGGAGCCGGAGTCGGGGCCACTGCCTGAGCTTGACCTTGAGCAATCAAAAACCCTTGCAAACTACCAAAAGTAGTCCTCCTCCCTTTAAGCTCCACATTACTAGGAGGTGGTGGGGGAGGTGTTGATGACCCAAACAAATTCCCCATTGATGAACCTATAAACTTATTAGTAATCCCCAAACTTTGTTGCTCTCTTTCCAACCTCCCTCTAAACTTCAAACTCTCAACACTCTTCTCTTCCCCACCACCTCCACCACCCCCACCACCACCACCCTCCTTCAAAACCCTTTGTTTTTCGGAACGGCGCCGTTTCGCCTCCATCCTCCTCAATGTCTGCATCTCCTTCCTCTTCCTCCACTCCTCCTCAGTCTCAACAGGCAAAGACGATGTCCTAGCAAGGGAAGACACACCCTTAACTGGTGGGGGTGGTGCAACTCCTCTTACAACATCATCATCCTCCCTAAACAAAGGCATAGTCCCAGCTATAGAAGATGACCTAATCAAACCTGAATTTGACTTATCCACCCCAAATTTACCACCTAATGATAACCCAAGTCCAAGATTTACCCCACCTTCATCACCATCTTCATCATTTCCAACTAAATTTGAGTCATCTAAACTAAATCCTGATGTTTTTGCTTGATTATTATTATTGTTCTTCCCACCCAAGAATCTTTGCAAGAGATCTCTTGGGTATTTGCTTATTTCAAAGGAAAGATTTTCCATTTCCTTGCTCCTTACTCTACTATTATTACTACTAATACTTAAGCTTGTGCTTGTGTTACTGCTCACTATTTCACCCATCTTGCTCTTTTTTGATGAATTCAACTTTGATGAACTTTCCATTCACCAATAAACACCAAAACCCTATGTTTTTTTTTTTTTTTACTAAATCTGGATTAAACCCACCAAAATTTGAGCTCCATCATATTGTATAAACCATACCCAGATAAAAAAAAATATAAAAAGTTTTAATCTTTGGTGAAATTTGCTGAAATTTGAGTAAAAAAACAGATTTTGGTAATCAAGAAAAAACCCAGAAATGTATCAACAATGGGAGAAAAAACTAGAAAAAAAAAAAAAAACGTGGAGGACACAAACCAACTACACTGCATCAAAAACTTTTTATTTTTATTTTTTTTTTTTTTGGGTTCTGTTTGAGTGGATTTAATTAATTTTTACTTTATTTCTTCAGTCACTCAATTTTTTTTTTCTTTTGAATCTTTTCAGTGAAGCTTTCGAAAATAAGAGAGGGAAGAGAAGAGTAGAGAAACCTACTGTTTCTCCATGAATGATTGGGGAGGATTTCTGTATATTTTTATTTTTTTTCTAAAAAAGGTAAAATAAATAAAAAGAATTAAATGATATTGTAAGATATAGAGACAAGAGAATATCATGAGATTGATAAAATGTCCTTTGAAAAACTTTAAGAATTGCCCTAGTAATGCCATGTGGCGGTCATATGATGGTGATATTGACACGTTTCAACACCCTGTTGATCACAAGATAAAGCCCTTTTCTTTTATTTGTTCTTACTTTACTATATCAAAAAATAGAATAATAATCAAACAAATGTAAGTTGAGTGCATAATTTAATTTGTTGCTTATTCAAGCCTAATAGTACCATCCAAAAATAGTTTTGTGACTTGACCCCTGACTCCTTGAGATTGTTAATGTAAGTGGGTTGTGCGGATCTATGCTGATGGTTTCGAGTATAAGTTATCACGGAGTACGTATTTGTTTAGATTCTAAAACAAGATGTACAACTATAGTGGAGCATAAATCCATCATAAATCAATTCTACTTTTGCTTGTATCTGATAAGTTATAGAGGTCCAATAAATTTATGAATATTCAGACTCAAAGGAATGCAGATCAGTTGAATTAAGCGTAGCGTTTCATTACTCTAATCTTTATTCATGATTGTTCAAAATCCAGTAATATTAATAGTACGACATTTTTTAATATCATGTGAGAATTATTTAGATATTGTTGAAATTTACGAAAACATTTATTAGATTTTTGTTTCCAAAAAAAAGGGTGAGGAGGAAAATAGATGAGATTTGACTGTTTGAGTAAGGTGGGAGTTGTTCCTAGACAGTCACTTTAGGTCGGACACGCGTCCAAGAGACAAGAAAAGAGGCAGAAGTAAACACGTGTCGGGGAAAAGGAGTAAGCCACCAAAAAGAAGCACGTGTCCTAATCCTGCCTCAAGCTGCCGCAGCGTTTTCTCTCTCTTGTTTGCCTTTTTTTATTATTCTTTTACGGACATACTATACTTGGACTCCTACTACTTGTAGATTTTGTACACCGAGACACCTACTAGTAACAGAATTTCACTTTGACTCCTACCACTAGTGTCTAGTACTGTTCTCCAAATTTTGCGTGGCCAAGTTTTGATATTGTGTAGAATAAGCTTTCCAAAGACATTTAACGTGGCACCACAATAAAAATCCGTTTAATTTATACTTCTTCCGGTTTAGAGAGATCATCCCCTTTCTTTTTGCATGTCGGATACCCTCCACGTAATTATATTTTTTTCAACAAATTATAGAATACTTTACCTTGACTAACCTTAATACGCGTGCTCTGTTTCAAATTAGAGCAATCTTCTATCTCACTTTGTAGTTTGTATGGAGTACCTTACATCCGTTTGTGATATGTTCAATGAAAACATGTTATCTATAATTGGTATCTATAATTGGTGTAATTAACATGTAAAATGAGATACAAAGTAGGATTGAAATTTACACAAACTTGAAATCTACATGAACTTAAACTAAGTAATCGCGAGAGTAAAGTTGAATGGAAGGAGACACCATATGTGGTTGAAAGACTTGGAAGTTGGAAGCTCGTAGGGTCACTTGTCATGGAGCATCGACAGCAAATGTCGTAGGACTCGTTCGTTTTAGTCGTTTAGACGTGGAAGATTACGGAATCCCGACATTTTCAAGTGCCACGTGTTCCAGCACATCTAACTCATGATTGCCTTTTTGGTACAACTTGTTTCTAATCCGACAAATTTGTCACTTGCCTAGGTGGCACTCTCCCACTTTTTTTTTTTTTTTTTTTTTTTTTTGTTCTTTTCTTTTCGTATTTTGCTAAAGCCTCTATATAAGGTGAGGCAATATTGGAATCCTCTTGCAACGAGAGAGTGAAGGTTATCCAGAGGAGCGTTAAAGTTACTGTTCACAAGGTCGTACCATTCTCTTCTGTTCTTTTGCGTGAATGATGAGTACACCGTAGACATTATTGCAGAGTGGATATACGAGGCTTCAAATTCGAGACAATCCCCAAGTAATTGGTTACCTAACCATTAGGTCAACCTGGTTGTCTATCCCGATTCGTATTGGGCCTGTCTTAAGTCCACGTTTCAACCAAAGGCCAAGACAAGTTCACTTGTGTAAACATTAGAGAAAGCCCAAACAGGTCAGAACAATAGAAAGCCCAAACATGTCGGAAGTTTAGATTATTGGTAGAACTACCTGTCTACCTCCGATTCTCCATATAGGAAATTCAAACCATACATCAACAATTCGAAAAATGAAGTACGAAGCGACTCTGATACCGAAACTTGGTTTAGCAAAAGATGAAATTTTGGCGAGAAAAGAGAACAAGATAAATGCCAGTAATAAAAAGATGTTGTCATTACGATGCCACCAAGGGCATAACCACAATAAGAAAAACCATTCACACAATTTTAGGGAGATGCCCATTTTTTGGGCTAAACAATCAAATGCCTAGGCTAGACTTGAAAAATTTACTAGTAACGAAACTAACAATACTTGAAAGAATGCTCTTCTAGCTTCTCCCACAATTTTCGGGACAATAATTCCGCCTAAGTTTTAAATCGAATGAAGTAAAATCCGCCTACTTACTACAAAACCTGCAACCACCAAACAAGCCTGTGGTGAGAAACCACTCTACTTGGAAGCAGCAGCTACCCCTTGACGATCACCGCCTCCTCTACCACCTCCGGAGTGGTTAGGTGCATACCCATTACCGTTACCTCTACCACTTCCGTAGTGGTTCGGTGCATATCCATTACCATTACCTCTACCACCTCCGGCGTGGTTTGGTGCATTTCCATTACCATTACCATTACCATTCCGTGAATATCCACGACCATTGGAGTAGTTGTCCCGTCGGTTATCGTTGCGAAAGCTACCTTTGTTGTTGTCATCAGCTGAATTCATTCAAAAAGCAAAGATATTATCAGAAACGTTAGCTAAAGAAATTTGGGATAGGATTGCTGGTTTGAGTAAGGCTGGATTCATTCAACTACCAACAGAAATACAAAGTAAAAACACTTGGAAAAGTGTGGGTAGCAGAGGAGCACTAACTCTTTTTCTTCTCGATATAAACCTCGCGACCACCAATTTGCATTTTGTGGACCTAAACAGTAGGGATCAGATTGGTAAGAGAATTGCATAAAAACATCGACATTTGAAAAGAAAACAGAAGATAAGTCAAATTTGGAATTCATACCTGAATTGCATCGGCTTGAGCACTGGCTTCTTCGAACTCAACAAAACCAAATGTGTAGTCCTAGCAACAAGGAATACAATAGAAGAGTTATGAATGAAATTCAAGTGCAATGCACAATTAACATCTTCCAAAATTTAGAAATTTCATAAATACCTTATTTGACCGGACTTGGATGGCACCCTTTTTTATGCGCCCAAACCTCTTGAACTCCTGTTCAAGGAGCTGAGGTGTGGCATCAGAAGGCAGTTGTCCAACATATATGGAGTGGCTCACCTTAGCTGCACAAGGAGTGACAGTTAACTAACCGAAACCAATAGTTATATCTTTGCAAACAAAAAATAATCCCAAGACACCAAGGGAATTTTCTAAGTCAGTTGAGAACAACTATCCAGGTACAAAAGCCAAAAACAAAAAAATAGGAGGGGGGGGGGGTGATGATTGAAGTACCTGGCGCATGGCCGTTGCTAGTTGCATGACCGTTGCTTCTAGCATTACCGTGGCTGCCATTGGCAGTGGAGAGTCCCGAGGCAGCAGGTGCAGTGGCTGCCTGAGTTTGTTGACCAACACGAGCCACAGATTTGACAGGTACAGGTCGTTTGACTTGTTTGGCAGGAGCAGTCACGTGCACTGGGGATGCAGTGACACCCTCTTTAACACCCCTCCGAAGAGAATCAGCATATGACTTCTTCGGAGCATCCACATTACCGTTGGATACAGCCTCCACAACTGGTGAAGCATGGATAGTAGGAGGGCTAGAAACAGCCTTTTCTTTTTGAACTACAGGGACTGAGGAGGTTTCTACTATTTCCTTCACTGCAGCTGTAAGGTTGCCCAGTGACTTATCAACAGCTTCAACAGTCTCCTGAACAAGAGCAACAGCGCTCACGGGCGCTGCCACCACACTTTTATCAGAGTGCTCTTCTACGGGTTCCTTGGATGGCAAGCTACTGTTTGCCATGAACCTGAACGTATCATTTAGTACAAAATAGCCACCATCTTGAGGAGCTAGAAAGAAGGACTCGGCAAAGTTCTTTCTCACATTGTCCTGACCAGTCAAACAACCAGTCACTAGGACAGTCACACCATTCATATGTGAGGCCTGAGTATCTGCTGTGAATATCTCAGCCTTGTTATTTTTGCAATCTAGCGAGAGAAATACATCCTTAATCTCCTGCAAAGAAGATCAATTTAAACAATAATCTTAGTAGTCAATCCAACTATAGCACAAGTGCAAGCCAGCAATTACAAAGAGCTCACAATAAAACAGCAAACGTTCAAGCTGGAAACAAAGAGCAATACTGTCTTTCACTCTTCCCTTAAAACTTTTAAAACAATGTGTAAGATGCGAGACTTACTTCCATGGCCGAAACAGTCACCAGATCTCCACTGGGATTGGGTCGGCTCATCGTACTCTGATCATTATAAAACCGATAGACCTTTTCTGGCTCACGGTGCAATATCTCGTAATACTGGGTCACAAAGGCATGTCCTACCAACTCCGGGCTAATCTGCTCTGTGAAACTCGCATCCGGTCCAGTCGCCATCTCTGAATCAAACAAGATTATAAACACTTCAGCAACAACCCAACGAAAAAAATATTAACTCTTTCTATTCATAAAGATCACAGATTTTAAGACCATTACAAATCAAAACAAAAAGTCCACAAATTAATTCTCGATCACTGGATAACTAATTCCCCGTATTACAAAGTAGTAGCACGTTGCTGTACAATCACAAATCAAAACAAAAAGTACACGAACTGATTATTGATCACTAAATCCTCGTATAACAAATCAAAACAGAAAGTCCACAAATTAATTCTCGATCACTTAGATAACAAATTCCTCGTATTACAAATCAAAACCGAAAGTCCACAAATTAATTCTCGATCACTGGATAACTAATTCATCTATGTACAATTACAAATCAAAACAGAAAGAACACGAATTAATTCTCGATCACTAATTCCTCGTATTACAAATCAAAACAGAACATCCACGAATTAATACTCGATCACTCAATAACTAATATCAAAACAGAACATCCACGAATTGATTCTCGATCACTCGATAACTAATTCGAGTACACTAGCACACTACCGTAAATTTACAAATCAAAACAGAACATCAACGAATTAATTCTCGATTACTCGATAACTAATATCAAAACAGAACATCCACGAATTAATTCTCGATCACTCGATAACTCATTCGAGTACTATAACGTATCACATTGCCATATACTTACAAATCAAAACCGAAAGTCTACGAATTAATTACTTCATCTATAAGTATCACATTGCCGTATAGATTCACAAATTACAAAATCAACCCAAAAATAATAAATTCAGAGAAACAAAACTTTATATTATATAAATTAAACATATGTCAAGATCATAGATAGAAAAAGGGCAAAACCCCAGATCTAAAAAAACCCCTAAAACCCTACAAAAACCCTAAGTTCACGCTGATTTGCAGGAACAATACAGAAAAAATAAATAAAGTAAAGATCACAAACATACACTACATTGACAAAATTACAGCAAAAATCAAAACAAACATTAAATTATAAAGATTGCACTTTTACATCCCCAGAAAAAAGAAACCAATAAAGTATAACAAGAAATTGAGGAAAGCGTGATGAAGAAGTTATTGGGGGGGGTACCTTTATTCCGGCGGATCGGAGAGAGGGAAAGAAGGTGGCGCCGCCGGAGTAAAGAGAAGTTGAAGAGAGAGAAGAGTAAAGAAGAAGACAAGGACGACAATGATGGGGTTTGGGGTTTGAGATGGGTGTGCGACGTGCGAGAATTAAGTGACGAGTTTTAGGGTACTTTGTTTTGTTTTTATACTAAAGTTTTTGATTTATTTTATTTTCCTTATTTGGGTGTTGATAGGTTTTAGTGATTGGGTGAGAGAGATTAAGCTTTATGGAATTACGATTCCTACGAACCAACGAACTACGTTTTGGTAAGTGGGTCCACTCAGACTCGTCTCGTCTCTCTATTATGTTTCCATGACTAAGTTCGGGTTCATATTGTAAACCACGTTTATGGAATGTTGGGCCAAACTATGAGTTTATGATTTTTCGGAGTGGATTTGTTCGGGTTCGTGTTTATGGAACTAATTGACTGTGTTATGGGATGTTGGACTAAACCATGACTTTTTTGGAATAGGTTTGTTTTAGTGCATACTTCGAATTGTGAATCATGTTTATCTAACCAACGAACTATGTTTATGGAATGTTGGACTACATAACCTATTTGGAGTGGCTCTGTTTGGGTTGAGACTGTAAATCGTGTTTATGGAATGTGACTAATAGGATTGGTGAGCCATGACGTGTTTTGAACTTGTTTTCATTCTTAATGTTACTTACTTACTCCCTCACACGTCATTCACTGTATGCGAGTAAAAGACAGACTGGGTGCTTGTGTGGGGGTGTGGAAAGTCATACTTTGTAAAAAAAAAAAAGGTTTGACTTCCCAAAGGATAGACCTAGGGGTAGCTATTTGTGGATACTCGGTTACTAAATAAACAATTCCGTATATGACGTGAGACCATGAGAGGTAGAAAAACTATCATGGTTAAATTCTCACAAGGGCTTTTTAAACATAACTAACATATATTGCATTTTTTTTACTACACCTGATATCGTATCTCGGCCTTCGTCCACCAATTTCCGCCCTTTACCCACCCATTACCGCCCCTAAGTCCCTAACCACACATTTTGTTCCATCCCTCTTCCTTTCTTCCCAAGTTCTCATTCCCATGTGAAGAATTCGAGTGCAGTGGTGAGGGATGACTGGATGAGAAAGCCATGAACGATTAGCACACTCTAACTATAAACTTTGGTTTAATATTTGTTGTTTTAACTTAATGAAATTACAATATACAAAGGGCTCCTTATATATTACGACCTAATTTAAAGTGTGTTTCTCAACTACAATGGCAATGACATTTTTCAGCTTATACACCAACATAGCAACACATGAGCTAACTTCAAGGAATCCGACTCCACTCAAATAAATCTATTCATGTGTTATGTTCATTGCCTTTCGTCCTTGATCTCTTGATGTGGACATTACATATAGGTTCTTCTTTCCCAACCAACTTTGCTGTCGGAGACCTGCTGGTGTCATCTGTTACAACTTGTTATTCTGTTTTACACCATACTCTTTTAAAGAAACCGTACACTCATAGGATGTAAAGTCACTTTCCATTTGATTCAGTTTCCTCCGTAAATCATTTTGTTTCCCTATAATTGTTGAGTCAAAACGACACTATAAGTTAGGATCCCTAAACAACCTCATGATATCATAAGGGCTGTGTTTTACACATTTTTCGAGTCACAATTCACAAACTAACCTAAAAGGTGCCTCTCAGTTTTTCACGATCACATTCACAACTAACCAACGGTTTGGAAAGGATCAAACTTGCAACCTAAAAAGGCAGGGTTTTGAACTTTGTAGAGAGAGAGAGAGAGAGAGAGAGAGAGAGCAGAAGATGTGTGGAATTGCATTGGTGGTAGATGGAGTTGTCATCTCTGGCCCAAATTCTTCTGTTGATACCACTTCACAAGAACAACACCATAATTCTGAACCAGTTGAGTATTTCACCTAAAACCCTCTATTTTTTTTTTGATATTCATAAACACGAATTTTCTCTTCCTTTGTTTTTTAATGGGCATTGCAAAGTACGAATCTTTATTGTTCAGTGAACATGAATTTGTGATTAGATTGAAAGAAAATGTTCAATTTAGCATAAAGTTTGCAAATTTGTAGAATTATTTTGGTGGGGTGTATCAAAGTTGTTGCCTTTATATTGTTGCTGCTTGTTGTTATTAACATTTTGGTTTGCTTAGGACTATGAATAATTTGATTATTATTCCGCAGAAGATATATTGATATGATAATTTTTTTTAGATGTTGCAATGTGCCAATCTGTGGGCTGGCTGTGATTTATGCGGGGATTGATGTGGAGTATGTAGGAAGTTTGATTAGTGGTGGTTTGTTACTCGGCCCGCCTTGGATTATGTCAATCTTTTCGCTGTAGTGGCAATTGTTCGTAAAGTGTTAGTGGTTGCGTTGATGAATAAAAAATAAGTAGTGGGATAGAAATACTTTTGTGTTGGGTGATAACATCTTAATGAAACGGAGGCATGATCCCTTTGTTTTCAACCATGCCAATGGCGGGAGGACAGTGATAGGTGCTAGGTTGATGTAGGTGAAGTGATGTGGTTCGCTTGTTGGTTTTGTTGGGTGGCAAAAGGGTAGCTTTGTTTTTCTGAAACTAATAGAGGTGGGAGGCATATGTCACCTGTTTAAGTCTCAAGAAGGTAGGTAGTAGTTTTTGCCTCTAACCTGGGTTCGGACTTTAAATTTGGCCAACATCTACTACCCTTTGTGGATCGTGAGCAACCGGTGGTTGAGAGTGGGGGGAATTCTTTCAGGTTACTTGTTTGTGTTCTCAGCTTCATGTTGTCTAAAGTCTTGATCTTTTTTAATTTAGGGGTACTTACTACACATAGCACTGGTTATGGTTTGGGTGCTGAAAACACAACATGATCATTGACCAAATTATTTGGACACAAACACAAGTTCAAACCTGGGTGCAGTCTTTGACACTGATCTTGCTAAAGCTCGTACTTACGTTGGAATTCGCATTTGATTTTACATGTATTGTTCTCATTTGGCGTTGGTGGTCAAGCACTCAAGCAATATCAACTGACCATTATTTTGACACAAGACACTATAACCAATACTTCTTATAGTTGTTAAGATAATTAATCTTGACCAAATTTTTTAGACATACATACACCTGGCAGAAGTTAAACTACAGCAACAAGGGTGAGATGTAGTGACTAGTAGTAAACTAATATAAGCACGATTAAACACCACAATTGCTAAATATTAATTGAAAGCAAATTCTCCTTGTTGGTCAATTTATTATTGAATATTAACTCCAATGAAAATATCACCTTCTGAAAGGTATGTGTCTGCCTTTGGCTGCAGTTTAAATATACATGTCCAAATATCTTACTGGTCTTTGCTGCTTAACTATAGTTGGTGTAATTCGCAGTAATCAATTCTTATTATTTGGTTATTTATCTTGATCGTTCTGATTGAACCTGAAGTGATGAATGGTTGCCATACCATTGCAGTTTGTATTAGATATTGATGATTTGAAAGCCGCTTTATGGAGACGGGGCCCTGATAGCTTAGGAACCAAGAAGGTTGTGCTTCAAGTGAAGGATGATGGTGATAGAGAAGTCGTTTCCTATGTTGCAGCGCACAATGGAACTGAGAAGGAAATCTTTTGCTCCACTGCCATGCGCGATTGCCAGCCTTGTGGTAATGGTGAAAATGGGTCTGGAATGCATCAAGGTGCTGCGGAGATGCATTTTATTGGTGCTGTTTTACAATTGAGGGGAACGCAGCATGTGACACAACCATTAGTTGATGCATCTGGGAATGTTCTCATTTATAACGGTAAGCTCAGCTTTAATAATTTATTTTCGTGATGGCAAATGCTTGTTTCCATTTCCAATGGAGCCAAAAACTAATTTTTCTTTGGTTTTTGGGATATAATGGAGAAAAGCAAAATGACTCATAAAATTGTCTGTGCTTCTTATTTTGTGAAGTAGCAGTCAGTCGGTGCAATTCTCGAAGCAATTTTCTTTTTGGGTCATTGGTGCGCAGCCTCTCTACGTCTCAATAGGGGTAAGGCTTGCGTGCATCCGACCCCCCCTTACACCGCCTTATGGCGGGAGCCTTTAAGGCACTGGGGTAAATATGTTGTTGTTGTTGTTGATGGCAAATGCTTGAACAATGACAGATCCCAAGCTTCACTGATTTGAAAAGGCTATCTATCCACGTTTCCTTGTAACCATCTCCATGAGTTCAAAACTCTGACGGTCTGACCTGTCCTGCTCTCCCATTTGTGTGGTGGTGCATGCGGATGATTGGCCTTTTACCTTTCAATGCAGTACATGATGGCAAGGTGGCAGTGCATATCAGCTTTGGTTACTTTTTGATTCATGGTTACATCATTTCTTAGGTGAAATATTTGGCGGGATTCACATGAGTAGTGATAGCAATGATGCTGAAGTCCTTTTGCAGCTATTGGGAAAGTGCTGTTGCTGTCAGTCTCATGGCAGTGCAAACAGCTGTAGTGGAGAACCAATCCCGTCGCTTCTTTCATCTATTAAGGGCCCATGGTCCGTGATATATTGGCAGGTATCTTCTTAGACTGGTAAGTTTCTGTTGTAGTTTTCGATTTTCACGTCGCGGTTTACTTTTGATATATTGCTTGTTGAAGCATAATATGTCTTCCTTCATTGCTAGAATGCATCGAGAACTCTATGGTTTGGGAAAGATGCATTTGGAAGGAGGAGTCTTCTGGTTCATTGGCCCACTTCAGAAGACCTTCGATTTGTTCTCTCCTCAGTATCACTTTCATCTTCCACTGGTAATTTGCTCCTTGATTCTTCCCTTGCTCCCACTGGTGGAACGTTGCCACATGAACTGCAATCGATTCTTGTACAGTTGTACTGCTGGATGTCATTGATTACTGATTGATCTGAGTGTTCATTTTTCTTTTGATTTTGTTATAAGGAACTAAATAATACGCTATTAGAGCCTGCACTTCTTCTTATGTGAAGTAGCAGATGCTTTTGTGGGTTTTTGGTAATGGGTCAATCGGGCACTACCTGTGTGTAATTGTAGGGGCAACGTTGTGTAAGCCATCCCCCTCCTACGAAGCAGGAGCCTATCTTTTGGTGTTGAGCTAGTGATGATGTTTGTTCTTGTACGGTTTGATCCAAATCCTTTCATATTCTACTTTCTTACATTTTGTCATTTGATGTATTAAAACTCGGTTATCTATGCAAAGAATCGATGTATTCAATGTTATTATCTGCACTGTCGGATAAAAGATTTTTCGAATGAACAAAGATCCTACGTATCACTGCTTATTGCAACAGATATAATGGGAGTAAAAATGTGACAACACCTACTTTGTGGTTTTGGAAGAATACATGTGTTTAAATGTTCATGATAAGATCGTTGAACTCTTAGGGCTAATTTTCTCAATATGAATGAGTAGGCGACCTTTAGTATAATCTCGTGATCTTCCTTAGAACTCTCAGCAGGTAAACTGAAGAAAGATATTTTTTGCTCTGGATGAAAATCATTGACACTTCCGTGTTTGAGTTTCTTGCCTTGCAGCTAGAATGGTCTTTTCATCTATTGGCAATTCATCGGTTGCTGCATTCAGCTATGCTTATTCCTCCCATTCATTTCCATATATATGTAGATCCTGATGCTGAAATAAGAGCAAGTATCTTCAACGGCTGGGAAGAGCTTCCATGTGGAATATACAGTATACCTATCATTGGTTCAAAAGCTGATGCATGTTTGGTTGGCAAGGTCAGTAAACATGAATGGGCGAGTTCTATGCTCAAAGATCTTATTAAGTGGGATAGAATGCTCATTGAACCAAAGCATGACACGCTGAATCCTAATAATTGCCTATGCTCGCCATTGCTACCTGATCTGCTTCAACTTTCTGCAGATGGTACGTAAATATTTCAGACTTCGTTTGAAATGATGTTTTGATATTGTTTTTCATAATTGACTCTGTTTCCTATTTATGTAGGGACGTCACATTTCTCGAGTATTTCACCAGCACATGCTGTCTTGGCAGCCCTTAAGAAATCTATTTCACGGCGTACAACCAAACACACAATCTTCAAGGTGATTATGTCACTTGCCTTCAGAAATATACCTCTTGCATTTAAAAAAAATAAAAATTAGGCGAGATGTATAAATAAAAGTTAGTCGGTTACAAGCTTAGCTAGGTAGCCCCAATACACCTCTTATATGTGATAATAGCTTAATGCATCTTATCAAGTTATAATGTAGTTGTGTAGAACTATTATTATCTGGATTAGCTAGAAGACAAGAATCTAGGTTGCTATAGCTTGGGCTTCAACGTCGTTAGCTACGATCTAACTGAACAATTGCCTTTCCTCCATGCTACTGAATGTTCTTTTTTGGTTGAACCTTTACCACTCTATACCTCATTACCAAAAAAGTACATTCGGTAACATGGAGGAAAGGCAATTGTTCAGTAAGATAAATGTTACAGTCTTCTAATGATATAAAGTGGTTGGCCGGGTACATATAAAACTCAGAAGTTTAGAAAGTGAGAATTTCATGTTTACTGATAAAACTGTTAATTTTGTTGAAGTCGAATAAATAAAAAGTGGATCGTATTACTTTTTTTGTATAGATTGGCTATATGATTCCGTATTCAAAACCTATATTCGTCATAACCTTTACGCGGATTACACCTGAATTTTACTTGACAAATATTTGTTGTTAGCTTGACCAATATTGTTGGCTTATATAACTGCTGTAGCTATATGACTGGGGTTTAGCCTAGGTTTGTCTGTACCAAAATGAAGCGTTAATCTTGTCCTTGTTGCCTATTTTTCTCAAATTAATTGCACTTTTTCGATTTGAATGACAGGTTGCTAAGGCTGACAACGAACTACATAAATCTGTTCCCGTGGCTGTTCTCTTTTCAGGAGGGCTAGATTCCATGATACTGGCTGGGATACTGCATGAATGCCTAGATGCCAGCTGTAAGTGTTAATCAATTCTCATAAGTCATAACCCATCACTAGACTTTATGGCCTTCTGTATGTCCCTGTTTTAGGAATTTTGATTTTTGATCTTGTTTACTAACCTGTTTGGGTGTTTGTACGTTCCCAACAGATGCTGTTGATCTGTTAAATGTCAGTTTTGAAGGAGAAACAGCTCCAGATAGAATCACTGCTAGATCAGGGCTAAAGGAGCTGAAAAGAATCGCGCCTTCAAGAAGGTGATATGATATAAGCTTCTTTGTTTCTTGAGATACGCCCCCCCCTCCCTCTCTCTCTCTCTCTGAACTTCATGGAATTATTGCCAAATTACTAGCGTAGTACTGTGAGATGTGGCTTGGGAGCCCTAGAATAGGTAACACTCATACAGTTTAGACTAAGCTTGGTTACTGCTAATTAGGAAAGGTAATATTAGTTACAAATTTTGAGATGAGTGTTTAAGTTAGGGGCAGGAACTCCAAATGATGCAGAAACTTCTGGTTCTCCACTTTGTTTTGGATTTTTATGTCCTTTCCTTACTCTTATTACGGAGTTATATCTCAAAATTCACTGAAAATGGATTATAATTGATGTGGCTTGGGGTAATTAGGGTTTTGTTTCGATCTGCAGTGAGGTTTAATCAATGAGGTCTTACATCTGATCAGGCTAAAAGGGCTACCTGCGCTATTGCATATTGGGTACCAAATAATTCCATTAATGTGATGTTCGATACATATAGATATGTACATCAGTTTGGTTTCTTTAAAGTCTCCAGAGGCTCTTGCATATGCAGATGCAGATTAGAAGATTATTAGTGCAATGGTCATTACATTTGAATTACCGACTAAATTTTCTATTTCGTCAATTTTCTGGCTAATACAGGTGGAGACTTGTGGAGATTGATGCTAATTTCTCTGATATTACCACGGAGATGAAGCACGTCTCGTCGCTGATTCGCCCTGCGAATACTTTCATGGTATTTTATTTTCTGCTACTACCATCCTTATAATGTTATTAGAATTTTACATAACAGTTCAGGCTCTCTATCGACTTACATTTTGAAGAATGCTCTTGTTTGTCCATCATAGGATGATAAGTGATTACCTTTTCCTTATTTGGATGCATCTGACCTACTAGTATCTAGATACTGTTTGTTTTTGCTAGGCATAATAGTTAAAATGTAATGATGCTTCTGTTTCTTTTGATGTCTAGGACCTGAACATTGGTACTGCACTGTGGTTAGCTGCTCGAGGTGATGGCTGGGTATATGAGGCAGAGAGTAATGTTCACCATGAAGAATGTCACCGCTTTAGATACAAGTCTGAAGCAAGAATATTACTTGTTGGGGCTGGCGCAGACGAGCAATGTGCGGGATATGGTAGACATAGAACAAAGTACATAAGTGGCAGGTAGTCTTGTATTCTTATGTTTCTCATGTATCACACTACTACTATCTGGGTACTTGCGTCCCTACCCTCTTTCACCCTGTTCAAAGATCTAACTTGCTATTTAAAGTTGTGAAAATGTTCTCTCATAGGGAGAATTAAGAACAGGATTCAGTAGTGTAGAGGATTGTTAGGAGAGGACATCTTACTTCATCCAAAATTGCCTACGCTCCATGGGGCTTCTCCTTGTTATGTTATCAATTTCCGTCTCCATCCCCACACATGTCCCTCCATTGAGAGAAGAAGTTTCATTGCGTTTAACTTTATTCTTTGAATCATTCCATCCAGAAGGGATTCAGTACAAGTTTCTTGCCATCGATTTTTGGGATCTCTTATGTCATCTGCCAGTCCTTTTGCATTTAACTAACTTCATGTTTCACTAGTTATCTACTACCATATTAGTTCTGTTAATCAAATGTTTTTTGGGGCTTTGATCAGTTGGCTTGGCTTGCATGAGGAAATGAAACTGGATATGCAGAGAATCTGGAAAAGAAACTTAGGCAGAGATGATAGGTGCATTGCTGACAATGGAAAGGAGGTACTGCTGGAGTTTTTCACTTGAAAAAATCATGTTATTTTATGTCATCTTATATGCAGCATTTTCCATTTTTCATAGGCAAGATTTCCATATCTGGATGAGGATGTTATGAAGGTGTTACTTGATTTTCCTCTGTGGGAGATTGTCAACCTTGATCAGCCAAGGGGAATAGGTGAAAAGAAGATTTTGAGAGAGGTGGGTATCACTGTATCAGTATTGATCTTAGTTTGAGCGAATATATCTAAGTTAGTTTATTGATATGCCTGTGTTTCTGTTTGATTGAGGTCTGCTCTATCAACATATCTCATGCCAATTGCGTGGTGCTTTGTCTTTGTGTTGTAAGTTGATTGGTTTATTGCATCATTGCGTATTTGGGCCATGGTTGCGGGAACATTTTAGGGTACCCATTCACATTTATACAGCGGAATTGGCTTTTTTG
The DNA here is from genome assembly GCA_963457585.1 of Spergularia bocconei. Lineage (NCBI taxonomy): Eukaryota > Viridiplantae > Streptophyta > Magnoliopsida > Caryophyllales > Caryophyllaceae > Spergularia > Spergularia bocconei. Next base: position 23,705,375 of record OY734943.1, on the reverse strand, counting down.
TAATGCTTGCATACTGTAAAGTTAATTACTTTGTCATATAACCTGCCATATAGGTTTACTATTTTGTTGCCTTTTGATAGAACGAATTCCTAGGAGCCTTCACATTAGATGTGTGTGAACAAAACGCAGTGGTAGAAATTAGAATCATAAAATGAGGATGGTTGATATGGGATGGCTTTTGTGCACCAGTGTTTGTCTACCCTCTTAGTATTCTCTCAGGATCATGAAGATTTTGGTGAAGCTAATGTAATCAACCTAACATGTTTGGGCTGTATCTGTCGAGTTTAAACTTTAAAGTAATGCTACATACCGTTGTGTCCTACTTCGCATTGACTGCAGTGTTTTTCTTTGTGTTAAGGTTGCTAGATTGCTAGGACTGCATGAGGCGGCAGGTCACCCTAAACGAGCGATTCAGGTAATGTCTTTTCGACACTGCTAGAAAGTCATCTTTAGAAGCGATACCAGTGACTTGAGCGTGTCTTAAAGCACTTTACCAAGACAGGATCTCTTAGCTATGGTAAAATGATTTATTATTATTTTTTTTTCTGTTGGTTCAGTTCGGCTCAAGAATATCGCGAGAATCAAACCGGAAAAACTTTGGCAGCAATCGAGCAGGAAATAAAGCATCAGCTGGTGGTACAATCTTTGACATTTGATCAAACTGATTCATCGTATCAGTACTAGGAACAACTTCTTGACTTTCAAGCTAACCTGACTGAACATATTGAGCGACACTGGGCATCGAGCTGAAGTACCCTGCCAAAAGTTGAACGATAGTTTGAATGTCAATCTGACTGGGTGCGACTCAATGAGCACGTTTTGGCATATTGGTCTACTGGCTGGAACTAAAGTGGCTCGAGTTTGGCTCGACTATAGGATTATATTAACAGACTTCTGCAAGAAGTTTATAAGCAATTTTCGCTACCCTACAACTGCTTGATTTCGTTATAGACTTATAGCTTATTAGCTTCTCATGTTCAACTTGTACATTTCCTTCTGTTATCACTCCAATGCACCAAATTATTGCTTGATACTTGCATCTTCGTCAAATGATGTCTTCTTTTGTGGAGCTATTGACCATATTCAAAGATATATGATTGATGATTCCACATTCGTTTGATACGTATGCGACCTTTCACGACGGGGTCTTTCAATCATATTTAGTTTGAAAAATTGATGAATTAATATTACGATATTAATCATAATTTTGCATAGCAAAACAATGAACCATCAACAAAACGGATTTTGAATTGTACAACAAAATTTCTCCATTTTGTACCCTTTGAAATACGCCAAAAGATTGGACTTTGTTTATCGACAAAACTTTCAATGCACCGCACACTATTCTAGTTGGTGTCATTTTCCGTTTACTCGAAAGAGTACTTAAGGAGATATAGGCCGACTCACCCCTATTACCAAAATACCAAATCGATTGGCCGAGGTTGGTCATGTCACAACTTAGCATACATCTCATGGTGTGAGGGCTGACAGAGCTCGGTTAGATCTTCGAAAGAGTTCATCTTGTGTTTCTAGGCAAAAATAGTAGTTCATCTTGTGTTTCTAGGCAAAAATAGTACTCCGGCTCAGTTCGATAAGGAGTATTATTAATATGAATGAATATGATACATAGGTCGACAAAACTCTCCCTCTACGGACACGAAAACCCGAAAAAAGGCAGAAACCCCAAAACGCCACCATCCAATTCCACCTGTTCAGTAATAATCGTGAAAAACCCATGTTCAACCCTCCATAGCTTCACAGACAAGACACACTCTTCTCCAACATCTCCAACTGCCACAAAAGTATGGAGGTGAACAGTAAATGGAGAGCAGAAGAAGCCATAGCTGGAAACAATGATGCCCTTGAAGCTCTCAGAGAACTGATAGCGTATCCAACACACTACTCTTCTCATGCTCAACACCTTGGTCTCAAAGTACCCTTCTTTTTCCTCTTCTATTTATTGGGATTTCCTTGTTTTTATCAATTTCAATTTAATTATGCAGATTATTTTATTAATAATCTGTGAATTTGCAGTGGCGCCGTGGGTTGTTGCTCTATGGTCCTCCTGGAACTGGTAAAGTATGTTCCTTTTTCCCTTTTAGATTAATTGCGTATGCTTGACGTTTCATTTCATTTTTAATGGGAGCAGTAGAATTTATAGTAATTGTAAGGTTTGAGAGACGCGTGCATATGTGGGCGGGGCGGGTTAACCTGAGAGCTCAGCTGTAAATCTGTAATTTCGTAGAATTGGGCCGATTAGTTCTGAATTACCGAATCCTGAGTTATTGATTTGGTGTTGAAAACCCGGAATTTAGAGGTAGGGTGAGATCCTGTGAGTTATTTGAGCCTGTTCTGGTTTCATGGGAGCAGGTGGATGGATGTAATTTTGGAATTGTAAGGACTGAAATGAGGGTGTGAGATTAGAGTACTGCATAAGTATCTTCCTTTCGAAATTTTTGTCTGACGGACTTGAGTTCCGCACACCAGGAAGATGACATTTTACCTTGATGTTATATGGACGGTAATATGCCTTCCACGGTTTGCTTGGGAATTCTCTTTGGTGTATTTGTTGCATTAATGAAGCTGGTGACTACTGTGGCAAACTAGTGATGACACCTATGTACAGGAGGAAGTGTTGCTTAGTATGAATAAAGGCTGGCTGGTGGCGGTGGGGTGGGAGTGAAGGGGGGGGGGGGGGGAGTCCGTTGCCTGTAATGAAACTATATTGCTTAAGGGCCTGAGAGCTGGCGCCTGGCAGTATAGCGTTCTAATATTATTGAATCCTATTTATATATTGCTAGTCCTTTGTACTAACTGAACAAGATCGTTGAAATTTATACCTAATGTTATGTTTCATTTGTATTGCAGACGAGCTTGGTGCGTGCTGTGGTCAAGGAATGTGATGCCAAGCTGACTGTGATCAGGTTTTTCATCTTCTTTTGGTGTTCGATTTCCTCTTATGATTTTTCCCCGTTGATGTTGTGGGAAGAAAACTTGTGCGCTCGTGTATATATATTTGATGTTTGGTCATGTTTGGGTACTTACATGCACTTGTTTCGCCTGCAGTCCACATACTGTTCATAGAGCACATGTAGGAGAGAGTGAGAAAGTCCTTCGTGAGGCTTTTGCGGAGGCATCATCTCATGCAATGCCAGGCAAGCCTTCAGTTATCTTTATTGATGAGATTGATGCTCTTTGTCCTCGCCGCAGTTCTAGGTATGTGGTGCAGAACAACGGTTAAACCTCTTAATCAGCATGTTCATTGTTATGTCGTTCTGAAACGTTATATGTTTATTACTACGTCATGCAAGCACCCCCCTCCCCCAGGCCTGATATTAAATTATAAGATAAACCAAAAAGTCTCTTGTTAATAAAAAAAGGATAAATGTTTGTACTCCACATAGCATGTTTTTGTCTTTTTATTTGTTGCTCCCACTTCATATAATTGGAGTTGGAGAAGTTGTTTTTAAATTGTGAATAATCGATGTTTTCTTAGGAAAGACCAGCCCGTTAAAATTACCTCCAATTAAATACTTTCTCAGATTGAATTAGTTGAAGCATATAGTGTTTTTTTTTTTTTTTTTTTTTTTGAGATAGAAAATAGAGCTGAATTATGTAAAATAAAGGCCCAATTTGCAACAAGGGGCTCAACTCTTCTGTTGGAATATTGTGTTTGAGTAAAAAAAAAAAATCAAATGGTATGGAATAATTTGTTCGAGTTTGAAAATGTTGTTAGGCCATACGCAGCAATGTGGCATGTGAAGCTATCATCATAAGGGTGGCATGATTCTGTGTACAGAAGAAACTATCGATGTAAAAGAATTTTGTTTCTTGCTATCGTTGAAATTCTGCATACTTAAATATGCTGATGATCATTGGGAACATGAAATGCAGAAGCGAACAAGAAGCGCGTTTGGTCTCGCAACTCTTTACTCTGATGGACTCAAATCGGCCCTCGTCCACTGCACCGCCTTTTGTTGTGGTTGCATCAACTAACAGGTTGCTCTTCATACTCATATCCACTCTTGTGCTGTTTGCATAGTTCTTTATGTAAATTTCTGTACCAAATAGGTTTTTTGTATACACTGTTGTGGTATTATGAATTCCTTAGCTTGTGGCTGTTACTGGGTTAAGTAAAGGTTCTTACAGTATACTTGGCCAGTTAAGGTGAAACACCGATGCTAAATTTAGGAATTCCTTTGTTTGTGGTGCTGTTGCTAAAAGTTCTTACAAAATACTTTGGGGTGAATCACGGCTGTTTAAATTTGAGAACAAGGATATTTTGTGTATATTCCTTTCCTTTTTGACTGATTTGTTATTATAGAGAACATCTGATAATCCTACTCGCAACCAGTGGGCACTGGGCAGTAAGTTTAAGGACTTTCGATATAAGATTTAATTGGTCATTTTCCTGCCATTGCTCACCCTGAGTTGTAGCTTTTATCAGCTTGGTAAAGCTCTCCACTTTTTGTAGTTTTTTTGTTGTTGAAGTTAATCTTGGTTTTGGATGAAGCCGTATGTGAACGTTGGGTGCTGTGAATGTGGTTCTTGTTTTCCATTCAGTATCAGAAAAACTTATATCTCGCTCAAATATTTCGACTAATACTAATTGCTGATATCAAAGGGTTGATGCTCTTGACCCAGCTCTGAGGAGATCAGGACGTTTCGATGCTGAAATTGAGGTGTCAACTCCAACGGAGCATGAGCGCTTACATATCCTGTTGGTGAGTCTGATGCTTTGGGAAGTATATACCGACAGTTCGTGCTTGCTGTAAAGAACACTGAGTTAAATTCTTAGGCTAAACAGATGTTGTCCTTTTCCTTTGCCAGAAGTTCTTTTGAGACTAAGGCTCTGTTACTGTGGTTGATTGTATTGCAGCTCTATACTAGGAAGCTTCGGCTTGACTCAGGTGTGAACTTGCAAGCAATAGCTGCGTCATGTAATGGATACGTCGGTGCTGATTTGGAAGCTTTATGCCGTGAGGCAGCAATGTCTGCTGTACAAAGATCAACCGATTCCAAGGAAGATGATGGATTGTGGTGCATCACAGAAGATGACTGGAAGGTTGCGAGGTCTATTGTTGGTCCAAGCATAACAAGAGGTGTGACCGTTGAAATACCGCAGGTGTCATGGGATGATATTGGAGGTCTAAATGATTTGAAGGTAAGGATAATAAGTTTCAATTAGGAGAGGATAATGGAGCCTTAGGCATGATGTTCTGCAATTTATTTGCATTCTAGATGCATAGCAATTGATGATGTGTAGCAAAGCCCTGGGTTTGCATACATTTGAAACCTCCCTTACCTTGCCATATTCGGGAACCTTTGAGGCACTGGGGTAATGTTGTCGTTGTAGTAGACGCGTTAACCAACCACTCCGTCGAACTTCTTTCTCAGAGGTAAATTGATGAGTAGAATGACTGATAAAGTGCCTTTACCTTCCTTTTTTTCCCTTTTCCCAGGGGTTTGGAGGGTGTGTCTGACAATTATAGCAAGATAGCCATATCTATAAGAATTCATTCGATGGGGCAATAAATTATTGTGTCTAAAACGAGAAGTTTGTGAGTTTCATGAAACATTGACAAGGTAGCATTTCCAAGTTGATAGATTTTGGAAAGAAGCTGTATGCATATAAACAATTACAGATGGTTCAGGCAGCATAAATGATCTACGGTAGAAGGAAAAAAGTTGTTCAAGTTTTTGTGACATGTTGGGTTGACTTTTGGACGTTTATTTGTCACAAAGAGTTTAGGCATCTGGGGACGCTCAAATTGGTTTGATGAATAGGAAGAGTTTATTTTGGGCTGGATGCTTTCAAGATTGTAGGTTTGAATGTTTGATTGAATGTATCAACTTGCATGGTTTACAGAAAAAGCTTCAGCAGGCAGTTGAGTGGCCTATAAAACATTCTTCTGCATTTTCAAGGATGGGTATCTCTCCCCTGCGAGGAATTCTACTCCATGGACCTCCTGGGTGCTCAAAAACAACTCTTGCTAAAGCAGCAGCTCATGCAGCTCAAGCTTCCTTTTTCTCGCTGAGGTAAGTTTGTGATGGTAGTTTTCATGCTGGCACTTCACATTACTGTGATTAAAGATTTAACAGATGGATCATTTTGAGTTTCTAGAATCTTGACCTTATATCTCTTGGTTTAGCAAGTTAGCAACTGACAGAAATTGAAACTGAACAGTTGTTTATAATTCATATACAATCTTTGAATATTTTGCCAATCTGCAGGAACATGAACCTCCTCCCAATAGAATCCCTATTTTGGATCTGTTTCGTTTTTGTTTGCTTAGGATTGTATGTTGCACTCTTACATTGACTGAATCACTGTGGTGGTCATATGTTGTTTCAGCAACTTTGTAATTTGCATTGATATGAGTATTGACCTTTTTCTTAATGCAATGCTCATAGATGCAACCCATGCACTGTGAACATGAACTTGTAGCTGCCCTGAAAAAAAAGAAGCAAACTTTTGACTATTATTCCAGATTGAGGCAGTCAATACATAAGCCATATACATTAGTGAATGTACCCTATTTGTGCAGTTGCAGTTTGAAAGGAGGGCTGTTCAAATCCTGTTGTGCTTCTTTCTAATTTGGACTTTAGAGATTGACGCCATGTCATTTTCATCTCCAGATAGTTGATGTCTGTTGTCTGTATCTCCAGTTTTATGTGAATCATGCTACAAAAGTGTCTCCTTTGACATGCATTCAGTGGAATAACTTTGTTGCTAGGTTTAGTCCATGCATTCCTCCAGTCAGGAGATCGAGATCATTTTTACTCCAACAGTTGAGAAATTTCCAACCTTTGATGGTGGTCTGCCCTTCTTCAAACTGTAGAGTTTAGTTCTTTCCATAAGCAAAGTTATGAGGACGTCACGTGTGTGTGTGTGTGTGTGTGTGTGTGTGTGTGTCATTGTTTTTATGCGTCATTTCCTTTTGAGTGTGAATTGTTAGATTAAGGTTTGCCATTCTCTTTTTATTGGAGCTTTGTACTTTGTTGTGCTCTGATCTTGGTGATTTCTTTTAAATACAGTGGTGCGGAGTTATATTCAATGTATGTTGGAGAGGGTGAGGCTTTGTTGAGGAACACATTCCGGAGAGCAAGGCTCGCAGCACCAAGCATTCTATTTTTTGATGAAGCAGATGTTATAGCGGCAAGGAGGTATCTCTCTCTCACCCCCTTGAAGCCTTATTATTGTCATTTGTTTTGATATATTTCATTACTGGAAATTGCTTTTTGAGTGTGTACAAATAAGGCATCCTCTATTCCAGCTTTGGCTTTGGAGTTCAATGCAACAGTCTCTTAATTTTATAAATCCCTGAATAGAGATTTCAGTGGCGAGAGCCCCTATTCTCTGGTGAAATGTAGTCTTCTTTCTCGTTTTTTTTTAACAGAGGTGCTGAAATGTAGTCAGAACGATTGTTTTGATCAGTATGTGGTTATGACTGATAAATTACTGGCAAATTGTAGTCCGAAAAAGTAATGTGGTGAGTTTGAACAGTGGCTGGTTGTCAGTGTGAGGGATAGTTTTGTGTTTCTCGCGTCTCTTTGACAGTGTCAGTCCCTGGCTTCTGTTGTCTAATGTGTTATCGAGTTGAATGCAAATTTATGTTGAACTGAAGTAGTTTTTTGGTGACAATCCACTTACAGAGGTGGGAGTTCAAGTGGCAATATATCAGTTGGCGAGAGGCTTCTGTCAACGTTGTTAACTGAAATGGACGGTCTGGAGCAAGCAAAAGTATGCAACAATCTCGGAATGTTTGAAATTCATCTGTGTTTCTAGAATGATTGGCAAAAATATTACTACAGTACATTTTTACAAACCAATTGCTCTTTGCAGGGAATACTTGTATTGGCTGCCACTAATAGACCTCATGCAATTGATCCAGCACTTATGCGGCCTGGGCGTTTTGATTTGGTAAATCGATTCTATCTCAACTCTGCAAATGTTTCACACAAGTTAAAGGAAACAATCCGCTAGGGCTAAGCAAATTACTGGTTTACAAGTTCTTGCTACTTCCCTTAAGGCCATAAGGCTCATAACTTGAGACTGGTTTTTGTGTAGTCTGGTACTCCCTAGTAAACTTTCCATTTTCTGGCCCTTGAACTTTTTGTTGCTATCTAGGTACTATATGTGCCACCCCCGGATCTAGATGCTCGTCTTGAGATACTGAGAGTACACACAAGGAAAATGAAAGTGGGATCTGATGTTGATCTGAATCAAATAGCAGAGGCAACTGAGCTTTTCACAGGAGCTGAGCTGGAGGGCCTCTGTAGAGAAGCTGGAATAGTCGCTTTAAGAGAGGACATATCTGCAACAGTTGTGAATGATCGTCATTTTCAGACCGTGAAGAGCTCTTTGAAGCCTGCGCTAACAAGGGAAGAAGTTAATAGATACTCTTCATTCATGAAAAATTCATCTTTGCAGTTTCACCAGGTCCAGCTCAATGCCGAAGTACCCAGCAAAAGCAGACCGAAGATCAGTGTTCCTTTAGGTACAGCCACAATTGGTGTTTTAAGCTTGTTAGTAGTTGTTGCTGCGAAGTATTTCCCGTGGCATACAAGCTATAACATATCTAAAGCAGCAGCCACTTGAACCTGATTGTTAATGTTCTGCAATATTCATCGCCTTTACTTCGTTGAGTGAAGATTTACACCACCAGAATGTTGTTAACGATAGGCTTCAAGGCCTTTTGTTCATTGTCGACTTTTCGTCCTTTCTTGTCTACCCGACCTTATAAGTTATAATGACCCGGCCTGCTTGGATTCAAAATCCGTTTTACTGTGAAAGTTAGAGATGCAACTCTTCACAAGAAGAGATTGTTTCGAAATCACGTCTATAGGCTAACATTAGCACCAGTGTTGTCAGAATAAACAATTGACAATGGCTTACTAATGTGTAATATTCTTTTCTTTTCTCGATGTAGTTAAGAAATTCTAGGTTGCTCCACGAGTTTAAAACCAACATAAGTCATCCCTTCAGATAAGAAAGGTAAGACTGTAAGAGAGTCAAAAGGATCCTCAAACCAACGAGTAATAGAAGACTGAACATCTTACTTAGTGAAAAGAAGCAAGATGCACCTGACTGTGATTAACGGTTAGTTAATATTTAATTAAAAAAAAATTAAAAAAAAAAGTTAACCACAAATCCGCAAATTGTATACTTTTTTTAACCCACCCGAATTGGCATGCTATGTTACCCCAAGTCCCCGACCCGCCCAAAATATTATTATTATTATTATTTTTTTCTTTTCTTTTTGAACTTAGGGGGAGAAACATCCTTACAGTACCAAACACGCCATCATTGCCAATGCCGTCAATGGCGAACTCAGCACTGCGTCAGTCGAACGGCGCCGTTTCGAACAACAACAACACCACCAGGTATTTTCTACTTCTATATTCACTCCTTTCCACTTTAATTATTTTTGATTTATTGAGCTGTATTGAGTATTGCTGATATTACAGACGGCAGAAGATTCTAGAGCAGACGAAATCTCTTCCAATCGCTACTGGTACTGCTGAAAAATTTACGAGCAAATTAAATTTGTGTGTGTTAATTAATTTTTTATAATTAGAGCTGAATTAATCGAAAAAACTGTTAATTGTGTTATGAAATTTGGGCAGTTGAGAAGCGGTTGATCGAAGAGGTTCGCAAGAATGAAACTCTTATTATTGTTGGTGAAACCGGAAGCGGCAAAACTACCCGTGAGTTTGTTTCGCTGCTGTTTTGTCTCACCGTCTTTGTTATTTGTTTGGTCGTCCCAGGAAAGAATGTCACTCTAAATTATTTGAGTTTACCTTAGGTTGTCAATGAATTGGAGCGTGTTCAATGTCGTAAATCGTTCTAGGAATTAATGTCACTAAACTTAGCGCAGGTTGTGAAATAATTAGAGCACATTTTATGTCATAGATTATAGGCTAAAGATTATTGGCACTTGATTAGATAATGTCGAGCAACTAAATTTAGGGTTCCATATGTAAGTAGGCTAGATTGCTGGAAAGATCGTTGGAGCGCTTTTAGTCTTACCCTTTGACCTTTGTATTTTAATGCTATGTGTTATACAACTCACTACGACTTGGCTGAAGTCATGGAGTTGTCCGTTTTTTTTTTTTTCGTTTGTAAGTGTAGGCGTTGGATAGGGCAGGGTGGCGAGACTCTATTCATGTGGAGGACTTATTCTGACCCCTTTTGATTTTTTTGTTCGGTTTTTTTTTTTTTTTTTTTTTTTTTAAACTTTTTAACTTGTGTTCAAAATTCATATGTTTTTTGGCAATATTTTTAACCTTTTTATTTATTTTGACGGCTTTTCTAAATTTCCTTTGAAAGTGTTTAAATAATTTTAAAAGGTTTACAACGTTTTCGAAATTTTTTGGCGTTCACAAGACGGTTACTGGATGACGATTCATGTTAGCCGACCCCAAATCATTTTGGGAATAAGACTTGGTTGTTGTTGTTGTTGTTGTTGTAAGTGTAGGCGTCTTGTTTCTTAAATTTCGTGAAGTTTAGTGATAATGAATGGACATTATAGCGAACTGATTCAGAAGACCAATTGAGTAGTTTAATTTTGTCCTACAAACCTATGTCGCAATTTTTCTGTGAGATTTGAACTTATGTTGGTGTTTATGTGAGGGTGCCTTGTATCTTGTTGAATGAACAACTTTTTGATTCCACAGAATTACCCCAGTTCTTGTTTAAAGCCGGTTTTAGTCGTGATGGTAAGATGGTTGGTGTTACTCAGCCTAGGCGTGTTGCTGCTATCACTGTAGCGAAAAGAGTAGCGGAAGAGTTTGGTGTACAGTTAGGGCAAAGGGTTGGTTATTCTGTTAGGTTTGATGACATGACATCCGGCTCAACAAGGATCAAATACATGACAGATGGATTATTATTGAGGTACATCCATATATGCTCCCTTTGTTTGAACTTCATAGGCCTTCTTATGGTCACAGACTCAAAATACCTATCACTGGTTGCTAAATGCTAATCTGTCAAATGATATCTAGTATTATGCACTAGACAATATCTTGGTTGCGATGATTTTAAAAGGGGCATCATGTGGAGAATGGCCCCTACTAGAACTTCGTACACTTCATAAGCATCAACGATCAGAGTAAATAGCTACACAGGGCTTTATGTTGCCTTACTGAGATAGATGTCAGTGACTGCTATTTTTGTGGTCGTTAATGAATTGTCTACTCCTCGGACATGTTAGCTATTTTCCCGTTATGTCTCCCTGTTAACTGACGTGAGCCTTTCTTATACCCAGGGAAGCATTGTTGGACCCCTATCTCTCTAAGTATTCAGTCATCATTGTTGATGAAGCTCACGAGAGAACTGTTCACACCGATGTATTACTGGGTTTGCTGAAAGATGTTCAGAAAGTAAGATCTCAACCTGCAAAGGAGTCCTTAAACATTGGCGTCACTAAGAACAGTAACGGCACAAAATTAGGTCAAGAAAATGGGCCTTCACTGGCCAGCCCTTTGAAGCCGTGCCAGGGTGCAAAGCTTCCTCCACTAAAGCTGATAATTATGTCTGCTAGTTTAGATGCTCAAATTTTCTCAGAGTACTTTGGTGGTGCGAAGGCTGTCCATGTGCAGGGCAGACAATACCCTGTGGATGTGTTCTATACTCTGTATCCGCAGACTGATTATGTGGAAGCGGTGATAGCAACAATATTTCAGGTAGTCTGCAATCTTAGTGGCTGTTGCGTGTCAGCTTCCTCTTGTAGTTCGTGAAAGGTGTATGATGTCTGTAGTATGCTGATTAGTCTAAATTTAGTTTGACCCAATGCTTGCTTGGCCTGTAGAGTGGAGCTTTTCTGTACATTGATACTTATTGTAGAGTTCAAATCCTTTATATATGACAAGTACTATGGCACAATAATTAGAAAGAAGAAAATTAGGGTTAATAGTTTCTCCAATCTCTAGGTTATTTTAAAAATGAGTTGAATGAAAATGTCATCTCTCTTCTGTTTTTCTGTAGTTCCAAGATTTGCGGCCCATTATTTTTCTGTCGATTGTTCCCTGTTTAATTAGACTATTTTTTTTCTTTCATTTTACTTTGTAGATTGAAGGTACCAGGTCAGTTGCTCTATTCTGTTGTACATGTCTGACTTGTAAAACTGCTTTGTTTCTGATCTTGTCATTTCATTGCTATATTCTTCATCTGTGGTACCCTATCTTTTTATTATAAGCTTTCAACTTGGTCTTTCCTACTCTATTTTGTGAAATATTAATGGTGTATTAATGATTTTGTTTTCTGGTGGTATTGTTTCTTTGACTTCTAAAAAATGTTATTGTTTGCTATCTCGCTTTTTTCAGATTCATTCAGAGGAGGCTCTTGGTGACATACTCGTATTTTTGACTGGTCAAGAAGAGATTGAAAGTGTTGAGGGGCTTGTGAGGTTGAATCTACGTCAATTACCTGAAAGCAAGCAAAACATGTTTATAGTTTCTATATTTGCTTCTCTTCCATCCGAACAGCAAATGAAAGTTTTCATGCCTGCGCCCAATGGATTTCGTAAGGTATAACACTAAGCGTTCTCACTGTTTTCTCATAATACTATATATATGTCAGAAATACGAAGAGATAGTTGAACAGGAATCTTACTTCTAATTAATCTATTAACTTTGAGACTCATTCTGAATGCTGCGTGATTGGAACCGAAGGATTTTTTTCATTCATCTTTCTTCCCTTTGATTGTTATGCATTATATTGTCATATCTGTGGAGTTTGAAGAGAGTTTCAATCGAGTGTGATGTAGAAAAAAATAAAATTAAATGCTCTTTAGAGGGATCTGTACAATTCATCTGCGAAGGAAATGGGCAGTGCTGTAACGACTCTTCTTTTGAGCAATGAGGTTTCTATGCTTGCTTCTTTATTTCTATTAAGGAATTTGTTTTTTTTATAAATACTACTGTATAGGAGCTCACGACTTAGAGGATGAGAGAGAGAGAGACTCTTCTACATTTAAAAGGTTCACTTTTAAATTTTAATAACTGTCTTGTACAGAGAATCGTTCTTTGATCCTATTTAATTTAGCCAGAGAATTACGAAGAAGATATTTTAGTACATTACTGTATGTTTTCTGGGCAATTGTGTGTTGTGTACTTCTCCCTCATTTGTGAAGATGTGAGTTATTGAGGAATAGAAGATATAGTAGGGAATTATTTGGGTTCCCGAAGTGCTGTATCAGCTTATGCTTCTTGAAAGGTTTGGCTATTCGTTAAATATGGTCATGATTTCATTTTTGGTTCCTAGTAGTAGTACGATACATGCTTTCAAATGACAATGTTTTTCATTAATATGAATCTGTAATAACTTTTCAAACTCGAGCTGTGAGCCTGTGACGTTAAGACACTTGCAAGTAGGTTATATGAAAACTGATGCAAGCCTATACGGCTATGCGCACTTGCTTTTGAATTTTCTGATGATATTGGAATGTCCTATCTAGGTGATACTTGCAACAAACATTGCTGAGACATCTGTGACTATACCAGGAATAAAGTATGTTATCGACCCTGGGGTGGTGAAAGCACGCAACTTCAATCCACGTACAGGGGTACAATCACTAAGCATAATTCCTACTTCTAAAGCACAGGCACTTCAAAGGAGGTAGGCATGTTTGGCTGCTCTTAGTTACTTTTGAAAACATTTTACTCATTCTAACATTACTCTTTTTGTTTTACTTTAATCTGTTATCTGCTATCAAGATACTCATATAGGTCATATTTTATGCCAGTGGACGTGCAGGGCGTGAAGGGCCAGGAAAATGCTTCCGCCTCTATCCAGAAAATGAGTTTGAGAAACTAGCAGACTCCACAGTCCCGGAAATTAAGAGAAGCAACCTCTCCAATGTCATATTACAGCTCAAAGCTCTAGGGGTCGATGACATCGTTGGCTTTGACTTTATGGAAAAACCGTCAAGGTAAGGAAATTTTTTATAATGACAAAGTCATTCTTGGATTGCTGCTTTAGAATAGTTGAAATAATTGGATTCTGCTTCAATGATTACTATTTCCACTTACGTGTTGGATCTTTCACTCTGATAGCAGTTGCTGTTTGCTACTAAATCATTTTTTTTTTTTTTTTTTGCAAATTTAACCCAACTAGTAAAGTAAACAAAATCATAATTTGGTCTAGCTGGCAAATATTAAGCACAACCAGAAGCGCAAAACACAATTAGCAAAATCAAGGTCATAATCATATTCACTCCAAAATAAATTCTAACAAATTACCATCTATAATCAATCAGTCTTTTTGTTAAAATACTGTCCAGGACACAACAGAAGCTTCAAATTTAGAAAATAAGGGCATAGTAGCGAGGGGGTAGCAAGTGAAGTAGGGGGTGATGGAGGTGCCGGTCTAGTGTATGGACAGTAGAGGGAAGATCAAGAGAAAAAAGAGAGATGAATAAGGAACCTTTAAATCTTTTCCAGTAAAACACTTTTCATCACATTTTTAACACAAACGCTTGTCAAGTAAAGGTGGTCAAATAAGCTACTCCAATACGCTATCTGCTACAGCACCATACTATGACACAAGCCTCATTACACTGGTACCTCTATCCTTTTTGTGTAATTAACCTTGTTTGTTGCTTCAACTGATTACTAGTAATTTGGGGAGGGCTGGGCTTTGTTTTTTATTTTATTTTTTTTTTCCTGTAGTTTTTGATAAAAATGGATGGTCATTTGGAACTCATTTTCCAACTGTACGGTTTTTGCTTGGACTTATCAAGCCCTTTGGTTTTTGACAACCTTTGATATTGGAGCAGGATGGCAATCATGAAGTCTCTGGAAGAATTATTTTTGCTTGGAGCTCTTACAGATGAATCTAAGCTATCAGATCCCTTAGGCCACCAGATGTCTAGACTTCCATTAGACCCTATCTACTCCAAGGCTCTTATCTTATCTAGTCAGTTCAACTGCTTGGAGGAAATGCTGATTACTGTAGCAATGCTTTCTGTTGAGTCAATGTTTTATATGCCACGTGACAAGCAAGATGAGGTATGAATTTTAAGTTATACCAGCTTATCATTGTCCTTTTTTCTCCAGAGCTGTTTATATGGTGGTTTCAGTTTCATGTGGATAATAACTCTGTTATGGCATCTTTTGTGTTCAATAAGTAATGAACCTTCTTGCGTGCAATCATAATATCAAATGGAGCACGTTGTAATGTGAATGCTGACTAGGTTAATTTTAAAAAGAAGAGTAAATAGATATTACATTGATGAATCAACAATAACACAAGGAGAAGGATAATGCATCCTTGAAGGAGCTACTTACAATTTCTTCCAATTGTGCTGTAAATCTGTGACCAGGGTGTCCCTACCCCCCTATGTTGCTTGGACTCAGGACAAGTATCTGGTCTGAGTATGTGTCCGAGTGCTAGACTCAGCTAGGATTTGAAAATTTTCAATTGTTTTGGCGTAATATGAAGTGTCAACTCTGTCAAGTACCCCAATCTGTGTTCAGGACTCCAGGTATCCAGTATCTGACACGAGTACTTTAAGAACATATGAAGAATCCGATGAATATAGGCCCTTGTTACATTAGGCCTTTAAGAGTGGGATTATTCATCAACTTAGGTCATAATGAATTAGTGGGTGCAACACTAGGCCTGGGCAACGGGGCGGGTCGGGGCAGGCCCGGGTCACTCTTAAACGGGTCAGGGCGGGCCCGGGTCATACATCTTCGAAACGGGGCTGGGCGGGTCACGGGTCCGTTTTGGCCCGGCGGGTTCTGTTTATGTGGGAGTGCCATCAGAATAACCCACGCAATCAATTAAATCATAATCAAATCTAGGGTTTTCAACTTTACCCAGAATCTGCTTCTCCGGCGGCGTCGAAAACACCCGCCTCGGTAGGAGATCTTTGATTGAAATGTGATATTCCTCGTCGTCGTCGCCGCCATTCCGCCGCTGGAAACGTGATCAACACGATTGAGATTTTTGACGAGTTGATGCTCCTGTAAAGGGGCTTTGAACTTGGCTTGTTGATGAAGTTTGCTTTCTCTTTCTTGAGGTTTTTGGTGTTGCTTCCATGGCTTAGTAGGAGAGAGAAGGGAGGGGAGGGACGGTAAAATCAAGCCATCAAGAGAAAGATCAGAAGGAGAGGAGAGAGAAATTTTTTAATTTGGGCCCATTTTGTTCCTTTTTTAATTTGGGCCCATTTTGTTCCTTTTTTAATTTGGGCCCGTGTTTGTTTTTCTCTATAAGGGCCTGGCTCGCGTCGTCTCACAAAGGGCTTGACCCTTTTTCGACCCGCCCTGTTAATAAATAGGCGGGCTTTGACCCTCTTTAACAGGGTCGATCGTGGGCCTTTAACGGGGGCCTGCCCCGTTGCCCAGGCCTATGCAACACTGAGGCTAGTTTTAAAGGGATCCAACATGAGCTTTTGACTTCAGGCCTCAGTTGGATGTGAGATATAGAGTTTTGGATTGGTCAGAATCTGGCTTTGATAGTGATGATGGACTTTTTTGTGCATTATGGAGATATGTGAAAGGTTCTTTTAGAAGACGTTATATCATCTTATATTTTGGAGGCTTCAGGGTGTGATTGGTTGGTATATGCATGTTTAATGGGAGTATATAGGGAATCAAATTGATATAACAGGGGATCTCATATCCACGTTCACGAAAAATAGAGTTGAGCACACTAGTTGCCTTAATTCTGTTGATTACAGGGTTGGATTGTGTCACATGAAGGAGTTGGAATAAGGTCCGAATGTGTGAAGGCTCCTTGTTCAGGTCAAGGTGTTTTACAATCTAAGGGGAGACAGTGTTACTCTTGGGATCGAGGTGATGGACATGAGGGTTAGGGGTGTTCTAGCCGCCTTTAAGTATTGTTTAACACACTTAGTTGCTAAACACTGGAAAAACAAGTCCAAGGTGTGTTGTAGAAACGGAAAGGTTGCAGGCAACTAGAGAACCTGGAAACCACTATCAATTATGATCGCTTAAGTGTGAGGAAGAAGGGCATTTGGCACGTGAGTGCAAACCTACTGGCATGGATAAGAGGACTCGGGACTCATCAACCCTGGTAGGGAAGTATTGCAAAGACAAGAAGGGGAACAAGGAACATGTTCCTGCAACACAAGACTTATGGAGGACTCGTAGACCTAAGAAGAAATTGCATTTGGATGATGGAATTCCCAACCTGTTAAGTGAACCTAAACTGAGAAGAGGCTTCATTCCAGATGACCGAGGTGGTCTTCCTCCTACAAATGGCTGGAGGTCTCTGGCCACATTAAACAAGAAACATAAGATATATGTATGAACAGCTGGAGGTCAAGGTTCTAGCACCCAGGTCCGTAGGAACAAGAGTTACTGTATCTTCAAGTTTATGGGAGTATGAAATGTCTTATTAACGTAGGTATACCACATCAAGGTTTAGTCACCCTTCTGCTCCGAGGAGATACAAAAGGTGGTTCTAGCAAAGCTGAATTGCATAAAATTTTCTCTTGAAAAGTTCCAAATTTGCATGTATGATCTTTCTTTTTTAGATCACGCAGCAGCAGGCTCCTCCGTCCTCGCTGGGAATTTTATTCTTTGCAAGGGTGGAGAACCCCCCGAAATATGAATTCAATAGTTGATATAAATTTTTTATACAGGAGGATATCTACTGTTTCCATTAATTTGAAATGGGTCAAAATTCTTACCTAGAAAAATTAGGAACTAGTCACTTATTTTATTTTTCAACTTCTTACGAAGAGGATTTCTTATCAACTTATTTTTTTATCTAATGCACCATTTTGTTTAATACAACATCAGCAACACCAACAACCAAGCCTTATTCTTAAAATGATTTGGGGTCGGCTAACATGAATCGTCATCTGTAACCATCAAGTGCGGGCCACAAAAGTTAAATATCGTTGCAAACAAGTGTTTTAAAAGTAGTGAAAACACGTTTAGCTAGAGATTTAAAAAACTGTCCAAAGAAAAGGAAGCAAATAAATTTTGTTTAATCTAATTTATTTTCTTATCTAGTTCGAGCTGTATCCTCTATGATCTTCCACATGTTGAACAGAAAATGAGTTTGGATTGGTCAGATAAATTTTTTGGAAAAAAGTGCAAATTAGAAAAGTATACATAAAAAATTCATGTTGAGTCGACTACAAGAATGATATTATGTACGTAGCTACATACCATGTTACTTGCATCATTTCTGTAGTATGTTTTGCAGACTGGTTGTCCATGTGAAGTGTTCTTTTTTTCCCTTTTCACAATTAATTTTGTGAATGGTGATCGATCTATTTACGTCTTTTTATCCTGTGGCCAGGCAAAGAATGTAATAAAGCATTTCGTTAGTCCTGAAGGGGACCACATCACCTTGATAAATGTGTATAGATCATGTGATGAGTTTTTGGATAAAGCTAATGCGAGTATTAGCAAGGAGAAATCTCTCAAGAATTTGAGGAGGTGGTGCAAAGACAACTTTGTGAATGCTCGCTCATTAAGCCATGCCCGTGATGTGCACAGGTATCACTCTTATTCACTGTGAGAGATTGGAATGGAAATATGTGCTTGTAATCACTGTATATGAGAAATGTTGCAAAAGTCTGATTACGGAAAATTGTAGCTGATAACATGTTGATTTGTCAAGAGGTTTGATCTCGTTGAAATTTGTATGAGGATGCTTTTGTATTATGAGTCTTGAAGAACAACTACACCATTCCTATGAATCCTGTTATATATTAACTCAAGAAGGATACCATGATTATTCCAATTACATCACCTTCAGCTGCTCAGAGAAGAATTTCCATGATCATGAGCAAATCATATGACTATTTATTGCTATTACTACCATAGAATTGTGACGCTTGCTGGGGGGTTCATCTTTGCAGCCAAATTCAGGCCCATGTTAAACAAATGGGACTTCGTATTACTTCATGTGGGGAGGACATGGTTCTATTCCGGAGATGCCTTGCTGCCTCCTTTTTCTTGAATGCTGCTTTACGACAGCCGGAGGGTACATATAGGTATATCTTTATGTCTCAAATCTTCATTTTGAAATCTATTTCTATGTATCGTTTTTGCTGTGATTGAAATTTCTTTAATGGCCATCTCTTCGTATATAATATAATAATATTATCCATATCTTTTGAAATAAATTCTAGGTAAATGGGTGTTGACGCATGGTTAAGATTCTAATTATTGACAGTCTTTTAAGAGACCTGCTTTTAACCACATTTTGCTGAAGTTTTAGCTCTAATGCTCTGTTGTCGTATCTGCCTACTTAATTTATAATTTTATACAATTATTAAATTTAAGACTTTGTTGTTATATATTGACCAGGGTTCTGTCGAGCGGTCAAGTGGTACAAATCCATCCTACTTCTTGGTTATTTCGAACGAAAGCAGACTGCATAATATTCAATGAGCTTGTTCGAACCAACAAGAATTTTATTCGTGATATTACTGTAATTGATCCAATGTGGTTAGCTGAGCTTGCGCCTCATTTCTTTGCCGCTCAGGATTGATATCTTTTGAGCCTTCCTTTTAAAAGGTTAGAATGTTTTTTCTTCTCACATTTAATTGTTTTTGGCATTTCTGATGGTAACCTGTCTTGTTATTGTGCTATTCTTGTTTTTTTTTTAGTGGTAAATACAGCGTTGTGTTTTAGGTTCCATCTTGTTCAATAAACAGTTAAGTGCCCTGGGTTACAGGTTGTAAAACTCAAAGGTGTAAACAATAATAATGCTCCAGTCTAACTCATATGATAGTCTCCCTAGGCTCAGTCGAAATCGAAAACAAGTAACAACATTACCCCATTCTAGTTCTTGAAGACACTTGCCCATGGTGAGTTGCAATGTGTCAGGATGTACACAACCTTACCCCTACGGTAAAAAAGGAAGAGGCAATTTCCGAATGATACAATCCACATACCATGCCAATGGAGTTTTGTTAACATTTCACTCCATTGTTAATATCCATTGTCCAAGTTCTCTTAAAGAAACGGGTGGTGGCTTTCCTTTTCTTTATGGAGTCACTTTTCCACATTTATCCACGGAGGTGTGTAGTTATGGCTCTGTTTGGTGGCCAAATAAACTAGCTTATTTGCCCAAACTAGATTATCTCATGTAGCTGATTACAATTTCAGCTACTTATCACAACAAAAAATGTTACTATATGTAATTTTACAAATATCAGCTTACTATATGAAGCTAATGTTACCGAACACTTGTATTTTTGATAATTTTCTGAAGTATTTTGAAGTCAATCTGAACTTTCGGTAGCTAACTTATGTTGAGGAATGGATTAGAAAGGCTGCTTTTCCCTCAAATATGAGGTTTCAGTTTACTTTGTGGATCTAATGTTGCATATTAAACATCTGCTTATATTGTATTTGTTTGAATTCCTTATCAACCTGATTAGAACTTTTTTCCATGGCAATCTGTCACCCATTCTTTCTTCAATCTAGTCCCTTAATGAGTGAGTTTTTATAATCAAAATTCATGCACAGAGGAGCTACTTGTAAAATTATACATTCGTGTGACTAATATCTGTTTATTACTATCAGATTTGCGGTGGAGTGCTGCTACTACGACATTGATCTAGTACTGCTTGCATCTGGATCTTGAATCAGAATGGCCTCATGCCATATGAGCTGTATGCTTTTTTAATGAAAGCTGCTCACTTGTAATCTGGCGCAGAATTCTTACCTTATGAAAGACTTTTGGGTCTTGTGGAAAGCATGGATTGAGCTGAAGTGGGCTGCATTCTCGACTGACACAAATATCTGATGGTTCGGGTAATACCATTGGATCTGAGGTAGCATGCTAAGGTATGTGGTGTTACTAGTGTAGGAGACGTCTCGGACTAGACAATTTAGGTATGCGTCTCCCATGCCTAAGTGAGTTAGTTGTGTCGATATTGACTAGAAAATTTAGACATTTGTCCAGTGTAGTCACAAGGTGACCTTTTCATGTTGGTATGATCCTGGAATGGAGATGAAAAGGGATTGTTGAACGGGGATAATGACCTTTCATGTGGAATTGACACTACTGTCTTTATCTAATACAATTATACAAGTACCTTGTACTTCGTTTATTTAGATCCGGCTACTTGCACTCTCTATTGGCTTATCTTCATCCTTGTCAAATGTAACACCCTTACTCGTCATGAAGAAAAACAATATTTTAACTGCGGAATCTACATTGTCTTCGTTTAGAATTATTTATTATACCCTATTTGCACTTGTTTACTGTGAAGAGATGGTTATACAGTTGATTTTGTCTCCATTGGATGAAGTATTATTGTCAGAGACGATTTGAAGGTGATTTTTGTGTTGTGGAATTGGTTCGGTGCTTTCGGGTTTTCGGTATCAATAAGCTGAATGAAGGATAAGGGAACATCCGAAGCACTCAGTTTGCACCGTTGCCACTGAATCTCATATTCATAATTTCATATCAATCATGTTCTTTACTCGATCATGTAACGTAATTGTTGAAATAGGATTGTTTTTACATAAGTAGCATCTCGTGAAATTTTAGATGCGGATAGGGATTAAGAGGGAGATAAACTCTCAATCTCGTTTCGTACGCTCAAGCCTGAATGTGTACTCTCACAAATAGTGTAAAATCCATTTTGGAAGATCTCATTCTCTAGTTCAAGTCGTAATTGCACGCCCGCACTTGAGCGTGCCATACCTTATAGATAACCAGTTGATAATCTGGTGGCTTGACGGGCCATTTTAGTTCCGAGTTGGTCACGTCGAGCATGAATTTTGTCACGTCTGCATTTTCTGCTCGAGTTCGGTCATCCTGAGTCATGTGTTGTGTCAAGCTGAGTCAGGTTCGTTGGGTCATCTTCAAGTCCGAAGATGGCATTATGGCAAAGCCAACTCTGCTTTCATCATGATCATTTCATCAGTCGTACACTCGTACATATGATCATATTTTAAACCCTTGAATCTTAATCCTTGATAACCAACCACAGATGAAAAGTTGATCCATAATCCCAAATTCCCTTTTGTACATCAATAGTTCAACACAATTCAATGTACCTTCAATCCTCAATTATTTTTCATTAAACAAGTCTAAAAATAGAAAGAAAATCATTATCCATCAAACGATTTTCCCAACTGTGTTCGTATTCTCTAGACTAGCAAATCTGCACACATATACTCCGTATGTGATATGTCATATACAAAGCACCCATTATCAAACGACCATATGCAACGAATCACGATAAAACTCTCATCGAACTAACTAACACCCGTAACAACACATAACATGACACCTACCAACCTGGTAATACATATATAACGAATATTCAAATTCGACCGGATGATCGAACAATATCTCGACAAACTATGCAACAAATCAAAAAACATTGATTCAAAACATAAACAGAATCAATTTCTTTCCAAAAAGAGCAGCATCTTATTTTCCTCAATGTTGACAGCCAATCATTTTGACGTGACAACCAGTCCCCATAACCACAGTTACTTCCATCACGTTCTCCTTGTTGTTGAAGCTTCTTCCACCCCTTTTCTTCCTTCATTTCCTTCGTATCATTGTTTTTGTCCTAATCCTCCTCACCCACTAATTACCCTCATTAATTAATGTCCATATACTGTATACAAAATTTACAAATATAAACATTTCTAAAATATCCCACTAAATAAAGATTAAAGTCAATTATTTTCCAAATAATCAAAGAAAAAAGACAAATACTTTCTACTTATAAAAATATCCCCAAATTTCATATCTTTGCCTCAGGTTCTTCTGTCCCTCTCTCTCTCTTTGCATTTTCTCTCACCTCATTTGCTCCCATTTTTCAGATCTACCCAGGTGCCCTTTTTAATTCCCAGATCATATTTTTTACTGTTATTTTTTAATTATTTGCTTTATTTGTATGATTTTTGGGTTAATTTTTATGTTTTTGATTGTTAATAGGGTTCTAAATTATGTTTATTATTGTTGTAATTAGAGGTGATTTGATTCTTGTTAATGGGTATTTCTCATTTTTAATTGTAGAATTCTGGGTTTGTTGAATTTTAGCATTTTAATTGATTTTTTTTAACCCATTGTTATTGTTTAT
Source organism: Spergularia bocconei (assembly GCA_963457585.1). NCBI lineage: Eukaryota > Viridiplantae > Streptophyta > Magnoliopsida > Caryophyllales > Caryophyllaceae > Spergularia > Spergularia bocconei. The sequence continues at coordinate 23,682,327 of OY734943.1, read as the reverse complement.
TTATGCATTTGGTTGTTAATTAATGTAGATTGAAAATTTAGTTTGATAGTATGAGTTTAGAGTGAGAGTGGTATGAGATTGGAGGAGAATGATTTGGGTTGGGTTTTCTGGGTTAAGAGGGAAATTGGTTAGATCCCACATTTTAGGTGATTTTCCCCTTTGCTCAATTTTGTGGGTTTGAAGAGGGATTTTTGTTGATTTAATAGAAAACGTTGTGGGTAATCAGCAAGAATTGAGGTGGTCTATGAGATTGAAGGTAGATCCTTCTAGTAGGCTCTAGGTGGATTGATTACGGCGAATTAGTATTTGCTCCGGTTTCTTTAGGTTGTTTGCGTTTGGTTTGAATCCTGGTCACATTGAAGAACAAGTATAACCAACGTAGATATACGGAGGTGGGAGGGAGTATCGCCTTTCAATTCAGTTTTGATCCTTGAGTGGCAGGTTGTAGAGGGTTGCGGTTGTCTTAGATATTGTGATCTTACCTTTTCTAGATTTTGGTATAGACAATGTATAGTTTGATTACCACACTCTCATATTTGTTACTGGAGAAAGTGGGTTAATCAATGGTCTCGGGCCACTTTTTATGTGGTTATTTTTGGGGCTCTTTTAATGTTGAGATGTGCTCACCACAGCTAGAAGTGGAGGAATGGGAGGTGATTGGGTTGGTTTTGAATGCTGCTCTAGTTTTAGACATTAAACAACACGGTCCTCTAGTTGAGCAATTGTCTTTCAGTGAGTGTCGTAAGCAAGATGGTCTTACGCAACTGTCCTTTTGCTAAGTGTTCCAAGTGTCCATGAGTCACTTGAATGTCTGATGCTGAACCTACCTGTGTGTTGCGGTTTTCTAATCTCTAAGCACTTATCCCGTCGAGATTAGGTCATGTAAAAGAATTTCATCGTTTTAGGCGTTTATTCTTTTATTGACTTGCAAAACCTTTGGCCATTTTAGGGTTTCATTACACATGGGGCGTGGTGTGAGCAGTGGAGGTGGACAGAGTTCCTTGGGCTACTTGTTTGGAAGTGGAGAAGCTCCAAAGCCTGCTGCTGCAAAGCCTGTTGTTAACAATGCTCCATCCACGGCTGTGAAAGATTCCGCTCCTGCCCCAATAGAAAAGCCTGCCAGCCAGTCAGTTGAAGCCAAGCTGTCTCCTTCTGTCCCTGCTGGGGTAAATAGAGCTGCCAACAACTATCATCGTGCTGATGGTCAGAACACTGGCAATTTCATCACGGTAAGGTTAAAACCGAAGTGATATTTGTTTCATCAAGTAGTCAAGTTTCTTATCAATAGTTTTGACAGCTGAATTCACAAGTGTACAGAACTTTTGTATTGGCATGTGTAGTTGTCGCCTGTCAGGGTTAATGTAGTTTACGGAGAAAGATTTCAAACCTTCGACGCTTTTCTCTCTTTAATTTCTGCTATCTTTATTATTGAAGTTTCATGAGAAATGGTATGCCGGTTGCATGTTTGCTATGTCATTCCTAAATATCCTAATCGTTTAATTCACTAGTTATCTCTGTATTCCTCCCCTTGATGGTCTTATGTATAACGGTAGGTGGTTGTCAGGGCAGTAGAATTGCTATCCTTCTCCGTCACAGAGGATTTTCTCCTGTTATACATCACCTGTCACCTATAGACCACCTTACTCTGATTCTCTGATTTTGTTCATCCAGCCTTGTGTGTGTTGCCGTTAAAAATTTCCCTGTATTATTACAATTTATCTCTTGGTTACGATTGCTGTGATTAACACTTTATTTCACTGAATGCAGGACCGACCCTCAACAAAGGTTCACAATGTCCCTGGTGGTGGATCCTCTTTGGGTTATCTCTTCGGTGGTAGTAGTAGCTAAACTGCTTCCATTTCGAGTATAGATGTCCAACTTTCTTTCTCCAAAAGGATGTTGCTATTGTCGTCTGCTATTAATGTAATGGTAACATGTGCCTTATGTAATACAAGGTGTAGCTTCTCCGAGGATTTTCTTTCGAAACTGATCCTTATGCTTTAAGCCAAAAAAAATCACCAGTCTCTGGTGGCCTTGTAAGAAGATTTGTCTAACAAGCAACATTCCTCTTGAGAGCTATGTCAAAGCCCCACCAATGATGTGCATTTCATTATATCTTGTCTCTAAAGGTTTGATTCTACGCAGACATTGCTTTGATCACCAATTTTAAGGTGCTGAACTGAAAAATTAACCTAAATAATATGAATTTACCGTCTTCAACAATCCTAAACTCTTCGATTGTGGAACTGCCAGTGCAGAGAAACTCCATGCTGCAACATTGCCAAAAGTATTAGCAATAGCCGATAATCCTTCTCATTCTTACGACAGCGACAAAAATAAGCACGTTCATGTGGCTATAAGTTGAAAATCCTTCTCATTCTTATGATAGCGACAAAAATAAGCACGTTCTTGTGGCTATAACAAATACATTCAGTTTGATCGCCAACGCTGCTGCTCATTCATATGATTATAACAAAGTACATAGCCGTGAAATTGTCAGACATGCAGAGGAAAATTCCTGCTGTGGACTGTCATTTATACAATTTTCAGCCACTCTAAAACTGAGAAATGCAAAAGAATTCCATCTACGACACTGCTGGCCGTAGAGGTGACAGCTACAATTGTGACACCCATATGTTCTACAATCCAAAGATGGATCTGGTGACTTCAGATTCATACCACGAAAACATACAATCTCTTCCGTTCCTTGTGTAGGATTCTGTGTCTCTAACTATGCATCATTTAGATCTTAAACTTGCGTAGTCGGGAGAGGAGGGGCAGGGATAATCCCCCATTTCTGGCGGACACTGTCCAGATCCTCATCGAAATGACGCTCATAATATACGCACATAAGATCTGTGCAGTTTATTCCAGCACGGAGAGCCCATGGAAAGTAATGCTGAAAGAAAAGGGATCTTTGCTTTGGGGTGAATCTAGCTGAGCCTCCAATCACTGACATAAAGCACATTGGGAGGTACATTTGCTGGAATTCTATGACCTTCAGAGCTGACTCGCCCATCAAGTTTGTAGGAAGACCAAAGAGCGTATGCCAAAAGTCATGAACTTCACGGGCCCGCATAGCCACATATGCTAGCTCTTCTGTGTCCATGAATCGTACAGGGGGCCTGTCGTCGGGGGAAAAGTTCCTAGAGCCCATGAACTTTGCATAGGAAGCCCCAAAAGTATTTTCTGGAAGGTCCCAAGCATGCCCAACGTTCGTAGATATAACTCGGGGTCTTTCTAGTAGCACTGCCTGAAAACAAAGAACAAGAAATTAAGTGACAAATTGCACGGGCTAAACAAAGCGCAGTCTGGAACAGGATAAATAGATTACATCCCGAACTCCAAGAATTTAAGACAAGGTTAGTCAGTTAGGTCGTAAAGATACAGAAGTTTGATGATTGGTCTCATTCCATCACAAGCTGTAGGCCCAGAGTGCAAACCGAGTGTTTAAGTATTGTGAGAACTCTAAGTCAGCTATTCCAACTCTTTCGTCTATTCATTTTTTGGAGTGTTCCTTTGCCAACTTCAAGCAACCAAGACAAAGAAGAAACAGAAAAACCTAAAAAGCCAACTTCCTTTGTACGTAGCCTGTAGGTTAGGTATAGCGAGTCGTAATCCAAGAGTATTATTTGTCAATAATAAGCTCTTGATAGCATATATGACATTATGCCTACAGTACACTCTTGGTATTTTGAGACTAAACAACAATTAACCCGATTAGAAGAATAGGTTTACCATCACAACCAGGAAACATATAAACATAACACTTGTTTAACAGAATCACATATGAAAGTATGAAACTGTTGTTTGTGCACACACCATGCCCCAAAGAAAGGCTCACTCTTTTCTCCACTCATAATCAAGAGAGCCTATCAACTACTGTTCATGTACGATAACAGTTTATTCACAAAGAGTAATAGAGGGAAAGAACGGGAAAGAAAGGGAAAGGAAAGAAAGGAATGAGAAATTCAATATTTGGATAAGTAAGTGGAAAGAGAACCAAAAGGGAGGAAAGTTTGGTCAAAATCATGAAGTAAGCAATCTTGGCACACCTTCCGCAATTTCTGTCAAGGCTCTCTGCTGCAGCGACAACAACCATTCGTCATGGTAATCCTAATCACTGGAAATATAACAGCACCTTAAATCAGAGGCTCTTCTTAGAACTGACTGCGCATATATGTCTTTCGAGCTGATGTTTCTAAAGCATACCTGATTGGCTATCCCTTTCCCTTCTAAATCCCTCCAAATTTAAAAAGATTTGGTTTATTCCAAAGTGACGGAAAATGGCTCCTCCCTTCGTCCCTTTCTCTTCCATCACTCGTTATCCAAACAACAAATGCGTGAACCCCTTTCTCTCCCTCCCTTTTCTCTGATGTAAGAGTATAAACTCTATCTTTCTCTCCCTCCCTTTCCCTTCCCCCTTCCCTCCAATCTCGCTCTCCACTCATAGCGTAGAACCTCACTAAAAAAACCTAAGGAAACCACAGACCGCTAGTTGTCCAAGAATCAAACGTGGACAAACAGCAAACATAACTAAACACCAACGATAGAGCAAAAGACGGAGCTAAAGCTATATGGTTCAAATACTACCAAACTCGCATTGACAAAAAGATACTAAGGATTCCGAAAAAAAGCACCAAAAAACATACTCTGCCTTCAGGACTCCTCTTCATCCTTTCAAGAACCCTTTCAAAAGCGGGTTTCCCAGTCGTCTCTCCCAACGCTGCTATAAGGTCTGCTCTTCGTGGATCGAGCAATGCACCAACAGCTGAACCAAGGGCAACTGCAGCATTCTGCAATCCATTCAGCCGAACCCGAGCACCTCCCATCATGGCAGCCACTCCACTCACTACAACCAAACCAAAACACTTCGCTTATTATTCGACAAAATTCGACACCGCGTAAACAAACTGACCACACTAAAATCACAATATCTCTCCCGGCAAAATGTCTAACATATGTATCAAAATTTCGGCATAATGTCGAATCATGATAATTAAAAATCGGCAAGAGTGCTGAAATTAAATTATATGTAATTGCTAATCAAATCATTAATTATTCAAATTCAATGCTAATCAAATCAATAATAATTCAAATTCAAAGCTAATCAAAACAATTGAAATTGGCAAAGCTAAAAATTAACAGAAACCCTAAAATTAATTAATTAATTGCGAAGTTTGTGGGAAAAGAGAATACCTTGGTGGCAACCGAGCAAGGTAGGATCGCCGACGAGCGGAGAGGTAGCGCGGCGTGAGGGCGGGTTGTTTGGGGTGGGCGCGTGGTGGTTGATGCGGTGGAGGCGGTGGTTGTTGCGGTGGTGGAAAATGGTGGATATCAAATTGGGGGATTTTGATTTGGAAGGAAGGGAGAAGAAACGCAGGAGAAACTTACCAAATTCTTTCCAGTAGAATTGTAGGTAGTTTACGAAAACACCCCTCAAGATACGGGATGTATTGGGATTTGTGCCTTGAGAACGTCTTACGGTATATGGTGTTGTCGTGGTTGTGTTCGAGGAGGGAGCTTAGAGAACGTGTTGCTATATGGTCGTGGGTGTATAAGACTACTAGTATATGGGTGGTTCATAGGTTAGCTATGGTTCATGTTCGAATATAGCTAGGTTGGAATAGGAAATACGAGGGGAGTGACAGTGAGCTGTGGGTGAGACGACAAGTTGCGACATAGACACAGCCGCGGGTAGTCGGCACGGGACGACAGTAGGTCGCGACTCGGGAAAAAGAGAGCACAACGACTGGCCGGCCTTCGCGTTGATGCGTGGCCGATGTCGTCTATCTTTCCTTATTACGAATTTGGTTAGTTTTTCCTAATCTAACTAGTTTCTAAGTACGTCTTTTATTGAGAGCAACGTTCTATATATATAAGACACAAAAGGTGATCCACTTACTTGTACTTGTGAATACACAAGAGTATCCGATAGTTTTCGGTCTTGATTAATTGCTTGGACGTTTGTCTCTCTAGTACTCATCCGTATTAGGTAAGTTCTTTACATATTAAACTCAAAACTTTGCATTTGACACTGTTTCTCAACACGGTGAAATCGGTTTCTTTTGATCTCACGTTAAATTTGGACACTTCTTTCCAAAACCATAGTTCACTAGCCTGCCACTCGTATAGTAACGCTACTAGTTTAGTATACCAGTGGCGGCGTTACTTAAATTTGCGAACCCTTCCTCTCCCCCCACTGCCCCAATAACATTCACAAACAGAACAAATTAATACGCAAAGCCCACACAGCCACACTCCTCCACGCCCGGCCCGTACTCCCTTTGACTAAATATATAACCTCGCTTGACTTAACGTATCGATTACATTTCGCGCTGCTTCTCAAGTATTTTTCCTCCTTTTACTTTCATTTTTCGTGTTTATATTGTAATCAATGAGTTATTCAACATATATTTTGTGTCGGATTTTGCAGAACTATCGTGATTAGAATCATGAAACGACCGCGAAAGAATGAAAAGACTCCTAATCAGGAGGGTGCCGAAAATCCCGTATGTTATATTTTTTTCATTGTAAATTTTGTATTTTGTTTTGAATTCAATGTGTTAGCATAATCACGTAAAATCGGTGATGGCGAGTCATCAACCGCGTTTATAAAATAGCATATCATTTGTCCCATTTCGTATCTCACTTCCAGAAAACAATTGCTTGGACGAGTCTTTTAAATAAGGTATTAATTAATTGCATTGTTTGAGATTTTTGCAGAACCCTAAACCTAGAAAACGTGCGCAAAAGTCCACAACAGAGTCTGCGCCGGAAGTTCAACGCCCAAGTGAGGTATGTATGTTCTAATGTTCACGGTCTTGATATCTTTTCCTCCTTTTAATATTTTGTGTTTTTCGGGTAAATGTTGACATTGTACATGTATCGTTAGTAACCATTATAATACATAGTTTCGATTGTGATGTGGTGATTAGTGAAGTTCGACGCTCTTGGCGTACGTCTTTTGCTTTGATATTTAGATCCTTCTTATTCTTAACAAGAGAACTCTCGGACTTTTGAGTGATGCTAGAAGTCTACGTATAGACGCAAAACAAATTGTCTACAATCCTGTCGATATACATCAAATGTAGTAAAATAATTTTGATAGATAATAAATGAATTGGTTGTGTAGTACATCTAAAGAATTTGTAGTAGATTTATGTGATTGGCAGTAAATCAAAGATGTTATCAATCTATCAATGGAACAAAATGTAATTCGATTTGTTTCCAAAATCATTAATCCTTAATTTTATATCTTTACTTAAAGCTAATTTTTTTCCAAATTTATGCTAAAAAATTCACCGCACATTTATCTACTACAAACCCAGTGTAGAGTTGTTAGTAAATAAAATGAATTGTGTGCTAAATTTTCTATCATAAATTTGGAAATAAAATAATTTTAAGGAAAGAGTGAAAATTAAGGATTAGTGATTTTGGACACAAATCGAATTATATTTTGTTTACATTGATAAGTTGACAACCTCTTTCATTCACTATGAGTGATTACTACAAATTAATTTTAAAATTTACTGCGTAGTAAAACATGGGCGACATGTAGCTCTTCACATTAATTACTACTCTGTATCAATCAAATTAAGTTTACTACACTAAACCAGTGCTTATACCATGCACCACGGTGCACCATGCCCATGGTGCACCTTCTCACAATAGAGGAGTAGGGACCACACTTAAAACAATTAAATTATTTTAAGTGTGGTCTCTACTCCTCTATTGTGAGGAGGTGCACCATGGGCATGGTGCACCGTGGTGTACCATATAATTTGCGACACTAAACTTGAACCTGTGATCTATCCCTTGTCATTTTTTAGACAAGAGGTTGCTCCCTAGCCTACACTGGAACCCGTGATCTATCACACAGCAACACCTTAACTGTTGCAGCCTTGTGTGTAGCCTTGTGTATAATGTTACTATTGTTACATTATATTCACTCATTGTATTAGTGCATACTAGTATAAAATACTCCATGTTTATGTTCATGGTAATAGGTAAAGCATACAAATTTATGACATGTTGGAACATATATACAGTCACATTTGCATATCTAATCATAAGAAGAAAATGGTGATCGCGTTGTCTTACAGTTACATCTTCCTTTCGTTTTCGCTTCTGATCGAAATCATATGCGTGTCTTATATTTCACTGGATATCTGACGAATATTGTACTAACTGATATGTAGGAGGGAAAAGGCATATTTTCGAATGAAATTTTAACCAACATTCTTTCCAGACTACCAGCTAAGTCTCTTATCCGTTTCACATCTGTGTCTAAATGGTGGTATGACCTTGTATCGAGCCCTGAACTTCCCGCGCTTCATCTACAAGCATCCCTTCAAACCAGCTCTAATGATTTAGCTCTCGTCTTCCAAGAAAATTCTGCTTACTACTCTGTAGAAATGGACAAAGTGGAGAAGTTAGACATGACTGTTTCTGCACAAGTGGATAAATCTTTGGCTGGTGGTTCCTGGATTGTTGCCTCCTGCAATGGATTAGTTTGTTTGCGTGCTGAGAAAGATAATGTGATTTTGTTCAACTTAGCTACTCAGACGCGTTATGATCTCCCTATTCTGCTTGGGGATCATCCAGACCGTTACCCCCCAAGTCCTGACCCTGAATTTGGTTATCAGACCCATACTAAAGTCAGGTTTGGTTTCGGGTATGACAGCACTTGCCATGACTACAAACTCTGGAGGATATGTGTGTTTAGCACTGACATCAACAACAGCTCCTTTGCTATTATTGCGAAAGTTTACAGTTTGAAAGGAAATAAATGGACAAGGGTTAAGGACTTCCCTGAGAAGATCATCGGCGATATAGAGTCAGATAGTGGTGTCCTGTACAATGAGACCCTGCACTGGGTTGCGAGTGTGAAAAATGAAAACCTTTTTTATAGGACTGGGATTGTAGGGTTTGAGCTTCATGGTGAGAAATATCGTCAACTGCCAGTACCTAATAACCATGGTTTCGACTTCCCTAAGATGTCGTCTCTAGGGGTTTTGGATGGATGTTTATGCGTCACATATACTCCATCACAATTACAATCAAAGGATGTTGCCATCAGTGTCTGGGTGATGAAAGAGTATGGAAATCAGGAGTCATGGAGTAAACTGTTTAACATTGGCCGAGATGAGATAAAGCCAATTAACAGTGCAAGGGCACTCGCTTATTCCAAAAGTCGGGATAAAGTTCTTATCGATCTTAGCTATTCCGGCTTGATTTGGTATGATTTGAGAAATGCGAAGATTGAAGAGTGTGTGGGTTGGAAATCTTACTACCCTGGTCGCGAAGTGTGTATGCGAACGCTTGTGTCCCCCAAGACTGGGAGCTTTTGTAAGAAAGGAGAGAAACTAGCTTGCGGACCATTTGTTTGGAAAAGCGATGATTATAATCCATATGATTATAATGATCCATATTCTGTTCCTGATGAGAAGCGATACTATGATGATTCGGATTCGGATGGTTATCCATGGTAGTGGCTTAATCGTGTTCTTACAACAGTAGCAAATTTTTGATGGCATTGGTACTGTTTTGGCCCATGAAGGCAGAGATGCATATGTAATAGACTAGTTCTGGTTAATGACGCTAAAAACTGTTAAGAGTGAAAGCTCTAGTTGAAGTTGGAAGAAGCAAGTCATAAGACAGGTTTATTTCAGTTCTATACTCTATTTTCGTTTGCCCTTTGAAGTTCTTTTAAGCCCATGTCACATTTTCAGTTTGGTATCTCAGAATATAACGACTATTTATACTCTACGGAAAGTCGGAAACTTTTGGCACTCCCACTGGCATACTCGCATTGATTTATAGTGGGAGTGCAAGAGAACTCTGGTGGACTGCTAAACTGCTAATATCATTTCTCTTTCAGATTTGAATGACTCTGAACCGATTTGACCTGCTTTGAATTCGTTGAAAATTTGTTGAATTTCGACGAATTTATATCGAAATTGGACTCAATTCATAATAATTAATTATTTCATCAATTCTAAACTGATCTAATTTGATGGAACTAATTAAATCTGATTTGAATACATATAACTTGATCTGAATACACCGTTTTTTAAATCCTACGGAGTATTAAACCGAGCCTAAAGGGACTCCATCTAAATTCTCCAACACTCACTCACATTCACACTCACACTCACACTCATTGTTTTTTCCCTCTCTGATATAAATATTGACATTTGAGTGCCGCACGACTCCTGTGAATAGTCTCCCTCTAATAAAAAATCTCAGCTCCTTCAACCACCCCCAAATCTGGTCAAATCTCGATAAAACCCAAAATCAAGAAACAAAACCAAAGCCGTTCAATCTCACCCCAAAAAATCGCATTTGATCACCACTTTACCATCGATTCCAACGAGTTCTCGTATGGATCACGCATCGATAAAGGTAAGGTCTTTCTAACTTTCTCATCTTACGTTGTAAATTCCCTCCTCGTATTTTTGTTTTTTTTTTTTTGTTTTTTATTGTTTGAAATGTAGAATGCCTAAAGTTGGGACATTATGGCCAACCTTACTTTCTCGGTTTTTTTGGATCGTTAACGTTTGAGTTGAATCTATAATAGGTATTCAAGCAGATGGATTACGAATTTACGATATAGATAGTGTGATTATAAATTTGATACGTAGACGCTAAACGTAACAATATTACTCCTGCTAAGCTAGCTTGAATTGAGGTCGCAGTATGACTTCTGATGTCATAAATCATAATGTCATTATTCAGTCTAAAGCATAATAGCATAGACTTTAGGAGGTTACACTTTCCTTAATGACGATTCATGTCAGCCGCCCATTTCCCGAATCCTTTAGGTACATACACATGCAAGTTTTGTTTGTTGTTGACTTGTTGTTGTTGTTGTTGTTGTTGTTGTTGTTGTCGTGGTTGACTGGTCGTCGTAACGCTGTACTGTTGCAATTGATTTTACAGGAAGGAACAGGGATATTTCCGGATGATGTACTGACTTGCATTCTTACAAGATTACCAAATAAATCTCTTGTACGCTCCAAGTTTGTGTCAAAAGGGTGGGACAACCTTATTACTAGCGTCGAATTCTCCAAAGCACTCCGCAAACAAAGATCAACCATCTCTATCCCCCCCAGTTACTTACTCATCTTACAGTCATCACACAGTTGCTGCTCCGTAGAGATGGACAATGTCGAAAAATGTAACTTCACCATCAAGACTAGTCTTCCTCACTCGAAGGGTAGCCGAATTGTTGGGTCTTCCAATGGCATTGTTTGTTTTAAAAACCCGGAAAACAATCTATTGTTCTTATGCAACCCAACCACCGGTTCACGCCTTAACCTTCCCCTGCCCTCCTGTTCTAATGGTTTATCCATCTCTAGTCGTGTTAAGTTTGGTTTCGGGTATGACTCTGCTAGCTTAGATTACAAAGTCTGGCGCATAAGCATATCTCTGTGTGATTTGTCTGGTGGCAATGTTTTTACTGGCATGGTTTACAGTCTGAAATCGAGTGAATGGAGTACCATCTCTGAATTTCCTACGAGTATCCTTGACATACATTCGGACAATGGCGTGTTCTGCAATGAAAACCTACATTGGGTTGGTAATGTGAATAACAACCAAGATAAAGTTATTCTCGGATTCGAGGTAAATGGTGAAGCATGCCATGTATTGCCAGAACCTGATGTTCATGGTTTTGGTTGGTCGAAATCTGCTGGGATGTCTTTGGGAGTCCTAAGGGAATGTTTATGTGTAGGTTACTCGTTGCGATTTTGGGTGATGAAAGTGTACGGTATGAAGGAGTCTTGGACGCAATTATGCAGCATAGATGATATTGATAACATTTTTATGCATGTTCCATTCTTATGTGGGAGACCTCTAATTTACTCTAAACGTGGAGGTCAAGTTCTTTTCGAGGTTGCTAATTGCTGGCTGCTTTGGTTTGATTTGAAAACTTCAAGTATCATTAAGTGTATCCCCAGCAATGATTTTGATGCAGAGGTTCGTGTAGAAACCATGTCTCTCCCAAGATTGCTGATCACAAACTAGGCAATCGACGCGAATTAGGCCGTCTAGGGTCGGACATGGTAATAGCACGAGGCTAGACCGTCTTGTCTATGTTTTTGTCTTTGAGCGCTTTACTGTTTAGGTGACGTCTGTTTTAGATTGGAGTTTTGATGTATGTCTTTTGTGGCCTTTAGGCCCTGTTTGATAGGACTTATTTGCAGTAGTATTCAGATCACTTCAAAATCATTCAGATCAGATCAGTTCAGAACCATTCAGATCAGATCAGATCAGTTCAGAAACATTCAAATCAGATCAGAAATATTCAAATTTTTATCAATGTATTTGGTCCATAGCTGATACTTATTCGTTGAAATTCAATCAAAATTTCAACACATTCAGATCAGTTCAGAATCATTCAGATCAGATCAGTTCAGAAAGATGCAGTCCTATCAAACGGGGCCTTAGACCCTCAACCTAGTGGACACAACATGTTATACGAGGGCCGAGAGTTCACTTAATTGAGCAGTATGGTGTCAAGTTTGGGGAATTCCTTTCAATTATTGGAGTCTTGGTATGATCTAATTTATAGATTTGTTTTCGAAATGATACATTAGGTGTACATTTTACTATCTAAATTCAAATAATCTCACATATAGACGTCTCATCATATGAGACTTTGGGGTTAAATCTGGGAAATTATCCAATATACCCCTGAGTTTCCCGAATTTTTCGGGTATACCACTCAGGTTACCGAGCTATCCAATATACCCCTGAGGTTTGCAAAATGCGATTTTTTTGTGTTTTTCACTAACGGACACTAACACCGTTAACAATATTTATGAAATTTGATTTTTTTTTTAAATTTGACCTATAATAACACAATTAAAAAAAAAAACATTTTTCTCTCACCTCCCTCCCCAACCCCAACCCCAACCCCACCCACGGAGCCGCCGCCTCACCACCGCCACCTTGCACCGACCACCACCTGGGCCACCGCCACCACCACCACCATATGCGGCCCCCTCACGCGACCCCACTCCGGCCACCCATTACCCCGACCACCCACTCCTCCATAGGCCACGTCCCTTTCTCTTCAAACACACTCTCCCTCATATCTTCAATTAGATTCAATTTTATCTTCAATTGATGCAATTTATATGCTTTCTGGGTAATATTTCGTGTGTTTGAAGATCAAATTGAATCTAATTGAAGATAAAATTGAATCTAATTGAAGATGTGAGGGAGAGTGTGTTTGAAGAGAAAGGGCCGTGGGCTATGGAGGGGTGGGTGGTCGGGGTAATGGGTGGCCGGAGTGTGGTCGGGTTAGGGGCGCGCATATGGTGGTGGTGGTGGCGGTGGCCCAGGTGGTTGTCGGTGCAAGGTGGCGGTGGTGAGGCGGTGGCTCCGTGGGTGGGGTTGGGTTGGAGAGGGAGGTGAGAGAAAATTGTGTGTTTTTTTTTTAATTTGTGTTATTATTGGTCAAATTTAAAAAAAAAATCAATTTTCATAAAAATGGTTAACGGTGTTAGTGTCCGTTAGTGAAAAACACAAAAAAATCGCATTTTGCAAACCTCAGGGGTATATTGGATAGCTCGGTAACCTGAGGGGTATACCCGAAAAATTCGGGAACCTCAGGGGTATATTGGATAATTTCCCTTATATATTTACATAGTTGGAATTTGGTTACTTTTGAGTATTCATTTATTGTACTTGAATTTAATGTCGAAATTTTCAATACTACTAACCTAACCTACAGTATCTAGTTAATCATATTCGACGTGTAATTAGACGAGTTAAAACTCTCAACACTAAAACTGTTTTTCGTGTGTGACTTATGTCGTTTCGTGTCAGCTTTTACTCGCTCTAATTACAATGACTTATCAAACGCTATAGAGTTTGACACAAAATAAGACAGAGGATCTTCATCGTCAATACTCAATAGAGTTCCATTGATCGTTCGAGGAGTCCTCTCATACCACGTATCAGCTTCTTACATTGACAAACAATTGTACTTATCACATAAATTTACGCAAAAGCCCACACTCCTCCATGCCCCTACTCCTCTAATCCCTTGCCCCCCTAGGTCCCGCTCGCCAAGCTCTATATATACAACTCCGCTCCACATAAACTTGTCCTTGAATTTCGCGCTGATTCAGTAACTTCTCAAGTACTCTTCTCCCTCTTCTTCTTTCGCTTTTCTAAAGCTTATCGTAGCATTATATTCATCTTGAAATGTCTTGCAGAATTATTCCGATTACAGTTATGATCAAACGACCGCGAAAGACTGCTCCAAAGCGTGCCGAAAATGACGTATGTTTTTTTTTGCTACACTTTTTTTTTTTTTTCTATTATGTTCATCAAGATTTATTTTGATGTCTGCTATACGATGAGACCGTCTCACCATATAACTATTTACTACTTAAAAACTTAATCAAGACACTTAAAAACTTAATCAAGACACTTATTTTTGTTTAATTATAAACATATTTCGGTCTGTTTGGTAGTCGTAGCTATTTAGTTAGCTTTTAGCTGTTGAAATAGGTGTTTGAGTAGATAGTTGTTAACAATGACGCGTTTGACATGATCACTGGTTGTTGAGTTACTAATATCGTAGAATTTGAAAATTAGAATACTAAAATGACGTGTTTGGCATGATCATTAATTGAGTTTCTAACATAGGAGTATATCCTAAAATTTCATCAGAATTGATTTGTAGAGCTGTAGTACAACAATATGTTTTTTGTGAGAACTTGAATTGACAGTCTTTCGTAATCCTTTCGTTTCAATGAATAATTTACTTGCTTAATGTATGAGGATGAATTTGAAATGTCAACATTTGATTAGGCGACACGAGTGTTCTTAAGTAATTACATTGTTTGGGAATGTTACAGAACCCCCCTAGAACTAAGAAACGTGCGCAAAAGCCCGCGCCAGTAGTTCAAGGTCCAAGTGAGGTATGTATGTATCGCGTTATTGATATCTATGCCCCCCTCAATTCTTTTTTCTAATTTTGTTTCGGGTAAATGTCGGTATTATACTTGTATCGCTCTTTAGTAACCATTTTACTACTTATGGCGACCCCATTTTAGTTTTAATTGGTGATTTGGTTTGACAATAAAGAAACTTGTCTTGGCATCTTATAGAAGTACCTGGTAGGTCATGACTCATGAACAAGGTTTTTGAAATTTTGTGTTGAAAATTAGCTCAAGAAGCAATAGAACTCGATCATATGATCCAATTTACGTCTTACACATTTACACAAAACTTGTCGTTCAATGATTGATATGTATAAATGGAGAGAGCAAGATTGTGTGCAACCTATGTTACTCGGACTTTTCATCATCTCAACTCATATGTTTGTGTTGGATACTTGACACCTCAATATGGTTGGTGACATTTAGATCCTTCCTGTTAGGCCAAAAACATGAGTCTTTTTTTTTTTTTTCTTGATAGCCGAGTCTGACACTTGGACATGTCCGGGTCTGAGTAACATAGTTTACAACTACTGTAATTATTAGAAAGATGGTTCCTAAAAAAGTTATAATGTGTGTAATGTCACATTATAATTATCATTGTATAAGTGCATGTGAAAGTAGTTTGTTAATGTTATGGTAAAGCATACAGACTTCTGGCATGTTTGGAATATACCGTCACAGTTACATATCTGTTCATGAGAAGAGAATGGGGGATGAGATGACGTTGTCTTACAGTTACATCTGTTTTGGTTTTTGCTTCTGAAATCTTATGAGTTTCTGATTTTTGAATTTTGATCTTCTGTAAGGTCCTTTTACTTTCACTGATATCTGATGAATCTTGTAATAACTGATTTATAGGAGGGAATTGGAATCTTTCCGAAAGAAAATTTAACCAACATTCTTTCTAGACTGCCAGCTAAGTCTCTTCTCCGTTTCAAATCTGTGTCTAAATGGTGGTATCTCCTTGTGTCTAACCCTGAACTTTGCGCACTTCATCTACAAAGATCCCTTGAGACCAGCTCTAATAATTTAGCACTTGTCTTTTGGGATGACTCTGCTTACTGCTCTGTAGAACTGGACAAAGTAGAGAACTTTGACACGAGTGTTTCTGTAAAAGTTGATTGTTCTAAGGCTGGTGGTTTCTCGATTGTCGGCTCCTGCAATGGTTTGGTCTGTTTGAGGGCTGAGAAAGATAATGCAATCTTGTACAATCCAACCACTCAAACGCGTTATGATCTCCCTACTCTGCCTTGGGATAGTCCAGACCATGAACCCGACAATCCTGAAGACCCTGAAGATGGTTATAGCATCTTTACTAATGTCAGGTTTGGTTTTGGGTATGACAGCACTTGCCATGACTACAAAATTTGGAGGATATGTGTGTTTATAACTGACATCAGCTCTTGCCCCATTGGTATTATTGCCAAGGTTTACAGTTTGAAAGCAAAGAAATGGACTAGGGTTAAGGACTTCCCTGAGAATATCGGCAATATTGAGTCAGACAGTGGTGTGCTGTGCAATGAGACTCTGCACTGGCTTGCCGGAGTGAGTATTGAAAGATCTTATAGGTCTGAGATTGTTGGATTTGAGCTTCATGGTGAGAAATATCGTCAACTGCCAGGACCTAATCATGGTTTTGAGTACTATGATATGTCTCTAGGGGTTTTGGATGGATGTTTATGCGTCACATATACTCCATCACAGTCAAATGTTGGCATTAGTGTTTGGGTGATGAAAGACTATGGAAGTCAGGAGTCTTGGATTAGACTGTTTAACATTGGCCGAGATGAGCTAAAGCCATTTCACAGTGGCAGGCCTCTCGCTTATTCGAAAAGTGGGGATGGAGTTCTTGTTCAGAGCTATTCCCGCTTGCTTTGGTATGATTTGAGGAATGCAAAGATCAAAGACTGTTTGTCTTGGAAATCTTCCTCTGCCGAGGTTTGTATGCAAACCCTTGTGTCCCCCAAGACTGGGAGCTTTTATAAGAACGAAGAGAAACGAGCTTGCGGGCCATTTGTTTGGGAATGCTATGATCCATATTATGTGCTTCCTGAGCCACACTATTCCTCGGATGACTCTTGGTATGACCGTGTTACTGTTTTTTTTTTAATATGAGCCTGTATTTCATTTTGAGTTTTGGTATTCGAGAATATCTTCGTTGTCTTAGAAAATGTCATCCTTTACATTTTTAGTTGGTCGGTGATAATGAATTGTATAAAGTTCGCTGGTTTATCTGATGCATTTGCTTCTCTAGTGTTCTCTAATCTCTTTTTGCTTCAGGATTACTGGATACAGAAACTGAGTAATATGTGAATTTTCATGAATTTTCCAGCTGCTATGAGGCCTGCTATGACTGGGACCTCTAATAAGAACGAAGAGAAACGAGCTTGCAAACCATTTCAGGGAATGCTATGATGTATGATCTATATTATGTGCTTCGTGAGCCATACTATTCCTCGGATGACTCTTGGTAATGGCTTAATGATCTTCCTTGTACATTTTTTGACGACCGTGTTACTGTTTTGGCCCATGATGGCAGGCTTGTAGTAGACAATTTGTGGTGCTTCTGTTTTCGTTTGAATGATGCTAAAACTGAACACTGAAAGCTTCAGTTGAAGAAAGAAAAAACAGAAGATATAAGGCATGACTCTTTCAGTCTATTTTCATTTGTACAGTTTCATCAGTATCTTATTTCATCTGCCCTTTTTAGCTCTTTATAAGCCTGTGTTTCATTTGCAGTTTTTTTTTCGTGAATATCTTCGTTATCATAGAATATTTAATCCTTTAAGATTTTTTGTTGGGGGCTCATAATAAAACCCGTAAAGTTGGCTGGTTCGTCTGATACATTTGCTTCTCTAGTAGTGTGCTCTGATCTCTTGTTGCTTCAGGATTACTGAGTAATATGTGTCCGTCTTGTAAAGGATGGATCCCTGTTCATGAATTTTCCAGCAGCCTCTTTTGGTCTTTGTTTTCATGAACCTTAAACTAAGGAGCCTTATGCATTACATGATGAAACTGTCAGTGACCGATAAAAGTTTCAGAGTGAAGGGTGAGGAGTCTGACTATTCTCTCAAAGACCTATCAGTTTAGTATTAGTTTTGATATATGGCAGACTGCTCAGGGTTCTGTGAAGGCTTGCGTGAGGTCAGGCCTGGTGCGCAGGGTTGGCACAAAAGCGTGTCCATCCTGTTAAAGTGCGGGCTTGGTTAAGTTGAGAGAAAATTGTATCTATAAGTTATTGTTCAGCAACTGCACTGTCAGCATTAATACAACTTGTTTGAGGGTGAGTGTGATCTCTGTAAGATTGATGTTCTCTACGTAATGAAATCTGCAACTTTTTCCCTTAGAAAATCAGGTGTGTGGAGTCAACTTTTAAGTGTGCAAAACAGCTGGTTGCTTTAGAGTGCCAAATATATCCTCCTTTTTTTTCTATAATTAGTAAATCCCATCTTTCTTCTGACCCATTACTTACTGAGAACCTGTACTTTAGAGATACTTGTAAGAAATATCATACATCTCTTTCCATATCAAGGCTGGACGCCAAATTCATGGTTAACCTTCTTTATTAGATGTCTCACCATTTATACTAATTTGCGCAAAAGAAGTCTCTGATCGCGCTGTTATTAAGTTATTTAGCAGCTTCTGTGAATCGCTGTAAAGCATCTGTCGAAAACCTGTTAGGACTGTAAAGATGTGGAATTCCTTGCAGTTTCTGAGGTTAGCCAATTTTGCATTAATCAACGGCATAGCTCTGACATTGCCATCTGCTGTCACTGATAAAATCATCATATCATTAGGCATTTGGTTCTCTGTTGTTGTTCTGTCAAGTTCCGTGTACATCAGTCTCGAGCCTAAGCCAGTGGAGAGCTTGCTAGTAGCACTCCCAGCAGGTCTTATTGGCTTTCTGGCCTTGTTTCTGTCAGACTATGGTTCCATTGGCCTTTCCACCCTTAGTCTCTCGGGCATGTTCTTTCTGGTTGGCTGTTTTCCTTGGTCTTTCATCAGTGGAATGTGCCAGGCTAAGCACTTTGTACCTCGTCGTAATGATGATCAGGCTGCATCAGTCGGAAACTTTGTTGTAATGTTGCCTTTTGATGTACGAGTTTTCGTGATGTGTGTGTATTGCGGATACAACATACTGTGTCTACTGTACCTGCGTTGTTGGAGAATTGTGGGTTTGGCATTGCTGAGTTTTGAAGGTATTGTGTGTTTGCTCTTAATTATTTACCAGATTGCTCTTTCCAGGCTATTGAATGCATCAGCAGGCCGAGTTACGCCTACGACACAGCCTTGAAGCTTAAATTAGATAGCCATAATTTTGTTTCAACAACAACTAAGCCTTAGTTCTTGCTTGGAAAGAAAACAGCATTAGCTTTTCGAGGGTCGATAATCAGTATGATTTAGGCTAATTTGGCGTGGATTACTGTAGAGATGGCCTCTATTGTTTCAGTAATTAATCAAACCTTCATATTTCAAGTGTTTTCGGCTTCCTAAGCTTCTACAGTACTCTTCAAGCAACCAGGTGTGGCCTGCCCTGGTGCATACATTTTGTTGTATTTTTTTCCAGCTAAGATTAACAAGACCACATTAGACATGATAAACAACTGATAAGTGTAAAAAAAGAAAAGAAAAAGGGGTGTAATAAAGCCTCGAATTCGAGAGGTCAAGGTTCTGACTTTTGATCAATAAAGACGAGTGCTATTACTACTGCTATTTACAATGTAATTGTTGTACGAACTATTGAAATGTCGATGATACGGATATAACAAACACTGAAAAACATGTACTAGTATCTAAAGATAATTTAAAAGTCCGTTGATATAAAATCTTTATTTGAAACCGTTGGTGCAAAGAGAGAATAATGAATAAAGGGAAGGGAAAACAATGTTACGCTTAGCATACACAACACTCCAGTATATAGTATGGAGTATAGACGTATAGTTTAGTAGAAGACTAAGCACATCGATCAGTTGTGTTGTATTTGTTCTAGTAAAATCTAAATGTGCAAGCTGAGACTACAGCCGTCTCATGCATAGGTTTAGTGGTGGCAAATGGGTCGTCGGGTCGATTCCGGGTCGGGTTATGTCGGGTTGGTTCGTATCGGGTCGGGTCATAACGGGTCAAGTGATCCTTCGGGTCGGGTTCGGGTTGGGTCGGGTCGGTTTTGGGTCGGTTTTATCGAGGAAATTTTGTGTTGGATCGGGTCGGGTCACAATCGGTTTTAGTTACTTAAGGTCATTTATGGGCGTTAGTTCAATTTTTGGCATTACGAGTCGGGTCATTGTCGGATAACAGGAGGTCGGGTCGGTTTCGGGTCGGGTCATATCGGGTTGTGTCGGTTCGGGTCATCATCGGGTCGGGTCTGGTCGGGTTTTGTTGACCACAATTTCGGGTCTTATCGGGGATTTTCGGGTCAACGAATCGGGTCGGGTCGGGTTTGCCAGCCCTACATAGGTTATAAGGAACTCGAATGTTGTTGGGTGGGGGGGGGATCGGTAAATAGTTAGGCACTAGCTCAGTGACCAAGTCAGGTGGAAAGTCACGATACTACGATATGATTTGACTCCACGAAGAGGTATATTGCTTATTTCCTTCCTATTTTCCAAATTTACTACAAAACTCATTTGACAATATAAACCCAACAAACAAACCAAATATATGCGGTCGGTCCATAATATTGCACACCAAAACACCCATCAATCTCACAAAATTGTAACTTTTGCAATACACTATTCGCCTGTTCAGACAATTCCATATATTAACCCATCGTCGATAAACTGATACGAGTAACTTTCAAAAGTCTTTGATTTGATCAAAAATACGGTGGTGATCCTTTTGCAATGTTTCAAAATATATTTGACCTAGTACTCCATATCAACAGTCGGGAAACAAATTAAATTGAATATTCGTTGATCAAATTAGAACGTTAATTAATCCCTAATTTTCTTGTATTTAAAACCTCAACTTCTCTTTCTCAGCATTCCTTCACTACTTCTGCTGCTGCTATTCACACCCCAACATATCCGGTAAAATTCCATTCAAATTTCCACCATGCAGGTGTGTATCTCTCCATTCTTTTCTTTTTGGGTTCCTTCTTATTTACGCCGTTGTTTTAATCGTGAATATATTGCATTTGCTGTTAAATTGTATCAATATATCAACTGGGTTTTCAGTTTTGCTTCGAAATTTTTACTCTTTTGGGTTAAAGTTTTCTGGGTTTGTGTTGTATTTATATGGAAATGCTTCTAAATTGTGTTAATTCGGGTTTAATTGGGAAAGATTGCACCTTTGTTTTGGCAAAATTTGATGAAATTTTGGCACTAATTGAATGTTTGATGTTGATGTTTAGGGAGGATTGTTTGAGAATATGGTCCCGGAATTGGCAAGTTTGTGTGCGATTTACATAAATCCCAAGTATTTGGAGCCCAAGTTTGAATTTGATCGAGTGGGTCCAAAATATGAGGTTTGTTATGTTATGGTTTTTGTTAATTATTACTCTTTGAAATGTTGTTAATCCATGTTTGATGATCTTTGGGATGTGATTATATGTTAGAAGGCCGAAATCGAAAATTCCATTTTGGATATAGGAGGAATTTCGAATTTTTTGTTAGAAGAGAGAGCTTCAATGGGAAGTTTACTAATGTTGTTATCAATCTTTAAGCAGCCCGTCTGTGTTTTCGACGTAGGGTTAAGGCTTGCGGGATTCTTTGAGGTGCTGGGGTAATGGTGTTGTGTTGTAATCTTACCATGATATCTATTGAGTGTGAGATTTTTTTTGGCGAATTTTGTATATCTTTGAATCAAGAGGGGCTATTGAGTTTGGGGTTAAAGCTGAGTATCTTGTAGGAATGTTGGATGAGCATTTGCACACTGTTCTAAATTTCTAATTTTGTCATTCATTTGTTTGTTTACGCAAACTGTTTTGCCAGTTTGTGTAATGTGGTGTATCATGTATGTTGATTCGAGATGCCTACGTTATAGATCTTTGATATATGTGATGTTAAGCAAGGGTTAAATACTGTAGGCTACCTTTTCCACAAGCAAGGGTTTGAGGAGGTTTTTGTAAACCTTTTCCACAAGCATTTTGTTGTTGGTGGAACTTCATTTTGTATAATTCCCTCCCCTGTTTGCCCTAAAAAAAGGAAACTAAAACTGAATTTAGACTTCAGTTTGTGACAGACTTCTGAATAGGGATCTTAGTGTTCACTTCAGATTTTTATCACTAGGTTTCCTGTTGCGAAAACATCATTAATGACTGTTCCTTTTTTCTCCCATTGGCTGGGTTTTCAGGAAGGCCTTGGAAGGCTCCCAATGGAATTATGGACTGATATCGTTTTACGATTAGCGGTACTGGATATTCTCCGTTTCAAGCTAGCTTCAAAGTCTCTTACTGACCTTATTGGCAACATTATTGGCTTCCCAGGGTTTGCTCATGAACATCTAAGATTATCTCTTGAATCTGGCTCCAGTAGTCCGTTTCTTTTTTTCAGGGATATCACTTCTTGCCACTCCATACAGTTGGACCAATTGGAGAAATATGATTTGTCTATGAAAGTTCATCATCGGCTGGCCCGTGGTATTGCAATTGTGGGCTCTTGCAATGGGTTGCTGTGTATTCTGCTTGACAAAAGTACCATTCTTTTGTATAATCCATCCACTCGAGAGCGGTTTGTGCCCCCGGCTGCTCCCATGGACATGCCCGTGCGTCAAGATGTCTGTCGTGCTCATTTCACTCTGATTTATGGTTTTGGGTACAATGGTGCTAGCAGTGACTTCAACGTACTTCAACTAGACGCTGCTACTGCTTTCAGTACCATGCTGTATAGCTTGAAGAACAATGCTTGGACAAAAGTTGACAGCCCTCCTAGCTTTGTGCAAAAGCTTGAATCGGATCATGGTGTTCTCTGTAGTGAGGCTCTGCATTGGGTCGCTAAGCTGAAAGATGTGACAGATGGTGATCTCGGGGTCCTTGCATTTCACCTTCACAAACAAACTTACGATTTAGTTCCACTCCCAAGTGTTGGATCGAGCCCCCGTAGCATATATGTGGGGAGTTTGGATGGATGTTTGTGTGCCTCCCTTTATGTTGGTGCATCAGGTGTCGACAGTTATCAAGTGCATGTGATGAAGGAGTATGGCGTGAATGATTCTTGGACTCTGCTGTTTCAGTTCTCTGGTAATTTGAGTTCTATTACTCACATGAAGCCTGTTAGTTACTCGAAAAATGGAGATAAAATTCTAGTAGACATAAATAACACACATTTTCTTTGGTTTGATTTAAACCGAAAGAAAATTGACAGGTATGTTACTTGTAATCATAGCGAGCCTGTTATGTGTCTTGCGAGTGTTTTCTCTCCGAAGAGTTTAGTCTTAGAGTCTTGACACTCGATGTAACAAAGTAATAGTAGCGCGACTGCGTCATCTGTGTTTCTATGTCTTTGAAGTTTTTGCAAGTGAACA
Source organism: Spergularia bocconei (assembly GCA_963457585.1). Taxonomy (NCBI): domain Eukaryota; kingdom Viridiplantae; phylum Streptophyta; class Magnoliopsida; order Caryophyllales; family Caryophyllaceae; genus Spergularia; species Spergularia bocconei. Next base: position 23,658,904 of record OY734943.1, on the reverse strand, counting down.
ATTTTCTATCAAGGAGAAACTTCATTGTGGAGTACTTTTGTGAAGATTATAATTTGTAGTTTGACATATGACGCTTCATTTTTACCGAATATGTTTCTAGTTTTGTTTATGGGATGTAAGATCCAACTTCAACAATTATCTGGACAAGCTTTGTTTCTGGAAAATTATTACTCCTAGTGATGTGGCATACACGTGGCACAGATGTGGACTCGTGAACTAAAATCAGGAAAAAACCGCGGCCCTTTATCTTCTCATACGTGAATTTTGAGCCGAACTGAGCAAATCATGAGCCGAAACTCGCGAGTCATGAGCCACAACTCGCGAGTCACAACGCATACTCGCATAGCATCAAAATTATAGTGAGGGGAGTAGTAAATTGCCTAACTGGCACTCAAAAATTAAATTAAACTTAAAAATCCCGATGGATTTCTCCCCACGGCGAGGTCGGAAACCTCCGATGCCAAGTCTACCACCGCCGTCGCCGGCAAAATCCCCCGATATCTATTCCACCTTCGTCGTCCACGACGACGACGCAGATTCCGGCGGCGGCGTCGACGACATGGACGACGAATCTCTTCCGCCTCTCCTCAAACGCCTCCCCAAGGACTTCGGCGGGCCCGGCTCTCTCGATTTCGACGCCGAAACTTCCGACGGAAACATCTCCGGTACCTTCATCGTGAAGCCTGATCACCATCACCGGAGCGCAATTACTTCTCCTCGTTCGGTAAGAACATCTCGGACCTCCGGTTTCTCGCAGCCGGCAAACCCTAGAAAAAACTTCGCGTCGTATCGAAACGACGACGTCGAGGATGATGATGATGATGATGGTGACGATGATGAAGGTGATTTCGGCACATTTGTGGTGAAAAAAGGGCGGAATCTTGTCGAGGAAGATGAAGAGGATGAGGATGATGAAGAGGAAGAGGAAGGAGAGGAGTTTGGGACGTTTGTGGTGAAGAAGACAGGGAATCGGAGGAGAGAGAAAGAGAGTGAATCGGTTTCGGGGACCTTTGTGAGGAGGACGAGTAGTGGTGGTGGTGGTTCGACAATGAGTAGAGCTGTGGCGAGTATGCAGGCGGTCGGGGAGTTTGGAGTGGGAGGGAGAAGTCGACGGAGTGGTGGCGGTTCGGGGCAGTCGGAGGATGTGAGGCAGTTACAGAGTAAAATGTCGTCGAGTTCGTTTCCGGATTGTATTAGGGAAGATCCTTTGTTGAAGTATGAGTTGCTTCATGAGCTAGGTGAGCTTGTGAATTTTCGTGCTAATGTGTGTTTAAATTTCGGATAATTGCCATGGATTAGAATCAATTACAGTTGATATGGTTGTTTGTTTGTCAAACATTATAGGGGAGTGACAAATTTGTGTTTTTGGCAAGTGACATTGTTGAGAACGGCTGAGTTTCGTCATGAACTAGGTACATTGATTAATTGATGTGTCAATGCGAGGTTGGGATTCTGTATCTTTTGGTTGGGTTGTTGAATATGAGAACTTGGATTGAGTTTGAGTACGATATTCAACTGTTATACTAACTAGTTGAGGATACATTTCGTTGCTGTCTGATGACATTTAGGATTTAGGATTGTGACATTGACGAGAGATAGTAATATCCATAGATATTCAGTGTAGTGGTGAGCTAGTGTGAGTGTTTTGAACTGATGTCTGTTATTCATTAATGCCTGAGGTGTCAATCTGGATTGTGCTGAGCTGCTCAACATGTTGAAAGTTTACATGTTGAATAGCGATAGGTTTAAAATTATTTTCAATTGACATTTAATTTGTTTTATATGGAAATGGTTGAGCTCAATTAAGGGTGATTGTCTGTACGGTAAAATCTGAAATATTCAAATTCAATCAAATTGAAATTTCCAAGTTCCTATAACTTTTCCTAATGAAACTAAAAAAGTGACCAAAGTATATGGAAATCAATTGTACAACTACTCTCACTAAATCTTTTCTTCTGTTGGATGATCATTTTTTATCGGTATTTGTCAAATGCAGGGAAAGGGTCGTATGGTTCTGTTTATAAAGCTAGGGATTTAAAAACTTCAGAGATGGTTGCGATTAAAGTTATATCATTAGCTGAAGGGGTATGTGTACTCTTTATCGTGTTCAAATTGTTTTTGTTTTTGTTTAGATCGTGTGGTGTAACAGTTTCTATACATTTGTGCGTGTGTTTGCCTGTTACGCTCGTAGGAGGAGGGATATGAGGAGATACGTGGTGAGATTGAAATGTTGCAGCAATGTAGTCATCCTAATGTTGTTCGCTACCTCGGGAGCTACCAAGGAGAAGAGTATCTCTGGGTAGGTTATGATATATGGCTTTGTTTTTTTTTTTTTTTGGTTACAATATATGGCTTTCTAAATTTCTTTTGAAAGTGTTTAAATATTTCTAAAATATTTACAACGTTTTCGAAATTTATTGGCGTACACAAGACGGTTACTGGATGACGATTCATGTTAGCCGACCCCAAATCATTTTGGGAATAAGGCTTGGTTGTTGTTGTTGTTGTTGTTGGTTACAATATATGGCTTTGTTTGGGGAAGCCCTACAAACCTTTAAGCTATATTTGTATTCCCTTTTCATTTTGGATAACCAATGTATTCGTTTTAATGTGGTATTTAATGATGTGGAATGTGTTGTCGCAGATAGTGATGGAGTATTGTGGGGGTGGAAGTGTTGCTGACCTGATGAATGTTACTGATGAGCCCTTAGATGAAATTCAGATAGCCTATATATGCAGGGAAGCGTTAAAGGTATGACCTTTTTTTTTCCCCTTATCTAATTATCATTAGTATTACTATGCAGCTTTCTACTGAAACTATAATATATAGAAGTGTTTAAACTTTGATATCTGAAGGTCATTTATTGATAGTGTTGGTATCCTAACTACTACCGTGTGGACTTATGTCCTATTCCTTCTTTGTTAGTGTTTCATTTTTTGTTCCTGAAGGATGCTTGCTAATATACAATTGACTCTATTAGCTTGGTTGGTTTGTTAGTGTGATTAAAATGAATGGTATTGAGGAGAAAGTAAAAGAAAGTAAAGTAAGAGAAAGGAAGGAAAGTAGTGCTTCGGTTGTTTAGTTCATCTGTGGGTAATGCTACTGTCCTGGCTCTTAATCCTTGTTGCTTCCTTTTTCTGTAGGGTTTAGCTTACTTGCATTCGATCTTTAAGGTTCACAGAGATATTAAAGGTGGTAATATACTATTGACAGAACAAGGAGAGGTGAAGTTAGGTATGTATAATTGTGATGCCAGATACTCCTGACCACAAATGTCCTGTCTTCCACGTAATTGGTGGATTTGAAGTCAATAGTATCGTTTACTTTGAAGCTTACTTGCTGATGACATTACTTGGCTTCCATGATTTGGGCAGGTGATTTTGGTGTTGCAGCCCAGCTAACGAGAACAATGTCTAAGCGTAACACGGTATAGCTAAAACTTTTGCAAGTTACAAACATTGTAGATTCGTATCGAGTGTGTCTTCTCACATTCAATCTCTTGGTTTCTATATTTGTCAATTGCAGTAACACTCATAATGGGTACCGTTTTAATGTCTTATGTCCTTTGGTTATACCCAGAGGACTATATAGATTAAGAATTAAACTGATAAATTAGACATATACGAAATCCCAGGTCACAATAGATTGTTTTTCACTAGGGTTTGACTATGTACTTTATTGTGATCCTTCTCGAGGTTTAGGTGTACTTTTTTCTCTTATTGATTCCATCCACATTTTTCTGTTTCTAGTTAAGTTTTAAACTTGTAGAAAAGGTTTGATATCCTATGAACTCAATACTCAGTTTCACATCAAAGGTTTTATTCCCCCTTAAAAACTGAGTTGTGTTTCATGTCATGTTGTAAATGTATTAGAAATAAAACTGAGAATTTTCAATATTTTTTTATGAAATTATGAGCTATTGTAATGCGAGTTTGCTTGAGTCTAATCAGGCGAGATATGCTGGGGTGGTCACTTAAATTCAAAGTCATCATGATTTCATGTTGCCGTTTACAAATAAAATGTTTTTGCCTTTGTAACTCATATGTATTAATATTGGTCTTTTATGTATCTACAGTTTATTGGGACGCCACATTGGATGGCCCCAGAAGTCATTCAAGAAAGTCGTTATGATGGAAAGGTATTCAGAGTGCCTGCATGTCTTCTCTCCATAATTTAAACTGTGTGTATCTTATCAAGAGATTCATTACAATCTACTTGTACTGGTATCTGGAAACTGCTGCAATTTATTAGCCCCCAACTTGTCAAATAAGGTCGCTTACAATTGTTATTATATTTCATGTTACAAAGAAGTCTTCAATGCTGACAGACAGGTTTTCTTTCTTGGTCTTTTAGGTAGATGTTTGGGCTCTTGGAGTGTCTGCAATAGAGATGGCAGAGGTATTCTTCTTCTTCTTCATCTTCTTCTTCAGTAAGTTGCCTTAATAAAAGGATCTTTGCCTTTATATATCTTGTCCCCCTTGCCAGATTTGAGCTTTTAGAATGAATTTATGAACTTATGAACTTACTCTTTTAGGACGAAGAGCTCATTTTAAGCTAGAATTTTGCCCTCATAATAGGAATATGAAATTGCTTCGGAACTGTCATTCTGTAAGTAAGAGCTTTCTTGTCTCCCCAGATTTGTAGGATTAAGAATACTAGTTACATCTGGGATTATGGTTTATTGTAGGCTTTGACTAGGGGAAAGTATTATGTTGAAATGAAAAACAGAAAAGAGATAAACTAGGGAAGTAGCTTAAATTAATTGACTTTTGTGATTGACTTCCATTCACGAGGAGTCATGGTGGCTAATAGATGCAGCCAGATTTTAATCCTAGTCTAACATGTATCATATGACTTCTGGATAAGCATGGTGTCCTCGTTTGTGACTCTATTCCTTCCCCCTATCTAGGATAAGCATAACAGACTGGATAGGTAACGTGATGAAGTGTAGACCTTTAGAACATTATTGCATTAAAACAGATTTTCTTTTTTCCAGTTTCAACATTGTTTTTATTGTGTGATTGAAAAGGATGTCGTATTGACTGATTTGTTTTACTAACGCTTATTGTTTTCAATTTTCAGGGGCTCCCTCCAAGATCAGCAGTCCATCCTATGCGGGTGAGTATACAAAATTGTAGTAGTTATAAGTTTTATCACTAAAGATTTGTAGATGTGTGCTGTGCTGTTCAACGCTGTTATTGCCAAGAGTATGTGTTAGCTGTTTCTATTGTGTGTTGAGCATGTTACTCTAAGGTTTATCTGTGATGTGATGTGTGGTATCTGAACATCGTTGTGCGGGAAACAATACATGTTGGCGCATATGAAATGGTGGCTACATTGGATGTTAAACTGTGACTATTGCTGTGTTGAATTCAAGTCTTGGATAATTAAGCCTCGTGTTTGGATGGGGTGACCACTCATCAAACCCTTAAAACCGCTCCCGGTCCTTCTGTGATATTCTCTGACTCAAGAGCTTTGCTTCCTGAGTTTGTATGACTTTAATATTTGTCTCTGACCTGTTCTTCTGGTAGGTGCTTTTCATGATATCAATTGAACCGGCACCAATGCTTGAGGATAAAGAAAAATGGTATGCCTTCTGAAAAATTCGAAGGCTTTGCTTTTTCATTTATGGTTTCATACTTTCATCATATGTCACGGTGCTGCATTTACAAACTCATTTAGACTTTGTGCTGCCTGACTCTTCATTTTGGTCTTATATCTCTGGAGTCTGGACACGGGTAGTAAGATTTTATATGTTATCCCGTTATGATATCTTTTTAGACTTAGACTCCTTGTTTGGTGAGGAAAGGAAAATCTGCCTGGTGAGGTGGGGCTTGTTGGTAACATAAAGATGGTGTATGGAATTGGCTGCTGTTTGCTCATCCTATAAAATGAAATATGCTTAGTTTCTCTTTATCACTTCTTTTGTCGACGGGTGTTCCCATGTGTCTATTTATTTTTTAATAGAATAATTACTCGCTATAGGGAAGGAAAAAAAAAGGACCAAAGTGAAATTGACTTTTGAACTATGATTAATTGCATTGGTCTTTTACGATTAATGTGCTGAACTCATGGAGTCATCTCTGAAAGTGACTAGTGATCGGGTGCCTTTATGGCCTGATCAAATCGCCTTGCACTATATTCTGATCATCTAATTGCTTACCATGGTATGATGGCTTCTTTGTTCATGTTTTGTTTACTTGTACTTTTTTTTTTAATCGCTGTTACCTTTTGTTTCTCTGAAAGCACGAAGATGAAAATGAACAGGATCGTTGGCCCATGTAGTTATTTCACTTCTGTATTCCTTATTGTATTCTCATTCGTAGTGTTTTTGGAAACTCGTCTATCTTTCACCAAAAAGTAACTCTTCCATGTTCCATCTCTAAACAATTTGAGGATAAAGTGATTTGAATGTTTCACAGGTCACTTATATTCCATGATTTTGTGGCAAAGTGCCTGACCAAGGATCTACGCTTGCGACCTACTGCGTCTGAAATGTTGAAGGTATTTATAGAACCCTTTTGTTTCCTGATATCTAATGTTCTCCCCTTGAACCTCATGCTTCCAGTCCTTTCCGCTAGCTGTCTGGTACTCTGGTGTCTATTGCTCTGACGTCTCATCTAATCTAATCTATTCTAGTACTGTAAACCTGAAATCGCATCATTCCTGCTATTTCTAGGTCGACACCTATCACTACTTGGATTGCAAAAGAAAATAAATATAATATAATGATTAGTTAATTTATTGTGATTCAATCATGTAAGGAATCTTGTATTCTTACTGTAGAAATATATTATAATTAGTAATACGACATGAATAGGAGCATTATATGATATTATGATTTACTTAAAATAGAAAAATTCACAAAATTGTCTTGGATAAAAAACAGATCAAATATTTGTGGGATTCCCTATGGTCTTAATATGTGTTGGCAAATTATTAGAGCTAAACACTTAAGATAGGTGCCCCAAAACTGCTAAAAGCGCCAACCTCGAGGGGTGACATGAGGCCAAAGGGATTAAATCATTTTTTGTTTTTGTTACAAAAGGTATTAGAAATTCCATTTCCAATGGAGCCAAAGACTAATTATTCTTTGGTTTTTGGGATATAATGGAATAAAGCAAAATGGCTCATAAAACTGTCTGTGCTTCTTATTTGTGAAGTAGCAGTCAGTCGGTGCGATTCTCGAAGCAATTTTCATTTTGGGTCATCCGTGCGCAGCCTCTCTATGTTTCAATAGGGGTAAGGCTTGCGTGCATCCGACCCCCCCTTACCCCGCCTTATGGCGGGAGCCTTTAAGGCACTGGGGTTAAAGATGTTGTTGTTGTTACAAAAGGTATTAGACCATTAGAAAGTCCTTAAAAGGGAACTGGCCCTCAAAATCATCAAGGGAACTCCCCAAGGTTTCCATGGTAATGTTTTGAAAACATTTAGATACTTTGCAAAGTTGGACAAAAACAAAGGCTATAATCCACGGTTTCTGGCCCAAAAAAGCTCCGGGACAAAAACAGCTCAAATTTTTGTGGAAGACCCTTTGGGTAATTTTCTGAGTTCTAGCAAAATAGTAAGAGTAAGATTCTATGATTCCTAAAATAGGCACAAAGCGCACTCTAGCTTCAGCGGGTGACGTGTGCCAATTAGGCTTAACAAATTTCTCAAATAGAGGATTCTTCCCTCAACAAGGGCACTCCAAGGCTGCCTATGCTAAAGATTATAGAATATTTGAATATAAATTGGCAAAAAAAGAAGTTGCAATCCATGATTTTGGGCCTAAAATAGCCTTGGAAGAAAAACGGGTCATTATAATCCACATGGCACATGTTAAAGGTCTATATACTGCCTTATTTAGGTGAGATTTTCCCCATTAATCATTGAGATCTCATACTTTGTTTTTTGAAGTGAAAATATCACCTAAATAAGGCAGAAAAGAGACATTCAATGTGTGCCTTATGGGCAGACAATAGAAAAATCATTCAGTAAATTAGAATGTTGACGCAAAATTAGAAACACTTTGATATAATATGATTGGTGACAGAAAAGTAAAAGTATTTTAATATTAGTACATGATATAACATAATATTAAGTAAATTATGTCTGGTGACGGAAAAGTAAGGATTATTGTTGTATAAAATGACTGGTGGCGAAAACATAAAATAATACTAATGATGATTGAGTTGTAAGTTTATATAAACTTGAATCCTCCATGGGAAGTTTATAGAAAGCGGTAAAGTCACACCTTCCTAGGATTAATCTGTATGAGAGGACATGTTTGATAAGAAATCATTGAAATTTGTCCTCTTTAGAATGTCCTTTTCAACATTGTTTATTCTTGTTTCTGGCATTCTCACTTGTTGCCCTTACTTACAAAATGCAGCACAAATTTACTGACAGATGCAAAGCAGGCGCATCTTCCATGTTAGCAAAGATTGAGAAGTCTCGACAAATAAGGGCAACTATGGTAGCGGAAGCTGAAAGTTTTGATGATGGGACCTTGTTGGTAGGGTTTTTTTTTCTTTTGTGTTAAAAAGATCCTCTATTTCTTTCTGTTTTGTACTTTTTATTGTGATCACTTCACAAAAATCGAGTTTAAAATATATCCAACTGCAGACTCCAAAGGTGAATCAGGACTACGGTGACACAGTTCCATCGAAGCCAATAAATATTGGGCTGCCAAGTAAAAATGAGGTGGACAATGTCTCTGGATCAGACAAGTGGCATGCTTCTCAGGATGCCGAGGTGGCTGGAGAAGGTGCTTAAGTTTGTTCTATATCTTTATACCTAAAGTTGTCTCTGATGGAAGTCTGATTGCAGTGACTGTAACTTATGTATGACAGCCGTGGTAGCTGGATATCATTAGATGTTCAGTCTAGATATGCCTGATGATGATCACGTTTTCAGAAGAAACTGACTCATACGTATTTTTTTTCCTTATAATAATTGTGGCTTTAAAGTTTATCTTACATTTTTTATTAGTATTTAGTTCCTCCTGTGTGTAAGTTTCTTGAAGTCAGAGCTCTTCAATTGAATTTCTATTACTTCACGGCTGGAGTTGTTGCATCTAGTAAAGTTTTGTGGTCTGTGTAGGTGATTTCGGAACTTTTGTAGTTCATGGTGACAATGAAACAGAGAAACCGTTGACTCAAATATCACAACCAACCAAGGAACATTCTTCGGCTTTTGGTGGTGTTACTGGAGTTTCGGCAGTTGGGGATATAAGAGAAGTTAGGGAATCCAGGTACCCCCCCCCCCCCCCCCCCGCCTTCATAAAATTGATAGATGTTTAGGTATCCTAAGATGCCCCATTTAGATAGCTTGAAGAAGTGATAAGATTATAATTGGCAGAATGCGTCCATGTATTCTCAGTTATGTTTTAAAATCTCAAATATGCGCCTGCAGTCATTGAGTTATTGTGTTTGTACAGGGTAAGTATCATTGATGCTGCAAGCAACATAAATGAGAAAGCTATGCGCGCTGCTAGCAGTGTCAATCAAGATTTCCTTGCATCAACCTTGCCTCAGCCGAGCCTTAAGGCAAAAGATGCAATCCAAGGAAAATTTGGTGGAATCGCTGGTTTTGGTAATAAATCATTTAAAAGTGATACTGCCTTTGGCGTGCAAGATAAGGTGATGATCAGTTACACCCTTCTTAAAGTACTTATCTTTCGTAATTAAACCCCCCCCCTTGTTTTTTTAGTGGAGTACAAAAATGTACTGAAATATTGTTAAAAGAATTCTGAGGCCTAATTGTTCATTCGATTGAGTGGACTGTGCAGTGTTCCCATTGGCTATGATTATGTAGGCTCGGAATTTGTTATCACCAATGAACTACATATTCAAGTGAAAGATGTTCGAAACACAAAACATTTATGCTTGTCTAAGTCCGAGATGACAATTGATTCGACATATGCCAACCTAATGCAAGTGAAACACTGTAGGAATTAATTTCCAAGGAAAGCTGGTCCTTTATCATAGTTGAGGGAAAAATAATATATGATATATCTTTCCTTTTAATGTATAGATCGAAATAAGAAGAATATACTAAGTTTTCTATCTCTTTCTTTGACTAGATTTATTGAACGTTGAAGCCATCTGCTTATTTTGATCGTCTTATTTTGTGTAGGTTTGGTCGATATATGCTGCTGGAAATACAGTACCTATTCCTTTTCTGAAGGCAACTGATATTTCACCCATTGCTCTCCTGTCTGATAATGTATTTGGAGGCAAACAAAAAGATAATAGTGGGATGGTGGCTGCTGAAACATTGCAAGAACTTTTTGCTGGGGATGCGCAAGCGAGGAAGAGGAGGGGTCAAAATGAGGTCTCATAACGCTATTCTGTTTCATGTTTAGTTTGTGAAAAATGCTTTTCCCCTAACTCTACGTACTCAAGTCTTCTTTCCATCTTCCATGTGCAGCCTATGGCCCTCCCCCCAAGTGTTCACCGAAGACTAACGTCCAGCCCCACACTTATGAATCTCACTCAAGCTCTTGCTTATCACAAAATGTAAGTTAACCTGGTTAAATTTTGGGTTTTTGTAGTGCTTTGATCGCTGTGTAAGTTCTTTTGGCAAAGCGGAAAAGTCTGTTTTCTATGAACTTCATTCATGGATGCAGCGTCAATTATTTTTTCCTGGTTTGTGAGTTTTTTTTTTGAGGGATCCTGGTTTGTGAGTTGCTCTAGTTCATTAGGTTTTTATATTTTTGAGGTGTCTTCTTTTTGAAACAGGTGCTATGAAGAGATGCCACTTCAAGATTTGCAAGTAGGTCAAGAGCAACAAACAATTCAAAATCTGTGTGATACGCTAAGAACAATTTTGCGGCTGTAATTTATTTACACAAACTTCAGGATCTCTACACGATCCTGATCTGTTTTTGTAGTAGTTTATGTATATCAGTGTCTTGTGTATCATTCTGGTGTTCCTAGTTTCAGAAGTCTGGAAATGTCGTGGCCTGCTAGACCTGGCCGGAGCAATTCAGCTGTTGTGCGGCCTATATCCAGTTGATTTGACACAAGGGACCCTTGCACATAACTGTATCTATTTCGAATGGCTCTAATCTGTTGTAATGTAAGATGCAAGTGTTAATATATAGAAGATTGTGCCTTTATAAATCAACTCGTAAGTCAATTCGGTTGTCCTTGTAATGAATCATAGTTTCGGGGTCATTGGATACACCATCCCGAGCTTGTTATGATGGAAGTCCTAGTACTGAACTGTGGGAAAGGACACTTGGGAATAGACCTTGGTTCCTTGCTCCAAATGAGGTTTACAGGTACGAAAGATTGCACGAGATGTGCTGTTCGTGGCGCATTTTTCAGTCCATAATAAAGAGAAGGATTTCCAGCCTTAAACCTAACTTAACAAGTAACTTCATTTTAATCACTAAGTCAAGACTCTGTCGGTACGTTGTTCTTTGCAGGGACAAATATGATTACTCGAATCCTTTCAAAAAAAAAAAAAATGATTACTCGAATAGTACATGACCAAATTGGTCTACGGAAGAAATATTCATTTTGATCTCTTCAAGTTCTGAGATGAGATCTCTTAATACTTATGGTTGAACAAAATGTCTCTGCAACAAAACTATGGTGAACTGCTGATGTCAGCTATCGTTGAATATCATTAGACTGTTCAACCCCTGTGCGGATACAACACAACAAGTTAAATCTGAGGCGGGGTCCAACCTTTCCCGGTTTTGACAGTTGCTCGATCTCCAGTGCCACATCACAAGTTCGGCTTTGATCTGCAACCAGTCTATGGTTGAAGAAAAGTTAACAGTTTACAGAGATGACAAAAGGTGATACCTTGATTAATACATAAACGATAGAGATATGACTTACTTTACTGAGGACATGAAGAGATGTGAGATATAGTCGCTGCTGGCTCAGATAACACAAATCATATATGGAACACAAAAACCACTTTAATCAACTGGCAACAGGCATCACAGTGCGGTACTCTCTTTCTGTGATAGATTTGATGCCATTTGGATCAGGGATGGCTTCTTCATCTTCTTCCGTCCCTTCAATACCAGGAAAGCCACGCTGTCGTGCTACAATCCACTGATCAATGACCCCACAACTGATAGCGTACTTGATAGCACGCTCCAGATAGCCTTTGTCTGTGATTAGATGTGGTTGCACTGTTAACATCCTCATGAGCGCTGAAAAATGTATTGCAGAAGAGTTGTAAGAACAAAAGAAAGAAACGGGGGTGGGGGTTGGGCAATAGCAATGGCAGAATAGATGAGTTCATGTGTATTGTTTAGTGCAAAAGAATGCTAGGCTGAATCAGTGATTACACATATCAGGTCTACTGGCATTCAAGACATCAACAGTAAAAGTCAAAGTTATGCTGGGGAAAGTAACACTCGCTCCCTTAAGATTAGAAATGCAATAGGATGGTGATGTAAATCAAGCATTTAAACTATAATGAGCAAAATAAACGCAGACATTGGTTCCTCACTGAACAAATCTGAAAACATACAAACATTTTGTCAGAACTTTGGCCACACTTGCATCTAAATTTAGGTTATCGAACCATTCTAGAGAAGTTGTGGCTGTCCTTCATCTTGAACTTGGAAGAAAATACAACAAATCAAACAGCAAAATAGGTGCCTGATATTCGAACTACATGGTAACCCCCACAATCTACCTGATACACTTTTTTGATATAATTACCAAATATCAGTACTAGATAAACAGAGACATTGGTTCCTTCTCCATTCTGTTTGTGCATTGCACTCAACAGATCAATAATTCACTGATTGATCCAATACGATATATCAAAAAACAAAAGGCTTAATCGTAGTTGAGTGAATGCCAGCTCATAGCATAAGCTGTCTCTTATAAGCCAATGAGTACTCATCTCATTTCTATGTACGAATGACAAAGACTAATTAAAGTTTAACAATAAAGGATGATATGCTGCTAGACTTAGCTGTCACTGCTTGCTTCTTTTTTTTTTTTTCTTTTTCTTTTTTTTAATACAAATTGATATATTGCTAAAGTGATCCATCATCAAAAGAGATTATTCTTGAACAGGAAGTAAAGGGTAGGGATATCTCCTCAAAATCTGTCGAAGGAGGACCTGGTGAACACCAGTCAAGCTTGATAGCATAATTCTATACTCTAAATCCACACAGTAGAACTAACCAATGAACCTCAACTATTTGCAAAAGGATGTAGCCTATAATATGAAATTTACCAGCGCATTACATGATCTTCACAACTCTTCTGATACAAATCATACATAAAAGGTAGCCTGAATGATGGCCAGTACGAGTCAATCCACAGAGCTGACATCATAAAAGTAACCGCTATCGAAAAGATTCACCCAACTCTAAATGCACAAGCAGGCAGAAGTTACCTATCATTCGTAGACAATTTTCCTAGGTTCTAAATTTTAATTTTATGCTTCCGGGCATGTTGTATAACAACCTTATAAAATAACCTTTGCATTAAAGTTCTTTGAAAGTTCAAGTCAGCAAAATATGAAGCTAGAGTGCTGACAAAACGGAAAACCAAGGAGGAAAAGAAAAGGCATCATGTAATAGCGAAGGCCATGTTTCAACAGATTTACCTGCGACTATGCCATCTCCAGATGCTGACATTTCCTGGGTGAAAGGGGTGAGTGGAGCATCTTCAACACCAAGAACAGAACCATTATCCTCCTTGGTGTAATAGTGTATCTTAGAAGTCCCATTTGACACAAATAGAACCTTGAGATTTTCATGCCAAAGAGGAGCTATGACATCGGGTTCATAATGGACAAACTTAGATCGCTTGTTATTCTTGGTATCGAATTCCTCCGAAGCTTTGATTCCACATAGAAACTCGAGCTCTTGCTTTGTGACTTCAATAATTTCTGCAAGTTCCCATACCTGCTGTATGAAAGATTTTGTTTCTTCACTGGACTGCCAGAGAGGCAATGGCAAGTTCAGATCGTAGAAGATCACTTGCCCTAATTTCTTAGCTATCTTCATTGCCTGCAAGGCGGTTCTCCTCATACTAGGATCAAGCAACGACGAGGTGTTCACGTAAAACATCTTTGCCTGCACATGGAGAAGTGTTTAATCTTATCATCAAAACTTACATCTAATACTATTAGAGTATTAGAGCCAAAACCTATTGTAAGTCTCAAAATAGGCGAAAAAAGCATGCTACCCTTAGGCCTTAAAGGGGGACGTGTACCAAAAGGGGCTTAAACTTCCCTATCAAAGGAGCCATACTTCATATCCAACAAGGGTACTCCAAGTTTGTACATGATACATATTTGACAACATTTGGCTACAATGTAAAAAACTGGTCAGAATCGGCCAAAGTCTAAGCATGTCATCCACGGTTTTGGGCCAAAACAGTCCTACAACAAAAAGGGCTCAAATTTTTGTAAATCTCCTAGAGTTTATATTATAGGCTTTAGAAAACACTAGAGCCAAAAACCTATTGTGAGTCCTAAAATCGGCAAAAACAATATGCACGCTAGCGTTGACGGGTGACGTGGACCCAAAGGCTAACTAATTTCCCTATCAAAGGAACCAAGCCTCATACCAACAAAGGCACTCCAAGTTTGTATCATATAAAAATTTGAGAACATTTGGCTACTTTCAAAAAAGTGGTCAAAATTGGCCAAACTTAAGAGTATATAATCCACGGTTTTTGGCAAAAACCCCTAGAGTTTATATTATGGGCTTTAGAATACACTAGAGCCAAAAACCTATTGTACGTCCTAAAATCGGCAAAAAAAAAAAAAAATGCACGCTAGCGTTGACGGGTGACGTGGACCCAAAGGCCCTAACTAATTTCCCTATCAAAGGAACCAAGCCTCATACCAACAAAGGCACTCCAAGTTTGTATCATATAAAAATTTGAGAACATTTGGCTACTTTAAAAAAAGTGGTCAAAATTGGCCAAAGTGAAGAGTATATAATCCACGGTTTTTGGCAAAAAATGGTCCTCGTACAAAAATGGCTCCGATGTATATGGAACCCCCTTGGTTATATAATAGGGTTTCGAAAATTGTTGGGAGGCAAAAATCTATGATGGGCCCCAAGAATCGACAAAAAATGAATGCTAGCTAATTAGCTATAATAGGTGGAGTGTGCCAAATGGCTTAAAGAATTTCCCTAGTGAAGAAACCTACCCTCATCCAAGAAGCATTGTCCAAGGTTGTCCATGGAAAATTTATTAGAACGTTTGCTTACTTTCAAAATAGTTGTCAAAATTAACCAAAACTAAAGTATATAATCCACGTTTTTCTGCCAAAAATAACCCTCAAAATAGAAGTCTCCAAAATTTGTGGAAGCCCCTAGCGGTCATTTTTTCCATAACATTAGAGGCAAAAACCTATAGTGAGTCCTAAAATCGGCGAAAACGCATGCTACCTTTAAGGCTTTAACGGGTGACGTGTACCAAAAGAGGCTTAACAACTTCTCTATCAAAGAAACCATACCTCATATCCAACAAGGGTACTCCAAGTTTATCCATGATACAGTTCTAGGAAGATTTGGCTACTTTCGAAAAAGTGGTGAAAATCGACTAAAATCAAAGTATATTATCCATGATTTTTGGCCCAAAATGGCACTGGAACAAAAACGGCTCAAATTTTTGTGTGATCCCTTAGAGATTAAATTATGAGTTTTAGCAAAATACTATAACCAAAACCTTATCCTAAATCCTAAAATCGTCAAAACATTGCACGCTAACCTTAATGGCTGTCGTGTACCAAAGGCCTTAACCAACTTCCCCATCAAAGGAACCTTACCTCATATCCAACAAGGGTACCCAAGTTTGCCCATGATACAGTTTTGAGAACATTTGGCTACTTCCATGATAATGGTCAAAATTGACACATAAAGGGTCCTGCTAGGGAGCATAAGTTGGGTACTTCAAGCATGTTCAAGCTTGTTTATGAGTATGTCCATCACTATTCACTAACTAACATCTTCATTTCATATACTGTATAGAATAAAGCTACTGTTTCGAGAGTATCAACTGTAAAAATCTGCCTTAAGTTCTGCACTAAAAGTGATACTTAGAACCTCCAAAATTAATATAGAAAAAAATGAAAGTTTTAGTAAAAGAGTGTTGATTGGATCTTGCCCTCTTTTTAATCCTACTCCCATCATCGCCTTTATACTGCTCCGCTTCCCTCATGCTATGTTAACAGAGAATAAATGCAATATTACTATCCTCTATTACAAGCTATCCAAAAATCAACATGGATTCTCAGGATCAATGCTGACATCTAAGTCGCTTATTATCTTCATTTGAGCTGCATCTCATAAAGGATGCATACTGTCTGTAAATGTGACAAAAAAATTGCGTCTTGTCAATTGCACCAAGTACCAACTACACACATTCCATGAATTTGATAGAGAATGAATGTAGACTATAGGGTGAATACGGAGTATGTTATAAATACGTACTTTGTATTCACCCTATAGTCTACAATCATTCTCTATCAGAATTCTATGGAGAAATGCGAATGAATGAGCTTGCTAAAACAGTGAGCAAAGAAGCCTTACCTCCTTCAGTACGTCAATATTGATCTCTGACTTTGACAAAGAATCTTCTGCACAGGGATTTACACTCGTCGCTCTCAAGTTACCCCTTTTGGTGACCCTCATTTGTGATACTGCCGTTGATCTTTTATCATCAAAGCAGACTGATCGTGTTTGAATGTTATTCACATTCAAGTAGTACACCATTGCTTTCCCAAAGTCATCATCACCGACTTTTCCCATGAAAGCCACTCGTCCTCCCACTTTTGCAAGAGAAATTGCTACACTACCAGCCGAACCTCCAGGAGCCCTAACAAACTTTTCAGGTTCCCACAAAGCATCCTTGAGTGAATCATGAATTTCATAATCTATAAGCCTATTGGCAGACTTCCCAGATGGCACGAAAGCATGTTGTGCAGCTCCAAAGCAACAAACAAGAGGTGGCCAACTGTATGAGAAGCTAATATCATCCTGATCACCCTTTTCCAATTCTAAATCTATGTCAGCATCATCACTTTCTTCATTTGTAAGGTCTACGGTTTCTTCAATATCATTAACTTCTGTCTCTTCTGCATCCTTTACCTCAGGCACATCTACCACATCTATCTTGATCTTCCTACCTCTCCTCGGCACCTTTTCTGCCTCTCCTTCTTCCGTGCTAGTAGAATCAGTCATAACTGAAAACAATTTTATCCCACAACCTCAATGAAAGTAACTACTAAAAGTCTTATTATCATTAAAAAAAAAAAAGGTAAATACCTTTCCTTCTTGTTCTTCTCTTGGGTTTCTCAAAATCTTCTTTTACTTCTTCTTGAATGGAGCCCTCCTGTATTGATTTGGGGCCATCGACTAATAATTGAGAATCGTCGTCTGATTCCGTAGGTGCTTTTTTTCTACCTCTAGTGCTGGTTGTTCTAGTCCTTGTCTTTGTTGTGGCCTCTGGTTCTTGTGTCATATGCTCTTGAGCTACTGAAGCTTCATTTACTTTTTTAGATCTTGCTGACAAGATCCACTTACATTGTGACTTAGGGTCCGCAAATAGCATTACGCCCACTGTTCCTATTACCGGTGCTTTTAAACTGCACCTGAAATTCAATCACCAAACACTACACATCACTACACCGAGTTTGGCAAAATTAACCATGTGCAATGAGTTACCTACACCAGCCTTCATATCCAAAATGTAAGATTACAACGACTCATCAATCCACAGTTTTATGTAATGTAGCAATGGTAGCTTGCACCAAATGCATGTTGCTATTAGTAAGCATTGGACTTGCTACACTCGACTCATCGACTGTGTGTGGTTCTTGAATCATATAATGTCCCATAATATGAGTAGTATTAGACTATTGGGGATTTTCCATCCTTTAGCCTACAAAGCTAGCAGCGTATAGTACCACCTAATCCCTCCCAATTCCCATCTTCTTATCCCTCAATTCCCCATCCCACAATCCGAACGACCCCGTAATTCTCCTGAAGCCCCTGTCGTATACTGGCCTTATTAAGGTCTCTACTTACTATCTGCTAAACCTAACATCACTCACTATTCAATAAATGGCCGAACCGAGAAAGATTTCAGGGATAAGCCTGCATATAGTCGACTTCACGTCTCGTTAAAGGCCAGTGTAACCCGGCAAAATTCAATACTTTTATAACAATTTCCTCTACAATAAGCCAATTGGGTACTTAGATATCAAATTCTCCATGATAATTCAACCATTTGGTCAAGACCCACTGTCAATTTTCGCAACGAATCCCCCGAAAAATCGCCAACGCCCCAATTAATTGAAGGAAACACAATTGAACTAACAACTTAATCTACCTTCAACACATTTCTAACAAGGGAAAATCATGTTTTATGTAACCAATCAAAAACAAACATCTACCATGCATAAAATCAGCCAAAAAAAATAAGGGAAATTAGCAGTTAATAGCAGCATAGAACACAACATAGATAACTAAACCAAAAAAAATGATAGGAGAGAGAAAAAAGATGAGACCTTGGCAAGGATAGAAATTGAGTGAAAGATAGAGATGCCATTTTGAGCAAAAAAGCTTCAGCTTTAGCTTCTCTTACACACCTCCAATCCACTGAAGCTTGAGAGAGAGAGAGAGAGAGAAAGGGAAGAGGGGTTTTACTGGTGGAAAGGGTTTTAGCAAGAAAAACTGGAGAGTGGAGAGGATGATGGTGGTTAAATTAACTGTTTAACAGCAAAGAGGAGTAGTTAAACAGTATTAGTATTAGCGGGAGAGGATTAGTCATCCTTTATAAGCACAAGGTAAATTTAGTTTAGGTAAAAGAAAAATACAAATCGGGTAGACGGTTGAGTAGCGACGGCATTGCCTTCGCCGTTGTGGAGATAAGATCATAAGAGTAAGAAACCATTTGTTTCCATGTTTCAATGATGAGACGCAAACATCGGTGGAGGGTTAACATGACTTATATGTTTATCTTAATTACTCCGTACTAAAATAAGACTCTTCTGGTTACAAAATGAATGTTAGTGGCACTAACCAAAATCTTCAACTAAACGGTGAACATCTTGTCAAAATACCTTTACACAAGACCGTTATGGATCAAAAATATACTCGGTAAAAACTAATCATACCCCCACGTCTAGAAAAACATATCCAATACATTTACTAAGTATGGGTTCCAGCCTTAATCTCGATCCCTACAAATCATACCCCAAATAACATGTACATGGTTTCCCACCTTAATCTGAACCATTGGAGTGAGATTAGCTCATAATCCAAACTCAAAATCACAAACAGGAAACACATCTTTAGTTCAAACTTCAAACCCGACCCAAACAACAGGTGTATCATGTATGAGTGTATGACTATAAAAACCATGGCAATCGTCAGGCACAAGTTTCTTGTCTCCTTTTTTCCAATGTAATCTTTTCTTTCTCTCTCCTCCCCCAATTCTTTCTTAATTATTGTCTGTTTTTCATCCCCTAATTTTTTCTTCTAAAAGAATACTAGTGCTAATTTTTTTCATGCATTAGTATAATACAGTTTACTAGTCCTACTGTTCAAGTAATTTTTTTAATGCTAAAATGCTCAAATTTGAACATAAAATACTGAATAATTAATACCCATTTGTGTTTATTTGCAGTGATTATATATGTCAATGAATGATGATCAGTGAGCTGATAAAATGCCAAATTAAAGATTGTGTCTTTCATCTTTTTGAAAAGTGACAATTTTTGTTGATATAATGAATATAATCAAGCTTCTCAAACCCACCAAATCTCTTATTAATGGAGTTCCCAATTATAGGTAAAAGTTCATTGCTTTCATTTATATTTTGTATGTTCTGCCCTTTTATTTTCTGAATTGTTTGTGAAATCTTTGAACTATGAATTTAAAATAAAACATTATGAGTTTTGAAAGATTATTTCCTAGGAGTGGTGAAGCTGAATTATTCATATTTGGGTTGTGGGTACATCCGTGCGCAGCCTCTCTATGTTTCAATAGGGGTAAGGCTTGCGTGCATCCGACCCCTCCCCCCTACCCCGCCTTTTATCGGGAGCCTTTAAGGCACTGAGGTAAAGATGTTGTTGTTGAGAGTTGTGGGTGCAAAATTATGTCATGTTTTGCTAGATAGGATGATAATGTCAGAGGAACTTGTTGTCATTCTTGCTAGAAATGGGTGTTGATTTCGTGATTTCGATATGATTAAGGTCTTGTTTGATAAAAGATTCTAATACACACTTCATTTGAACAAATTCATTGATGAGGTGTGGGTAGTGACTCTAGTGAGGGTTATTGGAGCCCTGTTGATTTATGTTCAGTATCTTTCAATCTATAGCCCCCCTTCAAATTTTCGGAGAAATGTTTGTGGGTTGAATGTAGGGAAGAGCCTTGGAGAAGTCACATGAGTTTCTCCCGAGATAGATGAATATGAGATTATGAGTGGAACTGGTAGGTTTACTTAGTCTTAGGGGTATTGGAATCTGAAATGTGTCTTGCTTGTGATTTGGCAGCCTCGCAAAATTTGTCCCTCCACTCTATGTCAGATGCCTCCGTTGAAGTTTGCTCCAATGAGCAAGAAGTTGTAATTGCACTAGGGAGCAATGTAGGAGATAGGATAGATAATTTTAATGAAGCTTTGCAGCTGATGAACAAGTCAGGCATAGATATCAAAAGGCACGGTTGCTTGTATGAGACAGCGCCTGCTTATGTGACTGACCAGCCTAAGTTTTTAAACTCTGCTGTGAGAGGGTTCACAAAACTGGGGCCTCATGAACTTTTAGGGGTGCTGAAAAAGATTGAGAAAGACATGGGTCGGACCAATGGAATAAGATATGGCCCTAGGCCTATTGACTTGGACATTCTATTTTATGGGAAGTTTCGGGTGAGCTCTGATAGTCTTACTATTCCCCATGAAAGGATATGGGAAAGACCATTTGTGATGGCCCCGTTACTTGACTTGCTTGGATCAGACATAGAAAATGACACGGTTGCATCGTGGCATTCACTTTCGAGATTCACTGGTGGATTATTTGAAGCATGGGATAAACTTGGTGGGGAGTCCCTCATTGGGAAGGATGGAATGATGAGGGTTTTGCCAATTGCCAATCGCTTGTGGAATTGGTCTCGTAAGGCTTCTGTAATGGGTATCCTGAATTTGACTCCAGATAGTTTCAGCGATGGAGGGAAATTCCAATCTGTGGAAAATGCAGTTTCTCAGGTCCATCAAATGTTATCAGAAGGCGCTGATATAATTGACCTTGGTGCACAATCAACAAGGCCAATGGCAACGAGAATTTCTGCTGAGGAAGAACTAGAAAGATTAATTCCTGTCCTAGAAGCTGTGAAGGGCGTGGTTGAAGAAGAGGGAAAGTTTTTATCCGTTGATACATTCTATTCGGAAGTTGCTTCAGAAGCAGTGAAGAAGGGAGCCCATATGGTTAATGATGTCTCTGGAGGACAGTTAGATCCCGAGATGTTCAATATTGTTGCAGGCCTTAAAGTGCCTTATGTATCAATGCACATGAGAGGAGATCCCACTACTATGCAAAACAGCGGTAACTTGAACTACGATGATGTATGTAAGCGGGTAGCTTCAGAATTGAGCTCTCGAGTCATGGATGCGGAGTCATCAGGTATACCTGCATGGAGAATAATTGTTGATCCTGGCATTGGATTTTCCAAAAATACCAAACAAAATTTGGAAATTCTCATGGGCTTGAAAAGAATACGAGAAGAGATGGCAAAGAAAAGTTTAGCTCTAGCTAATGGTCCTCTTCTTATTGGACCTTCAAGAAAGAAGTTTTTGTCAGAGATATGCAATCGCCCTGTAGCAACAGATAGAGATGCAGCAACAATTGCTTCTGTAGCTGCTGGAGTTTTGGGTGGTGCAAACATTGTTAGAGTACATAATGTAAGGGATTGCCGTGATGCTGTTACTCTGTGTGATGCCATGCTTGAGTAACCATGGATCATTTGACATGATGACCTTCAGATAATTTTTATCGAGGTTCTAATCTTAGAATTTCCCTCAAATCATGTTCCTTTAACTCTCCTTTGTGGTGTTACGCATGACATGGAAAGGCAACGATTTTGGTGGTATGATTCTGATTATATAGTTCCGTTTACTCATGTCGTTTGTTTCTTTTCTGTTTCTTGCTTTTCTTCTTTCTTACGGAGATTGAGGATTCCGAAGTTGATAGTCAGTAATCAAGTGATTTACAAGTTAAACTCCCACAAGTGTGTCCTAAGTCCTAACCTTAACTGGCTCTTGAATCATATGAACTCTCCCAGACTGCCAAATTCTTAGTATCTGAGTCTATACGTAATCGTGGATGTCAATGGAGTAGTAACTAGTAAGTCATCTTTTAAGCTCAGAACCTGGTCAGGTTTGCTTTTTACATTGTTGTTCATCACATCTTGTGATTCAGCTTTTATTGATTTGTCAACTGAAATTATAGTTCTTTGTGGAATGCATAGTCTTTGGCTTAGGATATTAGTGTATGCTAATGAAGATTCACGTCTGGACTAGTAACTCCGAATAGTTGCAAAGGCGACACTTCCATCAGAGCTACTGTTTCAGTGCTCAATCGTCTCAATTATTCTTGCTCATGATTTGTAGCGCCTATCAACAAGTAGATGCCAATAGAGGTTGTTCTTTTTTTTCTTTTCTTTTTTCTTTTTTTTTTTTCCGAGCCAATTCAGTGATTCTTGCTTAAAAACTTGATTTAGAACCTAATCCTATACAGTAGATGTTCAGAGCTAGCTAATACCATTTAGGTTGTTTCTCACTGCAGCAAAGATTCATGTGGATAGGGCAGGGTGGCGAGACTCTATTCATGTGGAGGACTTATTCTGACCCCTTTTGATTTTTTTTGTTTGGTTTTTCCAACTATTTTTTTCCGAAACTTTTTAACTTGTGTTCAAAATTCATATGTTTTTTGGCAATATTTTTAACCTTTTTATTTATTTTGACGACTTTTCTAAATTTCCTTTGAAAGTGTTTAAATAATTCTAAAAGGTTTACAACGTTTTCGAAATTTTTTGGCGTTCACAAGACGGTTACTGGATGACGATTCATGTTAGCCGACCCCAAATCATTTTGGGAATAAGGCTTGGTTGTTGTTGTTGTTGTTGTTGCTCACTGCAGCAAAGATTGTTAGCTACTATCTCAGCAGTTGTCCCTGGTGTTTCAGGATGAATTTCGTGCATCGGTCTTCAATGGAAACTTAGTTTCATCATTGAGCAGTGAATGTAGGAATTATGCTTGTGGATCCTTGTTCTCCTGGGTTTAATTTATAACAGGTGGTAAATTTTTGCTGTTTAATCACTGCCTAAGAAATTCTCATAAGTGAATGTGGCCATTAATCGGACGTCAAAACCAGATAGTAGCTAGAAAGCCTCTCCTGTAAGTAGCATCTTGCGCATCATCCTACCTATCTTCCAGATCCATGCATAAAACTCACTGGGAAGGTTCCAGTTCGACAAGTTCTATACATTATGGTAGAAGCTGCCTTATTTATCTGCTTCACTTGTGCACATGGTCAAGATTAGACGAACCAAGCAGCAAGCGTTGTGAAGAGTTCAAAAGCTCCGTAGAGAAACCAGGATGTTAAGTCCCTATAAGAAACCGATTTGAACAAGTCCCCATCCTGCTCCATTTCCAGTTGAATAACCCAGTTTGGATGGCAGCTCTGCGAGCGTTCCAAGCCATACAAGGTGCTATTTTGAAGTACAGGTACTGGGCAACAAGATTTCGACATGGAGACTGAAAACATCAAAGGCACCGATAAAACCTGAATTACTGAACTGTAGTTATTCCCCGAGTACAATACTGGGATCAGAAGTAAATTTTTCCAACAATAATATATTTGGAGTTTGGACTTTGGAGAATAGTTTGGTTCTTTCAACAATTTTAAGCGCAAGGACTTTACCAGTACTCGCAGACAACAATTGAGCACCAGTCTAATCAGTGGGATTCCCATCCTCAACATGGTAATCAATTTGCCTTTAGGCTAATACGCAAAAACAATTCGCTCCTAAACAACACCCCGCTTGACTGTTCTGTCCTCTATTCTCAGGTTTACTAAAATGCCGTTGGCAGCAACAGACACATGTTAAGGGGCTTTACAGCGGAATAGATGCATTACAATGATGGTCCGCTAAAGTTATCATACATCATGAGACGGCTGTTGGATACCAAGGTGGCTGCTGCAGAAAATCCCATGTCATACAAGTCAGGATAATAAGCACCACTGTGATGCATGATCAGCTACTTTGGTTTTGTTGTAAAGCCTCTGCTTCAGCCCTAGCCATGGGGTCATCCTCCTTTTCCCCTTCTCGCTCCTCTGCCATCTTCTTTCTACGCATCTCCTCAGCTGCTTCATCTGCAGCTCGACTCTCAGCCTGTTGACGCTGCATCTCTTCTTCCATTTGCTGCTTCTCAAACCATGTATCTGCATCGGCCCAAACTGCAGAGAACAGGAAAATGTTTAAACAGAAGTTCAGTGTTATCAAGCTCTTAACCAATCACATTGGGTACTGGTGGTGACTAGAATCCATTAAATCAGTAAGCCCGGAAACAATTAGAAAAGCGGAATACTATGCATATCTAACCCCCATGGTCAACAGAATCATGTTCCGTACAATAAACCATCACAAACGATATTTTGCCATTCACATAGTAATGACTTGACATACTAGGTATTCAATACATATTCACTATTCAGTACCCTATAGGGTACCCAAGTAAGGATGCATAAAACTCCAATAGCAAGCAGGATACCTAGATTTGACTGCATGAGCTAAAAGTTTTAAAACAGATAGAAGGCAACTTGGCACTAGCTAGGTAAACCTTTTTTTTTTTCGTTTCCAACGACAACCAGGAGCATTACACAAGCTCTTTAAGACTTCAAATCCCTTGTACCATACTACCATGATACCATCTGTCCATCTTACTTTCTAACAGTTCCTCAGCATTGTCTTATTGGCAAAGCACCGCAAAAAAAAAAAATAAAAAAAAAAAAATAAAAAAAAAAAAAATATCATTTTACTCTGGCCCTTTACAGCCAAATGCTAACAAGCTGCAGCTAAATTGACAGTAATGGAAATCCTCTAACTAACAAATTCTAAGATAAAACATGAAACTCACATTCATACTTATCTGTGGTGTGCCTATAAAATACAAACTAGACCAAGGCAGAGACAAAGTCCACTCATACCTCACCGATAGTATCCATGTCTAATACATAAAACTAACTAATAGATGTTCCAAGTTTTGAGTCTTTTGTCCTCTTCCAAAAAAAACAAATGAACAAGCAGCGCCCCCACCCAGTATCTCTATCTGGTACCAATAACTTTCTCCCTTAAGAGGCTCAGCATACCATTATTGTGTGAAACTGATCTCAATTAATTCGTAATGATTCCAGGACTTGTGAGTTAAGGTTTCTTAATCGCTTCAAAACAATTTACCTACTATACCCTTAATTTCAAGGTTTCAACCACGGAGCAATATGACAACAATTCCACAAACTATCTTAGGTCGGCTAACAAGAGCACCATACAGCCACCATGCAAAGCCAAAAAAGAAAAGTATAGGGACAAGTTAAGACTGAACAAAGAAAAGTGAGACGTTGAAAGAGAGGGAAATAAAAAGGAAGAAACGTAAGGAGAAAATGTGTAAAGTGAAAGCCAAAATGTGAGGATACAATAATGAAATTTGTAAAACTCTCTTCCACAACTGTGAATACTCCTGAATGCAAGTTAGAAAATCAAAACTTTTTTTCTTCTTTACACCGCAAAAACCCAAACCCTTCCTAAAAACACATGTCCACCGCATCTTATATGTACGCCTAATTTGCCAACAGAAGACACATTTACTCCCCTCAATGTGTATACACCAGTTAAAATGAAACCAAGCCAGTGACTCCTGAAGTGTTTTCAAGTATCATCACTAGTTAAAATCTTCAAAAGACGCTACACTCACAAGCTGCAATGTCATGCAAAATTCGAAAACGATAATACTCAACCAGAAAACGGATTCTTCAACTGTGATACAATGTGTGCCTATCAGTATGAGCTATATACGATGCCAAGAAGTGACCAATTCCACTTGTAACACTCTCTCCCGCACCTTAGTCCATATGAAACTCTCACGTCAACAAACAAGATCCCACTTAATATTGTCGTGTATCACTGGACTACCCCTTTCCAATTGTACTAATTACGCCTACAACTGAACACAACACCAATGCAACTGCCTAAGCTGACGCCCAGCCTCTTCACAGACATTGCAGCAATCGTAAAGGTAGCTCCTAATCCCAATAGTTCACAATTACTCGAACAAAAAATCAATACTCATCCCATATCCTAAACAATTACCGTCTGCAAAAATCCGAGTTTAAACCTAGAGATCAGCACATCAATGCTGCATTCTACAATTTCCACACAACCAGCTCAATCACCCAGCAACAACAATAACAAAGCCGTGTACAGCATAGGGATTGGTTTTACAGTATAATTTCGGTCAAACGAAACTCGAAAAGTCCCCAACTTTCCAACTCACCAAAGCCCCAATTATCATACTAACAAAACCAAAGATAAACCCTAAATTTCACACAAATCACATCCCTAAATCCCGAAATTTAACCTCATCAATTAAAAATCCACATTCTCCGGAGCACCCAATTAATCCTATTAAAATCAATCAATGATAAACTCTAAAATTCACACAACAATCAACACTAACAACAAAACTTCACAATCACGCTGCAACAAAATCAAATTAAACCAAAACAGAAAAATAATAGTAGCGTGTGGGAGAAGCCAGAAGGAAGGGGGGAGGCGTACTAGGTTGAGCGGCCCAGCCTTGTTCACCACCCTTAATTTTCTCAGGAAGAGCGTAGTTGACGGTGAGGACACGGCCGTAGAGTTCGGAGCCGTCGAGGTTGTCCATGGCGGAGGAGGCGTCGTCGCGTTCTAAGAAGGTGACGAAACCGAAAGAGCGGTGTTTCTGTGTGGCTTGGTCGAGTGGTGTCTTGACATCCTTGATTTCTCCGAAAGGTATGAACGCCGCGTGTAAGATTGACTCGTTGACTTCCTCCGCTAGTCCTCCCACGTACAGCGTGTTCTTCTGCACTCCTGCCTGGTTGTTCATCTCTCTCCGATTTTTTTATTTTTCTCGGGGGGTTTTACGGTGGAGTTGGTGTTTATTTACTAGTGGAGAAGATGATGGACTGTGTCTGTGGCGGTTTAATTGTTTACCGGTGTCGATAATACGAGCAATCTCTCTCGAGTCTCGAGGGGGTATATTAGATTTTAGAGCATAGCAATTCTAGTGGTAAGCGGGATTCTACACTGCTCGGAGTTGTCATATAACTAAGGAAAATTTGCGAGACCGCACCTTATAAAACCAACTTTTTGCGAGACCGCGCCTTTTATGTTTGATTTTGCGAAACTGCACCTTTTAAGTCTAATCCTTTACGAAGCAGCACCTTTCTCATTTTCGTCCAATTTTGACCACTATCCGACATTGACCCGACCTTACTCTTCTTCTTCAATCTCCCTCAAATCTTCCCCCCCTTCCCCCCTCCCCAAAAAACCCCTAAATTGTTAGGTCTAGTCAACGTCAAAGAGTAGTCAAAAATGGTCGAAAATGAGAAAAGGTGCAGTTTCGCAAAAAAACAAATTTAAAAGGTGCAGTTTCGCAAAATTAAACATAAAAGGTGCAGTCTCGCAAAAAGTTGGTTTTATAAGGTGCGGTCTCGCAAATTTTCCTATAACTAAAGTAACTTAAGCAAGTCGGAAGCAAGTTTTCCTCTAATCCTCATATTTAACCAGCCTGTCTGAGTAGGTCCCAGGCTCCCAGCTATCGCAATTCGCAACCCTATTGAGACTTGTCGAGTACGGAGTGTACAAAAGAAATAAAATAAGCAACTCATCAAATGTGAGCAGCATGCCCAACTTAGCAGGTTTGTCAGGTTGAATAGGAAATGCCCATCTCTTCCAACGATGGGGCTGCCTGCTACTCTGCTAGTATGCTCCAAGGAGATGAAATTAAACGTGCTGGAGTTGCTCTAATAAACTTTCTCAATATTGGTCGATTTATTGACAAGAGTCAATTTGGCAAGTATCATAAGTTTTAGGGATGATGAAGTCACTCTCATGGATTGGAGGCGCATGGGAAATCGAAAATCTCATGGATTGGCCTAGAAATTTAGAAATGATTATCGGCATTTAATAAATTGTTTAGATGCACGTCAAAATAAGAAGTTTTCATGAATACACCATATGGGCTCTTTCAATACATGTCGCCTCTCTTTCGATCATTATTTTATGTTAAAATCTAATTAGGTTGGGGTAAATACCAAAGGCAACGATAGTCTTAAGAGCAATAGCAATGGAAGAACTCAAATTTGAGTTTTTCCAATGCCACCTCATAATTTTGCAAACCCAATGTATAAGAACTCACATCTACAATGGAAGAACTAACTTTATTGGTTCATAATTAATATTTTTTAAACATTTATGCCTATTCTCTCACCTAGTTTTCCGTAAGAATTCGGTTCTTATTTTAGACCTCCACAATAGAAGAACTTGCATTTTGTAATTCTTATTTAAGAACTCGAGGTGGATGAACCAACATTGCACATCTGACATGCCCTTATAAGATTTAGGACAATGCTAGAGGTCTACACTGTAGACACCTAAAAGTTCTACAATCAGCAATAATTTTACTACACTATCAAAATTTTACTACTCACACAAATAATTTTACTACCTAAATTTTTCATTGCAAATAATTTTACTACTCATCTCAATTTTACTGCTACTAACTCAATTTTACACTGTAGACAAACTAATTGTGTCTACATTATAGACCTCTAGCAATTTGCTAAGATTTAAGGATTCAGTTAGTGGAGTTCGGGTTCTAATTAGTGTGGCAGTAGGGTATACAAAACATGATATTGGAATGTGATTCACATCTTATTTCAGTTCTTGTCTTCTTACTTTTGTTTATGGTTTCAGATGTATATACTTTAGCTTGTAGATTTCCATCTATTTCATTTACTCACATATGTAGACTAGGAAATAAAGTTGCACATTATGGAGCTCATTTAGGTCCCGCGGAGTATTCCACAACAGTTTGGGTGGATAGTGGCCTTGTAGGTGTTTTGGATTTTGGAGCTGCGGTTACTTGATATAAGGTGTTTCGTTTCCCTTCGGAAAAAAAAAATAAAAAATTGGCAGTTACTCTGTGAACAAAATTGAGGCAAAAGTACAACTGGAAAAAGAAAACCAAACTCACGGAAAATTAAGGACCGAAGGACGGGCGAAAGTGTGAAATTGAGGCATGCAAAAGCAAAACTGCTAAATGGACCGTCAAACAAATGTCACGCTACTAACAACCGTCTTCACAGTTACAAATGGAGTCAGAATATCATACATATGACCCTGTCAGTTGTCACTTCACTTTCTTCCCAAAACCCAACTTAACCTTTCTACTGTATATTATTCTCACTTCAACCAAAGTTAAAAAGGTCCGATCAATTCATCATAAAAATGGTTTATTCTACAAATAATAATGACTTGTTCTTGATTGCATTGTTATTATGCTTAATCTTCTTACATAAGACTCTGGGTGGTGACTCTCCGGCTGCTTGCTCTAATAAACAGTGCAAGGTACATAAGTTTTTTGCAAACTTTTTTAATACTCCTTTCATTTCATTCATTTCTTTATGGATAATTTTGGACACTTAATGTGAAAGACGTAAATATTTGAGTGAAATGGAGGGAGTACACGTGACGTTTTGGATGTTGCTTTGGTTGGTAAAGTGTAGTAATGGTGTACTAATTGTTGCAGTTTTGTTGTGTTTGTGTTGAGTGACAGTTACTAGAAAGTTGCTCCAGCAATTCAGATTGTGGTGCTGGTTTGTACTGTTTCAAGTGTCAATACCCAAGGCTGAGTTTCAAGTCAAGATGTGTTAGATCAAGCGTCACTAATCCCTTCAAACTTGTGGTAATTACGTACTGACCAGGCTTGTAATTCTAGTTCTTGTCGAATTTTAGAGGGGGCGAATGTTAAGATATAAAACCATTGTTTACGCGGTATTGCTTCATCTGTATGTTATAATCTCTTATATTTCGAGCAAAACATGGTAATATGTCTAAATCTCATGTGGCTTCTTGCATACAGAACAATTCTCTGCCTTTCAACAAGTATGCATTCTTGACAACTCATAATTCCTTTGCAATCAAAGCTAATCTCGAAGAAGAAAAAGTTCCAACAGTTACATTGACTAATCAAGAAGATAGCATCACAGAACAGCTGAATGTGAGTCTATTGATCAGTATTCCATATATGCTCCTGCAGAGCACATATGTGTAGAGATGTAATTGACAAAGTTTCGGGTTTTTTGTCTGCAGAACGGTGTTCGAGCCCTGATGTTAGATACATATGATTACAAGGGAGATGTATGGTTGTGCCACTCTTTCAAAGGCCAATGCCATGCCTACACTGCATTTGTAAGAACTCAGCTTTAACTCAGTATTTTGGCACAAAGCTGCTCTCAAATGCTCTCGAAACTTACTTCTTCCAAAGTGGGTTGAATTTTAATTACTGTGATCATTTTCATGCACGCAGCAACGAGCAGTTGATGCATTCAAGGAGATTGCAGGCTTCATGTCAAAGAATCCATCCGAAATTGTGACAATAATCTTGGAAGACTATGTCACATCTCCAAAGGGTCTTACAAGAGTTGTCAAGGACTCAGGTCTGATGAAGTACTGGTTCCCTGTGTCGAAAATGCCTAGAAAAGGCGGAAACTGGCCCTTGGTTAAGGATATGGTTGCTAGGAATCAGAGGCTTGTTGTGTTCACCTCCATCAAGGCTAAGCAAAAAAGTGAAGGAATCGCTTATCAGTGGGATTACATGGTTGAAAACCAATGTGAGCGTACAACTCTAAATCTTTCTACTCAATTTCCATCCTTCTACAAATTACAGTTCTGAATTGCTGATACCGTGATCAGAAACTTGAAAAGTTTCCGTCATCATTTTCATCAGACTATTGATATTTGGCTAACAATACAGAAAAAAAAATGATCTTACTCGACCTGAATTATCGTCCAATACGATGAGATTATGGCCACAAGAACCCCCCAAAGACAAATTTTTAACTGTACAGGTTAACTTTGCAGATGGGAATAATGGAATGGAACCAGGAAGCTGTCCAAAGCGAAACGAGTCTTCTGCTTTAAATGACCGGACAAAATCTTTGGTCTTAATAAATCATTTCAAGACAATTCCCCTGAAGCTGACTGCATGTGAAGACAACTCAAAGGAACTGATCCAGATGCTTCAGACTTGCCATGCTGCTGCTGGTAACAGATGGGCTAATTTTGTCGCTGTTGATTACTACAAGGTTACACTGTACTACCTTAGACATTGCATACTTCTGTTACTGTTATCTAAAATTTGTTTACATCTAGACCTTTATAATTAACTAAACGTTTCATATCAGAGGAGTGCTGGAGGTGGTGCTTTTCAAGCAGTAGACCTTCTGAATGGAGAACTGATGTGCGGTTGCAGTGATGTTCACGCCTGTGTGGTAAGACTACTGTTCATTTCCAACGCTAACTGTTGCTAAAGCTACCTTTCTGTGTTACTCCCGTAACAAGTACCGTCATTCCAGCAAACACTTGGCACTAAACGGGTGTTTCTTTTGTCTCACAGGTTGGATCAAAATCAAGACCCTGCAGAAGCATACATAGCGCACTTTCATTCAATCAGAACGATTGAAGGTATTTTGTGATCCCCGAATCAACATAGTGAGTTGAGGGTTTCGCAAGGAGTTGATCTTCATAACCATCTGTAGAGTAGTTGTTTACCTCATTTTTCTTTGTAATTTGCAGTAAAGTAGTTCTACTAACAAGTAACAATATTACCTCTTGCGATTCTAGTCCATTAGACATTTCCTTTAAGAAATAATCCTGTAACAATATCGCAGACTTTGGTTTCCGTATCTGTCAGATATCACAGATGGATCTTTGAGAGATCCATAAGAAACTGATTTACAGGATCAACAGAGTTTTCATGGACATGTCACTGATCTACAGGAACCTGCACGAGGATCACCTTTCGTGACAGAAACAACAGTAATCTCAGTCAGGTAGTGAATATACATACAAATAACATTATGTGCAGATTGCAACGATATATGGCTCTGGAATGGAACAGTGACAGCCATATCGATGTAGGGGCAGATAATAAACCTATCATGTGTTGTCATCAACGCGCATTATGTACCCTGAGCCAAGAGTAGACCACGCAGCAGGTGTATCAAAATCATATATACAAATCGAATTCATTTTGAAGTAGTTTCTCAACAGCTGTAGACTGTAGTAATCTGCAAACGATCTCAACGGTGGAGATAAACCCAAAGCTGACCATCGTCGTGGGCTATGGCTACTACTGACGAGGACTCGTCAACAACCACATGTGAGACCGCTTTTCCTAAGAGAGAAAGGGAAACAAAGTGAGTAGCAAAACAAAGTCATTCAGCTGGGATATGATGTCAAAAGAACAGAAATTTATCAGCACTTCATATCAAAGATCCAATTAATGAGGGTTGTGCCTGATTCTGAAATGTCAAAAAGAACAGAAATTCTTCCCTCCTCTCTTTTGCATGGAATATCATGGTTACAGACACAACCAGGAATGCTAAATTTAAATCGAAGTTGGGAATAATCAGGAATGAAGGCCAACCCCGTTCTATATTAACCGTCTAATCATGAAAACCTGCTATCAGTAATTAATAGCAAAAAGAAACTTCATGCATTTTTAAAGTACAACCTGTAACATTTTAACTAAAAAGCACAGGATTGAAAATAGGGGGTTCCTGAAACTGCGGAAGCCATCAAACAAGCAACATGACCTATAACGAAAATTGCTCTTGGACATTGGAGACAAGCAAGCAACATGACAAGGGACTGCTATAAAGAGAACATCACCCTAATGCCTAAAAAGCTCCCCCAAATAGCAAGATAAGGTAGTTTGATGTATCTAATATTATCCCTATGTTGAAAACACAAAAAATGTTTCCAATTTAGTCATGACAAAAATTGCGTCAAGAATTGCACGATCGACTCCTCTTACACAATACAATGGAGCCACTTATGTGGGGGTGACAGAAGACGTGCTCGTACGGTTCATAGAAGGATATGATCAACTCCTCTATATTCCATTCACTTCCAAAACCAAAGAATGGTTACTCCTTTTGCTCACTGGATTTTATAAAACTAGAAACAACGCAAGTGACAAAATCACAAAACTCACATCAGAATACCGGATATACCACTTAGACGACCCTTATAATTTTTCTTTAAAATACCTGCGTGGTGATGCAAACTTCCAGTTTTACTTCCCGTAGCCATCTCCCAAATGTCCACATGTCCTTTGTATGTACCAATGATCCCAATGCCAGCTGATGTACCAATTCCAGAAATACTGAAAGCAAAGCAAACATGTAATTTGACATATGAGCTTCATTGTCTCAAGAGACATCTAACAGTGGATAAAATTCAAAGAAAATCGTTGTAAATATTTTTGCTCAGTAAGATGCACTGTATCTCATTTCATTATCATAGTAAATGCAAAATCTTTCAAAAGAATAACAGCACACATCAACTATCGTTTAAATAAAAAGGCAAGTACATTTCAGTCAACTTAGGTTGATAGGGGAATGTTTACACAATTTTGGGATAGAGGGATGAAATCATGAAATCAGAGAAGGAACGGGGGAGGAGGGGTGGAGTTGGATGTGCATTTTCCTATCAAGATTCTTCAACCACGGAAGCAATTATATCATCAAAAAAAGAAGGTAATCTATCCAAACAATGAACATCAGCCCCTTCCCTCCATGTCCTTTATTCCCAAATCCCCATAACCAACACACTCTTAAGTTCCTTAAGATCATAATTTTCAATTTTCAATTTAACGTCCAGCTTGACCTTCAACCCAGTGAATAACCGTGCCCCCGTGTAGGAGTTTGAGATTAGTTGAAAATGTGCAACATTAAAACAAGAAAGCAACATAAAGTATTTGAACCACCTTGAAGGAAGAGCAGCTCCCACTATCACTGTATTTTTAACCAACAGACCAAGCCTCCAGCATCCATCTGAATACGAATGGTAATTGCTTGAGAAACTAGCAGATGGAACATCGGAGTCTGAACTAGTGTGCATAAGAACCCAGAGAGCAACATCTTTCCCATCCTTTGGGCATGAGATGCTAACTTCATTGTGTCCTGCAAACCACAACATAGTTTCTTCCACAAGCTCCTTGGCACATTCCTCCATGAGAAGTTTGTCAAGAGGCAGGCACTTATGTTGCCACCTAAACAAACTTACAGGAAGATACCCGAGGACAGAACTTGAAGGATCAGAAAACTGTGTGACTAAAGTGCGCTTGGCTATGTCCCTGGCAAATTCAGAATACAAAAGATATTGATTTTGTAATCAGTTTGACATACTTTACTCTTCACTTTATAGCTACTAAAAAAGTGCATCAAAGAAATCATGCCTGACATTCTAGTGCAGTGTGAAAGAAAGCTTACCAAAGACTGAATTGTCCATAACCATTATGCCCGATCAGCAGTGAAGCTGATTTAGGAACTCTCTTTAACTCTATGACGCGTGAAGGGAGGAAATCATAGCTCAGAATTATATGTTCTTCCATTTTCAAACTGCAGTTACAAAACAGATAGAAATTACAAGGAAATATTAAAACATAAGCCACAATGATTTGAAAGAATCAGAAAACAGTCTGGAATTGTTTAACTGAGAACTCTGGCAAATAAGGTCATAAACTCATATCTATCTTAAATGTAGACAGTTGAAACACAATAAGATTCTGGGAAGGGTATCCAAATAAAGGATGTACCGTTACTATTATCAGTCCCAATATGGCACACGTAGTGCGCAGAGGGTTGACTATACTAGGCTAAGGAAACGATTGCAGACACAATCCACGAAGTTACTGACAGCCATTTCTTCAAGATATTATTATAGATTAAGATACATGAGTGGAGGATTATTAATCTGCCAAAATGTAGAGCAAACTACAAGTACCCCTGTACAATATACAATGTCTGGTGTGTCCAGCAAAACGCATGAACCAAAGGAGGAGCTTTAGTGTCCCAAGTACCATTCATGGCAGAACTTAACGGAGGAGTTGGCTCACACAAGAGAAAAGGGCCTCCACTGAGGTACTGAACTTACGGGAAGAACCTCTATTCCATACCCGTACATCTACAGCATCACATCATGCATTGTTTCCAAAGTGAAATTCAAAGCAGCTATTTCCTCCATTTTCCACTCATAAATATCTCTTCTCGAAAAAAGATCCCAAGAGCTGCCAATATGAGAATAGAAAGCCGAAACAGTACCATTATTGAGAGCAGGAAGACCATACATCTGAGTGGACAAAGTGGTAAAGAATTCTCGCTAATCCACCTATATTCATGAAATCTCACTCTTTTCACCTTTCAAATCTTGCAAGGAACCAGAGGTAGGAACTTGAGTGCTTCCTTAGATGGCTCTTGCCTCTAGGTCTCTAACAATAAGATTATTACTAAAGCAAATTAACTCTTATAATTCAATCCAGCAGTGTCACACATGTCTGATTACATTAAACATCTACTACTATATTCATTCATCCAAGCTTTTTGTGCAAACCCCATCTTCCTCTAGACCATATGGTGAATTGACACTTGTGAGATCCTAGACATCCACTACTATATACAGTCAGGTCCGTTGGTACAAGGGCATTTTAGGTTCTCTCTTAAGAGTTAAGATTTACCGAATTTTTTCGTGACAGTAGTTACTTATATTGAGTAACCAAAATTATCACAACAGAACTTTTCAAATATCTGGGTAATCTTGCCTGTTACAGTGGATGACTAAAGAGGTTAAGGTAGTATGAACCGTAGAGTAAATGAATTGTTAAAGCAGCTGAGAAAAGAGGGCAAGAGTTTACCTCCAGGTTGTATCCATAATCCATATGTAGATTCTCCCACTCTCATCCAAAGCAATCAGATATTTTGGTTCACAAACCAATATGCAATGAACAGGATAAATTGTATATAGCTTCAAAATAAGTAATGCATAGCCGAGCTGGATTTGCACAATCTTTACAGCATTCTCCTCAAAGAAGCAAGATTCACACTGTGGGCATGAACACTGGAGACTCTTCTCCCTGTACAGAATTAGATGGAACTATAATAAGGCATCCTGACAGACACTGCTGATACGGGTACATCTATTGAGGAAAGACAAGAACCTGCAATAAGGCATCCGAATAGAATCTGTCAAAACTAGACTTCGTGCATCTGGTGCAAACTCTAATCCAGACTTGTCAACGACAACCTAACAAAAACAGATGATCAAACAGAAAGAAATGAGTCAGCTTGGTGCCAGCTAGCTGCTGCGCCACGAAAAATATTTAGGCATAAATTTGTTTAGTTACTTACTTCTCTGCCAAATTCATCCTTCAACGAGGGCAACCTCATTGATGTATGCCCAATCATACAAGGGCTTGCTTGGCTTGGTTCTTTACTTGGTAGCTTGTACAGGAACAAATCCCTTGTTCTATCTTCCGCAAGACCACATGAAACACAAATGTAGATCTCACGCCCTATTCCAGTTATCTTCACCGATGAAATCTGTATTGGATGAGAATAGCAACCAATAAGCTTCATGTTGCCTTCTACCTCATCTGAACTCGTCTGTTTCGCAAGAGAGGCTACGCCAGTATCAGCTAAATCTTCATCAATATGGGATGTAAAATTTTGAGAGCCACCAGCCCCCTGGTCAGATCTACAATGTTGGATTCCAATCTCATTTTTGCGAAGGTAGACTTGTGAGTTTCTAGCATGTGAATCGAAGCCATCAACAAGATTGGCACCATCCTTCTTGAAGGCATATGTCAAAGACTCTTGCACATCATCAGCCTTAGTATAAGAAAATGTTCTTTCCAACTTCCCTTGAACACCAAATGAAGTTTTGCTTCTGTCACTGTTTCTAATCCCATGCATTTCACAGGAACTAGATGAAGTCAAATTTCCACCCCCATGATCTGTTTCAAGAGGACAATTGTCCCTGTTGTTCCTGCAAATTATGCTTTCTGACAAAGGAGCACTATATTCTGTTTTCTTTGGGGCTGTATCAAACGGTGAAAAGCCTTTCAATACAGATGAAGGTATAAGTTCCGCAGCATTATTCCTGAGATTTCCTGTAAGGGGCATAGCACTTCAATTCAATAAATTCAGAAAAACTTGTAAACCTTGAAGTGCTTAACGTCGGCAAGTATGAAATTTATTTTCAATGGATAAAAAAAAGCCTTATTAATCTGTGAATATGATCTGAAGCTAGACATGATTTTAAAATTAAAAAAAAAAAAAAAAAAAGCAAAAGATAACAGACAACACATAACACTGACAACCTGTAATTCGCATTTTGTTATCATTTCCAACCGGACGACTATAAAGCGCAAAAACGAAGTGACATTTTATGAGAAAAGGAAAATGAGAGCACAAAAAAATGCAATATTACCTTTGCCGTCAGGATTGGTATCCAAATCTGTGTTGTTAGAGCAATGTTCAATAATCTTAGTTTTTGCTTCTGCAGAGCAGTGATCTTCGCCTTCCGCTGAAGTGTTAGTCGGGATAGTACGAGATACAGGAACGCAATCTTTCTGAGCCCTCGTGTCAGAATTCTTCGCCAATTCTTCAGGAGAGAAAACTTCTTTGTGTCCATCGGTCTTATTCTTAAGATAAGACAGCTCAACTGCATGAAGTGAACTTTCTCCATAAGGTTCACAATTCTCCTGGACAACTGCCAACTTTTCAGCATCGTTAGAAGATGGCGGTAGTTTGGTGGGTGCATGATCTTCAGATTGCTCATCATCCAAACTGTCTGGAACAATGTATTTGGCGTTTTCCAACACTGATCCAACTTGATCAGCAGAAATACTAGAAGTATGTGCCCTTTTTACCCCTTCCATGACTGATTTATCATGTGCACCAGCTGCAATGTTCACGATTGTCTTAAATTAAAAGAATAATCAACATGAATCAAAAGACAGGACTTTGCTTGAAGAAAGAAATTTACAAGACACCAGAAAAAAGCTTAACTGTGAGCTATACCTGGAGATATGACGTCACTGCGAGGAAGTGTTCCTACTGATTTATTGTCAAATTTTAGTCCACATGAAAGTTCTTTGGAAGGCCTAGCTTTTCTCTTTTTCTTCCGTGATGAGTACGTAAGAAGTGGAATTGCTTCAGGAAGCAAGATAGCCAACATTGAGTTGGCTATATCATCACCAGCGGAATCAAAATCACTTTTTTCTGAATTTGTCAAATAACAACTTTGGTCGTCAGGATGTGATCCACCAATGGGCTCCTCAGAAATGACCATGTCAGCAACTGGTTCAGGCCTGGATGGAGCATCCTCTCTTCTGTCGCTGTCGGAACCTGGAGCGCACATCACATCTGTAAACAATGCACAGTTGTAGAAGTAGGTGACATAGGGATCAAGATAAATGATAAGCTCTTTTCTATGATGCAATCATTGTGGTGACAGATTGCATTTTAAAAGAGTACATATAAATTGTTTTCACTTCCAATTCCAATAAGAAGAATCAACAACTGACACCATGTAGATTCTAGGTAAATTATTTCGCTTTATTAGTATTTAAAGTCTTTGCATCTAACCACAATGCTCTCAATCATACAGATTTGTCAAGATATCAGTACCTTGCTGACCATCCAATGCATCAGGAGCACAATAATCAGTCGAATGATTGACCAGGGAATCCACCAAGACTGCCGGCCTAGAATCTAGCGCGTCAGGTATAACTTGAGCCTTTCCATTTTCTTCTTGAATCTGTACAGAAAGGCCAAGTTCTAGCACTCTTATACATTGCCTTTCAATCTGGTTAAGCATTCAGGATATCCTTAAAGCTCAAATTGCAAATCTAATATTGAAAAGGATCATAATCAGAATCTAGAAAACAAGCCGATCACTTGAAGGAAGGTGGCAACACAAGGTTTCAAGTAAAGTAAGTACATTATTCTGAAGCTCTTTTTGGCTGGAGTTGATTACTTAATATCTCCATGTAAAGAGAGAATAGCCCAAGCAACTGGCAAACTAAATCTAACCGATCAAGAGTTTGCAGAATGTCTACAGCATCCTTACCAATTTTTCAACTTGAGGCAAATCGCCATTGACCAAAGAAGCTGAGGAGCATTTTTCCATACTAGCAAGCTCAGTCTGCCCTTCTGTGGAAGAAGATTTTGCTTTTGAATCATCTATATTTTCCATAGATTTGATAGGCAAACCATTACCTGGCAAAGAAACATTTTTCTCAAGCTCCATGTCTGTTAATACCAGAGAAGGTTCATCGGCTTGATTGGCTTGACAACAATTAGAAGTAGAAGATATCAGGGGTTCATCATAATCGGCCCTTCTTTTACAACATGGATCTTTCTGAGCATCAGCTTCATCAAAAGGTTGGCATATCTTATGGCTTCTCTTGCAAGCTGATTTTGCATCTACATCTCTGCATACTCTGCTTCTCTTACCGGTAACCCTGGTTTTCTCAAGGTAAGACATTAATTCAGGAGATTTAGTTTTGAAGGGAAGTCCCACATCTCGGCCTTTAGCTGAAGCTTTAATGGAGTTAGGAAAGAGTGAACTCTGGTCAGAGGCATCATTTATGGTGGCTACCAGCTCCCGTAGTAATCTCTGAACTAATGCGTTTTTGAACCCGAAAAACTACAGAATAGACAATGACAGTGATTATACATTTGGATTTATGCAGAAGTAGACTAACATTAGTTACAAAACTGCACACTGCCATAGAAAACACGCGTAAAAGATATCCCATGGTTTCCAATCAGGAAATCTGAAAATGCTCGTATCTGAGACCAATAAGTGATTTGGTTAAATGTTCAAAGTCACTATTCAAAGTTCAAACGTCCAGTTATTCAACTTTCAGATTCAAGTTTACTGTACTAAGAATTAGTAGTTGTATTTCGGCCAGTAATCGTCATACATAGGTCGACAGTTCGACACATCTATGCTTTGTTCCAATCCCGCGTGTAGTCATATACAACTCAACCATTTATCTAATGACAGTGTTGGGAACCTGGATTGCGTCAAAACTTTTCACCTGGGCCGGAACATTAAAATAACATAGAGACCACGGACATACTATGTTCAGATTAGCCAAGGTAACAGGAAACGGCCCCTACAGCAAGGTAGCACATAGAAGTCCCTTTTCTAAGCACCTATAGTCCTGAATGGCCAACTGACAAATTACCAATTTACCAGCTTAATTATCACATATTTGGATTTCAAAATACTCAACAATCTTCCTCATACAATTTTGAAGGCTATGCAATGTATGAAAACTAACAAAACGGTCACTAATTGACCCATCCCCAGGAATTGAAATTGCCATCATTTAATTGAAATTGTCTCCCTGATCCTATTTTCAAGAAGGAATGTCACATGGAATAAGTAGTTTGAAACACTGATTAATATACTGGTATCAACAAAGTTCAACAGCTTCGACCCCTACATTCAGAGTAGATAGCAGAAGTAGAACCTCAAATAGATTTCAAAAATACAACCCGATAAAGGAGACATGCTCAGCATACTGTTAAAATCACACATTTGACCAGCACTAAAATTAAGATCACCCATGAAGTTTCGAATAACAAGAACACCAAACAAATTATCTTCATTCGTCTAACAGGATAATTTAAAAAAAAAAAAAGATATTAGATTA
Organism: Spergularia bocconei; assembly: GCA_963457585.1. Classification (NCBI taxonomy): domain Eukaryota; kingdom Viridiplantae; phylum Streptophyta; class Magnoliopsida; order Caryophyllales; family Caryophyllaceae; genus Spergularia; species Spergularia bocconei. Next base: position 23,618,077 of record OY734943.1, on the reverse strand, counting down.
TGAAAAACGCACAGAGTTACTATAGTAGACATTGGACAGAGAGCGCATGTACCTCTACTCCATCAACTTTACCAGAAAATCTCTTCCCATGCAAATGTTTCACCCGAGAACAACTTTTCTTCTGAAAGTTTCCCCATGCTCTATCTGGGGTTTCTCCAGAGCCAGACTGTTTGTCATTGGTTGTAATCTAACAAAAAGCCAAGAAAAAGAAAAAGATCAATTTCCTCAACTAATTACACACTTCAAATGTTCTTCTTTCAAATGTAACAAATAAAACAATTATGCACAACATACCTGAAACACCGGCCCTTTTGTACCCTCATGAACTTCCATCTTATAAGTAAGCCCATTGTGGGTTCGTAGGGCTTGATAGCCAATAGGATAAGGGTAGCGGTCTTTTCCCTGACAAATGAGCAGCCAACAGAGTGAAAAAGAGTTGGGATCTAGTGAGTAAAAACCAACTATAATACTCAATCCAATGCCATTGACCGTGGAATCAGACCACACTTGAAAATCTTCCGCAGTATAGTTTTTGAAATTGTTTCTGGTGAACATTCAGATTACAGAATGAAATGGAATTCAAGATAGTCCATCTTGCCTAACCACTCCTGGACATCAAATACTCAAATGCCAGCATACGACCAAACAAGAACTTTTACTCTCAATGCTCCCCATGGAAAAGAGCAGATAACTCTTGTGTAGTATAATAGAAAGCACTGGCACAACCACATAGAAAAAAAAAAAAAAAAAAACAAGGGAGCTAGCGTACATTGTACAAGTGTATAAGAACAGCCCCTTAGCTAGCTAGCCTTCTAGAAGGCAATGGAAAGGGCATTGTTGTCATTTATTAAGAGTATTACTACGATCAATCTATCTAGGATCTTATAAATGGGGAGTCACTAGGAGGAATAGTTAAGCAACCGATTATCATTGTATCAGTTTATTGTTCTAGTTTTACATTTAGGAGTGTAAAGGCCACTCGAACGTCCTCTACCACCGTGACTATCCTAGTGTATCGTCTCCTCTGTCCACCTATGTGAGTTCATTACAACGAGTTTCATGTGCTCTAACACATTAAATCTATAAAGCTCAACACCACATTCAACTAGTCTCGAAATCCACCAACGTTACCTTTTTCCAAGAGAGCTACATTTCCAAAGGAGAAACTAGTGAAATCACTCAAACTGTTTTTCTATGACTATTTGGCCACTTAGTGATTAAATGCACGAAATCTCGACATAGCTTACAAAAAAATTCCCCCAAAATCTTCCTCATCTTGAAATCCCTCTTGAAATCCATCAAGAAGAACTGAAAACACATAATTTTATCCGTCCCATTCCGTGGCAATATATTAATAACTTTGATGGAGCTCCAAACTTGAGTCTATTATCATTTCCCATACTTCAACAGTTCAACCAAAAAAAATCCTTCCAAAGCAATGGCGAAAGTAACAATGCGTAAAATTAGGCATCGACGCATAATTCACTAGGAGTAACAATTATCATACGCCTAAAATCACAAGGAAAACAAAAATCAAAAGCAAACGCCTAAATTAGGCAAAGATATATCAAATTAAAAACAATTCAACCAGTAACACATTGCGTATACAACAATTTTCAGCTAAAATTCCGCCGCAACTCGAGAAGCAAACGCGAGATTCATACATACATACATATCAACGAAAGTATATCCACCATCGCAACATCATCTAAACTAAAATTACAACTAAATTCAAACAGTATACATCATCAATTTCAAAATTACTGGTCTCAATTCGGCGAAATTAATCATAAAAATGCGTATGATATAACAATAATTAAGCATCAGATTAAGAAATCAAAACGCAATTATTAATCAAATTACTGGAAAAAGAGGAGAGAGAAAGTGAAATTTACAAACCCTAGATGAGCTCCAGTACTTTTTGTCCCAAGCTCCGGCGTAGAGTTTTCCGATTGATACGATTTCGAGGCCGTCGGAGGTTGATTCGTCGCCGTTTTTCGCCATTGATGAGGAAAACGACGTCGTATTCAGTCGCCGGAAATGCACATTTGTGAAGTGTGACGGAGAAGAAAGAGAGAGGTGTGTGTGTTTTGGGGGTTTTGTTTTGGCGGGAATCGAAAACGCTGCTCCCTCCCAACGTTTTGTTTTTTTTTTTTTTTTTTTTTCTTTTCCAAGTTAAGACACTCGTGTCCGTTATATCGAACCATGGATGAATCATGGCGCCGAACCGTCCGTGAATCGTGGTTAATTAGTTGCGGCTCATTTGGCTTGTTAGTAGGGTCGAAACTGATCTAGTTATGTATGTGAACCGACCGGCATATGGGTTAGCTTTACTAACTCAATGGTGTGAAGTGGATCAATGCAATTTGGAAGTTGAATCAAGTAATTAGTTGGGTTAGTATATGCAGTTAGAATTATTTTTTGGTAGTTTAATAGAGTTGTCTTTAGTTAGGCGTGGTCGATTTGATCTAAATGCTTGTGTCGTTCTCCTTTCTTTCTTTGCAATTCATACATGTCTTGTCGTCTTGACCTACTTAAAAGTCGTCTTAATATTATTAGATAGGCATGCAAAATGGAGGCCAAATACTATATAGTTAATCCCTCTTTAAATACTCTCTCACTTTCAAACAATGGCAAAATGGAAGCCAAATAAACAAAATAAATGTTTCACCAATTGAATAGTTGAAGTAAATTGTGCAACTACTAGTGGTTATATACTTATATATACCTTCAAGCTTCAACACTACTGCTTTAACTTATTGAGTTAGTACGATACTGAGGGTTGGGTGAGAGTTAAATTGAGTCATACATGCACAATTAAGTTGGGGAAGAGTCAAAGATAGAGATAACATTTGGAGATATGTTACTGGTTCAATAAAATTTAGACACTTAGTGTACGTTCAAAGAGGTTAGCGGACATTGTGATATGATTTGTTATAAACTCAAGGTGAAGGGAATGAGGTTTGGACCCTTAACCTTAAAACTAGTCGATGAGTTGAGCAATCACATACGGAGTATGTCCTCTTGGAGCCTTCGAGGTGCTACACGCATAGCAACTAGACGCACTATATAATGGGACGTCAATAGACCACACACTTAGATAGTTAGAACTAGTATATAAAGTTATTTCGAATGAACGAAAATTAACATCTCCCCTTTCATTCTTTTCGAATAAATTTGCATATATACTAATTCTAAGCTACATTACCGCAATCACACTCCCTCGTGATCGTCTCGGCTGAACCACGACCGTCTAAAACAGGGTCGGGCCACGGCCCTTTAGATCAGGGGGATCTTCAATCGTCATACCTTGACAATGGACAACATGCGCAATGAATAAGCCAAGTAGTATACAGTAGAATCTAGCGTAGAAGATTTAGCAGAAAGGCAGAACAGTAAAAATGTACGCGATTTCATTGAGCAATCTTGTCGGTATGAGGTAGAGTATCAAAGACAAAAATTAAAGTTTGTACTAGACTGCCACAATCAGAGAAGAAAATTTTAATTTTTGTTTTGGCTTTGGTTTCTTACGAGAGACACTAGTTTGATAGAGATAGGTCTTATCAGTGTCTCAGAAATTCCCCAAATTGGAGTGCATGTCCGAGTGACACTCTGTCTTATGATTAGCTCCATTTCCGTTAATAACCCTCTTCCCTATATCTACGGTCGTTTCTTTTGCTATTTGGTTCTTACGAGACACGACACTAGCTTGCTAGTTAGTTACTTAGAGACCGAGATTAACGATAATCTTATATCATGATTCGATCCTGTGTGAAGTTCAACAGAAATTGAAATCTAATGCATGCAACGAGTTACAAATAATCGTAGATTATAAAAAAATGAAGACACAGTTCTTAAGAGTATATTAGGCCTCCAACCACCGGCTTAGACTAAAAAGTTGAGGTTCGAATTCGAGACTGTCGGGTTCTCAAGCATCCCTTTCACCTGTGAGACATATTGTCTCTTGAGCGTGGGGAATAATAAGAATTCGAATTCGAAAGTTCAAGGTCATATAAAAGAATCGTATCAACCACCGCGTGTATTGATGGTGGGAGACAATCGAGTGTGACATTCCTAGTAAAAACTAAAAAACTATGGCCACCATTTTTACACATGCAACAAGTTCTCGGGTTATGACTTTGACATGAAAATTAAGTTTCTTTCTCGAGAGAATTGTGATGTAATTAATATGCTTTTCGCGAGATTAATTGTTTCAAGCATTTATTCATTCGATCTTTAGTTTGAGCGAGCATCGTCAAAGGCATCTAAAACATAAGCGTTTTTTGACAATACATGACCATAATTATTGATTATCGAGTCCTCAAATATACATTTTTTCTTATTTTTACGCTAATGTAGTGTGTGTTCGATTCGCTAACTAGTTGAATAGAGCCTCCATCATATCAAATGGTCATATGAAGTCGATAAGAGTTTGGGGCAACCTAACAAATTACACGAACAAGGAAAGTTGAGAAAATCAAAGTGCAAAAATAGGGCAAGACCCTGTTTGGCAATCTGGCTATTGTCTTGTATTGATAAGGTGATGTAGACTAGTGATTCCAATACAAGTCCAAATCATAAGTGTTGCTCTTTTAACATTAGTACCTCAAAATACATCATAAAGCTATCTATGTTACTTGTCTTTTCCTTTCCTCTTCTACTTTCTCAATTAAATGCATTAAAAGCTTAAAATTGATCCTACTTTCCAATCCTATGAAATTCCTTTCACTTAGCTTTTTCTTGATCATTTTTCAGCTATGAAACTTGCAAAGGACTTGCACTTTGTTTGGATTAGTCTTTTGATACCATTATCATCACGTGTGCCTTTATAACATAAGTGCCTCTTGTCTTTCTCACTCTGCATATATGACAATGTTTGAACCAAACATAGAAAACATATGAGAAATTAATACTAACTATTGATCGATAAGTACTTACATCTCCGAGAAGGAAATAGAGCCGCTGATTGTCTGGCTATGCATGTAGAAGGATTCATATGAGTTTGAACTTTATTAGGAAGACTAATCAGGGTTCCTAATCACATTTATTAGCTCTTTTTTTATTTAAGATTTTTTTTATCGATGTCTGAAACCTACGTATGTACATTATATGGTAAAGAACTTAATTTCCCTGACTTACTAGTATAAGATAGTGATACAATTTAATGGTTGAAACTCTAGACACATATCCAATTCAAGTTCATATATAGTTGATTGATCAATTTGGATTTGTGTGTGATAAATTGATAATAGGTCCTCTTTAGGGTTAAGGGGGGGGGGGGGTTAGTCCTCCTTGTCAAAGCTCATTCATTGTTTAAGAATTAAGACATTAAGACATGAAACCATACATATTATAGAGACACCGTTTCTTGTTCAAGTGCCTTTTACATTATGAAGTGCTAATTAATTGACCAATAATATAACTCGCAATTTCTTGACTCTAGAGTCAGGACCTTAAGATTCGAAAATTATGTGTGTTTAATTTTCCTCGTAATAATACTAATATTGCATGCATGCATATATTCATCCTTCCCCTACATATCTTCTCAACTTGAAAACGAAAATTGAATTTAGTTGACGTATATTTGATTTAATAATTTAGTAAATGTTGTCTGGCTTTTACTTGAAAGGTAAGTTTGGATCGATTGTAATAAAACCAAGCCATATAATTAGTTGACTTTAGATCTCTTAAGTTCAAATGAATTTAATCTAATTGCTCACGTTACATTATGTACATTCATTTACATGAGATCATTTAGATATTTAAATTTGTTTGAACTAAAGTGTCTCAAAAAAGATTTGTTATAACTTGGTCGTCTGATTTTAATCAACTAAATTCAATACGAATGTATCTATAATTTTGATGAAACTATATGATTTGAATTCACTAGATCCACTTTGATTTGGAACGAACTCATTATATTTTAATTCAGACTTGCTAGTGAACTGAAATAGGGCTTATAGTTAATGGAGAAAATACCACCTACACTTGTGAATCCAAAGTTGCATTATTGTCTACATGTATTTATGTGAGACATACAATAATGAACACGTGTACTTTAATTTGTAAGAAAAATGAGTAACATTATTATGCCAAATTAAACTACTCCTTAGTAGTGAAACCCCATGACCATAGTTCCAAATTAAACTTAAATTTATAACTTATTATCATCAACATATATAACAAGCTAACACCACAATCATCATGCCAAGCACACTCTCTAAGGTGTTGTTTGGATACCCTCAAAATCTATGGGTATTTTATTTTCCTAGGAATTCAATTATCATGAGTTGTTTGGTTATCCTAAAGTGTAGGAATTGGAAATTCCTAGGCATTTCCAATTCCTCCAAAGTGTAGGAATTTAATTACCTAGGGGGGGCTAGGTAAGTAGAAATTCCCATGGGAATTGAATTCTCGTGTTCATCCAAACAAATTTCCCCAATTCCCATACTTTCTAAACTCCTAGGATTTGCAAGTTCATGGGAATTCCGACTTTCCGAGTATATCCAAACGACACCTAAGTACCATAGATGATAGATACACTACTACTCTACCATAATAAACCGGCCACTAATTAATCAATGAACCACTCTAGAAATTAAATGGTCATTTTCTAATCATATAGTATATATATGCTATATTATATGATCCGAAAAAAACAAAATTACAATGATCCATGTAAAAAGAGAAAAGTAGGTCCAAAGACCATGATGCAAAGTCGTACATACAAGTTCATTGACTAGGGAAATCAGCATGCACGGATACAATAACTAAAATAGAAACCCTAGATTTTGCTTTGTACACTATCCTTTCTTTACATTCTTTTAGCTATCTAAACCTGTCCTCCTCCACTTACTATTATTATACGAGATAAATCATAAATAAAATATAAACCTTATTTTCATCAAAAAAAAAACAAAATAATTTATTTTTTCTTCATTTCAAACTCTCACCTGACCTACCTATATTTAGCTGGAGCTAACTTCATCAAAGTTGCACTCTCAACATAAACTTGAAGGAAACTCTTCCTTGCATTTCTTTTGCTTTTCTGTGATTTTGTCTCTCAAGTTTCCTCGACAATGAGCACCATGGAAGAGAAACTGAACCTCGACTTGGGTTCGAATTCGCCTCCGCCTCCGGAACATCTCTGCTATGTCCGGTGCAACTTCTGCAACACTGTTCTTGCGGTAAATACATCATTTCTCTAAGCAATTTTTACTATTTTAATAACTTGATTGTATCCAATTCAAAGATGTATGATGAATTTAGAAATGCTCAGGTCACATGTTTCCGTTGTATAATAAGATAGTTAGCACGTAAAATATATCATTATTTCATTTGCTTAATTATTACATGGTATACGACGCATGTCGGCATGTATATATATATGTATGGTGTTATCATGATTCATGTATTCATGTATGTACTTCTTTCTCGTTCTAAAAAGCACTTAAAATTTTTCAATGTTTCTATTTATGATTGAATCAAACAAGTTAAGAACGACATTACGAGTTTGATTATTTACAACGGAAAAAATATAAAAAGATTGAAAATAACTAGGGCAGAACAACTTTAATTAATTTATTATGTTGATAGAACTTTTACAACACCTTAAATTTTATTTACAACACCCTATATATACAATTTTAGCGTAGATCGTTGATTAATTGGTCGTATTATTAGGAGTTCATCATAAGGCGAGATTAATTTGCAATATAAGGTGTATATGTTATGATAAATTGATGATGATTTGGTAATAATAATGTTTGTAGGTTGTGATACCATGCAAGAGGTTGCTGGAGACTGTAACAGTGAAATGTGGACACTGCGGTAATGTTTCTTTTCTTACCACCAGGCCTCCTCTGCAAGGCCAGTGTCTTGACCACCAAATCACCCTTCAGGTCAGCCTTACGCCTCCTATATACATATATATATCTAGTTGATTTCGTGAATGGATGAATGTTTATGTATGTATAACAGTAATGAATGTATGAGTTGATTATATCGCATACTTGTTCGTGGTTGTGTTACACTACTGTCCGTCCCATATGTGTATGTTAAATTAAATATCAAACGTAATTTAATTTGTGTCGGGCGTCCAAGCAAGCTAGTATATATAAATTAATTTCGGGGTATTTGTGTATGTTGTAGGGATACAACTTCATGGAGAAGACATCTGGAGGGGGGTTATGTGGGAGTAGTAGTAATACTACTACTGATCTGCACATGAAGAGAGGACAGCCATCATCATCTTCATCATCTGCTTCCACTGATCCAATTTCCCCCAGGCCGGCGCCCTATGTTGTCAAACGTATGTATAAAATACAACCTCCGTTGTTTTGGATTTATTAACGTTTAATTTGACTAATGTGAGCGAGAGAAATTCAAACAAAATGTTGAATTTCCTAGAAAAAATGAGACGTAATAACATGTTCTTTAATTTTGAGTTGCTTATTCTCTAAATTCGTTAAAAGAAAAATTAACATTTGTGATTATTGTAATCGTTGGATTGTATTGTTTTTCTAATTGCAGCTCCTGAGAAGAAACATAGGCTTCCATCAGCTTACAATAGGTTCATGAAGTACGCAGATCTTCAAAGCTTATTATTTTTCTTATTTTCGTATGCTCAATCCATCCGTTCTTTTGGATGAATAACGACTTTCAAACCAATCGTTAACTATCCAAGGAACCGGAGGGAGTCAGAATTTCTGTTATCGTCATATATCTTATATTTTAATTAATGTTCATTATTTGTTAGGGAGGAGATACAGCGTATCAAAGCAGCAAACCCTGAGATCCCACACAGGGAGGCTTTTAGCACTGCTGCTAAAAATGTAAGTTATGATCGATACATTCTCTTTAGTTTGATGTCAAAGTCGTTCAATTAACTTAGCTTACACATGTATGTAAAACGTGAGCGCGAAAATGTCTTAGCCTAGTAGTTAAGTTGCGCATTTTATACTAATAATCGACGTATTATCATTGTGATAATTGATGTATATATGTATGTAGGAAATCTATCAAATGAGAAGTATTAGTTTCGTGAGAAATGAGAAGTAATCTCATCCCTTCATCTTACCTTGATCTAGTGGTCTAAATTAAAACTGAAATAAAAATAAAATAAAAATAAAATCTCATCCTCCTCCTTTTTTCTCTCTCCTCCCCCAACCCCCCCAACCCGAGACCACCGCTGCCCGCCGTGGCCATCGCCGGCCACCCCCATTAGCCGCCCCGACCCAGCCAACATGGTCGGCCGGCCACCCCAAGATCCTCTCCGCCGTCCCCACAAGCCGCTGCCCCTTCCCTCTCCCCCATTTCCTTTTTTTCCAACTTCGAAAATTGGGGGGAGGGTGACGAAGGTCGGGGGAGGGGCGGCGAACGTCGGGGGGAGGGCGGCGAATGGCGGGGAGGGGCGGCTAACTTCGAGTAGGGCGTTGGATCATCGGGTGGGCGGAATTCGTGGTGGTTAGAGAGGAGTTTGAAGAGAGAGAATGGGTCCATTTGGGCTCGTGAGTTGTCGACGGTGGCCGGGACCACCACCGGTGTGCTGGCGTCAGGAGAGCGGTCAAGGTGGTGGTGGCCAGATGGGTTGTGGTGGTGGTTGGTGCGGGTGGCTGGTGGTTGGACGGAGGTGCGGGGTGGTGGTGGTGGGTGGGTATGGGAGGAGAGAGAAAAAAAAATGTGGTTCATTTTCTGTTTACTTTTTTTTTTTTAGTTAAAGTTACGTGTTTTAGTTAATGAAGTTAAGTTGGAGTTACGTGTTTTAATTGGTGGAGTTAAGTTGGAGTTACGTGATTTGGTTAGTGGAGTTAAGTTGAAGTTACGTGTTTTAATTTATGAAATTAATTAAGTTGGAGTTACATGTTTTAGTTTATGAAATTAAGTTGGAGCTACGTGTTTTAGTTGGTAGAGTTAAGTTGGAGTTACGTGTTTTATTTAGTGGAGTTACGTTAGAGTTACGTGTTTTAGTTAGTGGAGTTAAGTTGGAGTTACGTGTTTTAGTTTGTGGAGTTAAATTGGAGTTACGTGTTTTAGTTTGCGGAGTTACGTTAGAGTTAATTAATTTTCTTTGAATTTGGTGGAGTTACTAATAATATTGGAGTTAAACAATTTACTTTATGGAGTTAACTCTCACTAGAGTTATGCAGTTTAGTTACTGCAATTATCACTTCTCATTTCTCACCAAATTATCACTTCTCACTGGATGTGAGCCCTATGTATGTATATGTATAACTAATGAAAATTAAAAATGTGATCAGTGGGCAAGGTTCCTTCCTCATACACCAGCTGCGTCACTTGCAGAGAACACCAACCTCCACTAAATAATCATGTAAGTGTTAGAGCTTCAAATTATTATTTGTTGTACATATTCATTTCAATATCGTCTCTTCAAATTATCATGTAATTAAATTTTCGTTGATGATGATGTAACGTTCGTATGAAGCCAAGTCTAATTACCTTGTACTTAATTTTGCAGGCAATATTTCCTCGTCATCTATGGTTAATGTAGGCGAAGGAAGAGTAGAAGAACGATCAATGAGTCATGAGTTTACGTTGGCGTCTTCTCTAAGCTAGCTAGTTCTAATTTCAATCTATGAACTCTATATTAGCCCTTGTGTTGTTATGTCTGCATTGCCATGAACTTGTTACATGGAGGCAATGGTTTTGTTTGTTGATGTATTATTGTATTGTGATCGGCGAGTTAAGAACCCCTTATTAAGTTAATTATAACGAATGTAGTTTTATGTACGTGAAGTGATCTTAGACTATTGAGACGTAATGAGGTGTTTTGTTAGACGTATTACTATTGATATTATCGATCTATAGCATGGCAATGTTACTTTGCTACAACTTATGTCGATTAATTAAAAACATACATTGATTTCAAAATCATAAGTTATACAGGTAGAGGTTGCCTTCTTGCAACTAGCAGGAAGGGGAGCATCAGCTGCAGGACAAAAATGTGAGCTTCGAAAAACAACTTAGCTTTGGCAGCTCGGGCCGCCATGGCTTATTTGTGCGACCTCTCTGCGCCTCCAGCCTTCTGCATGAACGTGACGCAGATGTAGTTGAAAAGATTTTACAAGAATCACATGGAACTGAAGGCATCACTATTGAATTACACAAGTGTAAATGAGCGCACATAGTATGTGATTCATGAGTTACATGTTCAGCATCTATCACTCAATCAAACATGCAGTGAGAGCTTTATCAGGCTGAGCAACACTGTCCAATAATTACTACTGATATCGGTGACAGCTACCATGAAAAATGCGCTCTGAAGGTCTTTGCTATATCAAAATCTGTCACTTAAAAGTGTAATCAGATCCTGAGAGTAGCATGCCAAGCACACCTTGCTGCCTACAGACGATTTCCTTGTCACAATGGTGAAGTTTTGCACTGCATGTAAAGGGGAAATTGGAAAAGTGAAACTTCATATTTTCTAATATCTACAATTGTTAAGAAGCTTGTTGCTGTTGCTTCAACATCTCAAACATCGCTTGTTTACTGCTGGCGGGAAGTACCATTCACAAGTATAGCTGTTCAAATTCACTGCAAATGTGTCATGAGCATGCAGTTAGGCATATGCTTAAATATCCTGAGGGTAAATTAACTTGCTGAGTGCTACAACTGGTAAAACATAAGAAAGTGCTTGTTTGCCACGAAAACAGCTATTCTACATGCAGAAATCAGTAGCAATACTATTTCCTGGGGAGGTCCATGCATAGCTTAACCCTGACCAACCTTTCGGAAAAGCACATGCATAGCTTAACCCTTACCAATCTTTCGGAAAAGCAAAACTATAGACGGAGTATGGTTTACCAGGATCAAGAAGCTCAGAGAAGGCTACACCATATGTATTGAAGTGAAGATGTATGTGGAGAAACTGGGTCGGAGGTAAGGGTGATGTAAGTATGCTCATGCAAAAGCAATGCATGAACTCCCCAGGAAACAAAAGCATGCATGCGTAATGTTGCATACTTGAATAGATACAACAATTTTAGACACAAATCAGAGGGGATGCATCTCGATACATCACTAAGCTAAACAATTGGCAGGTGACTACTAAATGAGTCTGATGAAGTATATAGATGATGCATAATACTAGCTGGGGAGGACTGAGGAGTATTAAGCAGCATGTGTTTATGGGATGCAATTCTCAAGCCTCGTAGTGATGACCATGTCTACAGTCAGCAGGAAGACTGGAAGAATTAAGCCCGAGAACAACATCTTCTAGATTGCTCAAAGCCACTTGACCAGAGCTAAATTAAATTTGTGAACTACTATTAGCACTTCAAGAATGGCTTCTATCACTTACAGACATTAAAATACTTTGAGACAAAACGTAAGTGGAAATGCAAGGAGCCTGCTTCGAAGTGCCAATAGTTCCTAACATCCTACCTAAAATTCTAATCTATACATGCGACCCCGACAAAGTTAGTTGACAACGAAGCCCTAGAGGACAGCATATTGCTTCATTAAAGTACAAGGATGGTGATGTACACAATGACGTAATCACAAATAAATGCGAACAAACGACTACCTTAACATATTGCCGTAGATATTTGACAAGTGATAATGACAAGGAAATCTGAAATCTAAATTGCTGTTAACGTTTAGAAAATGATTAGCAATTAGTAGAATAATACAACACATTAAAGAAATCATAATGAGTACTGATGTGCCAACAAATGCTAATTATTTAAATGATACCTTTAGTTTTCTTCCAACCACCTACCAGACAACCTAGGAAAACGACCAGTTTTAACACATGTATGATGTATCAATTAAACACTGTATCTTTTCAAGTATTATATTTCACCAACTTGCCAGTTTTTTCTCTCCAGCTCTGATTCCTTATTATTCTCGTGGAATCTGAAGCTTCAGTTAAACGCCGGACAGAAGTAATGAGTCGAAGAATCAATCAGTTGCCAGACAAGACTCTTACTAGACATTATCAGATTCTAATTAAAGGCTCTGAGATCGGAAGAACAACACCAATCTGCTACTATTCGTCTAAAATCATCTTCTAAGAGGCAGGGTAACTTAAGGGCAGAAGGGGCTAATGGATGAAACATAGTCCCGGGGGTGATGAAACATCTTCATTCCCATACTCCACTCGTTATTTTTCAGTACTTTCAAGATCGCCCTCTATTTTCCTCAGTCTTCTATGATTAATAATTAAGAGGGAGGGGTTGCATAACATTCCACACCATTACTGTATAGAAATTGACCGGTATGACAACCTTCTCATGTTTATTTTAAGATCACCTAATATGCGTGGAAAAACAATGCTTGTGGAAGGGTGACACCAAAATCGTTACCACCTTGGACGGCCTTAATTATCCAAATCTGAGGGTAGGTAGATTGACACTAACCATTTAATTACCTGCCAAATTGCTTTTGAAAACCAAGTAGGGTACGCAGTCGCACTATAAAGAAAAATTACCACACTTGCGCATTGGGAATCCAATTGATTCTCAAAATGTAGGCTTTGGTGGGCAAAAACATCTATCAGCTAGAACATTTCTGACATCACTTGATTCACGATGCTAAAAGAGCGATTCTCGCTAAGGAACCTTAAACGTTAATAGAAAAATAATATATTCCTTTCAAAATACTAGCTAATTGTCGACCAAATATAATATAACTAGTCATGTGCACCTTTCCATCTACTCTCCCTTTTCCATGAACTCAAAGTCCAAGACCACGTCCAACATCAAGTATTCTTTATATGAACCTCGTATTCAATGATTCGACGAGCATACTCACCAACAACAAGTTGGATATTTCTAATGCACATGCCCATACACACAACTAAAATTATTGAAGAAAAGCATTGAATACTGCATACCTTAATGCATGAACTGTCCTTTGGACCACCTGAAGAGTAGAAGTCACTCCATGTTTTTTTTATCCCGCGTCACTTTCGGTTGAGTGCCTCTGTTGCTCAATCCTCTGAAGACGAGATGATAGCTGTAGCAAATCGAGGATCATTCCACGCCTTAGAGGAAAATTCCTTATATCTGATTCCCTCGACATGCCACCACCTGGGAGATGCGGGTCAACTGTGTTACAGTCACTATGTGTGATCATGGTGTGGTCCACATTATTAGCTTCCACTGGGTACATTCCAGTCTTGCGAAATCCATTTTGTGCCGTACAAGCGTCCACTGAGTTGATAAGGACATGCCCCGGATTCGAATCTGAATGGCCTGTAAGTGTGGCTGGCAGCAACTGGCTAGACGCATTACGTGATTGAGATGACAGAAGAGAGAGAGCACGGCCAGATTGCCAGATGGTAGAAGAATCAAGTACCATAGACGTTGACGTGCCAATGAAATTGCCTTTCACATCTGCAGGGATGTCTTTATTATTTTGTGCTACCCCATTTACATGAAAGAAGCTATTAGAACTTTCTACAAAAGCTTCATCTTTGACGTGCTCAGCCCAATTCCATTCGTCAAATTTACCGCGACCAACAATAGCATTAGGCAGCACTTCTGAAAAAGCTTGTGGTGAGGAAAAATTAATAATCCCGGAACCTGCAAAACAGTGAGTTAGTGACAATATAAGGAGGTGAATATTGTACTTTTAGAGACAACCTATACTGTATGTTCCTAGAAAAAGCAAAATGAATAAAGCACTTAGGTTCCATGCAACTTGAAGCTCGGCAAAAGTAATCAAAGAAATGAACACCTTCAGTTACAACGAGTGTAGCTAAAATGCATTTTTCTATGTTACTCGGACTCTTCGTATTACCTTGACTACCTTGGTTGTGCATGGGTATCACACAACGACCCTAAGAAGAATTTCAAAACGCATAGGCTTCATAGTTATATCTATGGTAACATCCTCTCAATGCCTCTATACATGCTCTACAGTCAGAACTTACACATTAATCCAGAGAAGAAAGTCGTGGAAAGAACAAAACAAAGCATAGAATCCGAAGTACTAAGCATCCCATGTATGATGTATCTTCAAGTTTTCTATAACTTAGTTGAACTTATTTAGCTAATTTGCATTCGCATGCTAAGCTTTTGAAATTAAACAGCAAAGTCCGTAAATGGATGATGTGCCTTCAACTGAATAATCGCGATCAAAGATAATTTCTATAGACAACTTTTTTTTAACACATTTCGAAAGTTAACTGGCATGACTATAATGCCGACTTCACGGGTTTCTAGCAGATAAATGATGCATAGGTTCCATCTCGAACTTCAGATCAGGATATACATACTATATATAAGCGAAATCAGAGTTTTTAGCATATTGAAGATCACACTAGAATCAGTTAGCTAAAATAAACAGCAACACATAGAAATTGATATACATGTGTTTACTAGATTCAGGAAAGGAAAGATACTATTGTTACTTAATGTAGGACCCCTCCTAACAAACTCTTGAGTCTTGACTCACCAGTTTCAGACGGGAACTGAGGCTTCCTTCGACGCTTATTGTGAGCAGCAAGACGCCTACGGCAACTACGCTTACCATCATCAAATTCAGTCAATTGGTGGAACCTGGATAAGGAAATGCACCAGAAAGTGAATAGCAGCATATCATGCTGAATGATCACACAATGAGAAAATGGAATGACGCAACTGTAAGGTCTCAACAGTCAGCAACTCAGCACTCAGCAGTGTCAAGACTGTCAACCACAAAATTCTGAACAATAGAGGCAGAAATCATTATTCAAATAACAGAAATGACATATCGCCTCTAATGTCCATCCAAAGTTCCATATAACTGCCTAGATTACAGCTTACACTAATCTCATAAAAATTCATCCAAAATTTCACTCCAACGCTTCGCAGAGATTTCTCTTCAATTTCTGAAATCGCGTACAATGGGCCAGCGAATCATCCCTTCTATTCTGACTAAAATAGCTCCTATTTAATCAACCTAATAATCCCTGATGAACAATCCTTAAGATCTGTTATTCCATTACACATAAAACCATCTGTGGGAAACTGCTTATGATAAACCCAATGCAGCATCATAAATTAGATTCTGTTCAAAAAAAAAAAAAAATCGGACCAATGAATCTTTCATCACAATATTCTCACAGGTTTTCCTACAATGGTTCTTCTAGAGATTTGCAAGGCCACAATTCCAAATAAAGCATCCATCTTTCTCCTTCCTAAAGATCTAATTCAGGCAGATGTCATACACTTATTGTGGGCATCAGAGATTCTAGGCATTTCAACTATTATTGCACACAGATCAGGCAATGGGCATCATTCCAATTCAACCACTCATCAAATCCAGTCAGAAACCGAAACAAAGTGAAACTCGTAATACCACCTAATACATCAAACATTACAGTAAGAAATGCAAAATTCAGACCAGGGAAACACAGGACAGACCTGCTACATTGCTGACAAAACCTCTGATCCATCCCATTAACAATAACTTTCGCGGTCCTGGTATGCTCATCACAGACCTTATGCCTCTTATAGTACCCTTTATAACAGCTAAGATCCTTGTTACAACCCAGCACTTGGCACCTAGGATACGCAACATACGAGCTAGTAGACGGCCGCAGTCTCTTCAACTGAGTAGACGACTGATCAATACTTGATCCAGGTACACCACTAGCATCTAATAATTTACCATTTTTCGCCACTCGCCCGTGCCCGTCACTCAATCTACCCAACTTCAAATCAACAAATGACATATCCTTTGATTGCATAAACTCAGAAGATACAAGAAAATCTTTCTCCTCACCAAATGAAGGAGATGCTACATTACCATACTCAGTACCAATTTCATCACTCAAAACCTCTCCACTTGGTTCACTAGACATAGAATAAGACTTCCTGATCTCATCAGAAAACCCCATGTCCATGAAATCTAACCTCTCTAAAGCTTGCGTATTCGACACGAGTGGGTAATTATTTTCACTATTTACCAAGGGTTTCAACTCACACCCCATCAATTTACTCTTATTATTATTATTATATCCATGATCATCATATTGAAAATCTAATTCCTCAGATAAACAAACACTCCTTCCTTCTGACATATACTTCCAAGAATCCATCTTTTTTTTTTTACCCAACCTGTCAAAAAATAATTAACCACTATAAAAATTACACCCACAGAATTTTACCACAAAACAGGTCAAATTGTGTTAAAATTCAATCAGAAAACAAAAAACTTGAACTTATAAACATACTATTTATAGCAGCTCAATCAGATCATCATCAACATAAACACAATCCCATATTTTTTTCCCTTTTTTTTTAAAAAACAGAATAAACACCCAAATTACAAGCTCAATAGTTCCCACCAAATAAAGTAAACTCAAAAATCATCAAATACCCATTTTTACTAAACTTCTCAAACACACAACCCAGAAAAGGATTAGCTCAATTCCTTCAAAGATTGAAACTTTACACTAAAATAGTCCAATTGTCAACAAATTGGACCAAACCCAGATGAAATAATGAGAAATTAAGAGTAAACAAAAAAAAAGATGGGATTTTTATACATACCACAATAATAGTGATTAGTGAAGATTAGTGAGGATTAGTGATTAAGAGGAGAGAGAAAATGGGATTAATAGGAAGAAGAAAAAGTGATTAGTAAAGAGGTGTTCTTTTCAGTTGTGGGGTGGGTTAAGGTTGAGGAGGTCGAGGCAGATATTCAATTATTCATATTCATAAATAATCATATAGTGAGGGTCAACATTTTATGTCTGTGTTTTGTTCTTTTCTGTTTTCTTTTTCATTCATTTGTGAGTACTAAAACACATGTACTCTGTAATTTTCAGGCCCATCACTCTCACACAAAGTCATGAAATCAATCACTTTATCTTTGATTGCTTGTGTTTTGTAATTATGTGTAATTAGTTGAGACCGAGTGCGAGATTTAATTCACACGTTTGATTTCACTGGTGCTCTGGATTTAGGAGTATTACGGATTGAGTTTTGAATCTGAATATCATAAGTAGTAATAGTTTGTAGCGACTTTACGAGTGTAGCGAGCTGGCATTAGATAATGAGGTGATTAATGTTAGTCAAAGGAATGAGCACTTGCTTAGGTTAAGGTGGATACTGGGTAGTGTATTAATCACTCTCATTATTCATTAGGTGAAATGTCAAAGTCTGTTTAATTGGAAGATTATACCTTGGTAAGTCAAAAGTTTAGGCCATTTTTGAGGTCTTTTGGATCTCCCCCATTAAAGAGGCAGATGCATGTCCATTTCATTACTTGGCCTACCAATCTCTTGTGCAATTGCCCACTAGTTTCATCAGATATCAATCTTTTCACCCCTTGGGTCAGAATTTACTAGCCCAATTTTTTACTTAGCAGCCCATGTTTTCCATTTTTGAAGTTTTGAGAATTAGAAAAGGATTTATTTAATATGAAAATATTAAATGGATTTTTCTCCAAATCGGTAACAAAATCTATTAGAGTGTGAGAATAGATCGATCGCATAAACTCCTTCATACTACACTAATAATCTTAAAGTTCTTGACCTCAAAAAAAAAAAAAAAAAAAAAAAAAAACTTAAAGTTCTGTACCAAAAAAAATAACCTTAAAGTTGAGGCATTAGGGCGGAACCTCATCATTAATTAAATTGTAAAGTGTAGAGTAGATTGTGTGATTGTGTTATGCACCAAGCCCTTGTATAGAGTCTTATGTTGGGTCCCCTTTTGGACCAAAATTTGTGTAATGACTTAGGCCCTGTAGATAGGACTTAATAGACGGAATATTCAGATCAGATCATATTTATTAAATTCAGATCAGAAGTATTCAAATCAAATTTGGCCAGATCAGAGTCTTTCAAATCAGATCATAGAAATTCAAATCAGATCAGATTTAAGAAATTGATCATATCATAATTAACACTAATCTCGAATTTTATTCATATCAGATCAGAGCCATTCAAATCAGATAAGAGTCATTCAAATAAAATTTCATCAGATAAGTGTTGTGTATTTTATTTAACCGCAAGCGTACGGGTTATCGTAGCAAACGGGTCGATCTCAGGGAGGTGCAATTCAAGTACTAGTCGATATAGATTACGAGATATCTACGCTAATTATAACTTTGGATGGTTGTGTGAATTAATTTGACTACGAAAATGATGTAGATTAGACAAGGTTTAAAAGACTCTAGGGCGATAGACATCCCCCTAACATGCATGACTCAATCGTAATTCCCGCTAATAGGTCAATCCAACAATTATAAGGTGAGCTTATGCTAACAAATGTAACTAATATCCCCTCCCGGGCTCAATTAGATCTATCTATCACATGTAAGGTCCTACTCCCATAGGTAAATCACAAGCAATAAAAGCATTAGGAACAGCATAACAAGGCTCAACTATCATTCTAACATACTCCCGTAAGAAAAACTCTAATTCAAGTTAAGGTAGCTCTAAATCGAATCTCAACTCCCGTATTTTAATTCAATTAGCAAAATCAAGCAATAAACAAATCTAATCTAACCTATAACCTCCGCTCCCGCATTTTGATTATAGAAGATAGGAAAAGCAATTGAATGATAATAATCCAACCTTAACAAGCCCTAATTAAACCAGATTCATGACCTAAAATTGGGAATTAACACTAAATCAATACATGTTAGGGTTCAGTCGAACCCTAGATAGAGGACTACTCACTACGCATGATTGAAACAATAGATTCAACAATTAAACAAGAGAGCATGATTAAAAGTTAATTGAGAAAGAGAAAATACTGAATTCCGTCGTAAATTGATGAAAATAAGTCTTCAAGAATAACGTACGTCGTAGTCTTCTCTAGGGCTTGAGAGCAATAATAAAACCAAGTCTAACTTCATAAATTACAGAAAATAAAGGGTTTATATAGTTTCCCGAAAATTATAATAAAATAGGAAATAAAGTAATATGGAAGTAATCGAAATCTGGTCGTCTGCGCTAGCCACGGGTCGTGGCACTTTCTTCCTTCAATCGCCACGGGTCGTGGCTCACAAAATCTCAAAATCTTAGCAATCGTATAGGTCACTGCCCCAGCCACGAGTAGTGGCGTTTTATGCCTTGCTCAGCCACGGGTAGTGGCACCCGTACTTTCGCCATTCGAGTATTGTCTTCAATTCTGCTTCTTTGCCGCTACCGATTTCTACCAAAATGACCAAGAAGGCGAGATACGCAGTCCCATCGCCAAAATAACATCAAAATCAAGCGAACCATCCCATATTCGTGAGAATGACAAAATCGAACACAAAAATTGAATAATGGGCAAATATATGAAGAAACCGCTACCAAACTTGCAAGAATACGATCCAATAAGCGCCACAAAATAGCATAAAACCTAACGTATCAAATTCCCCCATGCTTGACCTTTACTCGTCCTCGAGTAATCTTCTATGAAATGTCACCAAGGCCATTTAGCAATCGCACGGGAAGAAGATGATCACCTACCTATCTCCTCTACTCCAAGTGTGGCAAGTCTTCCTAGCTAGAACCCGCCACTGAAGTAATCTCAAAGCAGCGGATTCTAGCCATCTGATCCTTCAGCAGCAAAAGTAACAAATTATACCCGGAAGCAAGGGAGACTATAACGTCCTAAATTCTCCCAAGCTAGCTCACCACCTACGCCCTCATCAGCCTAGATACGGAATAGTGCCGTGATCGAAGACTACCTCGGATTTAACACCAGCGCCACTTATACCTTCAATAGCACCGAGGATTTTCAATCCTAAACCCACTCTCAAGTTCCAACCGAACCTCCTTATTACTCCAAAGATGAAATCCTACCCAACACGCCTCATTTCACGATCCTTCTTATGCCGTCCCGCCGTTGTACCTGTGTTTTTTTTTTTTTTCTCTCTTTTCTTTCTTCTCTCTGATTTTTCCGCACATTTTCATTTTTTTTTTCACCTCACAAGCTCACCACACAGCAGCCGAACGATTTTGCCTAGGTCGCCCAAAAGGGTTTTCAACCTATCCGAGGCCCCCATTTTTTGCCTGAGTTGCCCTTAAGGGTTTTCAACTCACCGGGATTTCATCTTTCTTTTTTTTTTCGTTTTTCCATTTTTTTTTTGATTTTTTTTTTGTTTTTTTTTCTTTGCAAACGGAATAAAATGAAATGCATTTACAAATGATACATATACAAATTGTAGAGACTTCTCCCTCCCCCATGCTTAAACATGACATTGTCCTCAATGGAAAAAAAAAAAACAAAAGAAATAGGGAAAGGAAGAAGTCATACCTCAAACTTAAGCTCCAGAGGGACCACCTCCCCTCCTCTGCTCCCGCTCAACGCAGCGGCGAGCCAACTCACTAGCAATCTCATCAGTAGGGTCCACATAGGCGGGGTACTGAGTAGCGTGAAACTTGTTCCTAGCATCCATCATCATGTGCAATGCGTACAAAGTATCCCCTTGGACGTCTAATGCCCGTTCCACACCATCTCTCCATAGACGGTCATCCTCACTTAACCCATCCTGTCCTCTAGAAGCACGCGCATTCTCGGGAGGTTTAGAACTCTTCTCAATCACCGTTTTCGCTTGTAGAACATCGAGTGGAGGAGGATTCTTCTCATCAAATGACGTAACATGTAAGCCCTTATTATCGGAGGAGGACTTGTGCTCATCAATCTTAACTCGTTGGAGAGAATCAGCGGGGCTCTCGAAACATAACGGTTCATCAAACCGTTCAATTACTTCATCACTGTAAGAAGTGTCTTCTAGCGGGGCATTCAAAGCCTTGTGGAGCTCAAATTCCACCTTATTATCACCCACCTCTAAAGATAGCTTGCAACGTTTCACATCAATCAAAGCACCAGCAGTAGCAAGACATGGTCGGCCCAAAATAATCGGAGTATTACTGTCCTCTGGCATATCCAAACAGAGAAATCGCATGGTACAACCAACTTACCTACTTGGAGTGGCACATCCTCCAACACACCCAAAGGATAACGAATGGAACGATCAGCAAGTTGTAAAGAGACACGCGTGGGCCTAAGATCACCCATATGGAGCTTCTTGTAAATGGCATGAGGCATTAAACTGACACTAGCTCCTAAATCGCACAACGCTCTTTCAACGTCCACATCCCCAATAGTACATGGAATGGAAAAACTACGTGGGTCACCAAGCTTAGGTGGAAGCTTATTAAGAAGAATAGCACTACACTCCTCGGAAAGCTCCACAACATGAACATCACTAGTTTTCCTAATGTAAGATATCAGATCCTTAAAAAGTTTCCCACACGACGGTATCTCAGAAAGTAAATCAAGAAATGGGATATTGATCTCAACACTCCTCAACCATTTAAGGACCTTCTCATACTTCTTCTCGATCCTAGCTCTAGCCAACCGCTCTGGAAAAGGGGCTGGTTCCACATAGACCCTCGGAGGTGTAGCAGAAACCTCTGTGTCCTTCTTCTTAGCACTAGTATCAACATCCACCACCTCCGCAATATCAGGCACCACGGGATCAATGGATGGAGATGAGGCTGTCATCGGTCTCATCGGCTCTTCTAGAACTTTCCCACTCCTCAGCGTGACAGCATTCACCTGATGATTAGGTCCCTTAGGATTAACCTCTGGTTGTCCTGGAAACTTGTTCTGGGGTCGCTGCAATAGGCTGACCTGCTGAGACAATTGTGAAATCTGAGTCTCCATCATCTTATTATGGGTGGTGGCATTATCAAGCTTGGAGTTCAACTGAGAGATATTGCCAAAACATTGTTCCATCATCTTCTGCTGGTTTTCTAACATCTTACTCTGCTGATGGATGAGGATCTCCATTGGGGAAGATTGTTGTTGAACCGGTGGCCTAGCTTGATAGCCTGAAGTTAGGAAACCAGGTGGAGCGAATGGTCGAGGGGCGACCGGCCTTGGATTCTGATTATTCTGATTAGCATATGAGAGATAAGGGTGATTCTTCCAACCAGGATTGAAGGTCTCAGAATATGGATCATTTTTCGGACTCTGGGAAGTGTAGAGAGCATTTGCTTCAGCCATGTTCATCTCCCGATTTGATGAGCATATGAATTGACAGTTTTGGGGTAGATGACCCTGAATACCACAAACATCGCACTGGGGTGTTGTAGATGAATTCCCTATACCACAACTTGCAATCTGCTGAGAAAGAGAATCAAACTTGGAGTTCAATAGGTTAATGGCTGCAGAATCTGTACCGGTCTTATGAACAACTCGATCACTATCCCAATGGTATGTGTTAGAGGCCATTTCCTCTATCAATGCTCTAGCTTTTTCCCAATGCATACCGTCAAGAGCTCCACCGCCAGATGCGGCATCTAAAGTCATTTGTAACTCTCTTTTCAACCCATTGTAGAAAGTAAGAACCAATAAGAAATCCGGTACACCATGATGTGGGCATTGTCGTTGAAGCTCCTTGTATCTTTCCCATGCATCATATAGTGACTCATTCGCGTGCTGTGAGAATGTTGTTATATCATTTCTTAGCTTGGCCGTCTTCCTAGGTGGAAAGAACTTATGAAGGAAAGTCGAAGATAGCTCATCCCATGAACGAAAGCTATTTGCATCACAACGCTTCAACCACTCCTTCGCCTTACCCTTTAGAGAATAAGGGAATAGGCGTAATCGAATAGCTTCATCACTTGCCCCATTGATCTTAAAAGTATCACACTTTTCAAGGAAATTATTGATGTGCTCATTGGGGTTCTCGGTGGGCTCTCCACTAAACTGATCCTGTTGGATGAACTGGATAAGTGAAAATTTCAGCTCGAAGTTATTGGAGGACACCGCAGGCCTAGTAATACTCGAATTCATAACCACCTTCGGCGTGCTCTCGTCCCTCATGGACTTCAATGGTGGAGGGTCGTCGTCAGGCATCTCTTGTTGTTGATGCTGACGAGATTGTTGTAACTGTTTCTTTCTCTGAGCGTTGCGTCTCCTCAAAGTAGCCTCGATCTCAGGATCGTATTCTAATTCACCTTCGGACCGATATTTCCTGGGCATGCAAAGACAGAACTAGAGAGGGAATCAGTAGACAACAGCAAAACAAAACAAAAACAAAGGCGTAGTCTATCAAATCTAAAGCTAAACTAATATTAAACCGTAAACTCCCCGGCAACGGCGCCAAAAACTTGTTGTGTATTTTATTTAACCGCAAGCGTACGGGTTATCGTAGCAAACGGGTCGATCTCAGGGAGGTGCAATTCAAGTACTAGTCGATATAGATTACGAGATATCTACGCTAATTATAACTTTGGATGGTTGTGTGAATTAATTTGACTACGAAAATGATGTAGATTAGACAAGGTTTAAAAGACTCTAGGGCGATAGACATCCCTCTAACATGCATGACTCAATCGTAATTCCCGCTAATAGGTCAATCCAACAATTATAAGGTGAGCTTATGCTAACAAATGTAACTAATATCCCCTCCCGGGCTCAATTAGATCTATCTATCACATGTAAGGTCCTACTCCCATAGGTAAATCACAAGCAATAAAAGCATTAGGAACAGCATAACAAGGCTCAACTATCATTCTAACATACTCCCGTAAGAAAAACTCTAATTCAAGTTAAGGTAGCTCTAAATCGAATCTCAACTCCCGTATTTTAATTCAATTAGCAAAATCAAGCAATAAACAAATCTAATCTAACCTATAACCTCC
The DNA here is from genome assembly GCA_963457585.1 of Spergularia bocconei. Lineage (NCBI taxonomy): Eukaryota > Viridiplantae > Streptophyta > Magnoliopsida > Caryophyllales > Caryophyllaceae > Spergularia > Spergularia bocconei. The sequence continues at coordinate 23,593,470 of OY734943.1, read as the reverse complement.
GCTCCCGCATTTTGATTATAGAAGATAGGAAAAGCAATTGAATGATAATAATCCAACCTTAACAAGCCCTAATTAAACCAGATTCATGACCTAAAATTGGGAATTAACACTAAATCAATACATGTTAGGGTTCAGTCGAACCCTAGATAGAGGACTACTCACTACGCATGATTGAAACAATAGATTCAACAATTAAACAAGAGAGCATGATTAAAAGTTAATTGAGAAAGAGAAAATACTGAATTCCGTCGTAAATTGATGAAAATAAGTCTTCAAGAATAACGTACGTCGTAGTCTTCTCTAGGGCTTGAGAGCAATAATAAAACCAAGTCTAACTTCATAAATTACAGAAAATAAAGGGTTTATATAGTTTCCCGAAAATTATAAATAAAATAGGAAATAAAGTAATATGGAAGTAATCGAAATCTGGTCGTCTGCGCTAGCCACGGGTCGTGGCACTTTCTTCCTTCAATCGCCACGGGTCGTGGCTCACAAAATCTCAAAATCTTAGCAATCGTATAGGTCACTGCCCCAGCCACGAGTAGTGGCGTTTTATGCCTTGCTCAGCCACGGGTAGTGGCACCCGTACTTTCGCCATTCGAGTCTTGTCTTCAATTCCGCTTCTTTGCCGCTACCGACTTCTACCAAAATGACCAAGAAGGCGAGATACGCAGTCCCATCGCCAAAATAACATCAAAATCAAGCGAACCATCCCATATTCGTGAGAATGACAAAATCGAACACAAAAATTGAATAACGGGCAAATATATGAAGAAACCGCTACCAAACTTGCAAGAATACGATCCAATAAGCGCCACAAAATAGCATAAAACCTAACGTATCAATAAGAGCCAATAAAATCAGATCAGATTCATTAAAATCAAATCAAATCAAATCAGAAAGATGCAGTCCTATCATATAGGGCCTTACAGCAGCTCGTGTTCATATTAAATAAGTTTCTTAATCCTTGTACAGAAAATAACGTTACAAAGATGTTATTTTACTCCATATATTCATTCGTTTATGACTGAGATTTAACATAAACCAAGTAATGACTGAACAATCAACTAAACAAGTGGAATTAAGCTGCAAATAGCACCAAAAGAGAAGGAAATTTTGCTACACCTTTAAAAGAATATCAAATAAACAACTTGCAAGTTGGACGAAAAGGGTAGTTTGTCACTTTTAGTTGTTGAAATATCGAGAAAGTATCAATACATGAAAAATGTTGGAAAAATGAATTATTAACTTATGAAAATGATCTATCTATCTATACTTATCTATTAATTGTCTACCATTTACGCCCACGTGGCAGAAATCTGTTGCATTTTAGGGAAAAAAAGCCACATCATTGCTGATTTGTCGCATCTTCACTCCACTCTAATATGCTTTTATCCACGTCACTTCCTTCTTAATGAAGTCATACCCCTCCCTCTTCGTCTTCCCCTTCAAAAAAATTGCAGAAGATGTTATCGTCTCGCCTCTTCACATTACCCACGTCAAACCCCACCCCACTTTGCATTAAAATTTGTGGGTACTTGGAAAGCCTTGATTCAATATTGATATTAAACATGTATTAAATACAATGTCTTTTGGCTATTGGTTTGCCAATTAGTAAGTTACATTTGAATTCAAGGTACTATATATACATTCGTAATTTGATAGATATTGGTGCGAATATAATTTCATTTCATACATATAAAATGAGTTGGTAACAAAAGAGAGAAGTTTAGTTTGCGAGAGAGATATAGAATTGTTATTTAGTGATTTACTCATACAAAGATTTAGAGAGGTCTTAGAATGAGTATTTGTTATATGTGTCTATCGTAGTAAATCTCCGAATTTCTGTATTTTACCGTGTAATTATAAATTGATTCCAATTTGTTATTTTAATTAATAAAGCTATATTGTATCTGAACTACTATCATGCAATAAGATCATCTTGGTTGTGTATATTTATTATTTTGTAATTGGCGAGTATATTTTACTTTTAACCTTTTAATTTTCAGCTTTCAATATTGTAAGGACACCAAACACAATTATTACAAATTCATCCAACAATAATCTTAATACTCAAATTTGATTTGACATCTATGTGAATCGAATACGGTCATATCAAAATCCGCTTAAGACGTACGTTGTTGATGAAACAAGAATTATGTGTCGCGTTATTATTGTACGTAGAAATTTTTAAGTTATATGTGTGAGGGTTATCTTTACGATAAACGAACATTTATTGAATGAAAATATGTTCATTATCATACACATATGGAGAGTTTTAATCTTCTTATAACATGAGACTTTTAAAAATTAAATTTTAAATATTTAAAGTAAGTTCAAAGGTTTTTTTTACCAAAACTATTAAATGGTTTCTCTTAACCTTTTGTTTGTCAAAAATTTGAGTTACATCCATGTCGTTTCAAAGAAGTATATTTAACTTTATTTTTTATTTGATTTTACTAAAAGAAAAAAAAAACACTTTACACATAAATTTAGAATTGTTCAATTGAGCATTTTAGCTAGGCATTGCGGGAGGAGGAATATATAGTTTGATTATTGATACAAATGTTTTACTTATGAAATATGTTATAGAGTGTTATTACTATATTGGTTAATATATCCGCCACTGTGATCTTTGTAAACTCTTTACTAAATTTAAGTCATAAAAGGTAATGTCTACCGTTTTCTTTTAAAATGAAGAAAAAAAACACCCGTGAATTCACGGGCACACATGCTAGTTAGAGTTTAATCGACAATTGAAGTTATATACCCCTTGCAAAATGTATACTTGTATTATGGATATGAATGATATTTCATGCATGTGTTCTCCAATTTTTCTGTTTAATTTAATCAAATTTATATCACATGTCAAAATCAAACATGAATTTTTTATAGCAATAAGTAGGACTTCTGTCTTGATTTCCACAATATTTGAAGCATTTTTTTTTTTGCAATATTTGAAGCATTACTTACAGTCTTACACAGTTACACCACAATGCATACGTTGACTTATATTCATACATTGCCTATCACGACTTTCACGAGTTATGATGACATAATTAAATGTTTCATGATTACATGTCTCCCATGTAGTTGCTGTTCTTGCATTGTCTCTTCGATCTCCATTATGCATTCCCCTTCGGCCGTCACGCCCCCCAACCCTCTATTACGGTGGATACAACAACAATCACGACGACGGAGGTTATCAACAATAAAACCTTATATCCTTTGTTCCCCGTATTATTTACGTTTGTTTTGAATTAGAAATTCGAATTAATAGTCAAGGAGATTTATCATTCTAGTTAAACCATAGCAGAAACAAATTTTCAAAAGTTGAGAAGATAAGGTGACATATCATGCAAAAATGTTCAACAAAAAAATGATTTCAACGTATTTTTGTGAACTGATTTGATCTAATTTAAATTGTACTCGTAATCGTCTCAACGATTATATTCGTCAAGAAAAGATTGCCATTCCGTTGGGCTTGGGCCTTACTTTGATTTGTTGATCCGATGGACCTCGTGTCTGAATTTGGGCTGTACTGGTCCATTGGGCCTTATTTTTGTTTTTCTACCATTGGTCTGGCTTGGACTTGGAAGATGCCACTACGTCCAATTATGGCCTATTTGAAACGCTACTTGATCTTTTGCTATTTGCTATTCCATGTTTCCGTACCTATTTTTCTTCGTGGAATAAGCTTCACGAGAAAACTTCATCCTCTCAAATCAAACGTAGTGCATAATAGAAGTGAAAAATGTACTTGATTTCTCAAATTAAACCAACAATTTTCTTTGTAAATTATATGGACAAGGTGAGCTATAGTATGAAAACACTTAGCTTCATCATGCTCGATCTCAAATCAAACGCAGTGCATAATGAGAGATTTGCTAACCCCAACACTGTGTTAGGACCAAGCACACATAAGACTAATGCGAAATGTGAGAGTTTCCATCCAATTGCCCACCATTTTTTCATTTGTCTTAGCATGCTCGATCACAACATAGTGTTGGGGCTAACAAATCTCGTATAATAGAAGTGAATTGTGTTTAACATCTTAAATATTAGTACCAGAATTTTTCTTTGAATAGCTTGTATGGATTTAAGTTCCCAACTTGATATCTCAAATAAGACTAACATTTTTTCTTACCTTCTCACTCAATTTTGTTATCAATGTCTCAATTTTACTGCCATGTTAGCAACTTAGCATTAGACAGTCCATTTCTCCTCTTTTCATTTCCAAGTTTATTAAAAGAACAAAAATCTTACATATACTTCGTTTACTAATTAAAGTCGAAAATCCTTGGTGGGTCGTCTTTAAAATTCACAGTACAATCACTCCACAATCTGCTCCTATGATCATGGATGTGGACTGTCTCTTCACTATACAACTCTATCATCAATACTTTTTGACAGCTTTCATTCTCTCCCCAAAAAAAAAAAAAAATACAATGAAATCAGTATACATTCATAGGACAAACAAACATTCCATACTACTGTACATTGCAGAAGACATATAGTTTCTGCTATAAACAAAAATAAACACCGAAAAAACAAATTACACATTACTTATACAAGAATTTCATCAAAAACCAATCTCTTTTCTTGTACATAACTGCATACAATTATCACTCCTCTCCACAAGAGTTTTTGTCGGACCGAGTTTTACAAGTACAAACGTACTGGTTGTCACGGCCTCGTGGTAGCTGATTTTGTTGCCGCAATGAGTGTTTAACCCCCTGCATTGTTTCCTTTGAGAAAAAAAAATTCAACCACAAAAGAAAAAAAAAATGGAAAAAATGTTCAATCAAACAAAGTTTAGTTTTTGATAGGTCCATTGGTAATTACAGTTGACAAAGGTCTCTTGATGTTGTCAATATGAGTAGTTTCATAAACAGGCAATTCAGTTGAAGAAAACCCAATTTTAAAATCATCAATTTGTAACTCAAAAAGATCAGAACTTGCATCACTTGCTGCATCTTCATTATCCACTATTTCATGATCAAACTTCTGGCTTACACTTCTCTTCACTTGATCTGTTACCCTAATCTTATCATCTTTGGCATTTGCATGAATCTTGTACTTGGACAATTTGGCTATAATTTCTTTGTAATCAGAAAATTTCTTGAGATTGTGGCATGTTTTTGTAGGAGTTGTAGTGTTGATAGTGTAAGGGGGTGGTGTTCTAAACCCTGAAAGTGATGAAGAGTCGAATGGTTTTGCATCATTAATAGCACTTTTCGTCGACCGAAAATGGCTAATGCTACTCCTCTTCTTCCTTCGACCACTAGGGCTTTCATCTTCATCTTTCATGGATTGTGTCGATTTCGGGTTTTTCTTCTTAGATGAGGTTAGAACTGCTTGGTTGAACATTGTGCTTAAGAAGTGAGCAAGCTTACCACCTGGTGAACTTGGTTGCTTGTATTTCTTCTTTTCTTTCATCTCTTGCTGTTGTTTTTGTTTTTGTTGTTGCTGTTGTTGTTTTTGATCTTGTTGTTGAGACATTATGTAGTTTTGATAATAATGTTTGGTGTAATGTTTTTTTAAGGAAGGCATGTCTAAGCTAGCTCTTCCTTGCCTCAAATACCCTTCTTTGATCACCATCTCTTCACCACCCATAAGTGAGCCTTTGTCATTGTAGTCGGAGAAGTACCTCGCCGCTTCAAAAACGTCGAGCTCATCGGAGCCGTACCGCCGGTGGGTAGGCTTCTTGTAATCCAAAAGGGTTGTGGACATGGTTGAGGTGATTTTGTGAAGAATGGTATATTGGTATGTTTTGGGTATTTTGAGGGGGTGGGTAAAAATGTAATGTAATGAGGAAAATACTTGGTTTTTGAAATGAGTGGGTTGGGAGTAATGAGGAGGAGTGTAAGTAAAGCTTATGAGTGTAACTTTGTAAGAACAAAATCACGAGAAAAGAAATATATTACTGGTATCCAGTTTATCGAATTAACTTATCGGGTTTTCTAACGTGTGTCCTTAAAACACATGATAAAACTCCATTTTCTTCCTTAGTGATATTCTCACTTGAAAAAGCAAATTGTGGAATCTTTTTTATTAATTCAGCAGAATATCATTTAATTAAGAAATGAATTTAAGTCTTATCATGTTCCCTATGGGCACTTGTTAGAAAAATCCTTAACTTATAAAGACATTTTAATAAACTTTTAACTCTCAAGTTTGAAGTGTATAAAATGTTAAAACTCGTTAAAGAAACAACTGTTACCGTTTATAATCTAATGAATTTCCAGAATAAATATTTTCCGCCTAAATTTCTACCAGAAAAATGATGAATGGACAAAGGTTAATGTAGAGACCCACCCTAAAATGAGAGATTTGCTTTTGTGGGGGTGGAAAAAGATGAACCAAGTATGGGGAAAATGGCCAAATGGGGGGTCATTAGCTTTCATGCTTTGTTATGTTAGTGAAAGATAACAGAGTCATGTTGGGGTTTGTGGGGGGCAGAGTACTCTGTCACCTTGGATTCTTTGCAACTTATTGATACGGTACTTTAATGAGCATACCAATTCGAGTGGCACATAAACATTTTTTTTTTGAAATAAAACGGAATTTCCTTAATATTGTTGTCAAACGGCACTTACATCAAGAATTATAACGATACAAATATCATCAAAAAAATCTAATTGACACAATTCTTCGCTAATTAACAAAATTGATCATTCGCACGTCGACATCTTTGCGTCTTTCATCGGCAGTAGAGATCTATGTAACTCGACAAAGAAAAAGCAATTGACGTAGTTAACGATAATTGATGCTGAATTCATTGAGGATTACCGATCTGCAAACAACTTCCGTCTTGGACAAATAGGGAAAAACACCACTGATCAAGAGATCAAACCTCACGGAGGAGCCAATAAGACCTCACAACGGAGTCAAAAGAAACTCACAAAGGAGCCCAAAAGGGTTTCACAATGGAGTCAAATTACCTCACAAAGGAGTCGCAAGGATCTCACAATGGAGCCAAAAAAAACCTCACAAAGGAGTCACAAAGTACTCACAATGGAGCCAAAAAAAGACCGAATGAAATCAATCAACGGTGAAATTTTATTATGCAAAGCCTAAATAAACCTTATAGATCAACAGTACTATAAATAGGGGCTTACCAACGGGTAAAAGATCCGATGGCAGGCCCAAACTAATCAAAGAGGAGAGATGCTAAGAGGAGGAATTGTAGAGAGAGAGGCTAGGGGTTTTTTTTAGAGAGAGATATGCACTTCCATACCATGAATAATTGAATAGTGAGTATTAGGAGTGGCACATAAACATTACTCCCTATGTCTCAAGTCAAACACCTCATATTTCATTTCGGGACGTCCCACCTCAAACACCCTATCTATTTTTGGACATATTTCTCTCTCCTACTTTTCTTAAATTATTACATCCTCCCTCACATTATCTCTCTTATTTTATTAATTCTCACATTCTCTCTCCTCATTTTTCCTAATGTCACCTCACTCAACTTACTATATCAATTATTATTCTGAAAATTCACGTGGTACTTTCGAACTTTGACAGATTGTACATGGTACCCAACTTGACAAGTTTGTGCACATGGTACCCCTGAACTTACTACTTTGTGCACATGGTACCCAAATAGTAACTTCCGTTAGATTTCTGTTAAGTGATGACAGGGGCGAAGCCAGGAATTTGGGTTTGCGGGTGCCGACTAGCCAGCTCGGACACCAAAAAATAGACTATAAATATTTACGTAATTGAACATATCTATACTTATCTATTAATAGTCTAGCATCCCGAATGACATGGCATGTTATTAGAGAGTTTGGCATGCTGTTAAAAAATAAAAGCCACATGTCGCTTCTTGCTATCCACGTCATAGACACAGGTGTCAAGCCTGTCATAAATGAGTAATTGAGTCGTTCCCCTTCCTCTTCAGAATTTCAGAAATCCCTTCCCCTCTTCAATTTCATATTTAGTGCTGGAAAAACGTGGCCTTCCGTCTTCCCCTTCATTACCTGGCCTTATTAAACAAAGGTCTCTCCATATGGCAGCTTTGTTCAGACGGAGTCGGATCGAATTTATGTACATCCTTGCAAAATCAACCAAGGTTTGTAGTAACAAAAACAATGCTTAAACTACAAATTTGTTGATGCTCTTGTGTGTATTTGATCATTGATTTGTTTTCATTTTCAGGGACCTAGTAATTTATTCTTCCCTTTTCTTCTTTTGTATTACTGATCTTCTTCTATGAAGGTATCATTCTAATTCAAGTTTGTTCGACTCTAACCAGTGCACGCCAAAGGATTTTGATGTCTTAGGCAGTTAGGCCTAACAATTTCATTTTAATTTTACATTATAGGGATAGATAGTGATCATGATATTTCAGCCCCTTCTTTTTATTTTTGGAGTTCATCTCCCCTTTTGACATTAATTACAACTAACTATGACCTTCACTCTTTGATATTTGCATCATTGTTCCTTATTCGCACTTGCAATTCAATTTCTTTATTATCTGTAATAATTGCTTAGTTTTTTTTTTGTAATGATCAAGATTATATTAACCCGGGAAAAACCCAAAAACCATTACAAAAAGGGGGGGGGGCTAGCCTATGCTCGGAAATGCCAACAATTTGCAAATCAAAGCATGGTTGTTCGGTTTTATCAACACTTTTTTCTTTTTAAAATTCACATCTATTTAATCGTTATTTGTGTTGTTGGGTGGCGTAATTTTGAAGTTCAATTATGAAGGTGGTGGTGTTGTATCTTTTAATTACAATAATCCAATCTATTTCATCTAATTGTGAAGTACTGTTTAACATTATCATCATCATCATCATCAGACAGAGAGGGTTTAATTGGACCTAATTTCGATATCGAATCGTTATATGTGCACCGGAGTAACGATGTCAATACCGAGAAAGCCAGAAGAAGTGATGAAGTTGAGAGGAGGATCCGTGCTCGGGATGAAAACTATCCTAAAGAGTGACCATTTTCTTGGCTGTCAAAACAAGCGTCTTTCACCTCATCTTGAAGGCGCGCCTAATTATTGTCAGGTTGTGTTTCGTTTACTCGATTTCGTTGTGTGTAATTGTGAATGAATTCTGCTATTGTCGTAGTTCAGAGTGTTTAGTTTGGTTATGATAATGTTGATGTTACGACATGCGCCCTCATTGCAAATTCACGAGGTTGCTATTCCGACTATTGATGGAATTCAGAATGTTCTTAAGCATATTGGGGATTGGACTGATGGGAAGAGGAGTAATGAGTTGTGGATAAACCTCCGTGAGGAAGCGGTAAAATTTCATATTCCGTTTGGACCACGCATTTCTTGCTTTTGTTATTATGCAACTTTTATTATGATGCATCCAACTAAATACGCTGATATGACCAAAAGTATGGAGTATTGATTTGTAGATTAAAATGCTTATAGGAATTCAAAGTTGTTTATCCTCCTATAAGCGTTGGTTGGTGTATTTACAATTATGAATTTTTGGGACTGCAATTTTTACAGGACTAACGTACAACATGTGTTGTATATATAGGAGCAGCTGCAATGGAAACTAAGAGCATGTTTGGTTGGTAAAAAAAACCAACTGGAAACGGAGTCAAAGAGTCCACTCCGTTACTTATTGTTTGGTTGAAATAAAAAGTATCCCACTCTCTTACTTTTCATTTTCCCACTCCCTTACTTTGAAACCCTCCTCTTATCTCTGGAAACAGATTATGAATCCCCCCTTTATCACAAAAAACACTCTCTCTCCTCGCAAACAAACAACACTCTCTCTCCTCACAAAAAACACGTTACTCTTCATTTTTCTCCCCAAATCAATTTTTCTCCCCAAATCAATTTCTACAAGAACAACAAGGTATGTGATTCGTTTATTTTCTTATTTTCATCTTTATTTTCGTTATTTTCATATATTTGATTTTCGTTTGATTTTCGTTTGATTTCGTTTGATTTTCGTTTGTTGTCTGTGATTTTCGTTTGATTTTCGTTTGATTTTCGTTTGATTTTCGTTTGATTATTCTGGGCTGATTATTATTCTGGGATTTTCGTTTTTTTTTTTATTTTTTTTTCGTTTATTCATTATTCTGGGCTTCTTATTATTCTGGGATTTTCGTTTTTATTTTTTTATTTTTTTTTCGTTTATTCATTATTCTGGGCTTATTATTATTATTCTGGGATTTTCGTTTTTTTTTTTTTTTTACGTAAAAGAAAAATATTGTAGAGAAGACTCTTTCCAAGTCAATAACCAGAATATTTATGCATATTATTTCCATAAATTAAATTGTAAAATTAGAAAAATCTCAAGTTGAGAAAGTGAATCTTTTTTTATTTTTTGTTTCAACCAAACAAAAGGAAAGGGAATCAAGTAACAAACTCCATTTCCATGTTCCAAACCAAACAATCTAAATCAAGTAAGGGAGTCAAAATACATTCCCCCCACTTTACCCACTCCATTCCACTCCCTTGTCTCAGTTCAACCAAACAAGCGCTAATTAGGATGCCAATATGTCAACACTTTGTGTGAATTTCCTATCTACACACTGACGAAATCATATAAGATGGTACTAATGCAAGAATAAGTATTCAGGTTGTGATCAACTGATCACCCAGTCTCTCCGTCGTCTTTTTGTATATCGTGAAAAAGAGATGATTTGCTTATCTCTAATAACACTCTGTAAATACAGGCATCCAACATTATCATTGATGGACACAAAGTTACGATGGAGGAGAAAAGTATTACAGCTACTCGAGGTAGTTCTGTCTATTGTGATGCTTAGCTTGAAATATACTATCCCGTGCTCCCCCCCCCTCTTTTGTCAAAAAGAAAGGTTGGATGTTATTATATCTTTTATGTTGTTTTGAAACCCTCTGAAAATATTAGACAGTAAATTACTCTGTATTTAATATTACTTCGTTGTCCTGGTTTCTTTTGCTGAAATTCAGGAAATTAATTTGGTGGAAACAATCGTGGAAGATATCCTCCAAGCAGAGGCGGTAGTGGTTTCAGGGGTGAAGGAGGTAGAGGGCGTGAATTACATGGTGCAGGCAGAGATTATGGATCGAGACAGAGCAACAAGGGTAAGTACGCATGCAAGGGTGGTAAAGAATACCATCATTCTGTTTTGGTTTGTGTGTCCGACAATTGTATTCCCTGTATAGTGTCTAACAACTCTATCTAGCATAGCTGTACCTACTAAAAATCTGTCAAACACTGATTTCTTAAAAGCAAGGACTTCATTAAAATTGAACTTACTGATACCAGTCTCCTAAAACTGCATTGTTTATGGCTCATGGTACCTTTAATTTGGCGATTGTCTATTTTAAGTCAGGGTTCAAAGAGGGTACCAGCTTGGATGTCCGCAAGGGGGATGCGTATAAACTGGACCATCTCATTAATTTAGTCTAAAGTGAATATAGGTCATGGTTGAAGTTAATTTTAACCTTTTTGTTTTATAATATTTTCATATGAGCAGTAGTATTAATCTAGATGACAATAATTTTTTTTTCTTTTTTTTTTGGCTCACTTACCGTGAAAGACCTTTGAGTTTTGGTTAGTTTGGATGGATTCACTCTATATGTCTTCTTATGTGAAATAAAATTAAAAGCGGATGACAACTACAGTGTGCGTGATTTGATTCTATGCTGGCTAATTTATGTGTATATCTGATGGGTACCGAACTATTAGATGTTTTAAATTGTGATGAATTACGACAAATTTAACATTGTAGTTTTTCCTATGTTTATTCATTGAGGAATCTGAGTATGCGATAATGTTTCCCATTGAAATTAACGGCTCATACGTACTTGCCACTTGCCAGTTAGTTGGTCTATAATTTTCATGGATTGGTTGTAGAGCACTTAAAATGTCTTATGTACAATCCAAACCTGTAAGCTTTTGTGGTTTATAAGATGTAGATTTTCAAGATCAGAACTAAATTTTGTTTGTTTTTTTAAGCACAGTTTCAAGCGTGTTATCTCAACTCTCACTTCGTTAGAGGCCTGTCTCATCTGCTGTGATCTCTGTAAATCCCACCCTTACCAGCATGTACAAAGAGTATGAGAAGCAGTTCACGAAGAGGTGAGAGAGAAGTAGTTGCCTCAGTTAAATTTCTTTTTCAAATAGCTATCGTTGTGGACTGTATTATTCAATATCAGTATTTCTACAAAAAAAAATATCAATTAGATTGGCAAAGGTCAAGCTGAATATATTAGATGTTTCCGTTACATTTATGGTAATTGGAAGTGTGATCTAGCATTTTGAACAATCTCTATGCTATGGTTGCTAAAAATGTTCAGTTAAGAATTAGGATTTTCCCTTCTATTAATAGTTAGGTACATTCTCCCAGGCTTAGACTGTCTTGGGATAGAAGCGGTCTTGGGACAAAAGCCGCTTCTATCCCTAAAAGATATATGAAAGTCGATCCACTTTGAATTGACAATGGTATATATGTACTGAGTTACATGAATTCATTTGTTTGTTTAGGGGGGAAGTTCTATGAAGTGTCTTTTGTATTGTCAATGGGTCTGAAGGGTTATATATCGGTGTAGCCCTCAAGTTTGTAGACTACAAGAGCGACACGCCTTTAAACAGATGCTAAACCAGTGAATTTTGTATACAGGTTTTGTGCATGATTGCACTTCATTTGTTTTCTTTGTGGGAATACTCAATTGTTCAGCCCTGATAATGTTTGAGGTATTCCAAGTTCGGGGTGAAGGGGCCAAGTGGCCAAGAGTAACTACAAAAAGATAAAGGATATGGACTACCAGCAAGCTTATAGACCTCAACTTCAGTTGCTGCAAATATCACATTCTCTTCTAATAGATGAGAGTATGTCTCTCTCTCTCTCTCCCTTAGCTTCATGTCCTTGGCAACTACGGAAACGACAAGTTTGCTGGCATTGACGAGATCTACACTTCCTGATGCTTTCAGGACTTGCAAAAGGTCTAAATCCTTCATTCAAGTAGTCTTTAAGCTGGAGTGAGCCATTACTTTTGCGTGCATTTGTGCAATAACAGATAGTTCTTACCTTCACCATACTTACTCGATACAAGGAGTCTAAGCCTTTGCTTGAGAAATAAGGGTCATTGGCAGAGCTGATGATCATCATTCATGATGAAAGGCTATTCTAAAGAGGCTCTGAATCACACTCTAAGCTTCATAATACCATTTTAAGTTTATAGAAAAGCAAGTTTAATAGAGCCAAATATGCAAAAGTTTGACAAGAGAATTTGGTGGTCTTGATGCTCAGACGGACCGTGGGAGAACCCTCATGGGTATGAGCTACCAGTGAGCACATCAAAGGGATCCAAAAACAGAGAAACCAAACTTGATCTTCATTTTCTTCCCCCCTTCAATTACTATTGTAAGCAAATGTCCTTTCGAAAGATGTACTATCACATTTAGCCAGTTTACAACCATTTTTTACCTAGCTTTGTGCTATTGTTCAAATGAATGTCTATTTATATGAGATGTCGTCCTACCTGCAAGGTATGTTATACAAAAAGACTCTATTCATGTCCATGATTTTATGTGCCAGGTTGTAAAAAAAACACGTGTGATCGAATTCGAGTGATTTATATAAACCCTATCACCACCCAGATATTATACAACACCACCAATAAAAGTGAATTTAAATTACGCCAAAAAGTTAGCTTCAACAATCCCGTGATTTACACGGGGCCAATAACTAGTGTTTGTTGTATTGCGATTGTATCTTTAATTGTCAAATGACACTTGTTTCCTTGTAACCAAAATCGAACACCAAAACAATTAATTCAAATATGAATGTTGTAGATGATATTGATTACTGACCATTACTAGGCTAGAAAACGAAAAGGAAAAAAAAAGTGAAGGGGTGGGATTCGAGACGAAAAATGGGCTAGAAAATGAAAAAAGAGAAAAGGAAATAAAGTGAAGGATGGGATTCGAACCAGAGATATATAGGGGAAGATGCAAATCTTAAGGTTAACAACCACTAGGCTAAGCCCAACTTGATGATTCTTTATATGTAGTAATAGTATATGACTAAAAGTTGCAGGTGGCGGAACAAAGAAATCAATGGGCCGTAGTGGTGGGCCGCAGGTACCAGACCCCCGCCACACCCCCACTGCCTCCGCCCCTGAGTGATGATGTCTTGGTTAGTTGTTAGGTAAATTAGTTAACTAAATTATAGAATTAATATTTTTAATAAAAAAATTTAATAAATTCTTAGAAAAATAAATATTTTTTCAAAAAAAAAAGTTATTAAAAATGTTGTGATTTCAAGGGTACCATGTGAACAAAGTGCACAAATTATGATTTTTTAAAGAGAAATAACATTTTTTTATGAAAAAAAAAACTTGTTTTTTGGATTGTTTTTTCTGTTTATGAAAATATTTTTTGGATATGTTTTAAAAAGTCAAAAAAAATTTATTTTTATTTTTTGATTTTCTTAAAATAGATAATCATCATTAATATTAACTAATTTACATAACAACTAGCTAACACACCATCACTTAACGGAAAATCTAACAGAAGTTACTATTTGGGTACCATGTGCACAAAGTGGTAATTTCCGGGGTATCATGTGCACAAATTTGATAAATTGGGTACCATGTACAATCAGTCAAAGTTCGAGGGTACCACGTAAATTTTCCGATTTTTCTTATTCCACTACAAAAACGTCTTGGGGCGTTTGAGTTGGGACGGAGGGAGTATTCATTTATCTCCCACTTAATACATGCATAAGTACCTTATACATATACGCCTCAAATCAGCAAATCTAAATGAAAGGTGAACGTTATATTTTGTCACATTTTAAGGTGATAAACTAATAATGATAAAGATTAAGAACAATTCTACACTTTACGCTTAGTGTGTGTTTGGCCAAGATTCTACAAGTGTTTATAGGGGTGAGGAGAAGAAGCTAGGCCAAACACACCAATTTGAAAAAGAGCTTCTCAGATTTCAGAAGCACTTCTGAAAACAAATAGCTCCCTAGAAACAGAAGCCCAAATTTGGGGCTTCCAGCTTCTGTTTCTGTTTCTCCTCTTTTCTCACCTTGTAAGCTTTCTCTCTCTCTCCTCTTTCCTCTCCTATTTGGCCATTTCCTCAAGACTCCATTGTCTGCTACATTTTTGCTCGAAGACTTTCTCCATTTCTTCTTCAATTTTTTTTTGCCCTCTTCTATTCTCTCTCCTCTCATCATCTTTTTTCATTAATTAATTTTGTTCCTATTTTGTTCCAATTGATTGTACAGCCTTATTTTACCTTTACAATTCAAATCCTTTTTTATGCACAGTAATTAATTTTGTTATGTAGAGTAATCAACCTACATTTTTTCGTCCATTGATTTTGGGTTTTAATTGTGGATTAATTGAACTTGTTTTGAGTCACTTTAGCATGGGGATGGCTATTAGGCAAGTCATTTTGCAGGCTTATGTCATCAGGTCAACGCAAAGAATGAAAGAATGGAGGATTGTTGTAGGCTTAGAGCCTGTTTGGCCAAGTTTTTCGAAATCTGTTTCTATTTTTCATAATCAGTTTCTTTAAAAACCGTTTTTTGAAAAAATGATGAGTGTTTGGTTCAACAATCTACAAAAGCACTTAAAAAAAAAAACAAAAGGAGTACAAAAGCACTTTCATTTGTTACTGTAATCTTTTTTATATTTTTGTCAAATTAAAAATATCTCACAAAAGGAGTAGTTTTAGAGAATCAGAAACAGAAACACCAATTTGGTGCTTCTGCTTTTGGGGGTCAATATTTAGAAAAGTGCTTTTATTAAATAGTTTAGAACTTCTAAAAAACACTATGTTTGGCCAAGTTTATAATTTTTGGGAGTAAAAACACTTTGAAAAACTAGGCCAAACATATACTTAGAAGATTTTCTTAAGATCAATTAATCTTTTTTTTAGCAACTAATTTGATCATTTATCATTAAAAAATCAAATTAAGATTAAAAAACAAAAGTAAAGTAGTTCATTTGATCTTTATCCTAATATACAACAAATCAACCCATAAAAACACATGAACAAAAAAAATTGGCCAAACACACACAAATAACTTCTGTTTCTCAGAACTGCTTCTGTATTATGTTGGCCAAACACCTAAGAATTTCTGCAGAAACTGTTTCTCAAAAACTGTTTTTAGGAAGCACTTCTGAAGAAGTTAAAGTTTGGCCAAACAGACCCTTAGTATTTTTTATTTTTTGTAAATAGTTGATTTTTATTCATCCTGAACGGGAATAAAAGAAGGGTTTCTTACAAAAAATACCCACTAAAGAAATTACGACTCCCTAGCCAGGCTGTCCATTACATCCTGGTGTATATCACTTCCTAACCAGGCATATAGCCTTACACAAACTGTGTACATAATCTGAAATATGATCCACTCCTTACTGTGTTCCTTTTCCTCAAAAATTCTCACATTCCTTTCTACCCAAAGCTGATATACAGTGGCATTGAGGCTTGCTTTTGTCCATCTTGTCTTCCAGTGCTTCCTTCTGGAACTTTTGCTAACCAGGCAAGTTCTCTTCTCAAATCCCAGCTTCTCTTCTGAATTCCTAGCCATTCTTGTATTTTGTGCCAAATTGCTCTAGAAAACTCACACTTGAAAAACAAGTGCTTGTGACTTTCTTCAGCTTTTTTACACAGGATACATCTGTTTACAATGGGGATGCCTCTGCTCTTCATGTTGTCCACAGTTGCTAGGCATTGTTGGACTGCCAGAGAGACAATGAAACTGTGCTTGGGCATAGTTACAGTGTCCCAAGCAGCTTTATGCCAGTCCACCTTCTCAAATTTCTTCCTGAAACAGTTATA
Source organism: Spergularia bocconei (assembly GCA_963457585.1). Taxonomy (NCBI): domain Eukaryota; kingdom Viridiplantae; phylum Streptophyta; class Magnoliopsida; order Caryophyllales; family Caryophyllaceae; genus Spergularia; species Spergularia bocconei. The sequence continues at coordinate 23,576,686 of OY734943.1, read as the reverse complement.
AGCATTCGTAGCTTTAAACCTATCTGCTGAACTCCAAGTGTGTAGCATTTCTGCTGCTTTCCTCTTATCTCCTGTTAACATTAGCATTTCATCTCTGACACTTAAAATACCTTTCCAACTCTCAGTGTTAACTGCCTTAGCTTGAACTCCCCAAATATCCTGTCCTTTTAGTACATAAGCCGCAGTCCACTTACACCAGATTCCATGTTTCTTATTCTCCAATTTCCACAGCCACTGAGCTAGCATCGTTTTATTCCAAGCAAGTATTTCCTTGATATTAATACCTGCTTCATCTCTTGGAGAGCATAAGCTAGCCCAGCTTTTAAAAATCAATTTCCTTCTGCCTTCAGTAACACCCCAAAGAAAATTTCTGCATACTTTAGTAATTTTCTTCATGATTGACTTAGGAATCAACAAGCTTGAGCTCCAGAAATTCTCCAACCCAAACACTACAGAATTTATCAATTGGACTTTACCAACAAAGAAAGAAACTGGGTGGACCAATGATGAATAGAATTCTCCAGCTTATTGATCAGAATTTGGTACATATCAGTTCTTAGCTTTTTAGCATGCAGTGGAATCCCCAGATATCTGAATGGGAAACTCCCTTCTGTGAAACCAGTTTCCTTTAAAATTTCCTACTTGACATTTCTAGACACACCCCCAAAGTATATATCTGTCTTTGAAGGATTAGCCACTAGTCCAGACATGCTTGCAAAGTTATCTAGACAAGCCATGACAGCCTTAACAGATGGAACATCTCCTCTTGTATAGATCATAAGGTCATCTGCAAAGGTGAGGTGGGTTAGTCGTAGCTTAGAGCACTTAGGATGCATGGAGAAATCCTTTTTGAGAGGCATTTGCCTAAGCATTTTGGACAGTGTTTCCATGCTGAGTACAAAGATGTATGGAGACAAGGGGTCACCCTGTCTTAGACCACATTTGCCAGGGAAAAAACCATCATAGCTCCCATTCACCTTGATTGAGAACCAAGTTGTAGTTATGCAGTTCATTATCCAATCTATGTAGAGCTTTGGAAACCCCATTAATGTCAACATACTCTTGACAAAACCCCAATTGAGAGAGTCAAAAGCCTTCTTGATATCAACCTTTATCAAACTCCTAGGAGAGATGTGTTTCTGACCATACCCTTTGACTAAAGATTGTGATACCATTATATTATCAAATATGCACCTCCCCTTTACAAATGCTGCCTACTCATCTCCAATTAGTTTTGGCAAAATTTCTAGCATTCTATTAGCCAGAATCTTGCTGATTGCCTTGTATATAGTTGAGCAACATGAAATTGGTCTGAATTCTGCCACAGTTGAAGGGTTCTCTTTTTTAGGAATTAGGTTTATCATAGTACTATTAGCTTGCTTAGAGAGTTTTTTTGTGAGAAAAAACTCTTTAACAGCATTACTAAAGTCCTCCCTGACTACTTCCCAATTCTCCTTGAAAAACCCTGCAGAAAACCCATCCTGCCCAGGACTCTTATTGGAATCAATATTGAAGATTGCTTCCTTAATCTCCTTGTCAGAGATTGGCATTACCAATCTTTCTGCCTCCTCTTTTCCTAGCTTCATTGAATCCTCAAAAAGTCCTGCATCTATCTCTTTGGCTTTATGTTTCGTTCCCAGCAGACTGATGTAATAGTCTATAAATGCCTGAGCAATATCATTCTGTTTTTCATGTACAATCCCCTGCATATCCTTAATCCTCCCAATTATACTCTGATGTTTCCTCTCAGCAATCCTAGTGTAGAAATATCTGGTGCTGCAATCAGCCTCCTTGATATGTTGCACTTTTGCCCTCTGACTCAACATACTCATCTCAGCTTGCTTCAGTTTTTGGTATTTCTGTTTCAAATCTTTGACTTCCTGAAACAATTCAGCTGATGCCCTTTTTTGCAGGTTATTTTGAGATTTGAGAAGCTGATTCCTGATTAACTCCACTCTTTCTGGAAGTTTAGAAAAATGCCTATGATTTAGCTCAGTAAGAGCATGCTTGGCATGTTTCAATTTCTGAAAGAGTTTCTGCATTGCAGTACCCTCAGCTTCTTTCTCCCAAGCATTTTGCACTGTGGTTTTATAATCAGCATGAGTAGACCAACAATTGAGATATCTGAACACTTTTTTTGCTCTAACCTCCTGTAAAACTCTCACTAGAATTGGTGAGTGATCAGATAAACCTGAAGGCAAAAATTCTGCAGAAGAATTAGGAAGTTTTGTAATCCATTCTGCATTGACTAATGCCCTATCAAGTTTACTCCAATTTGCAGATTCACCATCCTGGTTGTTAGTCCAAGTAAAGAAACACCCCTGCCCTGCAATATCATCCAACCCACAGCTAGCTAAACAATCATTGAACTCCATCATGTCCATGATATTTGGAGGAGTACTACTGTTCTTTTCCTCCCCATTTCTTCTGACATTAAAGTCACCCAAAACAAGCCAAGGCTTGGCTCCTGGATTAATAGCCCCTAAATCATGCCATAGAGTTCTCCTCTCAATAGCATCATTACTTGCATAAGTGAAAGTAACAAAAAACTCTTGATTGGAGACTATATGATACACCTTACAATTCACATATTGTGCATGAGTACTTAGAATATCCACTTTAACTTGTTTAGATCTCCACATCACCCATATTCTTCCATTTCTATGATGGTTATAAGTAGTAGTTACCTTATATGCAGCAAACTTTCTTCTGATTATAGAGCTTGCTTTATGTTCCTTTACTCTTGTTTCTAGAATGCCTAAAATGTCCACTCTGTGCTTCAACAGGAGGTCCTTCACCTCCTGTTGTTTGAGGGTGTCATTACACCCTCTTATATTCCATGCAGCTACTAACATTGGGGAGGGTCAGGTGGTTCCGTACTCCCCCTTGAATCCTTTTCATTGTCCCCCACTGCATCATGACTTGGCTTATCATTCTCCATTGACATCAATTCCCTGAATCTGTTTACAATGGAGGAGGCAGCAATCAGATGAGCATTTTTACCTCCCCTTGAAGAGTATTTCCTGCTCACTAATTTGAATCCCAGGTCTGCAGTAGATGGAGAATTTGGGTTGCCTGGAGATAAATGGTCATTATACTCCAGTTCTTCAACTACATCCTGCTGCCTGTGAGGCTCTACTAATTCAGGTTCTAGTACTGTTGCCTGGTTAACCATCCCACTCCCATTCTTTCCTTCATTATCACTTGTCACATGATCCTGACATATGACTGTTTCATTTTCCTCCCCATCAGGAGATTTCTTCTGAGCATTTTGGATATCATTCACTGCAGGTTCAGGTGCTCCTGCTGCCTGAGTGACTTTTCCATTGCTCTCATCTGTAACTACAGGTTTGTACATCTGCTTGACCATTTTGTTCAGCTTTTTGGGCTTACTGATCTTGCAATGCTGCAAGTCATGGCCTAGTTTCTTGCATCCTGTGCAGTAGTAAGGAACCCACTCGTACTCAATTGCTTGAATCTGAGTACCACTATAAGGAGTGTTAATCAATACTTCCCTTGGGAGTTCAGCTGAAACATCAACTTCAACTAAAATCCGAGCAAAAGAGAGTTTCTCCTTATGAGTGGTTTTGTGATCTGCAAAGAGTGGTTTACCAACCCTGCTTGCTATTTTACTCAAGGCCTTATCAGACCAACACCATGGCTCAAGTTCTGGAAGCAGAATCCAGACTGGTACATGGCATACACTATCTAGCTCCTGCGCAAAGCTTGGCATCCATTTTTTCAGAATCAGAGTGTTGGGTCCAATCCTCCATGGCCCTCCTTTGAGAATAACCTGCATATCCTCCTTGCTAGAAAATCTAAAACTGAACCATCCTCTTTTATAGTACTTGATATCAGGTTGTTCAACATGGTTCCAATTTTTCTGGGCAAAATTCCTTAATTCCTTATCAGTTGGCTTAGCTCCAATTAGATTACCCACTAAAGAGTTTTCCCAGAATTCCAATTCATCTTTTATATCCTCCTCCTCAATCACAATCTCACTAGCATTCGCATTCTCCGCATAGTGGTGCAGGATCATGCCCACTTTCGGCTTGTTTTTGACAACCTTGTTCCAAGCCTTGGCTCTTACTTCAGGTTTCTCAACATTAATTCCAGTATTATTATCTCTATTTCCATCAATTGAAATTCCTTCAGTTGTAATTAAATTATCCCCAATTTTCTCATCATTATCAGTAAAAACAGGGTTTTCAGTTTGAGATTGAATACCTCCATTTTTGGTCAAATCCACCATAGAAACAGTCATCTTAGGTGAAGTATTGAGATTCTTACCAGAATTACCCAAGGCTTCATTGATGACATCATTCAGTAAACGAGGTGTTCTTTGAACCAGCTGGGTGTCACTTTCCTTCGCAGAATCATCTCCATTTTCTCCGATCTTTGTACCAATCGCTTTGTCAGACTCCGGCGGTCGTCCCCGTTGTTTTTGTTTCGGAGGCCGTCCCCTCCCTCTCGTCTGAGCCATGAGTAAGCAGTCAAGTACGGACTAGCTTCGTGAGCAAGCTACCTCACAACGCATGAGCTCTTCGTAAGATCCATATTTTCATTTGTTCATGACCCTTAGTATTTTTTAATTTAAGTTATTTTTTAGTATCTTATGAAAAGACATGATCATATGACACAAATCACATTAGTTTTATCTAAGTTTTGGTGAAATCTCAAACTTTAACCTACCGTGGAAACTTCAACTTATGTCAGAAGATAGCCGAAGAGGATTAACGGGTCAAGAATTGGACCGCATATAGGGCTGAGGGCCCAAACTTGTTAAAAATCGGCAAGCTGGCCCATGACTGCAAGTCTGGAAGTTTACACGTCCATAAAAGGTGCTGAAATTAGGACTTGAGGAAGGAAGAAAAAGCCTATTACCTTCCGAAACAATAATCGGAGCAGTGAGGGCCTAGTAAGTTCATCACTCCGTCCTGATCAATGTTTCACCCATTTTATTTTGAACCATCTTAATAAATTCTTTACATTTCTATTCTTAGGTCATTGTTGACTTGCACTATGACAATTATATCCTCATTTAATAAACCCCATGTGTTTTGTGGTTACAAAATGACCATTTTATCCTCACTATATCCATTTATCATGGGTCTGCTTCACTCTAGGATCCAAACAATCCAATCCCAAATGATGGTTTGAAGTAAGGATTAGTACTCTAATTAGACGAGGTAGGATTGATTAGGAATTTAAATAGGTTAATTTTTCAAATAAAAAAATGATTGGGAAATGAATGAAATAGAGGGAGTGCTTTTTATACAATTACGTATCAATTTTTATTTTTATTTTTTTGTTGACGAGGTAAAATAATGTAAACTTTTCAATGATTTCAGCCCACTCTTCCGATATAGAAACGGCTGATATGGACCTAAATGTCCATGTCCGGGTTTTGGTCCAATATGTTCCCAAATTGGATCATTGCGCACTTGCGCATCCACCTCTACGAACGGCAACCCGATACAACCCCGGCCACTTGAACCCAACCTTGTAAAATTGTAATGCCCTACAATAAACCAGACTTCTCCACCCTAGATGTCATTTTGACCAAATTAATTAAACCCAACTTGAGCCTAATCCAAAACTGATCTAACCCACCCGATTACATACTACTTATGCTTGAGGGGACATCGACGGCCTAGACCTTTGGTTGAGTTATATCTATCTTTTTTTTTCTTTTTTTTTGTTTTGTTTTGTTTTGTTTTGTAATCAGCAAGGAGTGTGTCTATATAATAAGTAGCACATAAGGATGTAGCATACTAGCAGTCTTATAACAAGTCGCAAATCATAACACTCACACGTCTTTTCTAATCTAATCTAATCAAGTTATTATATTTGTAGTTTAAAAAAAAACCAATAATGGGGAGGCGCTTCTTCTTAATTACTAGTCTGTTTTAGGCTTTTAGCTTTATAAGTTCATCAATGATTTCATTTTGGTACATTGTTCATTTTCTGTGTTCATTAATCCTCGTACATGTTCTTCCTTCTTTTTTCCATTTTCGTACATTGCTCATTTTTTTGTGTTCTATAGACCATCTCCAATGGGGGTTCAAAACGGGTCTCAAAGAGGAGAGAGAATGTTTTTTCCTAATGGAGAGCAATTTGACGGGTCTCGTCTTTAGAGACGGTCTCTGTTTTTAGAGATCGTCTTATTGTCAATGAGACCCTATTTTTGCCAAAAATAACTTTATAAATAATTTAATATTGTTTAAAGTTTATTATAGAGACTTATCCCCAAGTCTTAAGAATGAAGTGCATGGTCTCAAGATGAGTCTCAAAACTCAAGACTACACATTTTTGGAAATACGGAGTAATGTGTATTTGAGACTCAAATTGAGTCTCACCAATACAGATGCTCTTAATCCTCGTACATGTTCCTCCTTTTTTTTTTTTTCATTTTGGTACATTGATATTGTTTATTTTCCATCATCATTAATCTTTTCATTGTGTTCATCTTACAATGCTCTTCATTTTTCCTCATTTTGGTACATTAGTTCATATCGACCCGATAAGTCTTGATCTGTCTTGACCCAATCCAAACCGGTTTGGCTCCGCTAGATTTTTGACTCGCGCAAGGGTGACGCGTTAAGATACAATATTAAAATTGAGAAATCATTAATTTAGACGTTTGGTTGAGAAAACAGATTTCACTACTCTAAGCCATACTATATGATTATTATCCATGTTTCTCCGAGTATAAGCGCTATGCTCTCAGATCCAATTGGAAGGAAAATGTTGGAGACAATATAGATAGAGGTGCCGTAGTCGCTTGTCCGTAATTTCGTATCATATACTAGTACAGTAGTACATACGTTTCCATATTATTGGTGTCCCTGTGTCCGTTTTGCTACACTAAGCGCTTGTTTGGTTGAACTGAGACAAGGGAGTGGAATGGAGTGGGTAAAGTGGGAGGAATGGATTTTGGCTCCCTTACTTGATTTAGATTGTTTGGTTTGGAACATGGAAATGGAGTTTGTTACTTGATTCCCTTTCCTTTTGTTTGGTTGAAACAAAAAATAAAAAAAGATTCACTTTCTCAACTTGAGATTTTTCTAATTTTACAATTTAATTTATGGAAATAATATGCATAAATATTCTGGTTATTGACTTGGAAAGAGTCTTCTCTACAATATTTTTCTTTTACGTAAAAAAAAAAAAAAAAAAACGAAAATCCCAGAATAATAATAATAAGCCCAGAATAATGAATAAACGAAAAAAAATAAAAAAATAAAAAAATAAAAACGAAAATCCCAGAATAATAAGAAGCCCAGAATAATGAATAAACGAAAAAAAAAATAAAAAAAAAACGAAAATCCCAGAATAATAATCAGCCCAGAATAATCAAACGAAAATCACAGACAACAAACGAAAATCAAACGAAAATCAAATATATGAAAATAACGAAAATAAAGATGAAAATAAGAAAATAAACGAATCACATACTTTGTTGTTCTTGTAGAAATTGATTTGGGGAGAAAAATTGATTTGGGGAGAAAAATGAAGAGTAATGTGTTTTTTGTGAGGAGAGAGAGTGTTTTTTGTGATAAAGGGGGGATTCATAATCTGTTTCCAGAGATAAGAGGAGGGTTTCAAAGTAAGGGAGTGGGAAAATGAAAAGTAAGGGAGTGGGATACTTTTTATTTCAACCAAACAATAAGTAACGGAGTGGACTCTTTGACTCCGTTTCCAGTTGGTTTTTTTTACCAACCAAACATGCTCAGTCTGTACCTACTAACTAGGGCACAACTACACATATTTGTTCATGTCAACAAACACTACTTTGACAGTACTTTGAGTCTGTCATATATCGCACCAAGACGGCAAATATACCCAAAAATAATTGGGAATAATTGATAGCAGAGTCAGACAAAGTGAATGATAAAATAACCCGATCAAGCTCTTAATCTATTCTTATTAAATGCTGATGCAAGACCAAATTATAAAAAAGACCGAACACAAGTCAACTAAAAGAAAGACTAGCTTCTGAATCAGAGATCTGATTTTAGCGTAGTGTAGTTTGGCTAAAGATGCCTGCCTTACCAAATAATAGGTGTCGAATCTTTTCGAAAATATTGAAAATTGTCCATATTTACTTCTAATCTATTAAGCGGACTCTCACTGATCACATATGAATTATTGTACACATTTTAAGCTTAAAGATGATTTGGTGGTGCTATTAAAAGTAGATACCACCCGAGAAATAACACGGCCTACACCACCCAAAACCCGCCTAATAGAACCGAATTAAAATATGTGACAAAATGAAGCCTTGCCGCGGCCCCGACATGTGCACGATATATAGGTTAGAACTTAGAAGTGATGTGCATAATGCGATTTGAATTATACGTTTTCTTCCTTTCGAAAAGCTAATCCGTATTCGTTTTTAAAAACCTTGTGGACTACCTAGCTAGTTTCCATGCAAACTTTTGGTTCAATTATACGTTTATATGGTTCGGCGGGGTGTGCCGTGTGCATGATCCGGCCCTGTTTCCAGACCATGAAATTTATGGTCCCGGTCTTTCCATCATTCCAGACCGAAAATTTCAAAATGCCAAGGGGACTGAAATATATTTAATTTTTTTTGAGAAATGATTAGACTTTGGTTTCTTTTACTTTCCATTTTTCGCATATTAGGTCAAACAAAGTAATTTTCTATAACGATTTCGGTCCATCTTGGTCTATAAACGGATTTTCACTTGAATTTGTGTTTGGTCTTATACGATCCGGTTTTAAACTGTTCCACTCCACAACATACTATAACTGATAGAGTCCTATGATAACCGGAAACAAACTGACTACTCCACCCATATCATCATTAGATCTGAACCGCATTTTGCTAATCCAGACAGGCTGACCCTGACGGTTTAGGAGCACGTGGTCGATGAGTAAACATGGACCTAAAATGACCTATATTAAATGGATATATATATAAACATAAAGCGGTATATTTGCACATATATTTCACATTAATAATACAAGTTAAATCAATAGGTGTACATGTTTTTTCTTTTATGGTACAAAAAAGCAGTATTGCGGTGGTAGGTAACTGGGGATATGAACATTCGAAGTCGAAACAACCCCAGACAAGTTGTGCTAAGACAACCTTGATCCTCAATGGGTGTACATGCTACAAGCAAAATAATTATACTCCATCAGACTGTAGTAAGTAAGTTGTAGCTAGAGTTAGTACTATAAATACCAAGATGATGTAGCACTCTTACATCAACTCACAAGTCATAACACACATACCTCTTTCCTAATCAATCAAGTTATACGGAGTATTAGTTTTGTAGCTTCAAAAGTCCAATAATGGGGAGACACTTCTTTTCACTCTTATGCTTATGCTTTGTAAGTTCTCTATCTTCTCTTTATTTACCTAAGTATTTTCCACATTTTGCATATACTTAACTAACTAAACTAGAATCAAAGAGAGCCGTATCTAATGTTGCTCGTTTTTCATTTTTCATTTATATTATTATTGTTCAATTTCTATTTTTCTGTTTTGGTTCGTACATCGATATCTATATTAATGTTCTCGTTGCAAAATTGCGTTGCGTTAGATAACTTATACTTTATAATGTTTTCGTGCGTGGCGTTCATCATTAGTAATATTCAATTCGGTCTTATACATTGTGAATTGGTACATGGGGATCAAGTCAAATTTTCTTCAAACTTCGAATTCAATCTCTTCATTGATCGGCATTCATCATTACTCATTGTATTAGCTTTAATTTTGCAGTTCAATCCATGATTTCGTTATTAGAATAGTGTTGTATATGCCTGATTGCCCGGTAAGTGAAACTAGCAGAGAATAATGACGAATTTTACAAATTTAGTTAATTAGCTTTTTTTAATTTCTTCAGCTCGCATTATCAACAAGAAGCTATGCATCAGTTTCTCCAGAAGATTACTGGAAATTTAAGCTGCCTACCACTCCCATGCCTCAATCTATCAAGGACTCGTTAGCACCAGGTGCAGGTGTGTGGTTAACATCACGCCTGATTACATTAAATTTACTTATATCGTTTCATAAATAGAATTTTTAATTTCTAAGCTGCGATTTATATATAACATGCACATGCAATGAGTAATTTAATATGATACATTAAATTTACCAATGGTGGCACTACTACATACAAGTTCAATTCACTCGGTATCGGTACGTAGTACATACGATGCAGCTATACTGAACTATTATATTTTCATAACAACTAATTAACGAAAATAAAATAATCATGAAGATTGTGATGATTTTATATACATCCGATAGTCCAATGTTTAACACTTCATATTCCCACATGCATGCGTCAAGTCAAGATATGGTTACAAATTCACTTGGTAGTATAATCACCCCTGTAGCATTACCTGCTCCTACGTACAAAAAATAAAACAAAAAATTACTTCAATGTCTGGATGTAGGTGGACTGGTGGAGGTATCACTGGTCCCCCAAGCACTTCCCTTGCCGGCCGGTACTAGGGGGCATAGTAAAGGAAATTTACTCGATCGGTAATACTAGCTAAATCTACAATTATATACATGTTTTATTTCAGATAAGCTTCTACGATGATAATAATTATGACTAAACGCAAATATGACTTATCTATGTAATGCTTTAATGTTAATTTGATGTAGGTGGATTACTGAAGAAGCCAACACCTCCAGGAGTGGTTACAGATTCACTAGGTTGTACTAGCCAGCTATATTAAATATTGTTTAGTTATGACAACAAAGTTTCTACGGGAATTTATAATACCAATTTTATTTATGCGCTAAATAAGCGAGACGAGATTATCGACTAATGCTAATTAATAACAACAATAAGAATGAAAATTTGTTTTCCATCTAATCTAATAATACTTCAATGTATTCATGTAGGTGGAGGCATCACTGGCCCCCCAAGCATTTCTCTTGCCAGTACTAGCGGGCATAGTAAAGGAAATTTACTCGGTAATACGAGCTAAATCTACATTGACATGTTTATTTTAGATAAGCTTCTACGATAATAACAATTATGACCGAACGCAAATATGACTTATCTATGTAATACTTTAATGTTAATTTGATGTAGGTGGATTACTGAAGAAGCCAACACCTCCAGGAGTGGTTACAGATTCACTAGGTAGTACTAGCCAGCTATATTAAATATTGTTTAGTTATGACAACAAAGTTTCTACGGGAATTTATAATACCAATTTCATTTATACGCTAAATAAGCGAGACGAGATTATCGACTAATGCTAATTAATAACAACAATAAGAATGAAAATTTGTTTTCCATCTAATCTAATAATACTTCAATGTATTCATGTAGGTGGAGGCATCACTGGCCCCCCAAGCATTTCTCTTGCCAGTACTAGCGGGCATAGTAAAGGAAATTTACTCGGTAATACGAGCTAAATCTACATTGACATGTTTATTTTAGATAAGCTTCTACGATAATAACAATTATGACCGAACGCAAATATGACTTATCTATGTAATACTTTAATTGTTAATTTGATGTAGGTGGATTACTGAAGAAGCCAACACCTCCAGGCGTGGTTACAGATTCACTTGGTAGTACTAGCGACTAAATTAATTATTGTTTACTTATGAAAACAAAGTTTCTACGGAAATTTATAATAATGCCAATTATTTAAAACAATAAGAATGAAAATTTATTGTTTTACAACTAATGTAAATATGTAATGATACTTCAATGTTTTGATGCAGGTGGAGGTATCACTGGCCCCCCAAGGACTTCCCTCGGTAGTACTAGCGGGCATAGTAAAGGAGATTTACTCGGTAATACTAGCTAAAGCTATATTGACTTTCTTATTTCAGATAAACTTGCACGAAGATAACAATAATAATCAAGCACAAATATGATTTATCTATATATATAATACTTTGATGTTTTGATGTAGGTGGATTAGCCAAGAAGCCAACACCTCTAGGCGTGGTTACAAATTCATTTGGTAGTAGTAGCGCCTATATTATTTAGTGTTTATTTATGACAACAAAGTTTCGACAGAAATTTATAATAATGTTGATTAGTAACAACAATAAGAATGAAAATTTGTATTACATATAATCTAATAATACTTCAATGTTTTGATGTAGGTGGAGGCATCAGTGGCCCCCCAAGCACTTCCCTTGCTAGTACTAGCGGCCATAGTAAAGGAAACTTTCTCGGTAACACTATAGAGCTATATTGAAGGGTCTTATTACAGATAAGCTTTTAACAATAATGATCAAATGAAAACATGATTTACATATAATACTTCAATGTTTTCATGTAGGTGGATTAGCCAGGGTCCCAATGGCTCCGGGCATGGTTACGGATTCACTTGGTAGTACTAGTGGCTATATTAATTTTCACATTATGGCATCAAAGTATCTTCGATAATTATAATGATTCTAATAATAATAACAATACAAATGAAATATGTTTTACATCTAACAATTCTACAATGTTTTTATATAGGTGGAGGCGTCACCGGGCCTCCAAGCACTTCATTGGCTAGCACTAATGGGTTCGATATTAGTTCTCTAAGTTCTGCTAGCAATCCACACGTCCTTGATTCGTTATTATCACTCGGCCAATACGTGAGGCCGAGCCATGCACACGCCAAAAAGGATAACGAGGATTCGAACCTGGAGTCGTCAATGGTAACGGCTAGTGCAAGGGCACCCGTTATCTTTATGGAGGAAGACCTTCAAGTAGGTAAAAAGAAGAAGTTGGTCTTCAACAAGGGCACCAAAAAGTCTCTCTTCTTACCTCGCGATGTTTCCAATAAAATCCCCTTCTCTTCCGACAAACTACAAGAAATCCTCAAGGTATTTTCTTTGGATCCTAAGTCCGATGAGGCGGACGTTGTCTCACGATGGGTCGATTTATGCGAGGAGCCTAGGGTTAATGGGGTAGAGAAACAGTGTGTAACATCCCTCGAATCTATGGTCGATTTCGTGGTCTCGGAAATGGGTAACAATGTGAAAGCGTTATCTACCAAGGTAGACAAAGATTACCCCGAAAAGGAGTATACAATCCACGGGGTGAAGAGGATTGCGAAAAACGATCACGAAACCGTAGTTTGCCATAAGTTGGGATATCCATACGCATTGTTCTATTGCCACCGGACCGCGACGATAAGATCATACATGGTTTCTTTTGTAGGAAGTGATGGAACGAAGATTAAAGCTTTGGCAGCTTGTCACAAGGAAAGAAATGAGGCCTTAACCAATTACATGATAAATGTACTTAAGGTTACTCCAGGAAGTAGCCGTGTTTGCCATTTCCCAAATGCCGAGGATAACATAATGTGGGTAGTGGCCAACTAATTATTAGTCTTATTATCGGGTATGTAATGATTTCAGTTTGCTTTTGTGAGATCAGAAGAACTCAGTTAACGTTTTTAATTTGGGTTTTGTTTTTTCTAATCTGTTGTTAACATTTTCTCAGTTGGCAAGTATTGTGTCTCACAATTGCCACTTGAATTTCCATTAATTTAATAAATTTGATATCTTTTGTGTTCGTCTTTGTATGTGTCCAACTTGCATTACTTTTGCATTGTTTACTCTCATGTTCCATCTGCAACTTGCCTCTTGGGTGAATCACACATATTCTCTCATATTCAAAGAGATTTTCTTGTATTTTTTTGCAATTTTGAATTGTCATGTTGGGAGCTATATTTAGACCAAATGAATCGTTCACTTGTTTTTATAAATTAGTAAGTATTTAATTCTACATTGCAGTCAGTCAATTTTACTTGATTTCAAGTTAAACGGGTCTTTCAATTAGTCTACAAACAGTCCCCAACATTGCAACTCAAAATTGCAAAAAAAAAAAAACATGAATTTTTTTTTTGGGTAGAAGTATCATATATATATATAGGGTTCAGTTCTCATGAGAACACCCTCTTATATGAGAACCATGAGAACTCTCTTGTACCATAAGATAACAAAAATAAAGGGCTGAGAATTCTCTTGTACCATAAGATAACAAAAACAAACCAAAATCCCTTTTTCTCTTTCCTCCCCTTCCCACTCCCGACCACCAGAGCTCCGCCATTACCCCACCGCCTCCCAATACCTTCAACCACCACGACCGGCGAAACCACCGGCCACGATGACTGACGGTGACCCCACTCTCTAGCGACACCACCTTCGTCCCTCTCCTCCATTCTCTCTCTTTCTCTTCCTCCTCTCCTCGGTTTTCTGTCTTACGTTCATCACCGGCCGAGCCAACGAAAAGGAATCCGGCGACGAGCAACACATACTCAGAATGCACAATCAAGTATAGTAATATGCACAATTTAATGATTTGCCATGTACATACAATAATTGTGGGTTGTGCAATTAATTTGGGCAATGAACATTTGAGTCTAATAGAATGCACAATTAGGAATCGTAAAATGCACAATTACCAATTGTAAAATGCACAAATAGACATAGCCGAATGCACATTTAGGTTTTACAAAATGCACAATGAGAAATTAGATGGGTACTTCGGTACTTTGAGTTCGTGATAGAGTGGGTTGAAAATTGGGTTGTGCAGTACTTGTAGGGACTCGGCGGCGCAGTTGGAGGGACGGTATGTGATTGTCGTGCCATGAGGGGCACATTAGCGGTGCACCATGGTGATCGACGGTGGCGGTTGGTAGTGGCAGTAGATGGGAAAAGAGAGATTAAGGGGGTCGGGGAGGTGAGAGTGGGGAACTGGGGATTGGCAGGGAAGGGGAGGGAATAATAAAAAAAGAAAAAAGCAAATAATCTCAACCTTTGATTTATTTGATCTAATGATTCCTAGGGGTTCTCATGGTTCCCATATAAGGGAATGTTCTCATATGAACTGAAACCTGGGATCATATATGTAACACCCCAAAGTTATATGAGAGAAGTTTGTCACCCATTGGGAATTTGATGAGGTAATGATATGTTTAGTAATAGACTCCACGCCCACATCACTATGAATACGATTTATGTACCAAAAAAAAAAAAAACTATGGATACGATTTTCACATTTTAAGCCCAAGTAAGGAAAATCGTCTTATTAACTTGAGTTGATACGTGTAGTCGGTAGGGCTGATATAATAAAACTTCTTTCCGGCCATCTTTAAAGGCCAGGGTCCAACGCACCCCTTCAAACACCCTACCCAGCCCTTATGGGGTGATGTGTTTTCGTCTTTGCCGAAGATGTGTTGCCAGAAATCGGGATCTGGCTGGGTGGCATATACCGCAGATCGTGGTACGTGTCTTGGTAGGGAAAGTCTTCAAGGGTATTGCGGTTCAGCCTTGCAGGCGGAATTCGAAACTGTCTCTTTGGCTTTGAGTTGGAGTGTTCAGTCTGGTCTCAGTCAGTTTTGGTTTTGACGGATTGTTATAACTTGGTCGCAATGCTTCGTAGCCAGTGTATTACGCATATCAGGTGCAAATGACATTTGGGTCAAGTTAAATATTTGGGTAAACAGCTGTATCATTGCACTATCTTGAAACTAGATCGGAAAGAGGTAGAAGAAGCACATTGGTTAGCTATATTTGCTGAGAAGTTGTTAGTTTTGTTTGTTTATTTTCTTACTTTTAGACGTTGTCAAAAAAAAAAAAAAGAGTACTAGGGAGGCTTAATTTTGCATGATTTTCATTGATTTATTTCCTTACTTGCAAGCCTGCATCCATTTTTGGTGTATGGGTAATTGGGTATGTGGCAGGCTAACAAATCTAGTTCTTTGTTAACATTTAGCTTCCCAGATACTAAGAGCATGTGCGATTCAACTTATTCAACTGTGTTTTCAAATAAGATCAGATTTATTCAAATCAAATCAAATCAGATCAGTTTTATTCAAATCAAATCAAATCAGATCAGAATTATCCAAATAACAATCAATGAATCTAGTCTATTTTTAGGTATTAATTCGTCTAATTGTAGTTAATTTATCAATTAATTCAGTTTAGATCAAATCAAATCAACTTTATTCAAATCAAATCAAGTCAGATCAGATCAATTCAAATCAAATCAAATCAGATAAAAAAATGCAGTCCAATCGCACATGGCCTAAATAAGAGTTTGCCTCTTAAATTGCTGGCCAAATATGTAACACTACGCAATTTGGAAAGTGGTTTATGGATTTGGTTTGTCCCACATTAAAAAAACAATTGGTATATCGTACCCCGGGGGTACGTAGCTCTACGTACCCCCCGGCTAAACTAATGGCCCAAAGCTCAAATCTGGGCTTCTGTCGGGCCCAAACCCAATAAAAGAAATAAACAAAGTCCAATAACAACTACTATACAAACAAATAAAACCCCAACTCAAATTCTCTCTCCTCCCATTTCTCTATTCCCCCTCCCCGACCACCCAGCCCCGCCACAGCTCCGGCCATTTCATCCCCCATTTACCATCCCTTGTTTCTCTCTCCTCGTGTGTCCTCCCTTCTGGCAACATTTAGAGACACCAAAGGTGGCCGGCGGCGACTATAGGAAGGGGGTAGATGAGCAAGGGGAGAAAGAATATGCGTGGGGAATTTGAGTGAATGGGAGAGGTCAGGGATAGGTGGCCGGCGTTATCGGCGTGACATCGCCAGGGGGAGCGTCAATGGTGGTAGTGGTATCGGTGGTGGTCGGTGCTTTGAGCCGGCGTTGGTGGTGGTGCGTGATAGTGGATAGGGGAGGAGAGAGAAAAAGGAAGGGGTGGGTTCACCGGGATGGAGGGAGGAAAGTGAGGCGGTGGCGCCGCGCAGTATAGTGCGGCGACTGAAGTTTTGGTGGTGGTCGGTGTGGTGGCGGTGGGGGTGGCAGCTGGTATGTCGGGTGGGAGAGTGGTGAGGAGAGAGAAAATGATTTTGCTCTTTTGTGTCAATTTCTTTTTCTTTTTATTTTTTATCATCATTTTTGGACCAAAATGATCATTGTGCATTTTTATTGTAGTGAATTCAACGCATGCCCAACACTATTCAAACTCATTACTTCGTTTTATTTATTACTCGTATTATGACTAGTTGAGATAATGATTAGAAAGTGATGGATAATGACTAGAAAATAATAAATAATGAGTAAAAATTGGTATAATCACTGAAAATAGCTAATGACTTTAAAGTCTTATATAATGAGTAAAGAGTGGAAACTAATGAGTGGAAATTGAGAAATAGTGAGTTAAAATCGAGTAACAATGAGTGAAAATTGAGTTATAATAAGTGAAATCGAGAAATAATGAGTCAAAATCGCAAAATAATGAGTGAAAATAGAGAAATAATGAGTGAAAATTGAGAAATGTTTAAAACAAGCTAACATTTAGTGACTGATTGTTTCCCAATTTTCACTCATTATTTCTCAATTCTTACTCATTAGTCTTAAATTCTCACTCATTGTTATCCAATTTCCACTCATTTATTTCTCAGTTCTTACTCATTATTTTTAAATTTTCACTCATTGTTTTTCAATTCCCACTCATTTTGTTTCAATTCCACTTATTGTTATCCAATTTACACTCATTGTTATCGAATTTTCGCTCATTATTTGTAAATTCTCACTCATTACTTTTAAATTCTCACTCATTGTTATCGAATTTTCGCTCATTATTTGTAAATTCCCACTCATTACTTTTAAATTCTCACTCATTGTTATCGAATTTTCGCTCATTATTTGTAAATTCTCACTCATTACTTTTAAATTCTCACTCATTGTTATCCAATTTTCACTTATTTTTTTTAAATTCTCAAAGGGTTTGTATGCAGTTATCTTTATGCTTATTGCCTTTTTTCATTTCTCACTCATTGTTAAAAATTTTCACTCATTATTTCTCATTTCTTACTCATTAGTCTTAAATTCTCACTCATTGTTATCCAATTTTCACTCATTATCTCTCAATTCTCACTCATTGTTATCCAATTTTCACTCATTATTTCTAAAATTTTACTCATTATTTTTAAATTCGCACTCATAATTTTTTAATTCTCACTCATTGTTATCCAATTTTCACTCATTATCTCTAAATTCTCACTCATTGTTTTTAAATTTTCACTCATTGTTATCCAAACTTCACTCATTATTTTTAAATTTTCACTCATTGTTTTTCAATTCCCACTCATTGTTATCCAATTTTCACTCATAATCTCTCAATTCTCACTCATTGTTTTTAAATTTTCACTCATTGTTATCCAATTTTTACTCATTATTTTTAAATTATCACTCATTGTTTTAACTCAGTCACTACTACCACATCTTAGTCATTATCAGTTTTTACATTATAGTCATTATTATTGCACTTTTTAGTTATTATCCCAATTTTTAGTCATTATAGTTATTATATCACAATTTTCAGTCATTATTTGCCACGTTTTAGTCAAAACCATTATTCGTCATTATTTTTCAGTTTACGGTCATTATTTTTCAGTTTATAGTCATTATATCCATAAAAAATTAACAATAAAAGGAAATTACAAAAGGCCAATAATAATTTCTCTCTCCTCCTCTTCCCTTCCACACCCGACCACCAGTCCACCACCCAGGCGGCCACGCCCCAGCAGTCACCGTCCCCACTTTACCACCATGGCCCCGCTCCGACGACCATAACCACTCCATCCCCGCGCCACCGCCTCCACCTCCTTCTTTAAACTTTCTTTCAATTTCTCCTCAACTCTCCGTCCCTCTCCATTTTTCCTTCCTCACCAGCAATAATTAGTGAAGTCGATCATATTCGACGGGGTGGTGGTCGGGAAAGGAGCTGGCCTGGCTTGTGCGTGTCAAGGAGAACGAAATGAAGAGCTTCGGGGGGGGGGGGATATGGAGGCTCCGGAAATGAGTAGTGTAGGCAGCGTCGACAGCGCTAGCTCGTCCATGTGATGGAGTTGACGGAGTAATGATGGTGGGCCGGGAAGATAGGACGGCAAAGCGGTGGCCGGACATCGGACATGGATTGGTCGGGAAGGGTAATGGTTGAGGAGAGAGGATGAGACTGGGGTTTTGTTTTGTAAGTATTATATTGGTTGCTATTGGGCTTTGACACAAACTATGGCCAGATTTCCTTTTCTGTTGGGCCGGGTTCGTTTGGGCCTTAAAATGACGCGGGGGGTACAATGCTTTACGTACCCCCGGGGTACCTAATAAATTGCGTTAAAAAACTAAGGCTCATATGATCAGTTTATAATAGATTCCTATCATAATACCTCCAACAAGGCATTCACCTTTTATAGCCCACGAGAGAATTTACGGGCCTAGAAGGTGACTTTTCATCTTATTGGGATGTGTTGCGACGTATGATGGATCGGGCTATTACAAAATAGGTAGCTTTGACACACAAAACATTCATTACTATTATCCAATTTAAGTGGCCTCGTCTTCTAAGCACATGGGCCAAAGGGACTACGAACCCGACTTACTTGGATACACATACATCCAGTGTATGAGGAATCTTCATATAATGGTCTATATTTACCAATTAAGTGATTCGATTAAAGCGTCAATAAAGGATAAAAAGAGGCCGAGAAGCAGAGGAGGAGTCGCCTGACTGCGTCATCTGCGTCGAAGGCAAGAAAGCAACGGTTACGTTATATCGACATTACCAGCGACAACTGTGGGTTTCGGATTCGGCGTCGGAATCAAACGATTCAGAATCTGAATCCAAGTCGGGGGTCGATGGGAATTCCAAGTGGAATGCGCCTTCCATCCCACGTTCCCGGCCGCGACAACCATACTTTCGCCTCCCTACCCAGATCGGCCAAAGGGCGTTGACCAGCCTTGTAATTTTTCTCAAGCCACGGACAATCAACCCACACATTGGTCATGTGACGCGGATCCAATTTTAGACCTCGGATCGTCATCTTGGGATGCGAACAGAGGGCTAAAACGGGAGAAGAGGGGAAAGAAGTTAGGGCAAACCAACGGTTACCCAGAAAAACGAAGAAAAATCAAACACAAAAAAGGGCGAAATAGAAAGAAAATACCTTGAGTTGCCGGAAAAATTAGTCGGACGACGGATCTTGAACGGAAAGTGAGACGGAGGGCGGAATTAGAGATTTTCAAATCAAATTAGGGACGAAAACCCTAATTTTTTTTCAAGAGTTAAAGAGAAACACTCTTTATCTTCAATCGAAAACCGAAGGGAATGTGATTTGAAGCACGATTGAAACGAAGAGGGCGAAGTTTGATCGAAAAAATTGGAGATTGTGGGGTGAAATTTTGAAGCGTTGGAAGAAATTTTGGGAGAAATTCAAAGAAAAGGGGGTGACGTTTGGAAGTTTGCTAAAAGAGGTAAAAAAGGGTAAAGAGAGGCGTGAGAAAGTATTTATAGGGAGAAGTTGAGGGGCAAACTGGTAAAACCGAACGGTTTTCCACAATTTTCAATAAAAGTCATCATTAACTGTCATAATAAACAGTTAAAGCCAACTGTTCCTTTGCCGTTTCGAGGCGACGTTTGGGCTTCCCATAAATAAACGGCAGGAAGGAATCTTTTTGGAAATCTTTCCAAAATCTTTTCGAATTTTTCACCAAATAATTGAGTGACGAAGGTCGAGGTCGACACTTTGTTCACCTCGATTGACGAAATCGCACCCAGTTCAGGGGCGATGTTCGGTTGCGCTTTCGCCTCAATTTCAGGGGCGAAGTCTATTTCAAGAAGTCGAAATCGCACCCAGTTCAGGGGCGATATTCGGTTGCGCTTTCGCCTAAATTTCAGGGGCGAAGTCTATTTCAAGAAGTCGAAATCGCACCCAGTTCAAGAGCGATGTTCGGTTGCGCTTTCGCCTCAATTTCAGGGGCGAAATCTATTGCAAGAAGTCAAAATCGCACCCAGTTCAGGGGCGATGTTCGGTTGCGCTTTCGCCTTAATTTCAGGGGCGAAGTCTATTTAAAGAAGTCGAAATCGCACCCAGTTCATGGGCGATGTTCGGTTGCGCTTTCGCCTAAATTTCAGGGGCGAAGTCTATCTCAAGAAGTCGAAATCGCACCCAGTTCAGGGGTGATGTTCGGTTATGCTTTCGCCTCAATTTCAGGGCGAAGTCTATTTCAAGAAGTCGAAATCGCACCCAGTTCAGGGGTGATGTTCGGTTGCGCTTTCGCCTCAATTTCAGGGGCGAAGTCTATTTCAAGAAGTCGAAATCGCACCCAGTTCAGGGGCGATGTTTGGTTGCGCTTTCGCCTCAATTTCAGGGGCGAAGTCTATTTCAAGAAGTCGAAATCGCACCCAGTTCAGGGGCGACGTTCGGTTGCGCTTTGGCCTAAATTTCAGGGGCGAAGTCTATTTCAAGAAGTCGAAATCGCACCCAGTTCAAGGGCGATGTTTGGTTGCCCTTTCGCCTCAATTTCAGGGGCGAAGTCTATTTCAAGAAGTCGAAATCGCACCCAGTTCAGGGGCGATGTTCGATTGCGCTTTGGCCTAAATTTCAGGGGCGAAGTCTATTTCAAGAAGTCGAAATCGCACCCAGTTCAGGGGCGATGTTTGGTTGCGATTTCGCCTCAATTTCACACTACGCCAAAAAACACATTCAACACCGGGTGTTAAATCAACCAGACACCGGGACACCGGTTATACCCGGTGTCTGGACTGCCGGTGTACACCGGTTTCTAATCGGATACCCGGTGTTAAAAATAGCACATAAGACACCGGTTTTGTCCACAACTGGTGTCTTATGTCCTACTAAAAACACAATCTCAATATCATAAACAACACCGATTTCACGCAAAACCGGTGTCTTATCTCCAAGCATTTTTCAAAAAAAAAAAAAATTAAAAAAAAATTGCACAGAAAAAAAAACTCATCGAGTTATGATCGGAGAGATACACAAAAATGAAACGAGAGAAGTACGAGGAAGGAGATGTGCGTGTTGTTGAAGATGAACAATCGAAATATGTCAAGGAATCAAACTTTCACATACAATAGTATACAAATACAACATTTAGAAATCCAGATCTGAAACTTAATCAAAATGATAGTTTTACAATCAAAATTTGTAAAGCAAGATATATTTTACAATACAATGAACAAGGGAAACTAAACCTAAAACGAACAAATTTACAATAAAATGAACAAGGGAAACTAATTAAACCTAAAACGAAAAAATTTACAATAAAATGAACAAGGGGAACTAATTAAACCTAGTATGAAAAAAATTTACAATAAGATGAACAAAGGATACAAATCCTACAACGAAAAACAAATCAAAATATTACATACTCTTCTCAGTACTCTTCTCCCAGATCTGTGACATTTTCGCCCAAATTTCGCCAAATCGAATTGAGGAGGATGATGAAGAAACATCTTGAATTAATGACTGATAATCGAACACTATTTCGCCTAGGAGGTCATTGTCGTTCGAACGATTGATTATGTTGAGGAAGTTAAAGAGAGAAAAAGAACGGCAGATGATGAAGATTTATTAGAATTAATGAGTGAGAGTAGGGAGAGGGATGAAAATGAATGAAGGAGGGAGATAAGGACGAAGGCAAGGATGAGGAAATAATAATGAAAGAATGACGGAGACACGCTGGAGAGAGAGGGAGTATGGTGGGCGGATATAACAATACTAGGGTTTATTGTTTTTTATTTTTTATTTTTTTTTCTAGTAGCATAAGACACCGGTTTTAAAGTTCACCCGGTGTCCTAGTTTTCAATTTAAAATTTGTTTATCTTTTAAGCTACTTTAAGACTTCCAAAAAAAAAAAAAAACACATTTTACACCGGTTATATTACAACCGGTGTCATATATTGACCTTTAACACCGGTTATACCCATAACCGGTGTTAAAGGTTTACACCAATTTTTTTTTTCTTTTTTTCTTTTCGAACGCATATTGCCATGCATTTTTTTTTTTTAATACGTAAGACACCGGGTACCACGAAACCGGTGTCGTACTAATTTCGGACACCGGTTTTTAGCATTCCGGTGTCTTATATACCGGTGTCAAATTCGTTATTTGGCGTAGTGTCAGGGGCGAAGTCTATCTCAAGAAGTCCAAATCGCACCCAGTTTAGGGGCGATGTTCGGTTGCGCTTTCGCCTCAATTTCAGGGGCGAAGTCAAATTCAAGAAGTCGAAATCGCACCTAGTTCAGGGGCGATGTTCGGTTGCGCTTTGGCCTCAATTTCAGGGGCGAAGTCTATGTCAAGAAGTCTAAATCGCACCCAGTTAAAGGGCGATGTTCGGTTGCGCTTTCGCCTCAATTTCAGGGGCGAAGTCTATCTCAAGAAGTCGAAATCGCACCTAGTTCAGGGGCGATGTTCGGTTGCGCTTTCGCCCCAAATATCAGGGGCGAAGTCTATTTCAAGAAGTCGAAATCGCACCCAGTTCAGGGGCGATGTTCGGTTGCGCTTTCGCCTCGATTTCTGGGGCGAAGTCTGTTTCAAGAGGTCGAAATTATTGCACCCATTTCAGGGGCGATGTTCGGTTGTAGGCAAGGTCCGAAAAAGAATGATAAAGCACAAAAATACGAAAGCGGCTCGTACGGCCATGCTACTCGCAAGGGGCGAAGTTTTTCGATTAAAATCGAAAAATTACGAGCTCCACGACCTGGGAATACCGAAGACATGAGAGCGACATCATAAGACTTTGTCAAGGCGCATTACATGAGCCAGGACAAAGGGCGGCCAGGGGGTGCGCAGTCAGGTCGCCTCGATGCGAAAGAAAGTCGAGACGAGATGGCCGACGAGCGCAACCTGACTCCAAGGGGCTCTGTTGGGGTTCATTTTACTAATGAGGCCACGACCCTTTGAAATAGAGGCCCAATGTCTTTGATAAAGCCCAAATGATGTCCATTAGTCTAACAAATTTCATCCGTTGGATGCCAAAGGAATGAGGGGTCAAGATAAAGGGGGGACCTCTAAGAGTATCCTTTAGGGGTACCTCGTCCACTATAAATACCCCCTCATTTCCTTCACTTGGGGTAACTAAGAACTCATATCTCAAATAATCTTACAATTTCCTGACTTTCTTGCTATTATCATCTCGACCGCACCCGGACTGACTTGATCGTCGGAGGGGCGTCGCCTGGGTAAAACCTGGGCCCCCTTGACTGTTTGTTCATTGGTTGTAGGACAAGAATCTAGACCCCATCTATCCCAAAGTCGAACTCACACCAACAGATCTCACTATCAATTCTTTTATGCACCTTATATGAGCCATTTATCTCTTAGGAATCTGCTCTGAAATTTGGGGTATTACAGTACTGGCCTCACAAACCAACACGTGTCCTTTCGCCGCATTTTGATCTCTCTCATGCGTACCCTGAGAAACTTCCCAGGAGGTCACCCATCCTGAAATTACTCTAAGTCATGCACGCTTAATTGTGAACTTCTTATCACATGAGATTTCCAAAAGGAAAGTCGACTTTATTGGTATGAGTAATACTATCAATCATATGAGTCATTTATCTCTTAGAATCCTCATAAGAAATTTGGGGTATTACAATATTTGAGATTCTTCATACACCCGATGTATATGTGCCAACTTCCCATTTCCTTTTACTAAGGCACAAAAAAGAATGCACAACTAAATATATTTGTTCGTATCAATAAAACAATTTGGATTTGTCAGCTAGAGGGTAAAATGTCGTAGCCATACAACAACTACCGAAAAAGTGGGAAATTATTGCATATAATAAATTACAATATGGACAAATTGAACAATAGGTTAAACCCCAACAAGCTGTTAGTATACAGAAAAAATGTGTTAGGATCCTCTAGAGTTGAAAATCAACTCTACTTGGTAGAGTTTGCCTAAAAAGGCAAGAATAAATTTTTTAACAATTTATTTGTGACCCTTAAAATTCTTTTCATTTTGTCTTATTACTTGTTTTGGTAAACTCCACCAACTCTACATATAAGAAACTCTAGAGGATCCTTTCCCAGAAAAAATTGCAAATACTCGTAATATTTCTTTTATATCAGCTACAAGCTAAGACGAGGTTGAAATTAAAAAAGACTGAACGAATCACGTCAACTTTTTTTTTTTTTTTGTTGCGAATCACGTCAACTTTAAGTAAGACTTGTTTCTCAAAGCTCTGACTTAAGCATAGTGTAGTTTTGCCATATGCGGCTTCCGTTGAAATTTATTAAATGGCACTTGGAGAGATGCCCATTGCAATGTCGATTGATTCCAACTAAATTAAAATTTTAACCTGCATGCTTTAATTTTTTTTCTATCATGCATTTTCATTTGTTAAAGATATTTATTACGTATTATACTTACATTGGGTGCGTAGGTGTTTTCGTTTCTAGTTGATGTACTTTTGTTAAGATCAGAATCTGTTGCACCAAAGGGCAGCTAAATAAAGAGCTGCGCAATTTGCAATGGCCGGGTTGCGACCAAGCTCGTCGATCACTGAATTACTAAATGTCATCCAAATGTTTTGGCCAATTTCCATTTCGGAGTGTGTGACATACATGGGGGCATAACTTCCATAGGAGTTGATTAATTTCTGTGTCATCCGAATAAGCTAAGTACTTACACAACTCTAGCTATACTGGTCAACCCATAATTGGTGGTGATACAAGACATGCATGGCTGAATATAATGTAACATAACTCGAGAAATTTAACCAATCAGGTCTAGGTTTTGAACATAAAGACGTGAGTGATAGTACGATAAAAATATAAACATATAAAAATGATTTAAACTTAATGTGTTTAGGTATAGAACCATTTCTATGCCACACAAACCTCAACAGTTTAGATCATATTTTGTAACACCCCGCATTTTTGGGAACCTAAATTATTAAGAGTGTTACGTTTTATGATGTACTTGATGGGTTTATTAATGTTTTATTGGAATTCGATTGAATTATTATGTGATTTCTCATTATAGAATTACACAAGAGGATTTGTTAGTCAAATCCTCGGATTTGGATCGGGTTTGTGGATCACGCAACCCACCTAATTAGTTTACCCCAAACCCGAGTTAATCTCATACCCATATACATATAATAAATAAAACCCTTATTTCTTAATCATTCGGCCTTCCCCTCTCCCTCTTTCTCCTTTTCGTAGCCTCCACCCGCAGAAAATTCCCAGCACCACTGTGTCACCTTCAAACACACACAACTCTCACATACGACCTTTGTTTACATCGAAGTTGGTGGCGTTAGAACCGTGCTTTCGATACGAATCCAACAATATATAGATCGTGTTAAGATTCCACCGGATGCTCCTTGTGGAGATGTTTTAGTGGAGCTGTGTCTATCTACCCGAGATCTGTTTCGCCCCCTCGGTACTTTGATGATTCCCGTTGACTCCTAAGATATTTTGGGACGGGATTTTGTGGAGATGTTCCTAAATATGTTTGTGAAAACATATTAAAATTTGGTAAGATCTACATCTCTGTATCAAAAGTTATATCATAATTCGTGGGTAAACCCTAATTCATATTTATGGTTCAGTGTGAGGTTGATTCCCGTTGATCCGCTTAGAGTTTGTGGACGAAATTCGGAGGAAACGTTCCTGACATAACTTTTTATGACATATTCAAATTTGGTGATCATCCAATGTTGGAGGTAGACGTTATTCATGTTTGTTTGCTACTGTCTCCTTTTGGGTTCTTGATGTATTAGTGTTAATTCTGAGATTTATGACTTGTGGTTTCACTTTGTGAATTAGGGGATTATTGTTGAGGTTGTGATTGGTTGGGTATGATTGATTATGGAAAATTTGATGTTAGACTAAAAAGGAGAAATGGATTAGCGTTTGAGGTAAGAACGTTGATCATCCAAAGTTTAAGCTTGATTCCAATATCATTCTCTTGAGCTTCCACTATCGTTTCATGTTGATCAATTGGTTTTCTAACCTCTATTGTTTCCCATTGTTCATTCATGCTTCTATATTGTCATGATTGTTATATCACTCATTTTCATTGAGTTTATTATCTATGTTTCCGGCTACGGCCGTTTATAGATTGAAAGAGCACTAGCACAAAATAATACACTTAAAGATTATTATAAGAATTTCATAAGTATAATCGAGTACCCATCTAGAGGGCGGACTTTGCGCCGTCGCCATGTCTTAAAGACATGTTTTTATTAACCTCTGATCAAGGTACATTTTCTAGGTTGGAGATCAGCTACCAACCTCCTAATTGACTTCCTCCTAGGGGAAGTACGTCCTACCGTCCCCCTAGCGAGGGGTGTGCACCCTCGAGTCTTTAGGGTAGTCATTGTTACTCTAGATGTGGGATGGCTTGGGGTAGGGCCCTTGTCCATGCTAGGGACCTTGTAAAGGCCCTAGAGATTTACTAAAGAAAAAGAATGCTCGAAAGCAAATAATATATGTAATAACGACATCACCGTGTTGGAGGACCGCCTCTGCGCTCCACACGAGTTGTGCACGACTCCGCACGAGTCGTGTACTCCGCTATGCTTTGTGACTTGTGCCGGTTCCGGACGAGTCGTTTTATTTCTTCGCTTCTTTGCGTGGTTTGTTCTTTTGATTGTTAGCTACGCGCCATGAAGGCGCGTATCTTATCCCTTTACTTTCCTTGCTTAAACTTCTTACTCGACCTTTGCTGACGTTCTTTTCTGATTTGTTCCCTACCTTATTTCTGGGGCCTGCATCATCTTCGATGGTGCAGTTGACAGGTTTTGAAGGTTGATTGCTTTGCTTGCTTGGACGTTATGCATATCATGGGGATAGTTTGAATAGAAGTCGTCCAACATTATACATTTGAAACGATTGTTACTTTATCATTTGTTTTGGATTTCAAAGTTTGTAAGCTTAATTATAAGTCTTCCCATGTCTATTCCGTTATTTATTAGAGTTGTTTGGATATATTTAGCCTTGCAGTTGACTTGGTAGTCAATTGCGGCATAACAATCCTAAATAAAGACGTTTAACGTTAGTAAAAAATTAGGGTTGTTACAGTTGGTATCAGAGCCTTAGGCTCTGGTTAATTGAGTTTACAAACGATTTCTAAAACGTTTTCAAAAGTTGAAATGGGGGTTTGGTTGGGTGCATACATTCGCATGTTATGTGCTACGTGCTATGTGTTTCTTGTATTACACTACGGAGTTTTGAGCCACCTTTTGAGGTTATGACTACATACTACGGATGAATATTGCGCTATGACACGTAGCTAGAATGGTTTATTGTGAGAGCATCATTTTGGAGATTACCTTTGATATCGATATAATTTAATGGCATTTTGAGTTATATTTTTCGAGGACAAATTCATATGTTTTGCTTTTTCGAATTGTGGCCATACCACTTAACTTGTGATTTTGAGCTGTTGAAGGTGATTAGAGGTTTATTTGAAAGAAATTGAGACTATTATGAGTTAAATGAGATGGTAATGATCTTTAAGGTTATATTAAGAAATGAGTTCGACGATATTGTGGACTTGTTTATTTAATGCTTACCGTTATCAAAAAAAAAAATTTTGTCTTAAAGATGAGATATAAAGTGGAACATGTTGGATTAGTGTGTGTGATATATTGTTAACCAAAAGTTTTGAGACACCCATGTACTTCCTCTTTTTCCTAACCATAACACCTATGCTATATGCTTAACCCCTTTAGAAATAACCTACGCTACTCCATCAAACAATGTCACCCCTTATAGGTGAGAAACCTTGGCTACCTTAAAGGAAAGGTGAAAGTTGAAGAAGGGACTAGTAATGGTGAGTCTATAAGTGAGTTGAGCGTACGCAAGTTTAGAGGCTCCGGTATATTATTCATTCTTCTATTATATGGGTTAAATGATGATAAGAATTGTTTTCGAGTACACTACTCTGTTTGTTGGTGGGAATGGGTATGAGAAATCGATTGAATCGACCAACGTTTATTTTCTTGGGTGATGTGTTAAGAACAAGAGAAACCCTATATAACCTTGATCATAATCTCGATGATTGGAGCTTTAAGTATTGCTTTTCGGATCTTGTTGAGTGATATTTCGCGGGCATTATTATGTGGAAATTAATCATTGACTTTATTATTGATATATGATACCAACGACTTGATTTTGAGGATTTTATGTTTCGTTACTTACGATTTTAGTCGGAGTTTTGTGATTGCGTACCTTTGGATAGGGGACAATACCCCTACGGTTATGTTTGGAATAAAGTCGTTGATGAAACTATAAGCTAATTGTGTGGTGATGAACTATTTGTGAATTGTTTCAACAACCTGTGATTTTGGTGTCCACAGCCTCGGCTGAGGACCGCACGACTCGTGCCCGACTTGGCACGACTCGTGCTCATTTATTCTTGTGTCGAAAGAGCTACTGACCTGGGCACGACTCGTGCCCTTCCTTACACGAGTCGTGTACCCCTAAAAAAAAAAAAAAAAAAAAAAGTCCTCGAAAAGTTAAACTTAGCCGAGACGAATAGTTACTTTGCGTTCATTACAGTTATTTATCGCTCACTACCTTGTTGATCTAAACCCCTTTCAATAAGGGTGTAAGGTGCCCTGAACTGTTGTTATCTACTGATTACTTGATCGGTGACTATCATTAAATAGTGCGGAACAATTCTGGTAACCAAGAGAATGAGTAGTTGACAGACTTCTGTACCTTATTATATGAATTTCTGTTGGAAGTTATGGAGACAAAGTGTTGGACATTATTCGATGTATAATGAGGAACAATGCTTGGATGTACCTTGAGAAATTAGTTGCTAGACATGCAGAAGTACAGATAATCCCAAGTCAAGGATGGACTATTGGAAGAAAACCCAACTCCAAAAGATCAAGCAGTCGCTTGCACGTGCTTAAATTAGTGTGGTTTGTACTATGAAGAAGATTAAAGGAATATAGGTTCAAGGATTTCTTGACAACGTTGTGGCTAAGCAATTTCGAAATTTATGGATATGACTCGATTGATTGATAAAAGGCTATGATTTTAGAATCAATTATGGAGTTAGACTGTTTTGTTAGCATCCCCACAACCGTTAGGTGTCTACATGCGAAAATTTTGGTACAACTCGATTGATTGGAGATCGGATATGAATCGTCTATGGACTTTTAACACTAAGATGTAGGATTAAGAAGGGAGGAAATGGTCCATTGTGCCATGAACAACGACATTTGAGGTTGAAAGTCTACTATACTATAAGTGAACAAACTATTGGACATGTAAGCTATACTTACTAAGTTGTAACCATCACCGATTGAGGGATTTTAAGATGAATTATTTGGGTATATGTTCAAATAAAGGAAATTGATACATGCTAAGGCACGGAAAAAAAAGGGGTTGACTCATGATAAGGCTTTAGACATACCATGGGTAAAATAAGTTGGACATACACATATAAATATTATTCGATTTATGGTAAAGGACTCCTAATTCGAACACTAGACACTTACAAGCTGTGAGATGAAGGAAGACAAGTTGAACTCGAGATGCATAATATGTTTTGAACCTCTATTTGACAATGGTGGTGAGTTGAATCATGTATTTGGCATTAGTATCTGTCTTTTGTGGTTTATGGACTAATGAGTCTTATTTTAAGGACATGTGTTACCCTCACCAAATTTAACTACTAAGAGTGCAATTTTATGCTTCGTATGAGACGATATCAGAATCACTATGATTCGGCGATGGAGGTTATAGATTAAGCTCTTGGTGTTAATGGTCTTATGGTATGTATTTGTTAAATTATAATTGATTGGTGGATATGTTGAGCTGGAGAATGGGTGGTATAGTAATTAACTGGTGTTGAGTTGATAACACTTGGAGTGCGATGTCCAAAATGAAAGGAATGTGCTTATAGTGGTAAAAGCTTATGGTTTTCGAAATATCTTCAAATGGTTTTGTACTTTATATTGGTAAATTTCCAAGGGTCGTCTATCTTGATTGTAAATGATTCTGGGTCAAATTACTAATAAGCTCAAGCTGTGGATATTGGTGGTAAGTGTTAGGCATTGAATCTATTTTACTAAGGTGTGATTTGGTCATCGTAAAGCTAAGGAAATTGGTCTGGTTTGGCAATGTTTACTCATGTGAGTAAGTTGGTTAAATGTAAGCGCAACTCGTGGTAAAAATATTGTGTTAAACATTAGAGAACCCGACACTTATAATGAAATAACTTGGGATACTACTTGTAGGACGTTGTGATTCTGCTAATGGGTTAAAGAATGGTTTTGGGATGTATTGGGTTAATGAGTACAATACGAATAAAAATTTCATGAGTTATGAGTAAATTTGGTTGAAATTGTTGAATAAAGAACCCTATGATGTTCGTCGATCAAACACCTTATATATGAGAAAGTTGGAAACTAGATCATATATCAACTAGTTTGAAAGTGGTGTGTAAAAAGGTTGACAAGGAGACAACAAAGAGTATTAAGGATGACCTGGAAAACAACTAAGGGAGACAATCATGACGTAAAAATTCATGTGAGTTTTACTTGGCAAGATTGTGTCATGTTGTGTATACGTTGGTAAGAATGAGGTTTTTAGATCAAAGAAGAGTAAAGGTTTCGTTGGATGGTTAAGACAAACGAGTATGACTACATCTTGAATTCTTGATGTGTTCTGAGTGCGATTAAAGCGCTTTCGACATTACCTTGGACATTTCTAGGATTAGAAAATTTGTGGCCAGCTGCACCAAATGAAAAGAAGACTTCGTTCACATGAGTTGACAGGTGCGTAGAAGTATTCTGATTGCGAAGTAATGCATATCAGATAAGTACAGT
Organism: Spergularia bocconei; assembly: GCA_963457585.1. Classification (NCBI taxonomy): domain Eukaryota; kingdom Viridiplantae; phylum Streptophyta; class Magnoliopsida; order Caryophyllales; family Caryophyllaceae; genus Spergularia; species Spergularia bocconei. Next base: position 23,545,091 of record OY734943.1, on the reverse strand, counting down.
CGGTATTCAAGAGACCCAATGAGTGAGAGAAAAATGCTCTATTGGAGATATTCTTGTTGATATATATAGTCGTCAATCGGGAAAACCACAATTTTAGTACGGGTTCAATCGAGGAAATTGAAAATATGACATCCTATGGGATTAGTTGAATGCATTGATAATTATGTGATGACGATTTTCAAGGTCAAAGGGTCATATAAAGAGTCTGACTGGAAGTAGTAGCGTTAGACAACACTAGTTGCTATCATGGAAGGTTTAATTGTTTGATGTCTGGTCTTCTGGTCCATCAAATGGAGGATAGAGCTCTAAACAGCCTTATGTATGATAAAAGAAGGGGCTCTACTAGATGAGAAAAGATGGTTTATAATTAAGTAATGACAAGGTCTTGTTGTGGTGAACTGTTAGATTTGATCAATAATTATGGAGATGTAAATGGAGGTTAAAGACTTGCGAGATCCATGTATACTTGCAATGACACTAACGAGGATGGTGAGTTGGGTGACTAGAAGGAAAAGTAAATCAATATTGTAAAAGTAAGAGTATTCATGGAAGCAAAATCTGCTCCTTACATGTGTTGAACTTGGGTGAAAAAGGAATAACGATGCAAGCGTGACCAACTAGGCTACAACTTCTGACCTGCTGGACAATGGGTTATGAAGCTAGGTATCGGTTAGTTGCACGTATGCATTGAGTAATAAGGGTATGCAAGTTCAAAATCATTTGAGAGTTGAAATTTCAAATGCATATATAGGGTGGTCTCGACATCTATTGGTATACTAAACAATATTTCACAATACTTTTGGAGATGAGAACGCTCCGACACGGGTTTGACATGCGAAATGTAAATGAAGAGGTTTGGAGTACACAAGATCACACTTTAACTCTTTGGATTGATATGAAATCGTTAAAGGATGGTAAATGGATACAAGTTCGAATCGCCGGCCAGTTTCAGGAAAGGTCTGCTTTAATGACGTGCTCTATGGTTATCAATGACATATATATCATGTTAGAAATACATTGAATGTCCAGAATCTGAATCGCTGAGAATTCATGAAACTACAATCTATGAGAATCGTCACCAAGTATGATTGATTTGAGGATGGGAAAGTGAATTTGGAATACTGCGACAAAACCTTGCGATGCGTTACCAAGGGTGAAAATTAATGCAAGTGAAAGTGGATTTGAAGTTCAGATTAGTCACACTGGTTCGAATTAAGTACTTTTGGTTCGAGGGCGAACCTGTTCTTTAAGGGGGATGAGAACCACGTGCGTTCCTTTTTCGCCCTAATTTATAAGAACTTATGTTTCTTTTGCCATTATATGATAAAATTTTATGATAAAGCATGTTTAATTACCTAATTAGTGCACTCATGGTGCACACGTACTTGATTGTGCATCTCAGTTGCATACGTTATATTGTTCGTGCATTAACGTTGCACACGTAATATTATTTGGCACCATTTCGTGTCAATGCTTAAATTTATTATAATTGTGCGCTATTCCTTCCTGAAATGCATTTATGATGCATTTCTAGCTAAACACAACTCTCTTGTGAGTAAGTGCATTGATGGTGCACTTTCTCCTTCCCCTGCTACTATATTTTTGAATCCTTACTTCCCATTTCTTTTCTTGCGTTACTTTTCGCTTGTGTTGCAAGTTGTGAATGTTGGTAGCAAGAAATCGGTAGAGAAATATTGAAGTGTAAAGAGTTATGTGAACCTATTTAGGGAGGAGATTAAATCTTCGGAACGAAGATTTGTTTTAAGGAGGGAAGTCTGTAACACCCCGCATTTTTGGGAACCTAAATTATTAAGGGTGTTACGTTTTATGATGTACTTGATGGGTTTATTAATGTTTTATTGGAATTCGATTGAATTATTATGGGATTTCTCATTATAGAATTACACAAGAGGATTTGTTAGTCAAATCCTTGGATTTGGATCGGGTTTGTGGATCACGCAACCCACCTAGTGAGAGTTAACTCGATAAAGTAAATTGTTTAACTCCAATATTATTAGTAACTCCACCAAATTCAAAGAAATTAATTAACTCTAACGTAACTCCGCAAACTAAAACACGTAACTCCAATTTAACTCCACAAACTAAAACACGTAACTCCAACTTAACTCCACTAACTAAAACACGTAACTCTAAAGTAACTCCATTAAATAAAACACGTAACTCCAACTTAACTCTACCAACTAAAACACGTAACTCCAACTTAATTTCATAAACTAAAACACGTAACTCCAACTTAATTAATTTCATAAATTAAAACACGTAACTTCAAATCACGTAACTCCAACTTAACTCCACCAATTAAAACACGTAACTCCAACTTAACTTCATTAACTAAAACACGTAACTTTAACTAAAAAAAAAAAAAAAGTAAACAGAAAATGAACCACATTTTTTTTTCTCTCTCCTCCCATACCCACCCACCACCACCACCCCGCACCTCCGTCCAACCACCAGCCACCCGCACCAAGCACCACCACAACCCATCTGGCCACCACCACCTTGACTGCCCTCCTGACGCCAGCACACCGGTGGTGGTCCCGGCCACCGTCGACAACTCACGAGCCCAAATCGACCCATTCTCTCTCTTCAAACTCCTCTCTAACCACCACGAATTCCGCCCACCCGATGATCCAACGCCCTACTAGAAGTTAGCCGCCCCTCCCCGCCATTCGCCGCCCTCCCCCCGACGTTCGCCGCCCCTCCCCCGACCTTCGTCACCCTCCCCCCAATTTTCGAAGTTGGAAAAAAAGGAAATGGGGGAGAGGGAAGGGGCAGCGGCTTGTGGGGACGGCGGAGAGGATCTTGGGGTGGCCGGCCGACCATGTTGGCTGGGTCGGGGCGGCTAATGGGGGTGGCCGGCGACGGCCACGGCGGGCAGCGGTGGTCTCGGGTTGGGGGGGGGGGTTGGGGGAGGAGAGAGAAAAAAAGAGGAGGATGGGATTTTATTTTTATTTTATTTTTATTTCAGTTTTAATTTAGACCACTAGATCAAGGTAAGATGAAGGGATGAGATTACTTCTCATTTCTCACGAAACTAATATTTCTCATTTGATAGATTTCCTAATAAATAAAACCCTTATTTCTTAATCATTCGGCCTTCCCCTCTCCCTCTTTCTCCTTTTCGTAGCCTCCACCAGCAGAAAATTCCCAGCACCACTGTGTCACCTTCAAACACACACAACTCTCACATACGACCTTTTTTTATGTCGAGGTTGGTGGCGTTAGAACCGTTCTTTCGATACGAATCCAACAATATATAGATCGTGTTAAGATTCCACCGGATGCTCCTTGTGGAGATGTTTTAGTGGAGCTGTGTCTATCTACCCGAGATCTGTTTCGCCCCCTCGGTACTTTGATGATTCCCGTTGACTCCTAAGATATTTTGGGACGGGATTTTGTGGAGATGTTCCTAAATATGTTTGTGACAACATATTAAAATTTAGTAAGATCTACATCTCTGTATCAAAAGTTATATCATAATTCGTGGGTAAACCCTAATTCATATTTATGGTTCAGTGTGAGGTTGATTCCCGTTGATCCGCTTAGAGTTTGTGGACGAAATTCGGAGGAAACGTTCCTGACATAACTTTTTATGACATATTAAAATTTGGTGATCATCCGATGTCGGAGGTAGACGTTATTTATGTTTTTTTGCTACTGTCTCCTTTTGGGTTCTTGATGTATTAGTGTTAATTCTGAGATTTATGACTTGTGGTTTCACTTTGTGAATTAGGGGATTATTGTTGAGGTTGTGATTGGTTGGGTATGACTGATTATGGAAAATTTGATGTTAGACTAAAAAGGAGAAATGGATTAGCGTTTGAGGTAAGAACGTTGATCATCCAAAGTTTAAGCTTGATTCCAATATCATTCTCTTGAGCTTCCACTATCGTTTCATGTTGATCAATTGGTTTTCTAACCTCTATTGTTTCCCATTGTTCATTCATGCTTCTATATTGTCATGATTGTTATATCACTCATTTTCATTGAGTTTATTATCTATGTTTCCGGCTACGGCCGTTTATAGATTGAAAGAGCGCTAGCACAAAATAATACACTTAAAGATTATTATAAGAATTTCATAAGTATAATCGAGTACCCATCTAGAGGGCGGACTTTGCGCCGTCGCCATGTCTTAAAGACATGTTTTTATTAATCTCTGATCAAGGTACATTTTCTAGGTTGGAGATCAGCTACCAACCTCCTAATTGACTTCCTCCTAGGGGAAGTACGTCCTACCGTCCCCCTAGCGAGGGGTGTGCACCCTCGAGTCTTTAGGGTAGTCATTGTTACTCTAGATGTGGGATGGCTTGGGGTAGGGCCCTTGTCCATGCTAGGGACCTTGTAAAGGCCCTAGAGATTTACTAAAGAAAAAGAATGCTCGAAAGCAAATAATATATGTAATAACGACATCACCGTGTTGGAGGACTGCCTCTGCGCTCCACACGAGTCGTGCACGACTCCGCACGAGTCGTGTACTCCGCTATGCTTTGTGACTTGTGCCGGTTCCGGACGAGTCGTTTTATTTCTTCGCTTCTTTGCGTGGTTTGTTCTTTTGATTGTTAGCTACGCGCCATGAAGGCGCGTATCTTATCCCTTTACTTTCCTTGCTTAAACTTCTTATTCGGCCTTTGCTGACGTTCTTTTCTGGTTTGTTCCCTACCTTATTTCCGGGGCCTGCATCATCTTCGATGGTGCAGTTGACAGGTTTTGAAGGTTGATTGCTTTGCTTGCTTGGACGTTATGCATATCATGGGGATAGTTTGAATAGAAGTCGTCCAACATTATACATTTGAAACGATTGTTACTTTATCATTTGTTTTGGATTTCAAAGTTTGTAAGCTTAATTATAAGTCTTCCGCTGTCTATTCCGTTATTTATTAGAGTTGTTTGGATATATTTAGCCTTGTAGTTGACTTGGTAGTCAATTGCGGCATAACAATCCTAAATAAAGACGTTTAACGTTAGTAAAAAATTAGGGTTGTTACATAATTTGGCTGAGTGGATTTTGACTTTTGAAACAATGATAAATGTAAATTGTAAAAATGAGATAGGAAAAACTCGAAGCGTTTACTATGTTACGTAATATAATTATATAAAGGTTCGGTTTCTTTAGATTGATCGTTCTTGTAACTAAAGCCTTGATGGGTGATCGATAAACTATTTAGATTTTTGGTCAAGATAGCTTTTTCCCGACCACCTGCAACCATATTGTTCCGAGTAGTAAACAATCGAGTATTTGTATGAAGAAGGGGAGACCTCCTTATGCCTATCTTGACCTAAGTTGCACAGTGAACATAGATTACTAGCCCCGGGGGGTGGTGTCGGGGACCCCCTCCGATGACTAAGTCAGAGATTGTATGTAGGAATAGTGAGTTTAGTCTTATGTATTGCCTAGCTAATCCGGAGATGACTTACCTTCCAAGTGAAGGTGAGTTGAGTATTTATACTGATTTCATATTGATCTTGTGGTTATATGAGTGACACGTGTCAACCATGTGGTGGTCGATGTCTAATGAGCCGTTAGGGGGCAGCCTGGTCAGCTAGGAGCCTTCAAGCAGATAAAGCCTGGCTGACCTATGCTGACCAGCTTTCCCAGCCAGGTCAACTCTGTGAGCCCTGTGCTCCCTGGTCAACGCTGAGCAAAATGGGGAAGGACAGGGTAGGTCCTGTTTGACCCCCAACAATAGCCCCAACTGAAATTCCTAGATCAAGAAGATAGGGGTTTCAGTTTTAATTCAAAAATCCCCTCTGAGCGGGAAATTCAAATCGTGGGGTGCAAGTGGGCTTACACGCGTCGTGCACATGCCACTTCTTGAGGAGTGCAACCGTCACTTCGTGCAGGCAACCGTTTGTGTGGTTATTTAAGAGCCCACAACGACTTTCTCCATCATTACTTCCTTTTCCAAGAACTTCTCATCTTCTTTTCTCTACTTTCTCTCTTTTTCGGCGTCGGAGAAGCCCAGTCAGCCTCCCTTCTACCGCCGTTTTCGTGGAGATTTCGAGGTAATTTCTCCTCACCAACCCTTAATTATTCGTCGTAGTGTTAGGCAATCTGTATTGAAGCCGATTCACATCGACTTGTCCAATATGAGTGATGTGCCCTCGTCGAGTCATGCTACCCATATGCCAGTGTCTGCCCGCCCTCCGAGCACGGTTGACCAGAGTCTCCCAGTGCCCTCGGGGAGGCCAGCTATCAGCCTGGATTACTACGACGCCCCTCTCAACACCGAGATTTCGCCTGATTTCATCGAGAAGATGTCCAGGCCCGGTATGATGGAGAAGGCAAACGAGTTTTTCAGGGTTGGGGGAGAGTATTTGCTGGAGCTGCCAGCCCCGGGCTCGGTTGTGACAGATCCGCCGCCGGGGAGGACGGCGGTGTTCGTCAAGCAGTTGGAGTTTGGGCTGCGCTTTCCACTCCATCCCTTCTTTGTCTCAATATTGACACGGACGTGTGGTGCGATTGCCCAGTTAGCCCCAACGTCCATCCGAACCATGGTGTCCTTTGCGTTCGTGTGTTTATACAAGGGCTTCCCCTTGTCTGTCTCTCTCTTCAAGAAGCTCCACCGCCTTCAGAGGATGGGTCACTCTGGGAAGGGGTGTTATGTTCTCCACCAGATGGCGGGTAAATCAACGGTGTACCCTCGCGTGGAGACAGCCCTTCCTGGAGGGATACCTTCTTCTGGCTGAAGATGCCTGCTGATTTCAAGGTGAACAGGTTTTTTGTGAATGAAATGAATCAATCTTTCCAGACTGGGGCTGAGGAGATCCGTGATGGGATTGTAGCCCAGAATGACGTCATCCTCAGCCCTGATGAGGAGGCAGCCTATCAGTTCTTCACCTCGGATGGCACTAGGCAGCTAGACCCTTCCGTTTGGCTTCCTCACTTTGATGCTATAGTTGCTGAAGATTTGCTACAGGCTGTTGGTCTGTCTCCAACCGACGGTCTAGGTGTGTATGGGGGGTAATTGGTGTCTGCCAGGTTATAATTGCCTTTTTGGTTTCATCCTTGTCTGACCTGCTTTTCCCTTGTTTTAGGTACTTTCCAGTGGACCGAGGAGACATTAAGGAGGATCAATTGCAAGCCTGACGGGGCTCCCAAGGACAGACCACCAGCTGTACCGGGCAAGGGCGACAGGAGGAAGAGCTTGATGGAAGCCGTGGATGATTGGGGAGCAGGTTCCTCTCCGGCAGGTCGTGCTGCACCAACTGTTGCTGTTGCTAGGGTCAAAAGGACTCCTCGTGTCCGGGCTCCCGCCTCTGCCACGGCAAGGCGTATAGTTGAGGAGGCAGAAGAGGAGGAGCAGGCTGTTCGGCTGCCTGTGGAGAGGGAGATCCCTGAGGAGGTAGCTGCTGATGTGGGGCAGATGGAAGTGGATATTGACCAGATGAATGATGATGGTGATCAGGTGGTAGATGAGGTTCACCAGACGTCGATGAATGAGATGGTCGTGGAGGAGCGGGCTATTGACAGTGTAAAGCAGGCAGCTTCTGATTCTGCTGCCATGGCTGATGGGATGGAGCTGGACTTCACCAACAAGGCTCCAGCTGTTCCTTTCGGAGCAGTCAGGCACGTGGTTATGGGAAAGGAGTGGGTGGACGATGATGGAGGTGCTCCCTTGGCGGGAGGCAAGCGTCCGGCTTCCATTACCGATTTTGCTGGAATTTTTAGTGATGAGGAGGATGAGGATCTGCCTCCTGCTGCTTGTAAGAGAAGATTGGATATGCCTGCCGACTTTGAGGTGGATGCTCCTGTGAACAACTTGGAGAGTCCACCTATCACCAAGCAGTCATCGACTCAGCCCCGGATGGCTTCCAGCAGTGTGCCTAACCAGTTTTTGGGCGAGGGTAGCTCCACCATCTTCAGGGGGCTGGAGTCTCTGAGCTCCCTTCCTAACCTAGGGAGCGGTGAGCATTCGCCTCCCCAGCCTGAGTCAGAGTATGTTTTTAACGCAAGAGGAGAGTACTTGGAGGAGCCGGTTGTAGAGGTCCCTCGCCATGTCATGGAGAATTTGTGCGGGATACCTGATCCTCTAGCCAGCCGGAACAGGTTCAGGCCTGTCATTGATGTCTGCTGCGATGAGTCTCTAAATGTGGCTGACCCTGAAGAAGGCAATACTTGTGCTTGGCGCCTCTTCAGGGGCCTTTTGCTGCCTTTGGACCGGCCTACGGAGTTAAGGCACTCTGTCAAGACTCCTTTTGCCTCCACCATGCATAACTTAGCCCTGGTTAGCTTCTTTCCCTTTTCCATCTTCTTGCTCTTTGCCGTGTTCACTCTTCTCTTAACCCCTTTTTGTTTCGGCTTGGCAGACTGCTCGATCCACTCTGATGGCTTGTGAGCTGGGAGCTACCTACCAGGCAGAGGTGGCGAGGCTGACCGAGTCGCAGGGCAGAATGGAGGAAGAGATGGAGCAGCTGAGGAAGAGAGCCTTTGAAATGAAAGGGAGCCTAGAGACTGCTGCTGCTGAGGCTGAGAAGAAGGCCGACTGTTGGAGGAGAGAGGTCGAGGATGCCAAGAAGAGTATGGCTGACATGTCCGGCAAGGTGCTGTCTCTCGAAGTGAACTTAGAACAGGCTTCCAAGAAGTCCCAAGCTGCTGATGAAGAAATCAAGAGACTTAAGGAGCAGCTGGCAGCAGGGGAGATGGAGCGGCTTAAGGCTGAACTTGCTGAGCAGGTTGCCTTGGTTAAGAGTGGCCGGGAGGAGCGAGAGGTTGCTCTTGCTGAGTTCAAGTCTCGGGCCAAAGCTGAAATGAAGCAACGACGTTGCTGGCAGTCCTTCGAAGGTGGATGGGGAGCAGCTGCTGCCGCCTTTGCTCACCTGTTTCCTGCTCGCCGTGCTGAGTGGGAGCAGATGGAGGAGGTGAAGAGGTGCAAGCAGCTTACTGGCCTCTGCTCAAGAATCCCAGCGCTGCTCAAGGACCTATGGCTGCCTCTGCCTCCCCGGTGCTGCCCAATCCTCAAACTGACACCACCCAGGCTGGTGGTGCAAGTGTTGTGACCTCTCCTGCTCCGGTTAACCCGGGGCAGCTTGCTCAGGAATAGAGCTCTTGGCGGCTGCTTCACAGTCCGGAGTCCTGCGCATCATCCTGAGTCTGCCTACCTAACCTTGACCTGACCCTTAACTGTTTTCATCTAGTTTGTCCTTTTGCTTCTTTTTGTAAGGTAGGCCGTAGTAGGTCTCTGGTGGACGGCCGCCGATTTGTACTTGTCCTTTTTTGCTGTTTTGAGTCATGTAATGAACTCTTCTGGCTGTATTTTGGGTGTGATTATGCTTTGTAATTCAGACATGTTTTGCTGCCCTTCTTTTGGGAGCGTTGATGTAACTTGTAAGGCTTTTCGGCCTTTTATCTATGACAGATGCTCTTTCGTTTATCCGCATTTTCTCCTATCTGCCTTTGCAAGTATTTGAATGCTCTTCATGCTTTCCGTCTTGCTACTAGTGGCTTTTTTAGGAGCATGCTTTTCAGCTGTCCTAAGTGGTCCAGGATTAAGTGACCAGGGAGCAAGGAACTGCACCTGGCCTAGCCGTTTTCTCCTACCAGCTTGATCGACACAGGTAGCATTTTCTAGGGTATGTCTGCTACCAGGTCTCCCTGATCACAAGCGGTGGCAGCTGGCCCTTGGCCGTTTCGGGGTTTTGTTATCAGCAGGAACATGTCTAACTGTATTCCTTTCCCCCTCGCGTCTACCATCTGCGTGGGCTCTTATGGTGTGTAAAACGACCCATGTATGGAGCGGCTTCGGATAGCAGCCCGGGCTAGATGTGTGTTGGCTCATCGGCCTTCCCGTGCCTAACCTATACACTTAGTTCCTTTAAGGAGAGAGTTAGTCCTCTGTCCCTTTTGCCGTTAGTCGCCTGTTGCCAGGTATCGTTAATTACAACGGACCTTCAAGCCAAACTAGGCATGTTTTTCTGAGTTTTCTGTTCTCTTTTGGGTCCCGCTAAGGTCTGGCAGGGTGAATAGCTTTTTGCCCTTGGTGAGGGTGTAGTTATGTGTGCTGCCGGACGGCTTAGGTAGGGTACGCTCTTTCTTGTGATAGCTGCATGTGTCTTAGCGAGCTATGTAAAGATTGTTGAGCACCAGTCGTGAGCCCGTATTGATGCATACGGGTGTGCTGGTCTGTTGCCTGGCAGCTGTGGCCTTATGGCGGGGTAGACTTGGTCAGGTAGCTTGCTCATACTACCTGGCTGCTTGTCAAGAGTTTGATGGCCTGCCAGGTGATTTCTATTTACCACTTGGCAGCTTTCCATGAGTTTGGCGGCTTTTCGGAGGGCAGACTATGACCTGCCTCCTTGCCCCCAATTTTTACCTGTTTTTCTTAGAAAAAAAAAAATTTGAGTGTAAAAAATGCGAGAAGTAGACACCCTGATTGGATTTTCAAAGGAGCTGTTTATTCATTGTTTCCGTGACCCAGAAATACATAGTTTGCTATTTTTGAATAGCTTTTGGTATTTATTTTGGATGCTTTATCGGAGCTTACAATTTTTACAGGATGCCTCCTACCTCTAAGGATAGTACTTCTTGAGATTGTCGGTGTTCCATATAGACTTGAGTGGCGTGCCGTCCATCTCGGCTAGTCGGAAGGTAGCTGATCCCTCTTTCCTGGTGATCAGGTAGGGTCCTACTCAATTTGGGGACAGCTTGCCATCGATGCCTGCCATGCTGCAGGATGCAGCCTTCCTTAAGACCAGGTCTCCTTCATTCAATGTTCTGACCTTGACCCTTTTGTCGTAGGCTCGCTTGATTCGGTCTTGGTAGACTGCCATGGTGAGCCTTGCCCTATCCCTTACTTCGTCCAGCAAGTCGAGGGATGTTCGCAGGGATTCTTCGTTGATTGTGGGCTCGTACAGCTGCCCTCTGAGGCTGCTAGACCCTACCTCTACGGGCATGACAGCTTCTGTTCCATACACCATCCTGAAGGGTGATTCGCCGGTAGCCTCCTTCTCAGTGGTGCGGAGTGACCACAAGATCATTGGTATTTCTTCGACCCAGGCTCTCTTGGCGTCTTCCAGCCTCTTCTTCATCCCGTTGATGATGGTTTTGTTGGCTGCCTCTGCCTGCCCATTGCTTTGGGGGTGGCAGACAGCGGAGTAGCCGAACTTAACCCCGAAATTTGTCATCCATTCTTGAAGTGGGCCGCAATCGAACTGCGAGCCATGGTCCATGATGATCACATCCGGTATGCCGAAGCGGGTGAAAATATTTTTCCATACCACCTTCTTGACAGCTTCTGATGTGACGGAGGCTACTGGTACAGCTTCAACCCATTTGGTGAAGTAATCGACAGCTACTATCACCCATTGAACTGATACTGCTTGTTTCGGGAAGGTGCCGATGATGTCCATCCCCCATTGAGTGAATGGCAGGGGGTTCAGGGCAGGCATCAGCTCATTGGCAGGTAGGTGGATGACAGGAGCATGTATCTGGCAGTTATGGCAGGACCAGGTGAGCTCCCGTGCATTTTGAAGCATTGTTGGCCAGTAGTAGCCAGCCCGGAGAGCTTTGTGAGCAAGTGTCCTAGCTCCCATGTGATGGCCGCACAGTCCTCCTTGTATCTCCCTGAGTACATAGTCGGAGTGGGTTGGTCTCACACACTTCAAGAGTGGGTGGGAGAAGGACTTTCTGTACAGCTCTCCTCTTATGATCACGAATCGTGCTGTTATCCTTCTGAGCTTCTTCCTGTGGTTTCTGCCAGCTGGTTCCTCCCCTGTTAGCTTGTAAGCTATGATGGGATCCATCCAGCTTGGCTCTGTCTCAACCGACTGGACTTGGCTGTCATCGGATATGCTCTTGCTGCCCCGGATATCTACGAATACTGATCTGGATACATCTTGGAGACTGGAACTGGCCAGCTTGGATAGGGCATCTGCCTGGTGGTTTTGGGAACGTGGTACTAGCTCCACCTTGAGGGAGCTAAGTGTTCCCGAAACTTGCTTGAACTTTGCTAGGTACTTTAGCATTGTGTCATCTCTTGCTTCGTATTCTCCCCTGATCTGGCTGCATACCAGTTGGGAATCTGTTTTGATGACGACATGCTCAGCCCCGGCTGCAACGCTAAGCTCTACCCCCGCAATCACCGCTTCATATTCCGATTCGTTGTTGGAGGCTTGGAACATAAACCTTAGGGCATGTTCGAATCTATTCCCTTCTTGTGAGATCAGGACTACACCTGCCCCCGAGCCAGTGGAGGTGGCAGATCCGTCAGTGTATACCTCCCAGATGTTATGTTCAGCTGCCTCCTCATGATGCGAGCATTCGGCTATGAAGTCGGCTGCTGCCTGGCCTTTGACATGCCCCCTGGGCTTGTACTTGATTCCGAACTCTGACAGCTCCACGGCCCACTTGGTGAGCCGCCCTGACTTCTCTATCTTCTCCAGGGTCTTTTCTAGAGGCTGGTCAGTGCGCACTGTCACTTGATGAGCTTCGAAATATGGTTTCAGCTTTGTGGCAGCTATGACCACAGCGTAGGCTGCCTTCTCTACTAGCTTGTAATTCTTTCCGGATTGAAGGAGGGTATGGCTAACATAGTAGACAGCTTTCTGCAGCTTCCCCTCTTCTTTGAGCAGCACAGCACTGACACTGGACCCTGAGACAGCTATGTAGAGGTAGAGTGGTTCGCCTGGCTCTGGTCTGGCCAGGGTGTCTAGCTTGGTGAGATGCTTCTTAAGTTCTTGGAAGGCAGACCTCTGCTCCTCTCCCCAGGCGAACTGTTTGTTTCCTTTTAGTACATCGAAGAAGGGGGTTGATTTGTCTGCCGACCTGGAGATGAATCTAGACAGGGCAGCCATTCTTCCTGTCAGCCCCATAACTTCTTTTCTGTTTTTGGGTTCTGGCAGGTTGATTATGGCCTGGACCTTGTCCGGATTGGCATCTATTCCTCTTTGGCTTACCAGGAAGCCTAAGAATTTTCCAGATCTGACCCCGAAAACACATTTCTTGGGGTTGAGCTTCATTTGGTACCTCCTAAGGGAGTTGAATGTTTCCCTCAGGTCTGCCAGGTGGTCTTGATCGGTTTTGCTCTTGACGATGGCATCGTCCACATACACCTCGATGTTTCTTCCTTTTTGGTGCTCGAACACCTTGTCTACCAGCTTCTGGTAGGTAGCACCTGCGTTTTTCAGCCCAAAGGGCATCATCTTGTAGTTGAAGACTCCGTGGCTTGTTACGAATGCTGTCTTGTTCCTGTCTGGTTCCCACAGGGAGACTTGGTGGTAGCCCGAGAAGGCGTCAAGGAAGGACAGCATTGAATGGCCACTGGTAGAGTCTACCAGCTGGTCTATCCTCGGCAGCGGGTAGCAATCCTTTGGACAGGCTTTATTGAGGCTGGTGAAGTCCACGCACATTCTCCAGGCCCCAGATGCCTTTCGTACCATCACCACGTTTGCTAGCCACTCCGGGTAGCTGCATGGCTCTATGAAACCTGCCTTGAGGAGCTTGTCTATCTCCTCCTTGATGGCTGCATCCTTCTCTGCCGAGAAGGTTCTCTTCTTTTGCTTTGTTGGTCTGGCCTCTGGGTCTACATTCAGTTGGTGGACAGCCAGGCTGGGATCAATGCCTGGCATTTCGTCGGCTGAGTAGGCGAACACGTCCTGATTTTCACTTAGCAAAGCGATCAGGTTGTGTCTTAGCTCCGGATCCATGCCAGAACCGATCTGCACTGGTCTGCCAGGCGAAAGCATGACCTCTTCCAGCTCATCGTTAGGCTCTGTTCTTTTGAGGGAACTGCCCTCTTCCATTGTCTGCTTCCCCTCTCTTCTGCCGGACCTGCCTTCTGCCCCCACAGGACCATGGTCAATTTCCATGGGTTCTGTTTGAGCCTCCCTGGCGGAAGGAGAGGGTGTCTTCTGCGTCTGTCTCACTGCCACAAAATTGCATGATCTTCCGGTGGTTTGGCAGCCGAAGAGTTTCTCGGGTGTTCCCTTGTCTGAGATATAAAGGAGGCATAATGCTCGTATTGACACCAGCCCAAATATCTCATCCAGGGTTACCCTCCCGATGAAGGCGTTGTATGCTGCCGGAGCATCCATTACCACGAATTCTGCCAGGACGTTCCTGGCAGCTTCTCCAGTGCCTATCATCATGGGGAGCGTGATGCTGCCCATGGGTTTCACCCCTTGGCCAGAAACTCCAAAGACTGAGCTGGTTGGCCGCAAATGGCTCTTTTTGAGCCCCATTTTCTCGAAGGCTTCCCGGTAGAGTAGGTTGGTGTAGCTTCCTGTATCAACCAGGCATCGATGAACCAGGTGGTTGGCTATGTCTACCTGGATGACCAGCGGGTCGCTGTGCGGCTGACTGACATGACTGTAGTCTGCCTGTTCCAACATCAGGGTAGGTATGGTCTCCCTAGGAGCTGGTGGGAACTCTGCCCCCGAGTATAGGACTTGATTCAGAAGCTCCCGGAGATGCCTCCGGTGGCCCCTTACTGTCCCTCCGTTGGCAGAGGCTCCTGTCACCACGTGTATTTCTCCTAGGCGCTGTCGGATGGGAGGCCGTTGCTCATCAGCCCCCGGCTCTTTCTTTTTCACATATTTTTTGAAGAATCCCTGCTTGAGCAGGTCTTCGATCTGGATTTTCAGCATCCTGCAATCTTCAGTGTCATGGCCATAGTCCTCATGGAAGGCACAGAAAAGGTTTGGGTCCCTTTTTTTGCTCTCCATGCGAGGAGGTCTGACCCACTTTGGCTCGTTTTTGTGTATGGCATAGACTTGTGCTCTTGGGAGAGTGAGCTCGGTGAAGTTGTCTCTGACCCTCTCCCGCTTCGGGCCCCTCAGGTCTGGCCTTCTATCTGTCTCCTTCTCGACAGCCTTGGATGTTTTGGCAGACCCCTTCCCTTTGTCGCTCCTTTCGGTGGCCCCTGGCAGGCTCCTTTTCTGAGGGGAGAAGGCTTCTTTGTACTCCTCCTCCCTGATGAAGCCTTTTGCCAGCTTCTTTGCCGCAGCTATGGTGGCTGGCGGCTTCCTTATGATGTGTGATACAACCCACTTTAGAGTGGGTTTTGTGGCGTTAATATTGGGTTTTTCATACTATTTTCGGATCATTTGTGGCATTATTCTATTTGTTATGTTTTTGAGTTAATTTGAAGAATACATGCAAGTTTGATCAATTGTGCAAGTTCGGGATACATTGATGGTGTTTGCTACGGATCCCGAGAAGTGTAGAAGATCCGAAGAGATGAAGAACGGAAGCTAAAGCTGAAGATTGGTGTCCAGACGACTCGTCCAGAGCTAGACGAGTCGTCCAGACGAGTCGTCCAAGTCCGGACGACTCCCAGACGACTCCCGCAGGAACATTGGAGTTTGGACGGAAAAAGAGCCAGACGACTCGTCTGGAAGCCGACGAGTCGTCCGACGAGTCGTCCCGATATGGACGACTCGTCCCGCTGCTGTGTCGGCGTTTTGCGGATTTCCTAAATCCGTTTTGTAATATTTAGTATAAATACCTAGACTTCGTTTTATTATTTATCATTCAGTTTTCAAGACCTAAGTTGTATTATTTTCAAGATTATGCAAGGCTAAAGACCTTATTCTCAGATTTATTAGTTGAAGCTACAGATTCATCCAGACAATTGTGAGTCTTAACTATTTCAATTATTGTTGAGTATTATCATTCTCTTTGTTTCAATTGCCTATTGATTGATTTATCGTTAATTAGGTTGCAAACTAATTAACCCTAGGTTAAATCATATTGCTAGAGTCATTAATCAAAGGACTAATTGTTTGTTTAATTGATTCACTAATAGAAACTAAACCTTAATTCCGTGCTGATCATAGATCTAGGGTTTAGAAGAGAATTGATATATTGATTGAAGATCGAAACCGCGTGTGTCTAGATCTTATCTATCCTAGTTGTTATCGTTCTATTTCTTTATGTTTTCGCTGGATTGAATTTAGGCGCGCGTCTTTGTTATCCACCGATTAGGGCTAGTTGGTAGGGCTGATCTCTCTTGCTAGCTATTAATAAGGAACGATCGAAAACTCCGTTTTCACAACTAGGTACTCGACATAGTTGATCTCAGTGAGGACAATGATCAATTGGATGAACTGTAGTGGATATTAATCGTCCGAGACTTTTCCCTTAATTGATTTGCAAATTACTCTTTTGTATTTGATTACTTGATCACTTATACTCATTAACCCCCCATTTGTTACTTGACATACATTGATAATTACCGTTCTCTGTGGATACGAACCTTACTTGCCTATTACTACGTTTTAGGTTAGTATTGAGATTTTATATTTGTAGGCATACGACTTTAGCCTGTCAAATTTTGGCGTCGTTGCCGGGGAACGGTTTAATTTGTCTTTGTGTGTTTTCGCTTAGATTTGCATGTTCATAAGTGGTGATTCATGGCTATTATAAAATTTGAGCAATTTGCTGATGAATTGTTTCATGACTATTATGTTCGACTTATGGAACATGTAATTGATCTGGCTTCTCGTGGTAGTGTTTTCGCTAAATGGGAATTAAATCTGATTATTCTTAGAGGCATAACCTCTGAAACTTGGGATTTGGCTCACTATATGAGTAATGGTAGTTTTGAATCCATGGACACTACTGAGATTTTGGAATTCTGGAAGAACATGGCACTTGCATCTTTTCAGGTACAATTGAAGGATTGTCATATGACGGTTCCTACTATGCTCCCTAATTTTGAAACTAGTTTTGATTGTTTGAACATGGGTGAAATTGAGGAAACCGACATTCTTGAACTTAATCAACCTTCACGAAAGCATATTAAGGATTCGTTTGTTATAAAGACTAATGTGAGTCAGCATGATACTCTTTCGGAAGAGGATGTTATCTTTTTGGATGACGGTGTAGATTATGTTGGTTCTTGTGATTTTTCGAAGGAGAATGGGGTTGGGGAGACAACTCATGAGCAAATTGAGGTGCTTTCCACTAATGGAGCTTCCCTCACATCCCCAATGAGTGAACCTATTACGTTAGTCCCCAAACCTCCATGGGTCAAATATTGTCACTCCTTTCTATCCATGTCTCATGATTTGTCGCATCAAAAGTCTGAAGATTGTGACATAGAGAATAGATTTGACAGTAGAGGTCCAGACAACCCTCATTCAAATGATACCGCGACCTCTATTGTTTATGCACTGCTGTTTACTAATGTTTTCTATTGTCAATCTTTTGAGACTTATGCCAGCTTATTCGACAAACTTCTGAGAGCATTGAATTGTTCCGATCTTGAGCCATGGTTTTTGTTTACCTGTTCTAAGTGATCCAGGAAGTGAGTCATGATATGCGTCGAGCCAACGACGTTAAACACGTGCGCTTTTTGGGAGGCAACCCAAGTAATTTTCTTAGTTTATTTTCCTTTTCCTTTTGATTTGTTTGTTTCTTGTGTAGGTTTGAAAAAAAAAAGAAAAAAAAAAGAAGATGATGATGCTCAGGTATGCATTCTTTCTATCCCTTTTCTCTCTTCCTACTTATTCTCACATTTCTTTCCCACCACAATTTTCTTCACCTGTTTCTATAGACCATCTCTCTTTATTCCCTCCTATAATTTGCCACTTTGTTTTACTTCTCCCATCACCATTTGCACCCTTGCCCCCAATATTTTTATTTATGCGTTTAATGGTGTCTTTGGAGGGAGTATTTGAGTTTACTATATGATTTGGTGTATGTGCGCTGCATGATAGTGGTGAATATGTCCTCCACTTGTTTTGGACTTTGCTATTTGAGGGAGTATGGAGGTTTTGTGAGATGTGTGGTGGATTGGTGACGACTTTTTCTTGAGGGTGTTTGGGATATTGTGTGAGTTGAGTGTGGCTCTACACCGTGTTTCTATTTTCTATGAGCCCATTGCCTTGAGTATTATGATGAGGAGGAGTTGTTCGTTCTTGCATACTTTTGGAGTGATAAGGGAGAAGTGCATATTTTATGAGCTTGTTTATCTTTTCCCCTATTTATTGTTGTCCTATTTTATTGTTGGTGTGGTTCACATTGAGGACAATGTTCGGTTTAAGTGTGGGGGAGAAGATGTCATCATCTTTGTTGTAATATATGTACGTGATTTAAGTATTTTTGCAAAAAAAAAAAAAAAAAAAAAAAAAAAAAAAAAAAAAGAGGAAAAAAAGAAGAGAGAAGAAAGTAAGACAAGAGAGGAGCGTGAAAAGAAAGTAAGGAAAAGACACGAGAGAAAAAAGTAAGCCGGTGAGTTGGAAAAGTTAACGAGAGGCTAGGTGAAAACCCGAAAGGGCGCCTAGGCAAAATGAGTGGAGTGTGCCACTGTTCTGTACCGGTGTTGCTTAGGAAGGGTGTTTTGAAGGTCGTGTCAGGGTAGGTCTCTCTTGGATGATATAAGGAGGTTCGGTTGGATTGTATAGTATAGGTGATAGGATAGAAAATCCTCGATTCCCTTGGTTGTTTGGGGTAGTTGGTGGCTTTATCGAGGTGGTCTTTGATCCGAGTGCATTAATCCGGACCTAGGCTCACGAGGGTGATGTGTGTGAGCGGCTTAGGGACAATTAGGCCATTTTTAGGTCCCTTTGCCATTTGGTTACTCGTTGTGGTTGTGTTTTTGTGGAGCATAAGATGGTTAGGGACCGTTATGTTGAGGATACATCTGTAACGGCTCCTAACTAGGAAGACGAAGATCATAACTGGAGTAGAGGAGATAGGTAGATATCATTTCTTCCCGTGCTGCTTGTCAAAAGACCTTGGAGACATATTGATGATGATTGTGATACTCGAGGACGAGTAAAGGTCTAAGCATGTGGGAATTTGATACAACCCACTTTAGAGTGGGTTTTGTGGCGTTAATATTGGGTTTTTCATACTATTTTCGGATCATTTGTGGCATTATTCTATTTGTTATGTTTTTGAGTTAATTTGAAGAATACATGCAAGTTTGATCAATTGTGCAAGTTCGGGATACATTGATGGTGTTTGCTACGGATCCCGAGAAGCGTAGAAGATCCGAAGAGATGAAGAACGGAAGCTAAAGCTGAAGATTGGTGTCCAGACGACTCGTCCAGAGCTAGACGAGTCGTCCAGACGAGTCGTCCAAGTCCGGACGACTCCCAGACGACTCCCGCAGGAACATTGGAGTTTGGACGGAAAAAGAGCCAGACGACTCGTCTGGAAGCCGACGAGTCGTCCCGATATGGACGACTCGTCCCGCTGCTGTGTCGGCGTTTTGCGGATTTCCTAAATCCGTTTTGTAATATTTAGTATAAATACCTAGACTTCGTTTTATTATTTATCATTCAGTTTTCAAGACCTAAGTTGTATTATTTTCAAGATTATGCAAGGCTAAAGACCTTATTCTCAGATTTATTAGTTGAAGCTACAGATTCATCCAGACAATTGTGAGTCTTAACTATTTCAATTATTGTTGAGTATTATCATTCTCTTTGTTTCAATTGCCTATTGATTGATTTATCGTTAATTAGGTTGCAAACTAATTAACCCTAGGTTAAATCATATTGCTAGAGTCATTAATCAAAGGACTAATTGTTTGTTTAATTGATTCACTAATAGAAACTAAACCTTAATTCCGTGCTGATCATAGATCTAGGGTTTAGAAGAGAATTGATATATTGATTGAAGATCGAAACCGCGTGTGTCTAGATCTTATCTATCCTAGTTGTTATCGTTCTATTTCTTTATGCTTTCGCTGGATTGAATTTAGACGCGCGTCTTTGTTATCCACCGATTAGGGCTAGTTGGTAGGGCTGATCTCTCTTGCTAGCTATTAATAAGGAGCGATCGAAAACTCCATTTTCACAACTAGGTACTCGACATAGTTGATCTCAGTGAGGGCAATGATCAATTGGATGAACTGTAGTGGATATTAATCGTCCGAGACTTTTCCCTTAATTGATTTGCAAATTACTCTTTTGTATTTGATTACTTGATCACTTATACTCATTAACCCCCCATTTGTTACTTGACATACATTGATAATTACCGTTCTCTGTGGATACGAACCTTACTTGCCTATTACTACGTTTTAGGTTAGTATTGAGATTTTATATTTGTAGGCATACGACTTTAGCCTGTCAATGTGCGTCTGGAACGGGCCTGGTGCCAGCCCGTGTGTTAGAGCAAATATCGCCACCTCTTGTGAACAATTCGGGATCTGCTGGTATTCGGAGTTGAAACGCCGAATGAAGCTGCCTGTGGTCTCATTGGGGAGCTGTCGTACAGTGAGGAGCTCGGTGGCTATCCTCTCCCTCCTTTTGTTGCCTGAATATTGATCTTCCAACCTGTTGGCGAGCTCCCTGAACCTCTTGATGCTCTTGTCTGGCAGGTTCCTGAACCAGGTCTGGGCCTGTCCTGTCAGTGTGTTTTGGAACACTTTACACCAGACCACATCCCTTTGGTGGTACATGGACATGTGGCTGTCGAAGCTGTGGACGTGCTCCGTCGGGTCGGTCGTCCCGTCAAACTTGCAGGTTGGCATTTTTGAAAGCCGGTACAGGAGTGTCCAAGATTTCCGTTGTGAAGGGAGAACGGACTTTCTTGGGATGCCTCCCACCGGGACTTTCGGCTGTGTGAAATGTGTCTCCGTGCTTCGACCCCGAGGCACGGTGAGTGCTGTGGCGGGTTGTCTCATGCCGGCTAGTGTGATGAGATGAGTGTCGAGGAGGAGACTTCGGTTTTGTATGTGACTTGGTGTGTGTATGGCTGCTGGTCACCGTGTGAGGCCTGGATGGGGCTCCATGGCTAGGGGTGTGGAAGAGATTGGTCGTAATAATCACATTCTCTGCTACCCCCTGAGCAGGGTCTGCCTCGACTGCGGTGGCCCCGGCCGCTTCCAAGGTGTTCATCATGGTTCTGAGGGTGCTGTACATCGCCTGCATCTGCCCTGGACTTACCGTGGTATGCGAGCTGCCGGCCATACCTTGAACTGTGGTAGTTTGTGTCTCACCGGCGTTGAGGGCGTGGTGCCCTGTGGACGGCCCCACCACCATCGACCTCACCTGATGAGGTTGAGGGGAGGCCGAGGCGAGCGGAGTGCTGAAGACATGACTCGAGTTTCCCCGAGTGGTCGTCGGTGGCGTTCGGAGGAACGTCGTGGGAATGGTGGGATTGCTCCCCGCCTCGCTACCTCATCCTGATGGAGTGTGGAGATACGAGACGTCTGGAAACGTCGGGTCGATGTTCGACGGCGGAGGCAAAGGTCGTTCAGATATGGCTTGTAGTCGGCGCTCCCCACAGACGGCGCCAAATTGTTCCGGGTAGTAAACAATCGAGTATTTGTATGAAGAAGGGGAGACCTCCTTATGCCTATCTTGACCTAAGCTGCACAGTGAACAGAGATTACTAGCCCCGGGGGGTGGTGTCGGGGACCCCCTCCGATGACTAAGTCAGAGATTGTATGTAGGAATAGTGAGTTTAGTCTTATGTATTGCCTAGCTAATCCGGAGATGACTTACCTTCCAAGTGAAGGTGAGTTGAGTATTTATACTGATTTCATATTGATCTTGTGGTTATATGAGTGACACGTGTCAACCATGTGGTGGTCGATGTCTAATGAGCCGTTAGGGGGCAGCCTGGTCAGCTAGGAGCCTTCAAGCAGATAAAGCCTGGCTGACCTATGCTGACCAACTTTCCCAGCCAGGTCAACTCAGTGAGCCCTGTGCTCTCTGGTCAACGCTGAGCAAAATGGGGAAGGACAGGGTAGGTCCTGTTTGACCCCCAACACATATGTATCATAATTTTGAGAGTATGATCATAAGAGTCATGCATATTCTCTCAAGTACAGATTATTGGGTTCTTTAAAACAAAAGGCTCAAATTATTGGGAAGAAATACCCCTATAGATAAGCTTAGAGTTCTCCTGAGCTGTAATTCTTTTATTTAAACAGGAATTATTATAGTAAGTAAAGTTTTTGTCTTATGTTGTAGAGTTACTAGTATAAGTATAGTACCAATGTAGCACTCTTACAGCAACTCACAACACTCACTCTTCTTCTCCTTCTCATCTCCCCTCGCTCTCTCACAATCAAGTTAAAAAGACAATATATAGTATTAATAAGATTTGAGTTTCTAATGGGGAGGCAGGTCTCCTTACTGTTCTGTTTTTGCTTTGTAAGTTATTTTTAATCTCTTTTATCATAGATCCAAAAGGACAGATAAGCTAAGGGCGTTACATAGAGGTCTAAAGTTTGATTTGTTTAATAGTCAATTAGTGTATCTGTGTATATGTGGTAGTAAAATAAAGTTGAATATGACCAATTATAATTTGTCTACAAAAGTATCATTAGCATGCCGTATAATCAAGTTACAATGTTACTTAATTATTTGTATTGGTAAAAAAAATTATAAAAGTCGCGGAAGACAAATTAATGTCAACAGTAGATAACTATTAAGTGTCTAAAGTGTCTATACTTTAAACCGGCTCTACCATTTAACTTATATTGATGTACGCGAAATCTCCATATACATATACGTCAAGTGTGTGGTTAATAGTATTCTCCTAGATACTGCATGTGTTATTCATTTTTTGTTTTGCTACATGAGGTTCCATGTTCAACGCTCGTCCCGCCATCATTGTATCAACATTTGCAAATGTTTCTTTATTAGTATACATTTTTTAAGCTAAAGAAAATGATGTGATGGAAAACCTAAATTTACAATTATTACCTATAAATTTTCCCAGCTTGCGTTAAACAGAAGCTATGCAGCCATTTCTCCGGAAGATTACTGGAAATCAAAGCTGCCAACCACCCCAATGCCTCAACCTATTAAGGACGCATTATTCCGAATTGGTTAGTTTTTATGCTCATCAACTTATATTTCTAGCAATCTAATCTAATACTATATATTAAAACCTGAAAATTAGGCTTTCCTACGACGACACTTGGCATACATTAATTGGATAGAACATAAAAATTAGCATTAAATACAATTATTGGTTAGGATATGGTAATAAATTATCATACATTAATGGGATAGAACATAAAAATAGCATTAAATACAATTATCGGTTAGGATATGGTAATAAATTATTATAGAGTAATATAATATTAGCTAATTTATGGAAAACAATCACTATACTAATTTATTAGAACAAAGATAAGGCAACATTTTTTTTATAAAATGTGTATAAACAATATAAATATATAGCCCGGGCGTGGCACGGGCATGCAAACTAGTTTAAGTTAAGTTTGTACCGTACTAGCGTTGCATAGCTATTCTTTATTAACTCTAAATTGCAATTATATATTACTTGCTGCAAAAATATACATAGACCATATACTTGCTCGGTGAATCAATTATGCCTCACGGATTTTGAAATGTCAATATTTCGATGGCTGGATAAGTTGTTATATTTATTTATTCAAATTGAATTACCAAAACAGTCATCCAATCCTTTCAAAAAAAAAAAGGTCATCCAACATAATAAATAAAGGGAAGCAAAATAAACATGTCGCATGTTGATTTGGTTACATGTTTGAATCGGCCATGGGACAAGTTTAATTAGGATCATGCTCTCTTAAACTTATTTTGCAAATAGATCAGATGATGAAACAATTCATTCAAATGAATAAGATCAAATAAGTTCCTTTCTTGTTATGATTATTACTGCGTACGGAGTACATATTTTTCATAATTCCCTCGCCAAAATTTTATTTTTTAATCGCTCTCCGTCCCCTTAAAAAAGTTTACTGTTTTTCCATTAAATGCTCACTTGTTGGCCACCTTTGATAAACACCGGTAAATGTTTTGTACAATTATATTTGTGATAGTAAATACGAATGCAACGGTTTAATTTAATTTTTTTTCTCCAAGTAAGTTAATCTTAGGGTTCAGTTCTCATGAGAACACCCTCTTATATGAGAACCATGAGAACTCTCTTGTACCATAAGATAACAAAAATAAAGGGCTGAGAATTCTCTTGTACCACAAGATAACAAAAACAAACCAAAATTCCTTTTTCTCTTTCCTCCCCTTCCCACTCCCGACCACCAGAGCTCCGCCATTACCCCACCGCCTCCCAATACCTTCAACCACCACGACCGGCGAAACCACCGGCCACGATGACTGACGGTGACCCCACTCTCTAGCCACACCACCTTCGTCCCTCTCCTCCATTCTCTCTCTTTCTCTTCCTCCTCTCCTCGGTTTTCTGTCCTACGTTCATCACCGGCCGAGCCAACGAAAAGGAATCCGGCGACGAGCAACACATACTCAGAATGCACAATCAAGTATAGTAATATGCACAATTTAATGATTTGCCATGTACATACAATAATTGTGGGTTGTGCAATTAATTTGGGCAATGAACATTTGAGTCTAATAGAATGCACAATTAGGAATCGTAAAATGCACAATTACCAATTGTAAAATGCACAAATAGACATAGCCGAATGCACATTTAGGTTTTACAAAATGCACAATGAGAAATTAGATGGGTACTTCGGTACTTTGAGTTCGTGATAGAGTGGGTTGAAAATTGGGTTGTGCAGTACTTGTAGGGACTCGGCGGCGCAGTTGGAGGGACGGTATGTGATTGTCGTGCCATGAGGGGCACATTAGCGGTGCACCATGGTGTTCGACGGTGGCGGTTGGTAGTGGCAGTAGATGGGAAAAGAGAGATTAAGGGGGTCGGGGAGGTGAGAGTGGGGAACTGGGGATTGGCAGGGATGGGGAGGGAATAATAAAAAAAGAAAAAAGCAAATAATCTCAACCTTTGATTTATTTGATCTAATGATTCCTAGGGGTTCTCATGGTTCCCATATAAGGGAATGTTCTCATATGAACTGAAACCGTTAATCTTATATTGAAAATTAGGTTTTAATGTTAAAAAATAAGATCTTAAAAATTTATTATAAACTAATGAACAATTTTTTTCCTTAAAAAGAGAAAAAAAAATCTATAATAGCATTGATAAAAATAACAAATAGTAGTGACAATAAGAAGACTAAAATAATGTTTTAAGTCCGCCTAATTAATACTTTGATGTTTTTATGTAGGTGGAGGAATCAATGGGCCTCTAGCCAATTCACTCGCTACTACCACTGGCTATGATGGATTGTTATCATATAACAATGAAGCTCCTGTGAAGAATTCGCTCGCTAGTACTAGCAGCTATGATGGATTGTTATCTTATAACAAAGAAACATCTATGAAGAATTCACTCGCTAGTACAAATGGATATAATGGATTGTTATCTTATGAGAAAAATAAAGCTTCTACAAAAGATTCGCTCGCTAGTACTAGCGGCTATGATGGATTGTTATCTTATGAGAAAAACAAAGCTTCTACAAAGGAATCGCTCGCTAGTACTAGCGGCTATGATGGACTGTTATCTTATGAGAAAAACAAAGCATCTACAAAGGAATCGCTCTCTAGTACTAGCGGCTATGATGGATTGTTATCTTATGAGAAAAACAAAGCTTCTACAAAGGAATCGCTCGCTAGTACTAGCCGATTGTTATCTTATGAGAAAAACAAAGCATCTACAAAGGAATCCCTCGCTAGTACTAGCGGCTATGATGGATTGTTATCTTATGAGAAAAACAAAGTTTCTACAAAGGAATCGCTCCCTAGTACTAGCGGCTATGATGGATTGTTATCTTATGAGAAAAACAAAGCATCTACAAAGGAATCCCTCGCTAGTACTAGCGGCTATGATGGATTGTTATCTTATGAGAAAAACAAAGCATTGACAAAGGAATCGCTCGCTAGTACTAGTGGCTATGATGGATTGTTATCTTATGAGAAAAACAAACCTTTTACAAAGGAATCGCTTGCTAGTACTAGCGGCTATGATGGATTGTTATCTTATGAGAAAAACAAACCTTCTACAAAGGAATCGCTTGCTAGTACTAGCGGCTATGATGGATTGTTATCTTATGAGAAAAACAAAGCTTCTACAAAGGAATCGCTTGCTAGTACTAGTGGCTATGATGGATTGTTATCTTATGAGAAAAACAAAGCTTCTACAAAGGAATCGCTCGCTAGTACCAGCGGCTATGATGGATTGTTATCTTACGCCAAAGCTTCTTCAAAGGCCTCGCTCGGTAGTACCAACGGGTATGATGGGTTGTTGTCTTATAAAAAAGCTTCTGAAAATCAGGTACAATCAAAGAAGAACGACGCGGAGGATTCAAACATGGACTCTGACGTACCCACTAGTTTAAAAGATCATGTTTTCTTCGTGGAGCAAGATCTTCAAGTTGGAAAAAGGTAAGAGTTGGTCTTCAAGAAGGGCGACAAGAAGTCTCCTTTCCTTCCTCGTGAAGTCTCTAACAAAATTCCTCTCTCTTCAAATAAACTACTGGAGACCCTCAAGACTTTTTCTTTGGATCCCGAGTCACCTGAGGCGAAAGTCGTTTCACGATGGATCAACTTGTGTGAGGAGCCTAAGGTTGAAGGGGTGGAGAAGCAGTGTGTAACATCCCTCGAATCTATGGTCGATTTCGTGATCTCAAACATGGGTAATAATGTGAAAGCATTATCAACCGAGCTAGATAAAGATCACTTGAAAATGGAGTATACAATCCACGGGGTAAAGAAAATTGCGAAAAATGATCATGAATCAGTAGTTTGCCATAAGATGGCGTATCCATACGCCTTGTTCTTCTGCCATAGGACCGCGACAATAAGATCGTACATGGTTACTTTGGTAGGAAGTGATGGAACCAAAATTAAAGCTGTGGCTGCATGTCACAAGGAAACTAACGAGTTCCTAACCAATTACATGATAAACGTTCTTAAGGTTACACCCGGAAGTACACGAGTTTGCCATTTCCCGGGTGCTGAGGATAACATAATTTGGGTTGTTGCTAAATGCGTTAATATAACGTATGTGCTTCTGTAAAATCAGAACAACTATGTATGTTGTAATCCTTGAATGTTTGCACATGTGTAATATAATAAAAATGTGTTGTCTTTGTTTAGTTTGCTATTTGATCATTTTTAAGAACTTGTATTTTAAAGCTAGCTAACAACTTGGACACTCGTTTTCAACATGAATCACTTAAAGCGGGCAAAAGTTGACTTGACCCGTTATATCCACCCTGGGTCATCAAAAAAATTGGCAAACTCCATAGTGAAAGATAAAACAAAGAAATGTAGGTTTTTTTTTTACAACGTTAAGAACTAGTACACAAGTGCACTAATAAGGTTAGGTGTAACATGGTTAGAAAATTAGAAACCGATTACAAAATATAGGATCCGATTTAGAAAAATTGAGCCAAACAGAATTGAATTCAATTACACACACCTTATTTTTGGTAGCACTTTATCAAGTTAAGAGTTGGTACGACAATAGGTGTAATTATGTGAAATTTTCTGGATGATTTATACTTTGTTCTTGGCAAATATATGTGATTTCAATGAGAGAATTCCATGTACCGATTAATCACATTTCTGTTGTAATAAGATATTTCTCGAGTTGTTTGAGAAAGACACAAACAAGGAGAAAAGCGAGGAACAAGAGAACAAAATATTTTTCTGCTTTACGCAAGGTAACCTTTTTTTTTTTTTTGAAGTTACGCAAGGTAACCTTTGAAGCCCAATGTCTTTCAATTTATGTGGAATTATGAAGTGAAACCAATTGGAGGTGAAGTTTGAGAATCTTAGCTTCTAAGGAAATGTTCACACCTCATTGGACGAATAGGCTATCGGATTATACTCAAATTGCGAGGATTTCTGGGAGTCGCGAAGAATTGAGCAGGGAACTAGAAGTCTAAGAAAAGTTTCCTACAAGTATTGTTAATTGAATCTTATGCGAGATGTCGAGATGGTCTAGTTATCTAAGACTAAGATTATCAATAGCTTTTTGGAGTCTTGTATGAGTCTTGGGCTAAAGATCCACTTGGTTTCCATTGATAATAGAGTCTTGAAGCCAAGACGTCTTACTTCAAGTCTTGGAAATCCAAGACTGGTGTTAAGACTCAATTTGGCCAAATTTCTACTTTTTTTTTTTTTTTTTTTTTGATGATGAGTTGTATAAGTAAGATAAGGTGTATATCTACCCAATGTAATTATGAAAAAAAAATCTTTATCTCTTAAACAAATCATAATAATAATAATAATAATAATAATAATAATAAAATTCAAAAAAGAAATTAATAATAATAATAATAATAGCAAAATATAAAAAAATAAAATAATAATAATAATAACAACAATAATAATAGAAAACAATAATATTCTCAATTACAAAAAGAAAAAATTTAATGAAATATATATTTAGAATCTGAAGTGAGTCTGGGGATAAAGTGGTTGATTTAAGTGAGTCTTAAGATTTCAGAGTCTGAAAAAATGTGGGTGGAAAGTTGAGGTGGCAGAGTTTGGAGTCTGAAATGAGTCTTACTGATAAAGTTAGTCTAATACGGAGAGTTTCTTCCATTGCCAGTACTCTCATTATGTGAGTGTAAGATGTATTCTATGTGAAACTGGCGTAGCCAAACAACTACTCTAGTACTTTGTGTGTACTTCATACTCCCTTCGTCCCGGTCATTTCTTTACCAAATAATAACCTCATTTTGCAACTTTGTCCCTCAACCAAGCACCCCCACTATCAACATGCATGCCCTCCGGGACACACCACTTGTACATCTTCAACCTCATCAATTTGGACCGTTTCCTATATTTCTCTCTCCTCTTCCACTTAAATAACCGGATCCTTTTTTCTTGTCCAATTCAACCCACCATCTCTCCATTTTTTTCCCTAGTTTGAAAACTTTGGTTTGATTTCATATCATAATTTACACGCACAATATATATGTGGTTGAATTTGCTGCTCGAATTTGAGGAAACATAATATATAAAAATAATGGGGTAACATTTTGGACGAATTTTGGGTTTATTGGGGAACATTTTGGACGAATTTTGGGTTCAATGGGGGAAAATGAGTGAGCAATGGATGAGTTTGAAAGCCAGAGATTAAGTATCCGATGAGACGATGGGGCATGGGTTGCCATCGACGATCTGCAGTTTCTTCTGTGGGTTGTCAGGATGTTGGTTGAATTTGGGCCGGAGGTGCAGCGGGGTTAAGGCGGAGGTGCGACGGGTGTTAAGGTTCGCATGGGAGAGGAGAGAGAAAATTGTGAGGGTGTGGTCAAATTAGATGGCTGGATGTTAGGGGCTTCATTGTAATCTAGCATACCAAAGTTTCATTTAACTAGCTAAAATCTACCCTAGAACGGAAAGGTAAGGAAATAACTGAGACGGCCTAAAGTGGGTAAGGAAATGATCGGAACGGAGGGAGTAATAAATAATGGAAAATAATTAATCACATGATATGGACAAAAAGAGCAAAGATTAACAGCCGGCCAAGCAATAAAATACAGATAAATTTTGTCCTCTTCTAAAATAATTTGTCCTAAGGTGAAGTTTAAAAAAAGACTGAACCAACCAATGAGAACTTATAATTTTTGAAAAGGACTTGTTTTTCGAAGCTTTGATTAAAGCATAGTGATTGTTTGGTTGTTAAGCAAAATCATGAAAATTTTGAGTCCCAATGAATTAAAAATTGTGGAGTTGTTTGGTTGTCCAAAATCATGCGAATTGAGAATTCATAGGAATTTTCAACGGAAAATTCACGTGGTGTCCCCGAGGTTTACCAGTTTGCGCGTGGTGTCCCTATGTTTGAAACTTGTACATTGTGGTGTCCCTGAGATTTGCAAAACGCGGTACGTGGTGTCCCTCAAACTAACGGTGTTAACTTTTTTCCGTTAAGTGATGATGTGGCGGCCATTTATAAATTTAACTTGGGTTTAATTCATTTTTGTAATTTCTGGAAAAAAAAGAAAAAAATTGAAAATTAATTTTTGTAATTTCTGAAAATATTTAAAAAATTAAAAAAAGTAAAAAAATTAAAAAAAAAAAAGTTCCAAAATCAATTTTAATAATTATTGGAAAAAAAATTTCTCAAAAAAAATCAATTTATATAATTTTAAACGTAATTTTAGTGAAATTTTTCCGAAAATTCTCTAATATCTATAAAATTCGGTGCACATGGTGTCCCTGAACTATACACACTAGTGTACATGGTGTCGCTCAGGTTTGCATTACACTGCACATGGTGACCCCATGTTTCTGTTTTTTATTGCAACGGCTAATTACAAAAGTAGCCGTTGTACGTAGCTGCATATATATGTAAAAATATCCTTCTTTCCAAAGCAAACATTATTATTAAATCAAATCATATTCATGGATTTCATTTCATCCCATGAATCTTCATTTTCGTAAGTTTTTTTCGTGGAAAACGGTCTATGCCCTTGATGCAAAACGAACACTCACATTAGGTCCTCCGAAACACCTTCAAATCCTTCAAGGCTATTTCACTTTTGTAACTAGTGGTCGCAATAAAAAAAAACAAAAATAGAGGGTCACCATGTGCAGTGTAATGCAAACCTGAGGGACACCATGTACACTATTGTGTATAGTTCAGGGACACCATGTACACTAGTGTGTATAGTTCAGGGACACCATGTGCACAAAAAATTTACAGATATTAGAGAATTTTCGAAAAATTTTCACTAAAATTACGTTTAAAATTATATAACTTGATTTTTTTTGCGAATTTTTTTTCCCAATAATTATTAAAATTGATTTTGGAACTTTTTTTTTTTTTTTGAATTTTTGAATTTTTTTAATATTTTCAGAAATTACAAAATTGAATTAATACCAAATTAAATTTATAAATGGCCGCCACGTCATCACTTAACGGAAAAAAGTTAACACCGTTAGCTTGAGGGACACCACGTACCGCGTTTTGCAAATCTCAGGGACACCACAATGTACAAGTTTCAAACATAGGGACACCACGCGCAAACTGGTAAACCTCGGGGACACCACGTGAATTTTCCGAATTTTCAATTTTTACAAAATGGAGAAATTGACTTACATACCTAGCCCGCCCGCCCTTGATAATTTGAAATTCATGTGAGAATTCGTTTCCTACATGTAACTAAACTGTTTTGAGAAATTCCCATAAACTTATATTTCCTGGGAAGTAGCACCTCATGGAAATTACGAATTCACGCAACCAATCAAACGACCACTTAGTATAGTTTTGCTTATTAGATGTCTTTCATCGAAATATTTATTGCAAATTTGAAACTTGAAACGCACTTGAAAGTTGCAAATTGCATGACCACTAGGTGTCAGATTGAAAAGCCCAAATTTTATTACGTATAGTAGGTGACGATATTTATTGGGTGATGTTTTACGATCCAATATACTAGTGGTAGTAGGCTATACTATCGTGACCCTATGGTCTTGTTATTGATCTTTTATTTCAAATAAACTCTTGATTATTTCACGAGAATCTCGACCTTTCAAACATCGTCAAGGCATATAGGGAAGAACACTTATTAGAATTAATTTTATGCATTAGTTATGTAATAATTTAGAATCTCTAGTTAAAATATTAACCCTTTTTTGTTACATGCACGTAAAGAATTACCACTTGAACCCTTTTGTGTTATGTAATTTGTTGTTGGAGCCCCTTGTTTTGGTTCTTATATTATCGTTTTCTTCTAAGTTGTTTGTTTGGTTTGATAATAATGGAGGACGAACGTATACTCACTTTAGACATTCTCAAGGTTTTTTTGCGAAGGATTGGCAAATAAAACAAACACATGAAAATTTGTGTAAAAAACCACGCACATAGAGCAAATTACCTATTTGAAACATTGTCAAAAAGAAAAAGAAGCAAATTTACAAATTTGGGTTGTATACAATACCTACAAAGTATGAAGTGCCATCCGGTTCTATTAAATCTTCTAGGAACAAAAACAAAAGATAGACAATAAACGACAATAATAAGGACGATCCAATCTTATCACTTATTAGTCAGAAGTTAGTACAAGCATATGGGTATTTTATCATTTAATTAAGCTAAGTAATGACACTATAATCTTGTTAGTATGTATATGACCAATTTGAGTGTCAGTCATTTTTAAGTGAAAACATCACTGGATTAACTTACATGATTTGTAATTTTGTAAACAATACTAGTACATACTTGTTAATTACAATTGCCTCTAACTAACCTCATATATTTTAAACGGTTGTATAGTTGGTACTAGCTAGCTAGTAGCTAGACTAGTAGTGAATTAGTGATCCAAGAAATGGCTGAAATATATAAACAAGACCCCTAATGTCGAGCATACGCGAATTTAGCCTTAGGATACCCTGTTTTACAAGGTTAAATTCGGCCCTATGATTTATGTAGTACGGCCTTGAGTCCCCCTGAGCCTAGCCAAATAGTTATTCAACTGATCGACCTATCATCACAGCCAGTCGTCATATTTTTGACATACATGATGAGACATGCACGAATATGATCAAACGTGGCATGACAGGGCATGTCAAAATGGAGAAGCGTAGAAAATACAGCATCCATCAAATTAAACTTTTGCATTGGTTGAAATGATTAATTTGCTTCAAGCCTTATTGTATCGTGTTTCTCAGATAGATGATGTGAAGTATTGGCCTACCAGTATCAAACAACAGCGTAACATACGCTCTACAACTCTTAAGGAAAAATGTCGGGTTATTTAGAGGTCTCATGTTAGCATGTTCATTTCATATCTCTTCCTATATTAGTGTCCGTTTCGACATTACATGGTACCTATATAGTCTTGGACATGAGAGGGATCAATAAAACACTTTGAATCTATCAGTTGGAGAGGAAAATGTCGAAGTCACAGTATCACACAACAACTACCGAATAGTGGAAAATAATTGCTAGTAAATAATAGCGGTATCGACAAATTAAATGAGCGATAAGTTAAACTCGGCCAAATAATTATATTTATATAAGACCAGGTTGAGGTTAAAAAAAGACTGAAGCAATAATTTACCATGTCAATTTGACTGCTGATTCTCAGAGAACTGACTTGTATTAGTGTAGTTTAGCTTAGACAGATGCCTGGATTGAAATATATATTAGGTCACTTGGAGAGTTGCAAGTCTTGCAATAATTGTTGAATTATTAATTACCAACATTCCAACAATAATATTACCTTATTTAAGATGAGGAAATTAATAGAGTTGATTTTTTCGGTTTACGATTGGAGTTCACTCTTGTCTACGATCAAATCAGAGTTGAATCACCCGAACTTTGGTTCGATACGACGTGATAACCATCTAACCTGTATATGCTCGCCTTTAGCGCAGCCTACTCGAAACAATAATTTCAACCCATCCGAATGCCAATTTTACGTGAGGGGGTATTATTTTTTAGAATACAAAAGCGCATAACCAGCTATATCGATCAATTTATTAGATCTTGGTTAAGATAATTATTCCGCACCAATTCAAGCCATATTATTGCATCGTGATTGTGAGAATATAAAGTATAAGTATTTAGAAGGACACTACCTCAGTAGTACCAACCTTTGTAGATAGGCTCATATCAGAGTTTCCCCAAGCTGTATTATTTTACAAGGGTGCTAATAATAGTAAGCAAATATTTTGTCTTATGTTGTAGAGTTAGGACTATAAGTAGCAAGCGGGTGTAGCACAATTATACTCACAAATCATAACAATAATCACATTTCTTCTCCTAATTACAACTTACTAATAGTATTTCTGTAGTTTCAATTTTCCAATGGGGAAGCACTTCTTCTTACTGTTCTGTTTCTGCTTTGTAAGTTATATTAGTTACTCCGATCCTACATTCAAGTTTTATTTCGATCCGTTCCTTATATTAGCTTTTGCATTTCAATGAATTTTTCGATAGTATTCAGCATGCTAGCTAATTTATCTAGAGAAAATGATGAATAGTATTACTAATTACGCTAGTAATTTTTTTTTTATTTTCTCAGCTTGCGTCAACAAGAAGCTATGCATCAATTTCCCCAGAAGATTATTGGAAATTTAAGCTGCCTACCACTCCCATGCCTCAAGCTATCAAGGACTCCTTAGCCCCAGCCGCCGGTGCGTGGTTAACATTTATGCTCAATTTTCTCAGTTATGATTAAGTTTATTTATATATAGTACTAATAGTAGTACATACAAATTCTAAGCTTGTAAAGCTACTACATACTATTCAATATTATCAATTTAAGTGTATAATATAATTATTGATCTATGGTTTTCAACGGTCGGATCCTTTCTATATATAGTGATAAAACGACCATTAAGCATATGAGCAAGAAAAAACGTACAATTTTTGTCTTGTTGCTACCATTTCAACTTTCACTTACTACGGATTATTTATTGTTGATCGAGCTAATTTTATTAAACATACCATAATACACCAATAATAATAGCCTAATAATGAAATAAGATTTATATCTGTTCATCTAATACTTCCGTGTTTTGATTAGGTGCAGTCATCAATGGGCCTCCAAGCACTTCACTCGCTAGTACTAACGGCTATCTAATACTATATATTAAAACCTGAAACCAAGTCTTTCCTACGACGACACTTGGCATACATTAATTGGATAGAACATAAAAATAGTATTAAAATACAATTGTCGGTTAAGATATGGTAATAAATAATCATACATAAATTGGATAGAACATAAAAATAGCATTAAATACAATTATCGGATAGAATATGGTATATTATTAGCTAATTTATGAAAAGTAATCATTATGGTAATTTATTAGAGCAAAGATAAGTCAATATTTTTTTATAAAACATGTATAAACAATATAGATATATAACCCGGGCGTGGCACGGGCATGCAAACTAGTATTGGACTAGTTTAATACCCGTGCAAAATTGCACGGGCTGTTGTATTATATTGGTATTTACATCTCTTCATATTATGTGGTTTAATCGTTTTACTAACATGCTATTACATACACGATATAACAAATATAGGAGATATAACATTAGATCGTCAAAATCTTTGGTAGCTCAATGAACCAGCGTTTTGTAACCCTTGACCCGCCTTTTGGGTCAAGTTCCTTGTATCTTTTAGATCATGAACCCGCCATTTCTCGATCATGACCCGAATCGGTTTGATACATTAAAAATTTTCTTGGACATATCTTACTTGATCAATTCACCTAGTCTGTCTCGTAATTAAGACAAAAATGAAATCTAAAAAAATAATTTAGAAGAAAATACAATTAGTATAATAATTCAAAATTAAATCATCTAGACAAAATGAAGGCAAAAATAAATCATGTGGAGTTTATATTCAACTCCATTGAATCCAACCTCATTTTTATTCATATTCTAACTTTTCTCAATCCCATAATTATGACCCATTATTTGAACTAACCCGTATGTTTTGCTCATTATCACGTGGAGTTTAATTTTAACTCCATGTGATCCCAGAACTCATTTTTGACCCATATCCTAACTTGACTTAAACCCTGTATGATAGGACTGCATCTTTCTGATTTGATTTGATTTGATTTTAATGAATCTGATTTTATTTTATTGACTCTTATCTGATGAAATCCAATTTGAATGACTCTGATCTGATTTGAATGACTATAATTTGATCTGAATAAAATTCGAGATTAGTGTTAATTGTAATATGATCAAATTTCTTAAATCTGATCTGATTTGAAAGTCTCTGATCTGACGAAATTTGGTTTGAATAATTCTGATCTGAATTGAATAAATATGATCTGATCTTAATATTTTGTTTATTAAGTCCTATCATACAGGGCCTTAGTTCCGAAATTTTGACCTATTATTTGAACTAACCCGTATGTTTAACCCATTATCATGTAGAGTTTTTTTCAACTTAATGTGAATAAACTTATTTTTGAGCCAAATCCTAACATGACTCAGACATATAATTTTGAGATGTTATTTGAACTAACCCGTATGTTTAACGCATTATCAGGTAGAGTTTATTTTCAACTCCATGTGATCCAAACTCATTTTTGACACATCCTAACTTGACTTAGTCACGTAATTTAGACCAGTTTTTCGAACTAACCCGTATGTGCATGATAAGTATATCAATTCTTTTGAGGGGATTATTACTCTTTTTTTTTTTTAATCAAACTACCTTGCTTGTATTGAAGTAAAAAGATGATTACATGATGACCAATGATCAAAACACAATAATTCATAGGTTGATACCATAATAATTATTATAAATGTTACTCCTTTAAAAAGAAAGCTTTGGTTGATTGAGAGAGATCGAAATTACCACTTGACCGAATTCGGATGATCATTTAAGCTGTTACACTTACACATTGGTAATGAGCTAATTGATATTGTGTTGAAACAAATTTGGGTGGTAGCAGGTTGGAAAAAGTTTGAATTCTTTATTGTCTCACCAATGAAGTTTGAACTCAAATACCAGTTATATTAGAAATCAAAATGCTCCTCTCAAAAAAAAAAAAATGCTAATAATCATCGAATAAGGTTGACCCGGCCCGTGAAATAATTGTTACATCCTTTCATCAAACAAATGATCTTATGAAATGAGCACAAGAATGCGATGACATTAAAGAACGACCTTGAAATAACCCCATATGTTTGAGCCTATATGACACATGATCAAGAATAGCATAGCCGTGTTTTCCCAAACCAGACGGTAAGAGTAGGCATGGATACGTTAAAACCACAGCCACCAATAGCAGAAAGCATGAATATTTTCCCGAATAACACGATGAGAGTAGGCATAAGAGAGATCGCCGTGATGGTTCTGGAAAAAAATGGGATCTTGGATGACCTTGATGATTGTGATCTTGGCGAGGACGTTAGCAAGGTCTGATCTTTTTATATGAACAGGTCATAAGATATGGGAGGCGTTCTCAAGACTTATTTTAGTACGCAATTCAACTATTGTTCAATAACACACCCATATCATGTGATAACGTTCCTGAAATGTCAATTAATTTGAAAACAGCTTAGGGAAAGAAGGATGTACTGTAAGTTATTAGTAAAGCAAGTGTCCTTACCGTATGATTTTCTTCACCAACTTTTGAGAGCAACAAATCAAACATGCTATGAGAGCAAGGTTGCTTAATCAGTAATTCAGATTAAGGTGTCCTATAAAGTGTAATGGAAAAATAAATAATTTGGTCCACAGTCTAGATAAGGAAGTAAAACGAAACAAACTGGAATCGATCAGACTAAACCAAAAAAACAATAAAGTTCTAATTTCTATCATAATCATTGAGCATAACAAATTTGGGTGACAACATGGAAAACCCACCAAAATTTAACAATGGATGCAGGAGACCCAGAATCAAGATTGTGCAAACTCCCTTTTCCCAAATGCACTGATCAACCATCGCAACACTTCATCTATATATCAACCTCCTGCAATTCTTGCTAAAGGTACAAAAAATAATTAGAAGAAAAATAGCGCGATGCGAGAAATCATCAATTATGATCTGTAAAAGAGCCTATGATTTGTGCGAGAATTTCCAAAGTATGGAAATCAAAAGATGGGATGAAATATGGTTTTTATTTTTTTTTCTTTAAACTGAGCCTAGGGTGTCGTTGGGGATCTCTGTCATTCTTTCGAATTCGTCCTAAATTTACAAATTCAGCCCACCAAAAAATACGTCTGAAAATTTCGCAAATAATAATGTCGATGCTTAAATTTTACCTCGATTCTTAAGCCACATTTGACGATTAACATCAGCACTTTTCCAGTTTTGTGCACATAGCCAACTGCAATACACCACCCAGAATCAGGATTGCTAAACATAAAAGCAAAATTTAAGCTCAAGCTAAAACACTCCAAGAACTGTAAATCAAATACATCCAGATCAGAAAAAAAAAAGGAACGTAGATGATAGACCACGTTAAAGTAACCACCCCTTGAAATTCTTTCGAACCTCTAGTTTTGGAAGGGAGACGTATTCCTCTGCCTCAAGATCGAATTCAGTGACAAAATCATGATATTAAAACCACCGACTGCTAAAAAATGGAAAAGGTGAATTCATAATAAATACGACTGAATTGATGCAAATTGAATGCGGCTAACCTGTTACCCAGGAATTCAAATCGGATTGAATCCAAGACTGAATTCGGATGATTGTTGCATAGGATAATCAGCAATGACGTGATATTCATGCTGTTTCTCAATCTTTAATCAACGTGTGCATCTCCGCGATTGCCTTGTCCGACTCTGTCAATTCCTGGCAATTTTAATCACACATTATTGCATATCAAAATTCAGCAAATATATTCAAGAATAAAAAAAATTGAACGAAAACTGTACTGGTATTCAATAAAATTGAACAAAAAAAAAATTGCAATCAATGGCGATGGAAAACTGTACAGGTATTCAATTGAATTGAACGCAAAAAAGATCATGGGAATATATCAAAATGAGCCCTTGAGATATGGTTTCCTGTTTTTAAAATATTTTCATTTTGCAGTTGAGATTGTTTAGGCGTTTTAGTTTCCTAAATTTCGGGAGAAAATTTCGAGTAAATATATATTTTTTTTTTTGAAAGTAGAGTAAATATATTAGGCATGCTGATTCAGTTACTACGATATTTTGCTATTTTGGTGTGAATTAATCTAATTAAAATAGTCGGTGATGATGTCATTTATGACGTGGCATGAGGTGGCTGCTTAGGTGGATAGGTTGAGAAGCTGCTAAATCTACCGGCAATGCTTAAATATATGATTGTTATCTTATGATAACAAAGCTCCCGTGCAAAATTCTCTCGCTAGTACTAACGGCTATATTGGATTGTTATCCTATAATAACAAATCTCCTGCGAAAAATTCTCTCGCTAGTAATAACGGGTATATTGGATTGTTATCCTATGATACCAAATCTCCCGCGAAAAATTCTCTCGCTAGTACTAACGGCTATATTGGGTTGTTATCTTATGACAACAAAGCTTCTACAAAGGATTCGCTCGCTAGTACTAACGGCTATATTGGATTGTTATCTAATGATAACAAAACTCCCGTGAAAAATTCGCTCGCTAGTACTAACGGGTATATTGGATTGCTATCTTACGACAAAGCATCAGCAAAGGATTCGCTCGCCAGTGTTAATCAGTACGTTGGGTGTTAAACCACGATCGGGCCTGGGCCGCACCCGGTAAGAGGAGAGAGAGAGTCCACATCATAAACCGAAGGAGGTTCCAACCTAAAACCAATTGGCAATAGGTGGAGTAACTCCTTGGTTTATATACATGTCAACTCTCTCCTCTTTTTCCAATGTGGGACACTCACATGTGGTATTCACTTCAACACTCCCCCTCACATGTGAGTTCCCTTATACTTGCAGACTGGGCTTAGGGGCTAGCCGGGGCTCTTCTAGCTCTCTTCGGCTCCCTTCTTATCTTGCCCATCTGCGCAGACTGGACCTTCACAAGCTCACCGGGGCTCTTCTGGCTCTCTTCGGTAACATCGCAAACCGGGGCTCTCCTACCTCTCTTCGGTTACGTCAACTTGGTCCATCTGCATACGGGTCCAGTTCATCTTCTTGAGTCCCAGGTCTTCAACCATGGGCTCTGATACCATATTAAAAGAGAGAATTTGTGAAGGAAACATTTTATTGATTATGAATCCATTAATTTGGAATGAATTACATCTCAGTATTTATAGTACAATTTGGTAACTGCTCATAACAGAATTTAGAATTCTGTTATGCTTACATCATCATGATAGTGACAGTTAACCACCTAACTCCTAAGCCACTAGCTGATCATCCTCTGCTGCTGTGGACGGAATGTATTTGTACTTCTGCTGCTTGCTGGTAATTACATCATCATAGCATCATATACTTCTACATTGGGTCATACAAAAAATCACCTCAAACAAGCGAAAGCAATTCACAAACTCTATCGAAGAAGGATAATGAGGATTTGAACCCAGACACAGAAGTACCAGCAAGCATAAAGGATCGAGTTTTCTTCATGGAGCAAACCCTTCAAGTAGGGAATAAGATGGAGTTGGTCTTCAAGAAAGGCACCAAACAATCACTATACTTCCTTCCTCGTGAAGTCTCTAACAAAATTCCCTTCTCTTCTGACAAACTACAAGAGATCTACAAAATTCTTGCTTTGGATCCCAAATCACACGAAGCCTATGTTCTCTCACGTCGAATTGAATTATGTGAGGAGGCTACTGTTGAAGGGGTGGAGAAGCAATGTGTAACATCCCTCGAATCTATGGTCGATTTCGTGATCAATAAGATGCGTACAAATGTAAAGGCGCTATCAACCGAGGTAGAGAAAGATCACCCAAAAATGGAGTATACGATCCACGGGGTAAAGAGGATTGCGAAAAACGACCATCAAAC
Organism: Spergularia bocconei; assembly: GCA_963457585.1. Lineage (NCBI taxonomy): Eukaryota > Viridiplantae > Streptophyta > Magnoliopsida > Caryophyllales > Caryophyllaceae > Spergularia > Spergularia bocconei. Next base: position 23,504,928 of record OY734943.1, on the reverse strand, counting down.
AGTAGTTTGCCATAAAATGGGATATCCATACGCGTTGTTCTTCTGCCATAGGACCGCGACAATAAGATCATACATGGTTTCTTTGGTAGGAAGTGATGGAACAAAGATTAAAGCTGTGGCTGCATGTCACAAGGAAACTAACGAGTTCTTAAGAAATTACATGATAAATATTCTTAAGGTTACTCCAGGAAGTGCTAGAGTTTGCCATTTCCCAGGTGCTGATGACAATATAATGTGGGTCGTTGCAAACTAATTGCAATAATAATATCGTATGTAAAATCAGAACTATGCTGAAATCCTTGAATGTTGAGGTAGTCTATGCTGTTGGAATGACCTCTAGTTGTGTTTGTCTCACGTTTGACTGTGTCACTGTTGTGTATGTATGTTGAGCTCTATGCAATAAAAATGTGTACTGTTTGAAATTTGTTACTGTTTGATAGTTTTCAAAAACTTTTGTTTGTTAGCTAGGTCAAATTAAGTACCAAATTGGTATAAAAAAAAAAAAAAAAAAAAAAAAAAGTAGAGGTCAAATGACAGATTGGTAAAAAAAAAAACAGATTATTGGTTAAAAAAACGACACTAAACACCAAATTAGGCAAAAAGACTAAATTTACCCTTTTGTGTTGCTAGATGGATACTCAACACTACCAAGCAGTCTACTTAACCAACCAACAATATATCACAACTGAGGTAAGCGGAAAAAGCTCACCACACATACGACAACGAATTCAAAGAGACGCAACATATAAGTGGAAACCCAAGAAAAGAAAAAACCACTAGTAACGCAAGTCTATACACAGTCTCCTCTCAAAAAAAAAAAAAAGTAATCAAAAATCATATATCTTTCCTTGTTTTACTAGTCCCCAAACCTACCTAAGGAAGCCAAATAATAAGGGTAAAATTGTCTTTTCACCCACTTACTACAACACACATACTTACATGGGTTTAGGACATACAATCCATATGGATCATACCATTAGCCCAAAAAGGAATCTGTAAGATTTTTTTTTAGAGAAAGATAGCAGAAGCAAAAAATATGTGTTCGTAGTTCGGAGAGAAATATATATAGCCAACAACCAAGCAAGGATACTGTCGTAATCAACAAGTTTAGGGATACGAGTAGAGCTGGCAATCGGGCGGGTCGGGTCGGTTTTGGGTCGGGTCGAGGCGGGTCGGGTCATATCGGGTTCGGGTCTTGGCGGGTCGAGATGAACTTTCGGGTCGGGTCGGTTTTGACTCGGGTCATGTCGGGTAAATTTTGTGTCGGGTCGGGTCGGTTTTGGGTCGGGTCATAATCGGGTTTGGTTACTGATTGTTATCAATCCGCGTCATTTCAAGTATTTTTTTGTTTTTTGGCATAATTACGGGACTGTATTTAGTTAGTAAGTTAAAACCATCAATATGTATACTAAATTGTTCTAATTTGGATCATTATTAAGCTTAATTATTACCGGGTCATTAAATGGGTCGGGTCATTGTCGGATAACGGGTCATTACGGGTCGGGTCGGGTCATTGTCGGGTTGGACATTATCGGGTTGTATCGGGTCATGGGTCGTGATCGGGTCGGGTCGAGTCGGGTTCGGGTGATCACAATTTCGGGTCCAATCGGGTCGGGTTTTCGGGTGAGTCGGGTCGGGTCAAGGTTGCCAGCTCTAGATACGAGGTATGCTTCTCTTTAAATCTTAATTACTCTTAGCTCTCTATATTAATCCTTAATTGATTTAAGTATTTGGTTTAATTTGCTTCATGTTGCAATATTGGTAAATTATTCTTTGTATTATCAATGATATTAATTGGTGATGAATTCGCTAGTATTTGATTGCCACCGATCGAAATTGCATATTATTATGTGATTGAGTTGGGTTAATTTGTGATTTATTTCTCCTTAGAAAGGTGGTGGTTGCGTACAGTTGGACTAATTCATTTGATTTCCGTCTATATTTTGATTTTAAATTTTCTGGTGCAGGGATAATCTATACGTTTTACCAAAGTTTTAGGAACCTTGCAATCGTATACTTATTCATGGGTGATTGGTCTAATTTGCCATTTGATCTTCTCAATGAGATTGTAACGAGATTTGAAACAATCGAAGACTTGGTTTATTTCTCTGTTGTATGCCGTTGTTGGTATCACTTTGCCTCGGTGTTTAAAAATGAGTTCAATATGAAGGAAATGCCGTGGCTGTTGCTAGTCGAGAATACGAAAGATAATATAGATTGTCTAAGGAAAGTTCTGAATCCAGTCGACAACAAGTGTTATCAATGGAAACTTCGAGAAATGACTGGGTGTAGATGTTGGGGTTCTGCATACGGTTGGGTTGTGACTTATGATTATGATTTAGAACTATATCTATTCAACCCACTTACCAAAGCTAAATTAACCCTCCCACCTGTATCGTGTTTGCCATACAAATATGGGCCTCATGTTTCTATTTGCACCCATGAGGGTTATGAGGGTGGAAGAGCTTATAAGTTAATGAGATCCTACTTCATCACCAAGGCTTTTGTATTAAAAGTAACTCAAGATGATTTTATTGTTTTTGTAACTTATTATTTTACATGGAAGAAGTTGGCATTCGCGAGGCCAGGTGATCACACATGGACCTTCATTGATCCACCTGGGGATACGGTGGTTCATGAGGAGGACAATGTTGATGAGAGGACATGCGTGGTTGATGTAGTCTTTCGTGATGGTCGAATAGTAATTTTGTACGAGGCATCCTCGCTTGGGTATCTTGATTTCTCTGATTTGTGTGATCCACAAAAACTTTTTGCCAAAGATGATTTACCTAAATATCCAATGATATTGAGTGAACCACGAAATCTTGGTATTAAAGCTAGAGAATACGTGCCTCCACCTCCAAGGATTTTGGATGACTACTTGGTGAATTCATTTGGATTATACTTGGTAGACTATTGTGGTAAGCTTCTCATGGTTCTACGAGATAGGTGGGATCCCGAAATAGATGAAGATGGAGATGCAAACGATGATGCAACATTTGGCTTTAAGGTGTATCAACTTGATTTTGACACCAAAAAATGGTTTCAAGTCCAGCGCCTTGATAATGTTGTCTTATTAGTTGGTAATAATTCTTCAATGTTAGTTCCCTTAGATGGAGCGAGTAACCAAAAAGCTAACCGTATATATTTTACTGATGATAGATCTGATGGTAAGGACATGGGGGTTTTCGATTTGGAAAGCAGTGAGATAAAGGATGTGTATGATGGGTGTGATAGATATTCAAAACTCCAAACCCCATTTTGGTTCATACCCCGATTCTAGGTTAGAGTTTGTATGCCTTGCTTGTAGAAGACACTCGTAATCTTTGTGGAGTCCGTTCTTGTAAATCACAACTTTTTGTTGTGCGACTCCGAACTTCAGCTATTGTAAAACATCGTAATTCACTAAAACTTGTGAGCATCTTGTGTTTCGCACGACCCTTGTTGTTCCTTTTTTTGAGGGTCTGTTGTATTCCTTTTTGCACGATCCTTGTTGTAATAATATTTGATTTCATATTATTCTTGTTCTAATTTTAATATTTTTCTTGTATACAATTCTCGGTTACAAATTTACAATGCCTTAGCCGAATGCTTTACTCAACACTCTTCTTAATTCTACATCTTTAATGAACATTTGACACTAATCTAGATTTTATATTACAACAATGTGAATGGCAGATTGGCAGATCACAACGATTTGGGCATTCTTGCATTTTGGCATTGTTAGGATTGTGCTACTCCGTATAATTTCTTAGGAATGACTTAAAATAAGCAAAAATTATTAGAGAAATCAGTCTCTTTGTCAAAATTATAAGTGACCTTCACCTTGTAAATTATTTTTGTGATTCAATTATAACATGAGATGATTAATATAGATTTACAATGAACTCAAATGTACTATACTATTTAATTTTCCTGAATAATAAAATTTTCTAGCAACACTTACATCAATGACAAACGATCAAATTTTGATAGGTCCATTGGTAATTGCTGTGGACAATGGTCTCTTGATGTTACCCACACAAGTAGTTTCATAAACAGGCAACTCAGTTGATGAAAACCCAAATTCAAAATCATCAATTTGTAGCTCAAAAAGATCAGAACTTGCATCACTTTCTGCACCATCATCATCAACTTCTTCATCAAGCTTCTTGCTTACACTCTTCTTCTCTTGATTGTGATTGCCGTGATTATTACAATTCTTTGATATTTCCACAAACCCATTATTGTTGGCCTTGATTGTTTTCTCATCCAACTTATCGAAATTTGTTGCTGTAATTTTACCATCTTTTGCATTTGTTTGCCCATTTTCAAGAGCCTTGTACTTGGACAAATTGGCTAAAACTTCTTTGTAATCGGAGAATGTCTTGAGATTTTGGGATGTTTTTGTGGTAGAGATAGTGTTGATAGTGTAAGGAGGTGGTGTTCTAAACCCTGAAACTGAAGAAGAGTAGAATGATTTAGCATCATTAACAGCAGAGCTCGTCGACCGAAAATGGCTCATACTACTCCTTCTCTTCCTTCTACCACTAGGGCTTTCATCTTCATCTTTCATGGATTGTGTCGATTTCGGAATCATCTTCTTCTTTGAGCTTATGATTGCTTGGTTGAACAATGAGTTTAAGAAATGAGTTAGCTTACCACCTGGTGAACTTGGTTGCTTGAATTTCTTCTTTTCTTTTATTTCTTGTTGTTGCTGTTGTTGTTGTTTTTGTTGTTGTTGCTGTTGTTTTTGTTGTTGTTTGTCAAGTTGAGCAACTTTATAGTTTTGATTATACTGTTTATTGTAATGTTCATGGGGGTGTTGTTTGGAGGAGGAGGTGTCTAAGCTAGCTCTGCCTTGCCTCAAATACCCCTGTTGTCTACCTTCTTTGATCACCATCTCTTCACCTCCCACAAGGGAACCCTTGTCATTGTATTCGGAGAAGTAGCGTGCCGCTGAGAAAACGTCGAGCTCACCGGAGTTGTCTCGCCGGTAGGGAGGTTTCTTGTAATCAGAGAGAGTTGTGGTGGACATATTTGAGGTGTTTTTGTGGTATGGTATGTTTTGGGAATTTTGGAGGAATGTGAAGGAGGAGAATATGGAGCTTTTAAATGATTGGGAGTAATGACAAGGGAAAAAAAAAAGTGTTAATATTATTACTAAATTGTTTCGCAAAATTCTACGCTTTTGGATTGAATGTACCGGCGAAATTTAAACCAATGATAAATAATGGATGAAACAAATTTAGTACGATACTCAATATTTAAAGCGAAATGTACGAAATGAATGTTTATTTCGAGAGAACCATCACAGGAATGAAAGATTAATGCTTTTGGGGTGGAAATAGAAGAAAAATGTATGGGAAATTGTCAAAATGGGGGGTCATAAACTTTTATCCTTTGTTATGTTAGTGAAAGATAACAGAGTAAGGTTGGGGTTTGTGGGGGGGCAGAGTGCTCTGTCACCTTGGATGTTTTGCATCTTCTGACATACACTTAATAACTATGTCTCGATCTAACTTTCAATCAATGTGGTTGTGCAAGAATGAAATGTCTTCCTTTACCTTTTACTCATAACTCCCTCCATTTTTTTAGATTCTTTACATTCATTTCGATCGATAATGTTAACGTGTTAAATAAATTTATGTAAATGACAAGAGTAAAGTAGGATAAGTGTTGTAATAATTTGATACATCGAAAGAAGAGATCACAACTTAGCGAAACATGAAATGGGAAGACCTACATATTTTAAAGTCGACGCCACTAGATAGAAAAATGGATAAAATTGGAAGAAGATAAAGGGAGCAATGCGTATTCTATGAGAAACTATGTTTCAAAGACAATACGCACACAAAATGTTAGAAATTTATGCCTTATTCATGCGCGCCAAAATATGTCTCATGTAAGTTCATGAAAGGCTCACATCAAGAGTAATACTCATACATAGTATAGCAACTGATATGGTATGGATATTGGCCTATAGGCCACTAGCCACATGAGTGGATTTCGAGTTTGGCATCTATCTAGTCAGGATTGCCACGGGACTAAGCCACCAATGCAAAATACAACATTTGTCAAGCACCCCGTAGTAGACTCGATCAGTCAGTATACTCCCTCCATTCATATCCAAATGTCCCATTTTTTTTTTTTTTGCAGTTTTTGACGGATCATATTTGGACACACCTCTAGATCAAATGAAATGTTAACTTGGTGTAAAAATTAGCAAATACTCTATTCTGACATGCACTCTCTCAATTCCCCTTTAATTTATAACAAATGAGTCATTCATTTGGTTGATATGTGGCTCACAATATAGTAAGTCAAAAACTGCAAAGTCAATAAGGCATTTGGATATGAATTGAGGGAGTACTATATATATTAGTGCGATCAATGTTGTTTTTGAGCTAAAGGATATAAGGATTTGAATTCGAGACAATGCTCAACCACCCAAACCAACTTGATATGCTAAATAAATCTTTAACTCTCTGAGTCTCTTCTATAACATACAAATCAAACTTCCATACAAGAACTTCTAGATTGATCTTTCACTCCTACTAGATAGCGACTAGCGTACTATACAAATTTAATACTACTACAGTCTCTTGAAGGAAAATTGATGTTCGATTGCTTTCATTTAGCATGCACCATACATTATAAAGTGATACTACATGGTTAGGATAATTTCATCATTTCATGACATGAGAACCTGATTTTTCTAAGTTGGAGTGGTATTCGCTGATTCAGATTCTCATGGAGCCCAATTTTAGCAAGATTGAGTAGTTGTAGTACTTGTTTTTTTTACTAAAATTGTCGTTTAAGGAAGCCATATGTATGAATCGGGAATTCATGATAATATAAGATAGGCAAATGATATTGACATAGAACAAATTCACTATTCTATGGCTAGTGAAGCTATGCGCGTCAACCTCTTGAACATGTGCACCACATAATGTTGAAGAACAAATTGACTCCTCCATATAAACCTATTTTAAACGTATGCACTTAAGCACGCACACGAGTGATGCACGCGCCATATACAGGGGTGCATAAAACGGTCCATTATTTTCTGGATTTCTTGCCTCCCATATACTCCGTATAAGATAATGTGGCCCAAATTAAAAGGTATTATGTGTGAAAATGATCTAAGATAATGACCCAAGTGGGGGGGTTTGTTGTATAACTTTGTCTACGATACTACTATACTAGCACTAGGCCCATAAGGGCCAAAATGTCGAAGTTTCTTAGTGCAGTCCATCTTGTTGTACAGTGTCAAATTTTCTTCCTCCAAAACGAACAATTGACAGTTTGACACACTCTTGAATCATTTGTTTTCTGGCTAAGGTGTCGTTTGGATACCCTCAAAAACTGTAGGAATTTTATTTTCCTGGGAATTGAATTATCTTGAGTTGTTTGGTTACCATAAAGTGTAGGAATTGGAAATTCCCGGGCATTTCCAATTCCTCCAAAGTGTGGGAATTTAATTACCTAGGGGGGCTTGGTAAGTAGAAATTCCCATGGTAATTGAATTCCCTTGTTCATCCAAACAAATTTCCCCAATTCCCATACTTTCTTAATTCCTAGGATTTGCAAACACATGGGAATTCCGACTTCCCGAGTGTATCCAAACGACACCTAAAAGTTCAGAGGGAAATGCCATTATATGGATAAGATGAAAAAGATCAATTACCATAAATTTTTCTTATGGTTGACAATGCTAGTTCCATTGATATGCATTCTATCAAAATAAGGAAACGACAACTCGCGGACAATTGCAAGCCCCAATGTGGCAAATACTGTATTAGAGAGCAAAAGGTGGAAAATGGTGGGTCACGGATGAAAATTTCACCATTTAATGTTGTGCCTCGACACTCTTTTAGGGCTAGTATAACTCCAATTCGCGTAGTTTTATTCGTGAAAACTAGCTCTTTCAGCAGCAAGTAACATTTTTGTAAATGTCATGTAACTCTCCCTCTAATAGACCAAATTTAAGTAAATTGAGCTTAAATAGGTTGGTTCCATGAACAAAAGACATAGGTAGTGCCGGGCCGGGCGAGTCGATTTGTATGCCGCCCGCGGCTGGTTTGGCAACCTCTAGTTGAGATTGAGCTTACGGCGGGTTCCTAAATATAGATTGGGCACTGACTAATGAGCATGTGGAGTAAAGATTGCGACATGGCTTGTGCAAGTGACCTCTCCAAACTCCACTAAGTTGCAATTTGTAATGGGTTGTCGTACTTCTTGTCAACTTTTCAACAATATTGAGTTTCATTATATTAATATTGGTCTGTATCGATGGTATGTATTCTTATCTCTTGAATAACTCGATATGAGTTTGGTTTTTAACTTTACAGATGATGCCGATGTCGAGAGGGATATGCTAATTAATGAAATTGATTCCAAACCTCCCCTGATATTATCTACACAACTCGTCGACCACGTGAATGTCGGATACTTCTAATCAACTCCATAATAATGAGTTTAAAGACATTAAATTCGACTAATTTGGGCTGAGAAGTAGGCCGATCCCGAATAGAGACTCAAAACCAAAGGGCCCGAACATGTGCCCAAAGTTGCGACATAATGTGACAAAATAGTTCCCAAAATGCACCATTAAATAGGCTTGCTACCTAAAGTTGGCATCTCCATAGTAAAATACATGTGAACTTTTGAGGTGCTAAAAAGCCTAAAATCAGTATAAAAAAAATGTAGTCCGGGTGCAATTCAGAAGTTCAAACTAATCACCCATTCGCATATTTGAACATCCATTGTGCATTCTTGTTTTGATCGATGTTCAATTCTATGTATGCTACCGAAAACTTTTTATTCATATTCATATTTTTGGAACATGAAAAGATGAGGTGAGACTTTTGATTTGACATCATATATTCATATGTTACAGGGGAGAAGAAACCAACATCAAGATAATCATTCACAAACTTTTGGTTTTGAGATTAAGTCGTACCCCATCTTATTTGACGTTTAGCATGGGTGTATGAACGTGGCTATACAAAGATCACGTAGAGTGCAACTAAAGTAAGTAAGAATCTATGTTGTGAAAAGAAGATACAAATTTGATATGGTCTTTTCTGAAACTCCAATTTCTTTTGATCATACCCTGAATTCGATCAAAATAAGGTTCCTTTGTTCCTTTATCTTTGAAGGGCAGTTTGCAAACAAACAAGAAATCGAGTTGACAATTCGAGTGAGTTCACTGAACTTATCTAGTTATCCAAAGTCAAGGTTGTAGAGGGTGTTTCCACCTCATTTAAAGTGAGTGAATATGTTAGTTAGTTACTCCAATTATTAAAGGTGGCAATCGTTCATGTAGGACTGGGGTTATGTCGGGCCGACTCTATATCGAGTCAAGTCTTGCCTTGTGTCTATTCATTTCTGGCCTAATCCTTATCAAGTATTCTCTATCGCGTTTTTTTTGTAGTCAGGGTTACAGGATTCCGGTTTCAGGTAAATCAAGATGAGAATAATGGATTCGGGAAGTTGTCACAAAGTATATATCATATCTTCACATCATAAAATATCGATCTTTGGTCATGATAATTCGAAAAAAAATTAGGAAATCTTCACAAAATTTCATATTTTCACGTACTACTATAATAGCAAAAAAATTGGCCTATGCAGGTCTCGAACCTGCGACCTTCGCGTTATTAGCACGACGCTCTAACCAACTGAGCTAATAGGCCACATGATATTTTGGTCTCAATATTATGTTTCCTTTTTTGCGTACTCCATACACTTTACCGCAACTTGTGAAGCCCAATAAACTTTTTTGTTAGTTGTAACGTTTTTGGGCCTCATGGAATTGATCCACACAGAATCAATACTCAAGTATTGGCATTTTTTTCGTTTTTTTTTTTTGGTGTGAAGTCGACATGGTAATGGGTTACTCGTATTGGTTTTGCAATCGAGGTTGACAAAAAAAATGATGAGTTGCAAAGAGTGAACCTGAAGTAAACCCAACCTTTAATCTTCGTATCATCATGCTTTCCCCATGATTCGCTATACTCCTAAATTTAAACTCGAACTCTATTGCGCGGTGATAAAAAGACTGTGTCAAGGTCGTATATAGTTATCGACTGAGCTTGTGTAATATCAAGAGCATCAACTGTACTTTTATATATCTATCCTTTAGTGTGCATGTATGTACACTACGAGCATATCGATAGTAGTACGCATACGTGTACAACATTGATTCGATAGAATTTTCATTATGTTTCGTTTGTTCTTTTGACTACAAGCATATCATCGGAGTATAGAGTATGCCTCTTCTTCAAGTTTTGCTCTAGTAGTACTTCCTTCTCTAGATCGAGCTCCTAAAAGTAGAACCAATTATGTTCCAAAACGTCATAAGCTTATTCAAATCAAAAAAAATTGTCACCCACTTAAGTGAATAATAAGATAAGGATAGTCCTGTCGGCAAGAAAAGCCTTCGAACTTTAGACAATTAGTAAGTAAATGAAATGTCATTAAACTGACACATAAGTAATCCATATATTTGTCACATTTAAATCGACACATATTGGTCCAGATTTGGGTTGTATTAACTCGTATAATCTTTTTGTTTGCACCATATTAGAACATGATTTCAACAATGTTCGAATGCTTTCAATTCGAAAGTTTGACAGGAACCTAATTGCCTAACTAGATGTAGATTCGACGGAGTATAAAATTGTAGATCGGAGTACCCGAAATGATTACCGATCAAAAAGTCTACTATTATATACACCTAAGAGTATGTACTCTCGTTACAAAGCAGGTTCCAAAAAACATGGATTACTTTTTTCTACGGTAATATATACTCCGTATGTTATACTTTTTAGTTTTATTAGCTATTCTTGATTTAGAGATTCAAAGCAGAAGCAAGATTTTATTCATTAATACGACCAATCAAGAAGGTCGACGACCCGTGAATCCACAAAATAAACTCACTAGAACTCAAAATTGTCATCAATCAAACCGGACCCAACTCAACTTTTTTATGAATCGAGGCCCCACACTCTATGAAAATGTCCAACCCAAACTACTCTTCCTAATCCGCAATGACCCATCCATTTTGTGTCCCGACACTACTTAAGATTAATAATAATTCAAATTAACATTTTTCAAAGTATATCATATAATATTTTTAGTTACCTACAAATTATTTCACCTAATTATGACCAACAATCAAGAAATATTATCGGTAGTCGTTAGCTAAGCTCCATGGAGATCCGATTCAAAATTTACCTAGCTCTACAAAATTCTGTTGGAAATAAAGGAGTTAATTTGACTTATCTGACAGTCGAATCGAATAGTGAACTTGTTGTGGCGAGATCAACTAGTATCTCTGAACTTAAAGACGATTTCGTCGAGCCTCGGTGCAAGCCCCTCCTGACGTTCGTCTTCCAGGTTACACAACACCAACCCTCCTCTGCACTGAAGAAGATCGATTGGTATAAAAGATCCGTACTCACCATCTAAGCTCAAAGGGACCTTCTCGTGACTTTGGAGACTCTTGTGACTATTTTTTGTGTCTAGGGTATCTCGGGCGACATGTATTTATACTTGATTAAGGAACAATCAAGTCGAGATAGAATTAGGAAAGCACGAAGAATAGCCGATCTAAATCGGCGGTCCGCGGCTAAAACCACGCGGTCCGCGGCCATGCTAGGCGCGGTCCGCGGCCATGCTAGGCGCGGTCCGCGCATGCTCCGCGGCTCCTATTCTGCTGCCCCCTGTTTCACCTTCTTCCGCGGCTCGCCTTCCTTCGAGCGCGGTTCGCGTGAGATACCCGTCAACTTGAGCTTGTTGATTAACAAACTCCAACAATCCCTCACTAATCGACAAGCATCAATTAGTGTAAATGAGCTTAAACATGTGAATACGAAGAACTTCTAGCATATGTGCTGATGTCTCGCGATTGAATCAAACACACTGTGTAATCAAGCTCCGCAGTCATGCCTTGAATGATAAACTTTAGTTTTTGAACTACAAAAGGTGATATGATAGCATCACTTAACACACAACTATCCATTCTACAAGGAACTTATTATACCGCCGTCACGTGACTATCTCACGAGTGTAATCTGACGCATTTTTGATGAGGCCTAGCGTCGTACCTGGATTTCGTTGAACGCTCTAGGGAGTTATCACAATGGCTCCCATAGGATCGGCCGTGCAAATAGACTCGGTCTCATTTGCCATATGTAAGAGGAATACATCCATGCACTACATATGTTCCACATTCAACTAGGTGGATCTCTAAGTGTGCTACTCTTACACCTCCTTCAAGCGAGAAAGAATCACATCCTCACCACTTTGGATACGAGTCCATTAAGAGCGTAAAGCTCAGCCTTTTACCAAAGTAGCTCGCACATCATAAACACAAGATATACTAAATATATCAAAGTAGATAAAGGAATGGAGATAACTTTATCTTTAAATTAGTGCCATGAAAAGCAATTATTGTATCCTTTGAACTATACTTTACAAAGTAGAGTAGGAGTCCAATAACCCTAATCATTCTGGTGATACCAAGCTCCATTTTACTGCAGTTCCTCTGCTAGTTAGAATCAGGCCTTTCTTGTTTATTCTAACTTTAACGCAATTCATTCTTTTACAACTTCACTGAGTCTAAAGAATTATTACAGTGGTGACCAAACATGTCACTCCACTTAAGCTCATTCTTGGCTAGCTCCAGCTGTTAGCTGCCTAAGAATTGCAAATATAGTAGTTTCTGTACCCCCACATTGGGTACCTACCAATCAGATTGCACAGTTATTCAAACTTACAATCTTTCACATAGAAAGTCCAGTCCACTGAACTTACAGTCTATATATCATATTGCTCAGTCGTTTTAGACTTACAATCTGTCTCTTGTAATAACCAGCAAATGCTTCATATACATATCAGTATTAAGGTGAATCTATTAAGTCCATGAACTAGGACCACCCAACAAAAAGGGATATAGATTCATTAAGAAATCTCATTCAACCTTAGAATACTTATGTCACGTCTAGAACTCACAAATGAGCCCTCTCAGACTTTAGGTCACTTTTCTTGAGAATACAAAACTTTTACACATATACACTATATCAGACTATTCAGTACACATAGTTTAGATTAACACAAAGATTTCATCTTTACCAAGGAATTACCCAATGATAAGATTAATCTTTAAATACTATCACTTTAGTTTTCCATTAGAGTATATCTCCCAAACTAGGAGAACCTACTCCAAATAAACCTCAAGTTTCAGTACCCAACATCTAAACAATCCGCTCATGCATTTGGGACAATACTTTACGAAACATGTGTAAAACATGTGTATTTCCTTTGTCTATATAGGACATACCAAGATAAGATGTGTAGAGTTCTCTAAGAAATTCATTCCTCAATTCTCACGAAGAAAAGATCCATACCAAATATATTTACAAGAGAACATACATTCAACGTGTTTAAGTCTTCTACCCATCTACCCCTCCTGAGAGACCAACTCTCAACACAAAATCGATGACTACTCAATCTTGGCCCACGGCCTCAGATCACCATATCCCCCACATAGTCATCGTAGGATAGAAACTATTTCACTCAACTAATTGACCAACAGTTAGATCATGCAATCAACTTATCAACCACAATTTTCCATTCAACAATGATTTATACACAAGTACACTCACAACAAAAAAACATATAACTTATCAATCTTAGTATATGTGTATATTTAACACTCCAATACTGCAGACTGAACCCAGTTACTGTGGTTTAAGTTCTATTCAAATCATTGTTTTGTTCGAAATACAGGGACTCTTAAGGTTTGCACACCATGCTCAACAGGTCTCAACGTATCAGCAGTGTATGACCAACAGAGTACAGTTAAACAACTTCTATAAGCAAATAAGGTTGCAACCGCATTCACAGAGTAAAGGCAAAACACATTTTACCACCCTTATCAAACAACATGTGAATCATCCAAATACATATTTTAAATAAGATCCATCACAATCTCAAAGATTTACAGCCTCTAATAGTTTAGTTTGTTCAAACAAATACAACTCTCAACAGAATTTATTGCATAAAAACAAACAAACAAACCATGTCATCGACTCAACAACTTACAAGACTTATTTAACTGAAGAGGATCTTCATGTAAGATGGATTCACACAAGTTCAGTACATATACATCTTAGGATTAAACACGTCAAAAAACTGACTTACTCTTACAGATTGAATTTAAATCATTCGCTGAACTAATTAAACAAATGTCTCAACCTTAATTCAGGTTTATCTTAACATTTCGACTTCTCAGGAGTTCGTTGGTCACTAGTATATTCCATTGGTCAAACATTACACTTGATTACATTATAACAAGGGGTTTACACTGAATCAGAACATGCTTATAAAGTTATAACAGCACACATGTAACTATAACACGTTTCAGGATTTCACTTGACTCAATTGAACATGTAACCCGACAACTTACTGATCAGTTAAATACACAGTCGACATAAATCAACTTATACATACAAATAACCCCCACAGTTACCAAGTTCTTGAAACAGGTAAGCGCTACCTCAAACTTACAACAGTTTAATTGACCAATTTATCAACGGCACCTCTAACCAACTAACAAGGCTACAAGAATTACCCCCACATTCGAACTCGAAAGAAATTAATCAACCACATAGACTCTCCACATCAAAAGGATTGGAACTATGTTATTTTGTGTTCAAACAATCTCATTAAAACATACTCCCTCCGGTCCAGATTAAACTTCCCGCTCTCTTTTGCACACTTCGAAAGGGAAATTAATAAATAATTGTTAATGATTCATTTAGCAAAAAAAATTTAAAGCTAATTATCACCAACATTTTCATCTTGCCTCTCTAATTATTCACTCGACAAAAAACTTAATAGTTTTGGAATGGGGAAGACAAAGTCGAGACCCTAAAAAAGAGGATGGGAAGTACAATTTAGTGACCTTAATCACTCAGAAGATACATGTGAATATCGTTTTAACTAGAATTTAAAACATTCCTAGTAATCAAACAACAACACATAAGAGTTTACAACTTCTTGTTCAAATCCGTAATCACATTCACATGTACTTGAACAATACTTAAACATGAGATTTACATTGAACACAACAAACGACTTTAAGAGTAATCAGAACATCAAAACAAGTTATCCGACCGAGTCACTACAAGTTCGTCACAATACATGACAACTTTAGACTAGCTACTCACATTGCCCTAACCATTACAGGTAATTAAGTAAACAGACAACAAGTTTTTATTCTTACTCTACATGGAATTATATGTAAAAAATACAACACCAAAAACATGCAAATTATACGAATCATGCATATACCACAGAAGTATACTTATCTGATGATTGTAATCCTACGAGATCAGATGTTAGCATCTTTCCCAAGAACGAGGGGTCAACTTTTCTTCATCGAGCTCCTTTTCGCACATTCCTACCTTGCACGATGTCCGATCCCGATTCATAAATTTAACTCGATCATCAACAAAAACAATCATTAGATATCCCACTTCTTCATTTAATTTCTTGTACTACAATTATTGGCACAAAATTTGTACAACAGCTACTCCCTTACAATGTATCAAGAGAGTTTCTAACCTTATTAGCTCAACTCACAAGTTTACTAATTGTTCAACAAAATAGGAGTCACCAACCCCTCTTATGTTTAGACGAAACTCACGAAAAACAAAGGGCAGAGTGCTTACCAAATCTTTGCCAATACGTACACTATACAAGAAATTTACTACGTGCTCTTTGTAATTAAATTACATGTCTCCAACTATGCAGACAAAACTTACAAACACACGGCCAAACTTTCCTAAGCTTGCTTGATCTTATTTTTCATGGTGATCATACAGATATAAGCAATTAGGAACAACACGTTTTATAAACAGCCAAATTCACACCGAATCGCAGCCAAGTAAGCATTAACGGCACATACATAGCTTGATTACGGAATTATGTCAGCTTTCATGCTTTACATACATCATAGGATTAGAGAACACACATCCTACACGCATAAGTTCGATACCACAGCCGCGTACAAAACAGAAGCTAGGTTAGAAAAACCCATGTAACGTCAATAAGCACAAGACAAATCAAGCATGAATTTATCACAGAAAGTTCGATCCCAGCTACGATGAATCAATAAACAAACACATAAGCTTAATCACTTACTATCTAGCGTACATAATAAATCAGTACATAGCATAAATCAAACATGATTCCCATAATATTACATAACACGATGAACCATCGGCAATAAAATTAAATCAAGCAGATTACCCATACAAATCTTGGTTAGCTTAATCGAAAACATCACAGCCACACAACAAGAGTTTAGGGTAACAATACAGTCCAATTAACTACATAAGTCGTCTTTAAGATTGTTGGAAATAAAGGAGTTAATTTGACTTATCTGACAGTCGAATCGAATAGTGAACTTGTTGTGGCGAGATCAACTAGCTTAGTATCTCTGAACTTAAAGACGATTTCGTCGAGTCTCGGTGCAAGCCCCTCCTGACGTTCGTCTTCCAGGTTACACAACACCAACCCTCCTCTGCACTGAAGAAGATCGATTGGTATAAAAGATCCGTACTCACCATCTAAGCTCAAAGGGACCTTCTCGGGACTTTGGAGACTCTTGTGACTATTTTCTGTGTCTAGGGTATCTCGGACGACATGTATTTATACTTGATTAAGGAACAATCAAGTCGAGATAGAATTAGGAAAGCACGAAGAATAGCCGATCTAAATCGGCGGTCCGCGGCTAAAACCACGCGGTCCGCGGCCATGCTAGGCGCGGTCCGCGCATGCTCCGCGGCTCCTATTCTGCTGCCCCCTGTTTCACCTTCTTCCGCGGCTCGCCTTCCTTCGAGCGCGGTTCGCGTGAGATACCCGTCAACTTGAGCTTGTTGATTAACAAACTCCAACAAACTCGACTCGTCTACACCAAATCTGAAATTGACCCGACCCGACCTGACTCGCCCACTTGTGATCTGAGACGTAACTGTACGGCTACCCAACTAAGGATCTAGTATATGTACGGAGTAAATGAGACGGTGAATCAAACTATCAAAGCATGGTGGCGAGCAAATGAGCAGGCGACACGTAGAGGTGGTATTATTGAGAAAAAAAGGAAGGACAGAAATGTGCTTTAAGCAGGAGGGGGCCCACAAAGAGTCGGACGATCTACCAGCGGTTTCTTCATGAATATCAGAGCACCCTAAATTGTAGGCCAGTTATCCATGCACCCTCTCTCGCTTTCGTCATCTCCAATCTCTCTCCTCTCACTTTCTCCTTTTAGCATCATTGCCTTCTTTGTTTATTTATTTTTGTACGAGAATGATTTCATCAATTGAATTGGTTGTCTGACTTTCATTTACAAACACTCCAAGATACATTTATTTCTGTTATTAGTGTAAGAGATTTAGTGAAGATGATTGACTACATTACCTTGAGAAATTTGGTGTGGGACAAATTTTTGTGTATAATTTTTTAAAGAGTGGTTTTAATTCGTTACGGAATTGAATATAATATGAATGGATGATAGATGTTATTTTGACTAAATGAACGTTCCAAAAGACTTTGGTTGTTTCGTGCCCAGTTTGCATATAATTTGTATTACTAGTAATAATTTCCAGTTTGCATATTGGAAACTTTTTTTAATATACCTAGTAAACCCATTGGCCACACGCTAGGTTATGCCGTGCCCCGTGGTGCACCTCACTGTCACAGAATTTCAGACAAGAGTCCGTGCACGTCACAAGGAACTTTGTGCTTGTGTTCATGCCCATACCAAATATTTTGATTCTTTCAAATTGGAGTATTTTTTTTGTAAAAAGAGGCTTGCTTTGAGCAGGCGGGACCAGCGTGCCTCGGGCGGGGCCAGAAGTCGTCAAAATCCCATTTTTGTAGACATGGACGAGTTGAGCCTAGAGTGACAACTCGTGTCGGGCCCGCCCGAGATTGGGGTGTGCCGAGCTTGTGTTCGTGCAGTGCCAAGTCATACCGGTTATGTATGTCCCGCCCACAACCCGCTCGGCCAACTCAAATGCCTAGCGCTCTCATTTTACCACTATAAAACATGCCACACTTTACAGAAAGAAAATAGATTACAGAGTAGACAAATTATCTCATCAACTCCAAAATTCGTATAGATCAATTCAACGATCATCATATGTATATTTTGTTGATTCAATTTCACATTTTCAAAAAAGTTCTACCAATTTAGCTCGCATAACATAATAACACACATTGAGATAGGTCGTCAACTTATCACAATCTGTGCGATGGTTACTTTTATGATCAAGCACTTTACACGAGTGAAACTGAAAGCAAAAGGGAAAATAAATTTAAAAGGGAAAATAGTGACATGTGGTCCGTAAATCGTTGTCTCGACACGTCAAAACCCTAAAAGCTTGTCCACTCGTTTAATTAAGGTTTGGTGTTGACATATCACGGTTTGTATCAAGCTCACATGACGTTTACAGTCGAGCATTTGTTCCCACATTATACCGATTTTTCTTTGCCTCCAATTCTAAGGTTGATCAAGGCTTCATCTTAATTGGGAGTATATAGATTTAATTTAACTTAATTAGATATTTCAAAGTAAAATTTATTGGTTAATGTATGAAAGCGTATATGGATTATGTATTTGGTGATTTAATTTGCGTTTAACGTTGACTCGTTTCTTGATGAGATATCTCCAATCTTGAGTCATGATTCGATAGAAATAGTTCAACGTTTTTCGGACAGGTGATCGTGTTTAGAATTTTCAATTTGAGTATTGTCTGATATTAGTTGAACCAGTGGTGAGAGGAGGGGTACATAGTTACTCCTTTCATTTTCTTTACGTTGTTTACACGTGTTTGGAATATTTGAAATGAATACAGCCCGCGAGTAAACAATTTGAGAATGACGAATGGAGGGGTTAAGGATGGAACTCATTAAACGTGTGACACGTCAGCCGGGTTAATTAGATTTAATTGGCCAGGACATATTTTGTGGTGGCTCTAGCTTTGTCTGACTTTGGTTTATTTGATCAAGGTCTTTTCAAATTTCGCGTCATGCTAATATAGATTCTGCTTCTAGGTTAGGTTCATATCTAGGGTTCAATCAAAGTAGGTGTTCGTGTTTTAGACACGTTCTAATTATCATGTCCTGGCTTCGACGCATTTGTAAGTTTGCAATTTTTCTAACATGCCACTTTTGTACATACTAAAACATGTCAAGTTTTCTCCCTCATGCTAAACTAATAAATCCTTATTTACAAGCATAATATATGTAACATATGTTACTGACGTAATTCTATATCAGTGTATCCATGCGATCACGTATACGGAAAAATCAGAGAAGCTGATTGATTAGCTAATCAAGGAATTGCCCGAGACCAAAGCTAGCTAGTTATTTTCAATACCCTCGGGCTGAACTAGGCTCTTTCTTCTGGAGGATGTTTTAGGGTCACTTTGCCCTGTTTAATTAGAGATTAGTTTGTTAATTATTCTTTTTGCAGGGCTTTATTTCCCTCTTTTTCAACGATAAAAAGAACTGGTAACAAGATTAGACCATGCAAAATCGGTAATTATAATTTCAACTCATCTAGTCTAAAATGTACTGATGGTCGAGGAAACTGAAATCTAGCCGCCGTTTGAAGTTTCACAAGTGCCGAAAACATTGAAAATGCAACAATGAACAGTTACAACCAAAAACCTATTTGAAAGAGGAACTACTACGGAGACATGTTTGATATTTTCATTTGTTAAAATTGGGTGCACGTGCACTATGAAGAATTCAAACCAAACATTAACAAAAATGCAAAACCGGTAAATTAAAGTTTAACCATGCATCAATCAAAACTTTAATGACGAAGACAACTATAGGTGCACATGTATGTACAAATAAGAACATACTCCGGGAAAAGATGAGATCATGAGAGTGGTATCTAATTCGTAAACAATTTTGATGAGTATGTAGTAGTGTGTCCTTCACTACTCTTTCACACTCTTCCCTTCTACAGATAACAAAAGTACTCCTAAGGGTTTCCATTTTCTCACACAACACTTCCTTCTCTCTCTTCCCCATCTCTCTAGGCTGCTACCTACCAAGGTTATTATTATTATTATTATTTCAGCAGAAAGAGGGAAAAAATACTCCAAGAAAATGGCCTAGAAATAGTTGAAAATCCAAAAGAGGAACTCAGTTCTATATTTAGTATTATCTCATAACCCAATTCTATCTATAGTAAAAACAACATTTAAATTTTATTGGGTTTTGGGTAAAATCAAATCAAATAATATTATTATATTATATAATTATTATACATTACTATAGTATAGTATAAATATAAAATGGGAAGAGGAAGAGTAGAGTTGAAGAGAATAGAGAACAAAATAAATAGGCAAGTGACATTTGCAAAGAGAAGAAATGGTTTGCTTAAGAAAGCTTATGAACTCTCTGTTCTTTGTGAAGCTGAAGTTGCTCTTATTATCTTCTCCAACCGCGGCAAACTCTATGAATTCTGCAGCAGCTCCAGGTATTCCTACAATTTTTTATTATTTTCATTTTCATTTTTTTCTTGAATATTTGGTGCTACAATAAATTTTACATTTTTTCTTGATTTTTTTTGTTTTTGTAATTTTTAGTGATATAATAACTATTTAGTGCAATTTTGTTAGTATTTTCGGTGACCTTAAAATAAATTATTTTTGTCTTTTTAAAAAAAAAAATATATTATTCTTTTCTTCATTTAATTAAATTCCTGATTTGGGTTTATGGAGCATTTAATTGGGTACTGAACAAATTATTACAAGCTTTTGTGTTTAATTACTTCTTTTAAATGCAATTTTGTAAGTACTTATTTTTCCAATTTTGACATGGATCATTTTCTTCCTATGTGAAATTTCAAGGGATCTGCCCATTTGAGCTGGTTTTTACATAGAAATAAATTGTTTTTGAATTTTTTAAACTATTTTTCCTTTGTATGATTTCAGATTTCTCATATTTCATTACCAGATCATCAGATTTCATTTTCTATAACATGGGTTTTTTCAATTCCATAATTTATTTGTTTTTGTCATCTAATTACTTGATTTGTGTTAATAATTAGCTAACTATAACTTGATTGTTAGAATATCACATGTCACTCAAAATTTTAACTTTTAACACAATTATCTTATTATTTACTTGCTTAATTGTGTCATTTTATGAACTTATTTTCATAAGGTTGCGACTTAATAAGACTCTATCACCCTAATAAACACTAATGAAAAATGAATTAACAAGATGATTAAAAAACTAAACTAGGAATTGAATCAAGAAAATAAGCTATCTTGGTATAGGTGCTCAGATTATCACCATGATTTGTGCAACTTTTATGTGTCAAGTTCATATCAACACTAAATGTCATTTTGCACTTGGTACAGTGGTACTGATGATGATGAGTATTGTTCACGGTACAATCTTATTAACTAGAGTGTAAAAACATCAAACTTGTAATTAGCTCTTTTTTCACCGGTTTATAGGATGCACTCTCATAAGTTATAACAGCCTTTGTAAAAGATTTTGATCCTGATGAAGGATTCCTTTTCCCTTGCTATAAGTTTCATCTACTCTTTATTCCGAGTTGAGTTCTTGATTTTGAATTGAATATGTGAGAGAAACTGAAACAAAACGTAAACTTTTGGAGAAAAAACGACGGAGCACTATATTCAATGTGTTTTTGTTTGCCTTTTGTTTTTTACTCTCTTCAAGTTTGGTAAAGTATATGGTCTATATAACTTTACAAGAAAAAGAAGATTTGGAGCCAAGTGCATGCATTTGGTGTAGGTGTGAAGTAGTCTATGAAGCTTTAGAACATTCCCACATAACAATAATTTGACTAATTTAACTTAATTAGTCAATTAAAAGTACAATTAAGCGAAAAGATGAACTCTAACACCATTTGAGTTGGTTTTTGAAATAGAATTGTTGGATAAAATGCTATCAGTTTATATGTACACAAAAAGTAGAGTATTCTGGACAAGTTAAGAGGGTGTAAAAACTAACAAGTAATAGGTGTTATGTTGCAAACGTATGTACTCAGACGGAATTTTTTTGAACAACTTATGTTAAGTAATGTTAGTTCTAAATTTCTAATCTTTCGCACACGACATAATATTACACTAAAATGCATCATATTATTTTTCTAGTAATAAACTTTTTTTTTTCCGGATTGTCATTTCATGCTTGCACTTGATGAAAAATGTCTAATACATTTTGACATTACGAGCATCTTTGAAGTTTGAAGTATAGCAAGAAACTATGTATGTAAAATCTAAATGCATATAGGGGACATACAAAGATATACCTTTCATTATCTAAATATAGGGGATATACCTTTCATTATTCAAACATGCTTTTTTCATCTTCTAAGGTATCTTCTTTAATGTCTTAATTGACTGTATATAAACTGAAGGCCATTTAGCATGCATCATCTCAGCTGCTCTTATTACTCATATCCTTCGTTTAGTTAACGTTTTGATTAAAAATTATAACGTTAACCATCTAAGGAAACGAAGAAAGTATGTTCGATATTCTACATTTACCACATGATGAAAAACCTTAGAATTGATGGCATGCTCTTTAGCTTTCTCATGTCCTTAAAGTTGCTTATATTTTTCTTAGCAAAGGCTGTTTTTCCTTCTCATTCCCAAATGTTATCAAGGCCTTATTTGTCCTAAGCTAGCTTTATATAAGTCCCAAAAAAGTAGATTCAAAGATGAAATGACATAAATTCAGTTTGTTTCTAGTTTTGCCTTTGTCCAACACTCCAACTGATTAAGGCCAGTGATAATGATGGGAAAATAATTAACTAAGCTACATAGTCTGATAAACCACGATCGGGCCTGGGCCGCACCCGTTAGGAGGAGAGAGAGTCCACGTCATAAACCAATGAGGTTCCATCCTAAAACCAATTGGCCTGGCAATAGGTGGAGTAACTCCTTGGTTTATAAACATGTCAACTCTCTCCTTTTTTTTTCCAATGTGGGACACTCACATGTGGTATTCACTTCAACATAGTCTCTTCATAGGAGGTTCATATATATAGATGAGGGTATATACACCTAATAATCATATTATGAAGTATCATACATAAAATGTTCAACCTTGTGTTGGGATTGATGTTGTTTGTCATTTGACCTTTTCTAATCAATTCTTTTCTGTCCAATTCCTCTATACCAAACAAGCTTTTATATAATGCGTTTCTCTAGACATTTAAACGTACATTTTTTTTTTTTTTTGAAGGGGGACATTTAAACGTACATTGTGAATCGAGAAATGATGAATTGTCTTAATACACATTTTAAGGTCACATATGAACCCTAACAGGAGTGGTTAAAGTTTATGTAATCTTAGAGCAAATCATATTCACTTACCAATAATCATTTACTTGAAATAATTGAGATCCTTTTTCGTTCTTCTCAATCTTGTAAAGTACGTCGCATTTCGTTGGATTAGAGAGACTGATGGGGGTGCTTCGTTCCTTTTATCAATCCCATTGTGAACCAAAGAAGTTGAATAGAAGAACCCTAGCACAAATGGCCCTTTTATATATCAAGAGTTTTTATTATCAAAATCTTTTTGATGCCCTAATTTTCGTGCTAAGCAAAAGATCTACAGAAAAGAATGGCATATTTGTGAGGTTTCGTGTGCTTGCAATTGGATTTTGGGTAAATATACAGGTTGCTTGTATAATCTGATGCTGTCTTGGTTTATTATCATTCACGCATGCAAGTATGCAACTGATTGGCTCTCTGATCTATTCAGTCGTTTGCTTCAATTCTATCCGCGTGTTTTGAATTTATCTCACATTTAAACTATGCACATTGAATTCCTGCTAGAACAATAATAATTTCTTTGATTAATCCAGCATGGCGAAAACTTTGGAGAGGTACCAGAGGTGCAGCTATGGTTCCCTAGAAACAAGCCAGCCTTCGGGAGAGACGGAGGTAAACAATTTCCATATAGTTAGGTTTTGAGAAGCCATTACTTCACTTAGCTTCTACCAGAATTATGTTGTTTGCTATTTTCAGCTATGTCTTTTACTGAATGTGCTTCTAATTCGATGTATTATGTCTCAAGCAGAGCAGCTACCAGGAGTATCTCAAGCTCAAAGCCAAAGTTGATGTTCTACAGCGATCCCATAGGTAATTATATCGCTCACTTTTTGCTGGTGACCCTACGCACTCATATAACATCCCCAGTTCCGACATTATCATTTACTAGTCGATGATTTGCATTGCCTAAAGAGATGATTAGTGCCCTATACACTGTTTCCGGAAGTGATCTGAGTAACAATTCAACCACTGTTAAGATTTCAGCTGTGTTTGCTTGCAAATTTAGCCCCTTAAGATGGGTAGTCCGTGCATTCCAAACACGTACCCTTAAACTTGCTTTGGCACGACACAAAACATCAATCGGTTGTGGCAATTCGAGATTTCTTAAGATACCTGTCAATATGGCTGTTTTGTGTAAGCACATGCATGTTGGTAGTAAACCTAGCTAGAATGTAAGTGTTTTTTAGTACGTAGACGAGGTTTTGTCATGCTCATTTGGTCAGCACAAGGATATAAGCCCTAGGTCTATGTTGTGGAGTGTTTGGGTGTTGAAGATGTGTTCCATTTCCCTGGCTTGTTGCATGATCTCTTAATATATAAAACCATTGTTTACGACTTTAATTAGATAGCCTTCAGTTTAGGCTTTTAGTTTGATGCGTTATCTCTTAACATATAAGATCACTAAGATCATGGCTAAAAGTATCATTAACCTTTGAAGTCTCAGACTCTTAATCAATATTCAATATGTATAACCATTGTTTGAGCATTTTACTATTAGCTAGTTCTTTCCCAACATATGACAGTTGAAGTTTGGATCAAAGAACATGGTGAAAACTATATGGAAAATTTCTAAGAATGCGTAATTTACATATGGAACCAGCTTTCAAATCTAGGTGGAGGTGCTTAATATGAACTAATTAAGGGTATGATTTTAATAGAAACTGTAGGATTAGCAAAGAATTTCAGGGTTGATGTATTTAAGGTATTAGGTTGTCCTGTTTGCTTTCTCATTGTACGTATTGAAACTATTCATCCTTATATATACATGTAATCCTGTAGGAATCTCCTTGGGGAGGATTTATCGGACTTGAGCACTAAGGAACTCGAGCAGCTTGAGCATCAATTAGACAAGTCCTTGAGGCAAATCAGGTCTATTAAGGTACGCAAAACAACAATCCTAGATAGGTTTCATCAAATTCGGCACCCACGAGCTACTTCATGCTGTTACACCTTTGTACTAACTACTAAGAGCGTTACCACAGAGTTTGTTAATGTTTGGCTTGAATTCCGTCATGTTACTTGCTTGCTCATATTGGTTTGAAATTACAGACTCAACATATGCTTGATCAACTTGCTGATCTTCAAAGAAAGGTATTTCTGTCTATCCCTTCATTGTACATGACTGTACGGTACAAGCAGCATGTTTGGATGTTGTTTATTTCGAATGGAGACTTGTTTTATAGGCTCTAAGACACGATGTAGTGTTCTCAGTCAAGGTCGCTTGGAAATTATTACAGGAGGAGATCGACATGAAGCAATACGCCTGCACCCCCTTACCTTGTTAAAATAGGTTATTTTGGCAGTAATAGTGAATTGAAGTTAGTAAACTGTGACATACTTCTTCCGTTGTTTTTATTTGTTAGCGTTTTATTTGAATTCTTCTGACATATCCAAAGCAAACGTGAAAATGTTTTGAAAAGCAGTAGAGGAAGTACATAACTTGCATATTTCTAACATCAATAGAATACAGTTCAGCATGTACTAAAGTTGATACTCATAAATTTGCAGGAAGAGATGCTACTGGAATCCAACAGAGCTTTAAAATCAAAGGTATGTACTATGACTTATGAGTTAAATTGCTTAAGCTATTAAATTCACAGATGCAGTGAAAATTCAACTGTACATGATGAACTTCTAGTCCAACAACTGACCTAATGTCACATATTACGAATGACCGGCAGTTGGAAGAAAGTTGTGCATCCCTTCGTCAAAATTGGGATGGCGGGGCGCAGAATGCGGCTGCGCCCTACGGTCGCCAACCTACTGGTGAGGGATTCTTCGAACCATTGCCATGTAACAACAACAACAACAACACTCTTCAGATGGGGTAACATCCATCTCTTTTTTTCTTTTTTCGTAATCGAGTTCTTTCTTTGCTTTGTATTTATTACTCCTAGAGAGGTAAGGATGCTTATCTATGATCTTCCCTTAACGAGTCATGGGGGACGACCTTTGAGACAATGGAGTAAGGCTTGCGTGCATGCGGCCCCCCTTACCCCACCTTATGGCGGGAGCCTTTAAGGCGTTGGGGTAAAGATGTCGTTGACTGGCTACTAGGCAAAGAGGACACCTCTATATTTCATAAAATCGAGTTTCTTTGATTATTTTGGATTGGTATTGGTCCAAGAGGGATAAGGTTGTTTACATACGTACGTGATACGTCCTCCCCTGACCTTGTCATGGTTGATAGTCTTTGAGGCATTGGGGTAATAATGCTGTGTACTGGGTAACGAGCTTAATAATTCTTGAAACAGGTACAATGAAGTGACACAAGACCACATGAACGCGACAACTTCAAATCAGAATGGTCATGCATTTGCACAAGGATGGATGCTTTGATTCAAGAATCAAAGCCATTGTTGTGATCAATATATGCAATTTCGAGTTTCGAGCAAAGGGGAATAAGCAGATGATGCAAATTATTTGCAGAACAATTTTAGTTAATACTCTTAATAGTACGTACATTATATATGTGCTGATGTTGTTGGAGAAATCACAAGCGGATGAATAAATCTGGCCCAAATGGTGGCTACCCTAGCATTCTCTTACCTGAGATAGATGGCTTAGTGAATTCTTGTAAAAGGTTAATTTTTAGCTTCAACTAAACTTTGAGGTGGTCTAGCTCGAGTTGTATACGTGAACCTGTTATGTTTCTACAATGTACATATATAGTTCAATTACATTTGCTAAGAACATTAGATTTTTTACATATTTCCTTGTAAGACTCTGTGAAAGTTTAATTTGGTATGAAGCCAATACATTTTAAGTTAAAATATCAATCGGCCATTTTTGTGCAAACGAGTTCTACAAATCTACAATGTACACACATAGTCCTCATGTGATCCGTAATATGTCTGCTTATATAGATAGTGTAATCATAACTCATGTACTGTACAATATTATGGAGTACTCCCTCCGTCCCAATTCAAACGCCCCATATTCCGTTTTGGGATGTCCCACTTCAAACACCCCATCTATTTTGGGACATATTTCTCTCTCCTACTTTTATTAAATTATTACACCATCTCTCACATTATCTCTCCTACTCTTATTAAACCCCACATTCTCTCTCCTCCTTTATCCTAATATTACCCCACTCCACTTATTATATCAATTTTTCTTATTCCACTATAAAAACGCCTTGGGCGTTTGATCTGGGACGGAGGGAGTATATAGTAAGAAGGCGATATATTAAGTCATAAATGTCTAATATCTGTCATTTCGGTGAAGCCAAGTTGTGCATGAATATTATTATCCAAGTGAGGTAACTGGAATCATTACATCTATATTTACTCGCGAATATTGTAACAATCTAAGTAAGTTGATGTTCATAGTACTCCAATTGAGTTGTGGTCGACAACAATTGAAGAAATGCAGATTGCAAAATCGAGTTGATATTGGGAAATGAAGCATGATGGCCAAGTTAGTTGGACATGTGCTATATAATGCTGTGTGAATATTACCAATATACGAAAATGGGAAGGAATCTCACTTGTTTCGAGATTTCACTTCATGTCCTTTGTTTCCTTATCAGAACCCACAGTGGTACGATGAAACCTTAACCATATAAGTCTATGTCTAAATATTATCGTCTACTTTAAGAAAAGCTTTCATCGATCTTCTTGCTATTATGTGAATTCTTTGGAGTTTCAAAATAAAATGATTGAGTATACTATAGACCTTTGCCTTTTGCTCTCGGAATGTTCTATGATACAAATAATGTTTGGTCCCTAATTAGTCCGTGACCAATGTTTTCTTAGTTGTAACTAGGGCTATATATAATGATCCGAGCTCTTGCTCCCTAAAACCTTGAAATCAGGTTGGTCTAAGCTCGGCCTGAGTCGTTTGGTCGAACTGATGTCAAGCTCGACTTCGAGCCTAACCCCCCCATCAATACGAGTTTGGTATAACCCGAATTTGATTAACCCGTTTGATAGTAATTTACTTTTAATATCCAGATATTGATGAGAATTTTTTTTTTTTTTTTGTGTGAACATAAGAACATCTAATTAATACTATTGAGTTGGAGGTATGAAGATTCGAATCAACAAGGACAACCCCGTGCATGTTAAATTTCTGACCACTATGCAAACCATAATGCTCGTCAATGGCTAAAAGATTGAAGAAAAAAGACTAAGTTGAAATTTTACCAATCTTGTATATTACTTTTATATTATGTTATTCACGTGCAAGCCTCAACCCTCAAGACCTACATCGAAAGAAATAGGGGGGAAAAGATTGTTTATAAGTGATCACTTATTTAATTAACAGCGTGTTTGGCCAAACTCTAAATTTTTAAACAGTTTTTGGAGAAGGAGCTCCAAATTGGAGCTTTTACTTCTGATGAACAAATATACATTAGAAGTGCTTTTCAACAATCCAACATCTTTAATAACTAATTCAAAAATTACCATTCATAAGTGACGACCGCTACTTTTGCCGAACATGTCTTTAAATATTGAAGACCATTATTCTCTGACTTTGGCGACGTTGAGAGAGTGCACGAACTACTGTAGTAATAACCACAGCTAAGAGGAACCCTCCATTTAGAACTTGACAGCACACTGCCCTAAAAACCACTTCTGGTTTCTATAAAACTACAAATCTTACCTCCATAGCTTTCCTCAGATCATCATCATATTACCCTTCATATAAAATAATGAATATCAATCATATTCTAAATTCTAGCTTAACTATTAATTAACCAGTCCAAACTATAGGTTATTATATCATAAGCTAAGATTATATATCAAAACTATACATACAGTATAAATTGATCGAGGTGAAAAATGGGGAGAGGAAGAGTGCAGCTGAAGAGGATAGAGAACAAGATAAACAGGCAAGTGACTTTCTCAAAGAGGAGAAGTGGTCTTGTCAAGAAAGCTCATGAGATCTCTGTGCTTTGTGATGCTGAGGTTGCTCTTATCATCTTCTCTCACCGGGGCAAACTCTTTGATTTCTCCTCTGATTCTTGGTATCTTCTTCTTTACTCTTTCAATTGCATATATATTTGCATATCAGATATCACGCATACTTTCAGATGAACCCGTCTCCGGTAACAATTCAACATATAGCTGCGGTGATCCAAATAACTTTTTTAAGTCAACTTTATGAAAAATTCTTAAGTGGGTTGATCCAAAATAAAGTTTGCGATTATATATAATTTGTTTACTAACTCTTAGATGGTGTTTGGTGAATTTTTGTGTCAAAAACTGACAATCGCCCTAGAAACATTGCGAAATATAGTACTAAGTTGTGAGTTAAACTATCTTTGCATATGATTCATGTTGTATAAGAGTATGTTTTTTTTTCTTTTACTTGTTTTGGGTAATTTTTGCATTCACGTGGGAAGGTCATGTCCTGATTAACTTCCATGTAGATTTGGATACTAAAATTGGGATGTAAAAAGCACCTGAAGAAGAAAGTTAAATAAAATAGAAGGATGAATTGGGGAAGTTTTAATGAAAATCTTTTACCATGATGATTAATTTTTGTGCAAAGTTGGGGAAGTATTTTTTAGCCACCAAAGTGATGAGGGTGGGATGTAAAAAACACCAAAGTTGTATTTGGTATTTATTAAACACCAAACTTGAAAATCTGGTTTTTAAAACACACTTTAAACTATTTGGGTATTTATTAAACACCAAAACAAATAAAAACATTAAAAAATAAAATAAAATTATGTTCTTGCTTACCGAAATTAAGAAATACTAGACTCGTTTCACAATAGGTAAAGATATGGAGTAAATCTAGTTCATTGATCTAAAAAAAAAATAGATCACATAATTCATCAAATGTCAAAAAAAAAATTCCGAACATGATTGAACGGTACCGAGAAGTTCAAAATGTAGCATAAAATTGTTTAGAAGTGCTAAATTCCTTGCGCTCTCGCTCCATCAGGTCTAGGACGGCTCTCATTTAGATTTCCCATAATCGTAGATTCTAATTGTGAAGTTTGGTAGATATGACTTAAGCTTGCGTCTTGCCTTCGTAGAGAAAATCGATGATGGAGAACTGGAGGAGAAGAAGATGAGTAAATTTTTTTTAAACGCACAAAAATAATTTATGAGGTAAAATAAAAATTAAACATTTCTTTATTTGTTTTGGTGTTTAATAAATACCCAAATAGCTTAAAGTGTGATTTAAAAACAAGTTTTTCAACTTTGGTGTTTAATAAATCCCAAATGCGACTTTGGTGTTTTTTAGATCCCACCCTCCCCACTTTGGTGGTTAATAAAAACTTCTTTGAATTTTTGTGTACATGAGGAAATGTTTTTACACTTCTGACACTGCAAACATTCCTCACATTCTTACTCAAAATGTTAACTTAATTTCTTCTTGAGGATGAGATGAAGTAATTAATTAACATCGATAAATTCAATGTTCAAAGTTTCAAATCATAAGCTGACAAGCACTTGGCTGAGTCGGCGGACTCGGCAGAGAATTGACCGCTTTAACTAGATTTATCATTGTATGGTCCTATCCTTGCGTAATTTCGACAACACCAGATGATGCAAACTAGAAACACATTGATAATACGGAGTATAAGTTCAATTGAGCAATGTTTGCTTGAAGTCATATTACATTAGTACATGACCTTTTTAGCCATTCTTTTATGATCATAGTATAGTACTCCTATTAACTTTGACTAAGATAAATTAAAAGAAATGTCCGGATAACTAAGAAAAGAAGTCTCCATTGGATATTTGATTAGCACATTGGATAATAACATGAAATGAGTATAAACAAGGACCTGATACTTATTATTTGCAGTAGAAGTTTCAAAGATTGGACTACACATACTTACATACTCAGCTTTTTTAATTTCAGTTCACTTGTACCTGAAATTTAATGTGTGCATAGCTTTTACTCTAAATCATTTTAATAATTGCACTCCAATCTGCTCTTTTGATAAATGATAGAGGTCTACAGTGTAGACACCAAAAAGTGTCTATAATCATGAATAATTTTACTACACTAATCATTTGGTATACTCCGTATTCATTTTTCCGACCCCTAATCATTTTACGACTTTAGCTTAATTGTCATCCTCTATTGATCATGGTTATACTTTCGGCCCTTCAGATCAAGCTGATTAAACAATAATCTTTGGTTATGCTTTGCAAAATCCACGGGTATAATGTGTTACTAGTAGGCCGATTATAGCTAGATATGTTGATTGTTGCCAAATGCAGCATACTTGATCCACTCATACACTTAGCATGCGTTGAGAAATGTTACACTACTGTACAACACGTCCGAAATTCTTAATATGGCTAGACTAGGGCCATTTCACAACGCTTTGTATATACTACATATTTACATTGAATTTGAATGGAATTGAACTGAATTGTTTCTTACGTAAATATAGATTTATAACGCACAATCTTCACTTTAAAATTAATCGGAGTATCGATCCTCTAATGAAGTAGCGTTTTAATTCTGAAGCATGGAGAAGGTATTAGAAAGGTATGAGAGATATTCTTATGCAGAGAGGCAACTAGCTTCAAATGAACCAGACACACAGGTAACATTATTTTTTGCTAAAATCAACACTTCTACCTACTAATTAAACTTCAAGCTTACGCTTGCCTCAATGTTGTCTCTTAATTACTTGCTAATTATTGTTTCTAGGTGAACTGGACATTTGACTTTGCCAAACTGAAAGCCAAGCTTGAGCTTCTGCAGAGAAATCATAGGTGAATGCCTAGCCTTATATGTTTCCAAATTATACGAGTAATCATTATATATACGTGTTGCTATAACGGTCCTATGATATGATTCACGAGCTTTTAACATTTCACAATATATAAGTTTTCAAAAAGTTCATATAAAAAATGTTCACTATTCAACGACCTTGAATCTTCACCATGTCCTATCATATGTATTACAAAATGTTTTTGTATGCTCAGCTTCTTATGTAAATATATGTAGCATGTTTATGTGTAAATTACGATTAAAATTCATACATCATACCTTTAGAGGGTACAACTAACTGTTTTACCTCCTCCTTTTACAATTCAATCGTACAAACATTATAGGAAATTGTGTTAGTGGGAGTGCTTGCTTGTCTATATTCGGGCGTGCTTATGTAAGTATTAATCGAATATGATGGCGTGATGTTATACATGATCAATTGATTAGGCACTACCTTGGACAAGATTTGGACTCACTGAACATGAAAGACATTCAAAGTTTAGAGCAACAGCTTGATTCAGCTCTCAAACACATAAGATCCAGGAAGGTATATCTCTCATTTTTCGACATCAACCTTTTATTTTCAACGATTCAATCATAGATATACATCCAGTAGATTTCAGAGTTCTGATTTCTTGTTCATATGTGACAGAATCAACTGATGCATGAGTCCATCTCTGATCTTCAGAAGAAGGTAAGGCCTTGGTAGTGTGGCATTGGTTTCTAGGTTTTACGAGGTACGACATTCATCTGTTAGTGTTCAGGAACTCATTACATTTTCATTACAGGAGAGCGCAATGCAGGAGCAAAATAACATGCTATCAAAGAAGGTATAGAGCATTATTTCCTAGTTTGTATATGTCATCCGGATTCAAGGTCCAGTAATGTTGCTGAAATTTGACTGTTTGTGTACTGTTGCGTATATTATAAGATCAAGGAGCGAGGAAAAGCCAATGTACAGGCACAACAGCTTCAATGGCACCAGCAGCACCAACAGCAGTCGCAGCAGCATCAACAGCATCAGCAACAACAACAACAGCAACAACAACAACAACAACGCCACGCTGAAGCATCAGATTATCTGATGCAGGCTTCCCTCCCTTCTTTGAACATGAGGTAACTTCTCTTACTACAATTTATTAGCTATTCTTGAGGATGATGAAACATTTATGAGACCGTCTTACAGTAGCTAGTCTTACCAATTGTGTTATATACGACCACCTTTGTTCTTAGTGAAAGGGATATAGGTTAAATTCTATACTTCAATTATTAGTGTAGGCAGTGTGTGGGTATGATCACTATAATTTCGTTGTTTTGACAAAAATAGAGGTCACCTTGTTGAGAAAGATGTTATTTTAAACGTAAATGAGTCACTTACAGTATAGTAATCAATTTACCTTATTAGAACGTTACTTATGCAGCGGTCTCATATGATTAGACGAGACTGACTAATTAGTGCTGATGATAGTATACACTTTACGGGTTCTTCAGAAGATAGTTAAAACATCTACCTTTTAAACTCGTTCAACAACTCAGCTAGTCTTATATGGTGGTTCTTTTGAGCATGCAGTGATTCATACCAAGGGGAACTAGCAGGTCAAGTAAGAAGGAATGACCTCGACCTCACACTCGAACCAATATACTCATGCCACATGGGATGCTTCACTACATGAAGGACATCAACTCGATTAGCACGAAAAAATTGCTCCAATCAGCTTGCATTGGATACATGTATGAACTGTTTCAATGTATGATAAAATGGTCGAGACAAAACCAATCTAGACCATGTCGTTTAACAACTGTCTGCGAAAACTCTGGTAAAACAATATGAAGATGCATGTATTCTGGTTTCAGATAGTAAGCATAGATATGTGCTATGAATTTCTTTTGTTTCAAAGAATTATATTGATGAAGGGCCTGAAGCGGAATGGTAACAAAGCCATTCCCAGCTTCAGGAACAAAAATTACAGAAATCGACACCAACATCGTTCTCTGAGGCTTAATGATGAACCGTCAATTGGCGTTTACAAGACTTAGTTTCAGACATTATCTCAGATTCATTGGTTTCAGGAAAAAATTTACGCTATTTGAGACAAAGCTCAAAAGTGCGCCTAAATGACTCATTAAAGGAGGAAGTATCGTAATTAACACTATCCGCAGTTCAAGCCTGTACACTTTTGTTTCTAGTTATCGCACCATCCTGGTAATCTTTGAATGCCCTGATGCGCCACGTTCTCAGCTTGCAGCTAGCTTGATTCTAAACCGCTTCATTAAATACCATCACCTGCAGGAAAATTCAGGTTACTAACAGTCAGAACTTACATAATCCGGGAACAATTACGAAAATGTGAAGACTAATTTGAATTGCGAATGTTCAGAAGGGAAAGAACAGAGAAGAATTCGATACCCTGAAACACATTGGACAAGTGTTGCTTCTTTCCATCCAGGCGTATATACAACTTAGGTGAAAATGGTGGAAACATTCTGTTACAATCTTCGGATTTTCAGGGTAGTAATCTGCATAAAAAAGCAATGAAAACAGTTAGTATTATAACTTAAGAAGACATATACTTTGTAAAGACAAAGATACCAAAGTTAAGCTAACGGTGTGATTGAATTAATTTATACCTTCAAGACATGTAGGACATACATCCTCTTCATCTGCGGACACCAGTTCTGCGTAGAGCTCCCTGTAAAATGTAGGTAACGAGTCTTTCTCGGAGGAAATAGAAGACACTTTCTTCGGTTCTTCCTCAATCAATCTAGGTTTCTCCTGGTCACCAGCGCGAGTTTTGTCAGGAATCTCGACATGTGGTTCTGAAGATTGTGCTCGAGGGTTGAATTCTTCTTCAGAAGATGATGTCCTATCAGTCTGTCTGGATAGCATCTGCTCAGAAACATCAGTTTCCTCAGAACTTAAGACTACGACATTTGGTTCAGTAACTTGATTGTTGGATGCTCCTTCAGAAGATGATGTTCCTTCTCGACTTCTGTCAGAAACTGACTCTGCACTGTGTTGCTCTGAAGACTGAACTCTGGAAGTGGTCGCACTGTCAGATGCTGGCGTTTGTTCAGTCTGTCTGTGCAGTACGCCCTCACCAGCTCGAGTATCTTCAGTAATTGGTACCTCAACGTGTGACTGTGAAGATTCAGGTACAGATTGGACATTCTGTGGGTGAACCTGATGCAAGTTTCCGTCATTGGAAACTCCAGGTGCCAATCCTTGAGTTGCTAAATCAGGACTGGTAGAATCTGATTCTTCAAGGGTTTCAAAATCATGTCTATGCATCACTTGTTTACACTGTTACAATTTCAAACGAAATAAATCAGGTCAGATACAAAATACATTGTTCTGATCTGCTAATTTCAAAGAATATGCGGAAGCTCAGTTGGTTAGAGATCCGGTAGCAAAGGTTGATGTCATCATGATTCGAGGACCATAGTATAAGCACGGACTCCAATCAAGGCCTCGCTTACATTAGTACATTACAATCTAAGAAAAAGTGTTGCCTAGTAGTAAAGTTATACAGTGATCAGAACGGTGAAATTTTCGAGCATTCCATTGATTCACCCACAGCAGTAACACGATTAAAAGACAATAATACTAGATTTGGAATTGAATTAAGAAAGCAGTGTACCTTTTGGAGCACAGTACCGAAACAACAGTCATTTCCCGGAACAGAAGCGCTTGAATTCGCATTAGAAGGATCTCTAAGATTAAGGCAGCAACAAAATATGATACCCATTGTTGAGAGCTCTGCATCATGGCCAAACAATAGAGCATTAATCCAACTACGTACACGGTACATATTTAGTTACCACGAGCAAATTCACTAAAATTTACGCAATTGTCGAGAAAGAAACAACGATCAGTACAATGTTTGCCCTTTTGTGTTTCAAACAAGCAAATTCACCAAAATTTAACAATTGGACAAATATCTGAAGAAAAGAAAAAACGAGTACATACAGTTCTGCCCTTTGTGTTTCATTATAAAAAGGAATGGTCCTAACGAGCGATGATCCTTCTTATAGAACGAAACTTTCCTTAACGATGTTCCCATTATTAAGGATAATCCTATTTGTTCTATAATTCCTCGTCCGTTCTAAGGTACGACATTATACCCCACGCCTTCTATAAATCTATCTTAACCACAATGCCCAAGAGCCCTAAACAGAAATTATATGAAACAGATCATATCGTATTCACCAATACACATCATGAAAACAAGAAAGGCAATAATATTAGGTCGTCAATCATCTAGCTATACGAATTTATGTTCATTAGTTATTTATTATTCTTCACAAATAATCAAAACCCTTCCATAAACCCTCAACCCTGATTATTCATACGTACATTCACAAAACAATGATCTCGTTCGAAACACGAAATTAAAAAACAAAAGGGTACATGTACATCGAAATCAATCGATTAAACGAACGTAAGAAAAACTAGCAAAACAAACAATGATCGATCGTCAAATTAAGACATACAAATATAATCGACAACGAAACGAAACCTAAGAAAAACTCGAAAAATTTAACTAGAGATAAATAGATAGAAAGAATGAGTTTAGAGCTTACCGATGAGAGCTTGGAAGTGATCAAGGAGAGTAGAAGAGTTACATTAATGGCGAGAGAATCGTGGGAAGGAGAAGTAATTAAGAGAAACCTGAAATATATCTATTATATATGCCGTGAATAAAAAGCCTAAAGTATAAAGGTATATGGTTTGAGTTCTGTTTAGGCTAGGAATTAATTCTGTTTTTTATAGATTAACCAAGAATTATGCTGCCTTTAATAATCTTACTCCTAATCCTACTCCTAATCCTACTTTGACTTCCACACTTCTAATCCTACTTTGACTTTTATACTGTTTTATATACTCGTAGAGTCGTAATCTCGTATAATATATGTGGAGTACTACTCTACTACTCCCTTAGTTTTTAGGTTATTGACGTTTCTTTTGAATTTTTCTCGCATATTCGAATTAGACGTAAGAAAGCTGATATTGAAATGGAGAGAGTAGAAGTTTTGTACCCTTGGTCGTAGGCCATAGGATCCCATGGCATAGCACGGGGTAAGCAGAATACGGTCTGGATAAGAGGACGGAGGGGGCCGGACCAGACCGCCGCTCCAATCTAATCAATTTTGGCTCGGCTACCGGACCACCATAAAGTGGATTTTTAAAATTCAGTCCAATTGACATCTCGATTGATTAAGTTTTGGGGTGATCCTAGTAAGAGTATGTTGTAAACATACAAATTTGTGTATGCTAATATCACATCACCCTAAGGGACTAAATCTGAAATGATACGAAGTTTACTAATGTATGTGTTTGGCTTGGCTTTTAAAAGTGTTTTTGCGTTTTTGGTACCAAACGAATTTAGAAAATTTTTGTTTCCTTTATCGTTTGGCCTAGTTTTTCTTTTTTTTTCTCCAAACGTTTTTAAAAGGCCAAACGAAATTCGCAAACTTGAAAAAGTTTCCTTTTTTCTCCAAACCTTTTTTTTAAGAAACGAAGTAACCACAAAGGTTTGGAGGAAAAAAAGGAAACAAATTTTTTCTTAAGAAGGATAAAGAATGGAATGGTAATGAAAGATAAACACTGATTTAGGGTGGGACAATTGGCATTCCACGTAACCCTTTCAGCAGCTCTCGGACTATCACAATTCAATTTCCTTAAAAATATAATTTTAAAAGTGTCATAGTCTTTCTCATGATTTAATATTCCTACTTGAGTAGATCGGACTTCCCGCTTTAATAAATGGACATTTTTAGTGGAAACAAAAATGATCTTGGTAGCTTCCAAATGAAACGTTGGCATACCATATCAACACCCAAGTCTAGAAAAATGATTAGTATCCACTCTTTTGAAAGCGAAAAAAGGAACTATTTGTGACCCGGGTCTGAGATGGATATAAGTCCCATACTATATTGTCGTTCATGGAATGCTTGCTTTGCACTCAAAACTTGTCTTTTACTTTCTCCTCTTTTTTATAATTCATAGCATCCCAATTCTAAAAATAATTCTAATTTGTTCTCTTCATGAATGATGAAAATTCCAATTAAAAAGTAGCTAAATCATGATATGAATTGTCCCAATATGTTTGACGAATGGCGCATTATGTCCGCATATGAAAGATTTTATGAACTACGTTCATTGCATTTTTTAGGTAAGAGACATTAAGGACTTAAACCCTTGATGCTATATACTTATATTGTTACTATTATACTCTTTGAAACAATAAAATTAAGAATGTCTACATATGTATGAGAAGTAGGAAAAAAATGTGCTAAAGGTGTGACCAACAAATTGAAGAATTAGTAAAAAAAAAAAAAAAATAGCATACACCATGTAGTATGAACTAAATTCTATTCATTAAACAATAATGTTTTAGGTAGGACTATAGGATCCATTAAGGATTAAATGGACTCGTTATTACTGTTATGATTGTAAAGCAGATAAAATTTTCTACATATATATGAGAGTTGGTGAAAATGTGCTAAATGTATGATATATATATATATGGGGGGCGTATCCGGTCAGAAGTATAATTTCTGTCAGAAGTCAGAAGTAATCTCAGCCATTGATTTCACATAACTCCACAACCTGAACTGCATAACTCCAGTCGCATAACTCCATCAACTGTTACCAGTAACTCCAGCCATATAACTCCACCAACTAAAACGTGTAACTCTAGACGTCTAACTCCAGTAATTAAATTGTATAACTCCAGTATTATCAGAACTCCACCAACTTCAACTAAACTTTCGTAACTCTAACATAACTCCACTAACTAAAACCCGTAACTCCAATAACTCCAACGTAACTCCATAACTAAAATACGTAACTCCAACTTAACTCCAAAAATAAAAATCCGTAACTCCAATAACCCCAACTTAACTCCATAAACCAAATTACGTAACTCCAATAATTAAAACTCGTAACTCCAAAAACTCCAAATATCCAACTTAACTCCATCAACTAAAATACGTAACTCCAAAAAATTTTAATAATTAAAACCTGTAACTCCAAATAACTCTAATGATCCAAACACGTAACTCTTGTAACTCCACAAATTAAAAATCGTTACTCCAAAAACCGAAAAAATGAAAGGAAAAAAAAAACAGAAAAATACAGCTTTTTCCATTTTCTCTCTCCTCCCACACCACCAAACCCCGGCCACCCTCCACCACCACGGCCACTCCTCCATCTCGGCGTCGCCCAAACCCTAGTCACCGGGAAAATGATCGCCCACCGGCCGCGAACCAGATCCTGTCCTCCAACCGCCGCATCCTCCATATTCGCCCTCTCATTTCCTCTCTCTCCTCACCACTCACTTCTTTCGTTACCCTCCCTTATTTCCCCCTCTTTCCTCTCCTCACTCGGTTTGCGCGCGAAAATGAGAGGCGGCGGCGGTTGTAGCAGGCGCTCCAACATCGAAGAGATGAAGAATGACGGCGAAGATCGACCGCGGCGGCGAGATCTAAAAAACGAGGGTGAAAAGAAGGAGAGAGAAGGCGAAAATAGGGGGAAAAACGAGGTTTTCACGGCCAAACGATGCTCGACGGAGAAGGCTCGTGCCCGCCGATGACTCGCGGTATTCCGACGAGTCTTCTGGTGGTGTCGTAACCGGCGACGGTTGTTATCGGTGACGCGGCGGCGGTGG
This sequence comes from Spergularia bocconei, assembly GCA_963457585.1. NCBI lineage: Eukaryota > Viridiplantae > Streptophyta > Magnoliopsida > Caryophyllales > Caryophyllaceae > Spergularia > Spergularia bocconei. The sequence continues at coordinate 23,465,165 of OY734943.1, read as the reverse complement.
TGGCGGCGCGGGGTAGAGCAGTGGAGAGAGAAGAGGAAATGGGAGGAGAGAGAAAATAATATGAGATTTGGGTTTGGGTTTTTTTTTGTTTTCAGTTTCTTTTTAATTCTATTTAAATCTAGACCATTGACTTTAAGAAAATACACGACGGCTTAGATTACTTCTGACTTCTGACAAAATCATCACTTCTTACTGGATTCATTTCCTATATATATGACCAATAATAAGTTGAAGATTACTTCAAAAAAAAAAAAAAGTTGAAGAAGTGAGTAACGATGTCATATGTTATGTAGTGGCCAATTAATCTCTTATCATAATATTGCAATATCAACGATATGATATAATCTCGATCTTAATGATAAAATTACAAGTTTCGCACTATTTAGTAAACGAATGAATGTTTAGCAAAAATAAAACAAGGGTGAGTAAGACTTAGAGAATGATCCAACAAACTAAAAGAAGCCTTTCTAGACAAATTGGTCCTACGTTTGATGGCAACCACGTTAAGCCTCTCAAAGTTTAACCCTACAAGAGAAAAATAAAACTACATTGAACCAAATGATTGCTAAGCCAAAAGCAAGAAAAAGAAAAAGCAATTCTTATTACTAATAAACATGACTCACATTTTTATAGCATTGTACATCATTAATAGTCTCAACAACTACTCTACATTTATCTATAATTCTATATGATCAACCCCAAATATATATTCATCCATTCTATCTCCTTATTCATCACATTACACACTGAAAAACTAGAGAAAAAACTATGGGGAAAAAGGGTGGAAGGAATTTGCAAGCATTTTGTGTAAATAGGATTAGGCCAATTGTTAGAGTGCCCTTACAAAACAAATTAAGCAGTCCAAATTATGTGAAAAAAAGTGACCAGAACAAAGAAAATAATGACCAACAAATTAGTAGTGCTACTAAAATTGTTGATGAAACAGAGAAGGCTAAGGTAACAGCAGGGAGGAGAATCATGGTGGTAGTCGATTCGAGCGCGGAGGCGAAAGCTGCCCTTGAATGGACACTCACTCATACAGTTCAAAGCCACGACATTATAGTCCTTCTCTATGTAACCAAGCTCACTACTAAGCAAGGTTTGGATGCTTATCTACTACTGTAATATTTTGTTTATAGTATATGTTTTTGTACTTTGTCTATTAATGAGAAATTGTGTTGACCCAATTACAGGGAAAATAGAAGAGGGAAAAAATGTTTGTCCAATTACTCCAAAGGTTTACGAACTACTGTACTCTATGAAGAAGACTTGTCAATCAAAAAGGCCTGAGGTGGGTTACATAGGGTACATTTTACATCAATTTTGGCCTTTTTTTCTCAAATAAAATTATACAAATGTACATTAGTTAGATTGTTAGAACTACTATTTTCGACATGTCAAAAGAATTTTAATTTTTATATATATGATCTTACTTAACAAAGTGATAGTTAAAGCTCCTACATGAACATTATACCTTTAGTTTTTTATTTTGAATAAACGTTGACTGCTTTTTTTTTTTTTTTTTTTTTTTTTTGTTTATACTCCGTATTAAGCATGTTTGATGTTATTTGCACATCTTGTGACACTATTTACAGTTTAATGAAATCAACCTTGTTGTAGATTGAGGTAGAGGTTAAAGTTATAGAAGGAAAAGAAAAGGGGCGAATCATAGTCGAAGAGGCAAGAATACAAGAGATTTCTTTACTAGTGTTGGGCCAAAAGAAGCGATCTACGACATGGCAATTGCTATTAATGTGGACAGGTAGTAAGGCGGCCGCGATTGGTGGTGGTGGGGTGGTGGAATATTGCATACAAAATGCTACTTGTATGGCTCTTGCTGTGAGAAGGAAGAGCAAAAAAGTTGGAGGATACTTAATCACAACCAAACGCCAAAAAGATTTCTGGCTTTTGGCTTAAGTGCTACTCCAATACTTTTTCTTTTTGATCAAGGAGTGCTACTCCAATGCTTGTGTGCCTTTGTTGTAATTACTTGTAGCTTCCCACCCTAATTTCCCAACATGTTCGTATATGAAAATGTGGTGTGTTCATACGTAAATATATAGGCATAAATGCTATTCTCCTACAGACGGTTCTTGGTGGATTTACTTATGTGTTGAATCGTTCAGAAAAGTTTAGCTAATAACCTTTTGATTTGAGAGTTTCGAATTGAAAGATTACAATTTCATTAATATCATCTCACAATGACTTATCATGAGACATATATAATTACCAATTCATTAAAAATTACGTAAATTTGAACATACATCTTTGTAGTTTTAAATGACATTTCTTTTTTATACTAATGGTATATGCATTTGACAATATATACCTGAAATAATCTCCAAAATGACATTGATAAAACGTGTACAATGTTATTCATAGGGTTCTTATCGATTTGATAGTTCCCTTTCTATTAGCTGGTTTGCTCTCCAAAATGTCATAGTAAGTCGGACCATTCCCTCTATTGTGGCTTATGTCTTAAAAGCCATAATAAGGAGAATCATGTTGGATCAGCGTTGTTTCTTAGATAGCAATCGATCTAACACATTGGGATGAAGGCTCTCAAAGAGAGAGAAGGATGTATGGGGTTAGCCAAATGAGCTATTGTCAAGATTCACGGTGAATCTTTGTACTCAAATGGCCCGTACTCAACTTACAATCTAGTACTTACGAGCTACATTACTCAAACATGACCAGAAGTATTCGACATGGGTGCGTGTCCAAGTGTTAGACTCGACTATTTATGAAAAAAAAATCTCATTTAACATTAAATGAATAATCAAAGAATCATATGAATCCATATCTGCGAATCATGTTTCGTACATAATGCGTCGACGCCCTTAAAAGATACGGAGTGGAGTATAATAAAGAGTCGGGGTAACATAGCTCACGACTCACGAGCCAGCGATATTACACGCACGCAGGACACAAGCACACAACACAATTAAGTAATTAACACAATAAACCCTCACTCACTAGTCACTCCCACCTCTTAAACCCTAATTTTTTCCCTCTTTTACTTCTCCACCCCTCTTTCTCTCTCCACCCTGCAACAATGGCGAAATCCAACAACAACAGCAGCAGCAGCAAGAAGAAGAAGAAATCGAATGCTCGCCCAAATTCAATATCAATGAAGGTCAAAGCTCAAGACAAACAAAACCCTTTCGAAACCATTTGGTCTCGCCGCAAGTTCGACGTCATTGGAAAGAAGCGTAAAGGTGAAGAACGCCGTATTGGACACGCTCGCTCTGTCGCCATTGAAAAGGTCACTCTTCCTCTCTCTCCCCTCTCCCCTTTTGTGGGTCATGCTTGCTTTTTAATTTGGTGCTGCGTAGCTCGGAAGCTTGTGCTATACTTTTCGTGTGCGCGCAATTGAAATTGAGTTGCATTCCGATTGAAATGAATTGAATTTCTGTTGTTTTTTGTTGTGATTGGATTGGATTGGATATTGATTTTGTTGGGTATTGAGTTTTGTTTGTTGTGGTGTGATTGGAATGAATTTGCAGAGGAAGAAGACGTTGTTGAAGGAGTATAATCAAAGCGGAAAGGCGTCGGTTTTTGTTGATAATCGAATTGGGGAGCAGGATGAGACTCTTCCTGAGTTTAATAAGGCCATTATGCGTTCCCAACGCGAGCGTCAGGTTGTTCTTTCAATCCTTTTTAATGCTCGTTTGTTTCGTGTTATTGCCGGGTTATTTTGAGTTTTATGAATGGTTTGCGTAGGTGTTTAGAATGATGGTAGTTGGATTAAAACCCGTTTAAGCGATAATTTAGCTAGCATTTGCGTTTGCGTTTTGTGTAGCCTTCTTTGTGGTGGTGGGTGTGGGGGGAGCTTAGAGAAGCTTGTGTAGTTGGTTGTATTTCGAGCAAGAGGTAATCTTTCTAAGAATTCAAGACTTTAGTAAGCAAGGTCATCTGTTTCGTTAAGTGGTATGCGGATTGCTGCCATTTTTGGCCTCAAGCTGTTAAAGTGAATCAATTGAAAAGAGTATTTTCAAATGGCGAAAACTTCAGTTGGAAATTGAAAACGATACCAAAATAGCCCTATCTGATGTTGTTTTTCTTGAAGTCCTGGTTTTCGACAAGTATTGAGCTGACCTTCGAAGATGTCTATGTTAAATTCTGAAGTGTTTTATTCCTCGTGATATTATGGATGCGCTATTAGTGCTTCTGGTTTCCTTGACGATTTATCTGTGCAACTTGCGCTCTTTTTCAGAAAAAAATAAAGACAAGCAAGTACAATTTATCTGATGGTGAGGAAGATGAACTTGAGATAAACGATAGGCAATGGGACGACTTTAATGAGGATTTTGAACGCGGCAGTGATGATGAGAATATCGATGATCGGAGTACGTAATTTGTATTCTATTCCCATTTCCTTTGTACACAAGTTACTTTGAAGTACAACTTTTCCAAGTGCTGAATGAAAATTAAAATTTGAAGTGGTAGATCCTCTGCAAGCTATAAATTGGCTGCAATTGAATTTGTAAGGGCCTAAATGTGACACCATCCAGCTAGCCCTTTCTAAAGAATAAAAATTAAGCTATGACCTGACCTGGATTCTTTTTAGGTTTGTTCAGTAAATAGTTCTATCTCCATCGTACTTGAGCAACGTATAAACAAAATATGAAAAAGGGCAAGCCTACAGTTCTCTGTTACCATTAAAATGGATGAAGAATAATTCCCAATTTTTGTATTTCTTGTGTATGAAAAGGCTATGATGTTGGCTTCAAAGATATTCTGATTTCTTGTAGTTCCTTCCATAAATGGGTGGATAAAAAAAAGTTTTTGGTCTCTTGTACGCTTTTAAGGTTAATATAGTTGTCCGTCATGTTACTTGATGCAAGATTTAGCTATACCATCACACGTTCTTTTGGTTAATGTGTTTTTATGTGCTACCCAACCTTGAGTCAGCTTAGTGAGGTAAAATTAAGTTAAATATTTTTAAAGTTTAGGATAGTCCGTCATTATAAATTTCGACATGCATGTGTCCACATGATGTAGGTAAATTCCTTTTGGGAAGTCGTTTATTTGGCCTTTTGTTGGTCCACGTTGAACTTTCTGCGAATGGCATCTTTTGACATCGTGTTGTATTTTTTTTGTCCATACAGATGGGTTTGGCCATCTCAGAGATCTTAATGCACGGAAGTACACAAATTCCGACTCAGTCGAGCATGAGGAAAATGTAAGACATGTTATCACAATACATAAGTTTACCTTATATCAACTTTTGTTCATAATCTGTCTGTTTAGTTGTGGGTTGGTTGAGTCTGGCTTGGGTATCTTAAGTAACCTTCCAATGTAATCTGGGCTTTCTACAACCTCATTGTTTATTCTTGAGGCCAGTTTACGTGCCATTGTAATTGAGGAACATTCCAAACCTAAGGGAGCCTCATCCTTTTTCTCTTTTAAAGCAATAGCTGCTTAATGATCTGTTCTGTTAGTTACTCCTATTGATTACGAATCCACTCGAGTATCATTACTATTTGAGTGCTTTTCACTATTCAAGCAACTGAATCATGCAGGCGAGTGAAATCCCTCATGCTTTTTGTTCTGGTTAGGCTCTCCAATTGTTAGATGCTTATAGCTGTTAAATTTTTGTGCAGAGGCCGAAGAGCAAGAAGCAAATTATGGAAGAAGTCATTCTGAAAAGTAAATATTTCAAGGTACTGGTCCTTTATGCTTCAAAATGATTGATATGTTTATCGGCTTGTTGATGCCATTATGCGTCATTGCTGTTGTACACTTTTTTCTTCAGCCTTCAATGTACACACTCTCCAGTTTCGAATGATCTTCCCCGTTCCTTATTGGGCCATTTCACATATCACAATGATCTTCTCCTTTTCTTATCTGTATGTTATTTGTGGTCACTGTGGTTTGTGACCCCATATCTTTCGTAAACCTCCATTTCCGGTCCATCATATGAGCTAAATTCCGTGCAAAATGAGATGGAAAGAAGCTAGAGAATGGAAGGCAGCATCTGATTCGACTAATTGTCATCTATGGGGCTGTAATATTAACTCCCTTAACTTTGTTGTCAACATATTTTGTTGAGCGATGAGAAGATGGTGGTTGTCTGTTTGTTACCTTCTACTACCATGCTTTTTGCTTAGCAAGTCCGATCACACTTGATATGTGAGGTACTACGCATGTCAGGAACAATGGGCAATGGTGGTGCTTTTCACCTTTGATATTGTTAGCTGTGGGGAATGGGGTTCCCATATGTATTCTGCCGAACATTTAGTCCTTTGTTCTACTCATGAGTTGGATCTGTTAATGATTGCTATTATGTGGTGGATTTTTTGTACTTTGAAACGGTTACCTTTTAAAGTTTTTTTTTTTATTTTTTTTTATGCACGACGTACTGAATAGGTCCAAACATACGAAATGTAATGTTTATATTTGCACTAATGTTTCTATGTAGCGTCAATATGTCATAGGGTTCTACACCCTCTGTATGTGGAGCTTCAAGTAGTTTCTATGTCTGAAGTATTTTCTTTTATTGAATTACTAAGCTTAATTGAATTTTGTGCAACTAATTGTCTTGCTAGGCAGAAAAAGCAAAAGAGAAGGAAGAAAATGAGCAGTTGGTTGAACAATTGGACAAGGATTTTGAGTCTTTGGTTCAATCTCAGGCTTTCTCATCCCTTACTCAACCAAGCAAGATGAATGCTCTAAAGGCTCTTGTGAATCCAAATTTTTCAAAGGAGCTTAGAAAGGATGACATTTCATCTGTTTCCAAAATTCCCAAGCAGGTGCTTTACTGTTGCTCTTTTTACTGTTGCTCTTTTGCTTCTGAAATACATTCACTTCTCTTTTCTGGATATTCTTTGTTTTAACGGACTAGCGAAATGCCTTTCCGTAGAATGGAGTGGGGACATGGCAATTATCATTGACCTCATTTTTTTAAATTTGTTAAATATTGAAATTAAACATTGTTGTTTTTTTTTTGTTTGTGGAGAAAGTGGTATGCTACCCTACTTGATTCTGCACATTGTTTTCATGTTGGACAGCCCCTCCTCCGGCCGCAGCTGTTGTAGAGGTGACTTTTGTCGGATTTTGAAAAGAATTGTAATGGCAAAACTTAATGTAGATGCTATCAATTATTTTCAATTGTCTAGGAAAGATTCACAATTTGGGAATAAAAATTATGCAGTGGTCAAAATTGGGGTTTTGAGAGTAATCAATATATCACATATTAAAGTAGATTCTTGAGAGTATGCAATATGTAGTACAAGGTAAAGTTACGTATAGTCTCTATTTTTGGTGTTTTCGTGACATTGTTAGTTTGGCTTTACTTGTTTTGTTTAGAGGTCTTACCTCCTCGGTGACTTTTTGTACTTGGGAGTAAGCTGAGTAACCCCTTGGTGTCCTGGATTGATATTTTATTTTACTCGTGTAAAGTAAAGAGTTTAGCCTTTTCTTTTCCCCCTTTAAGTTACCCTTTACTTCTGCCTTTACATTTTTTTATTTTTTTTGTTTTTTCTTGTGAGGTTCCCTGTGGGGAATTGAAGCTAGAAAAAAAAAAGTTAGTTCATATATTTCACTGTCTTTTTTTTTAAACTGTAATTTTGCTGGTATTTGCAGGGTGAACCTGATCATTATGACAGATTAGTCAATGAAATGATGTTAGAGATTCGCGCTCGTCCATCTAATAGGACAAAGACACCGGAAGAGATTGCTGAGGAGGAGAAAGAGAGGTTAGAGGAGCTTGAGGTGCGTACATGTGGTCATTGTATTCTACTCCGTATAATATTAGCACCAGATCTGTATTGTTGTTTTACTATCGCAAATATCAACTCTTTGGATGTAGCAGTTAACTAGTATCATGATTGTACTATTTTAGTAAATCTCTGATTTTGGTGCCTGAGATGACTTTTCGAAATAGGGGGATGGAGTTGTAGTGTATAATTCTTCTGGGGGCATAATCAGTATGCATTTTAACAGCTCCCTTCTCACATTATTATATCTTAGTATGTTGGTCAGCTGAGGTGTCACATAATGTGTGGGACTTTCTCTAACGTATTGCTTGGTTAATCTTCCAGCAAGAGCGACAGAACAGGATGGTTGCTAATGGTGATGCCAGTGATGAAGAAAGTGATGATCCTGAAAGTGTTGGAAGGGGATCTAATGTTATGTCGAGCCATATTTCTGGTGATGACCTTGGTGATTCGTTCACTATTGATGATGTAAAGCCACAAAAGAAAAAAGGATTTGTCGATGAAATTCTTGAAAGGGAGGGTGCAGAGGATTCTGAGGATGAAGAAAGTATGGATTCTGATGATTCTGGAGATAGTGAAGATTCTGAGGGAGCCACAGAAGAAGATGAGGAGGATATTGAAAAGGGGGAAACTTTGAATGACTGGGAACAGAGTGATGAGGATGAAGACATTGATGCAGAGGATGAGGAGGATGCATCAGATGAAGAGGTGGAGGGAAATGATGATGAAACCAATCATAAAATCAGCAGTTGTAAGAGAATGAAGAAAAGTAGTACTTTGTCCGGTTCCGACAAGGCAACAGGAGGTTTGAAACCGTCTCAATGTCTTAGACAGGAGCTTCCATTTAAGATTGATGCTCCTACCAACAACGAAGAGTTTTGTAAATTATTCGGGAACCTCTCTAATGAAGACATTGTCGAGGCTATCCGAAGAATCCGTGTGTGCAATGCTATTGCGCTTGCTGCTGAAAATCGGAAGAAAATGCAAGTATGTGAATGTTTTTGTTCTCTTTTAACCCTTTCTGTAATGTTTCTTTGTTCTTGTTCTGTCTTGATGAATGCAGAGATGACTTACACATATCAGTTCTGTTTTTAAAAAAACTTCTGTCCTCTTTTGGTTTCTGTCTCCTGTCTGTGCTCTCTGTAAGTGGAAGGTTTTAGTCATTTTGTACGATGTTCATTTGAGGTAATAATGTTTCTTTCAGGTCTTCTATGGCTTGCTTCTACAGTATTTTGCGACTTTAGCAAATCAAAAGCCATTACAATTTCAGCTGGTGAACATGTTAATAAAGCCATTGATGGAGATGAGTACAGAGATTCCGTACTTCTCAGCTATCTGTGCTCGTGAACGCTTATTAAGGACCCGGACGAAATTCCGTGAAGACATCAAAGACCCAGGTTGACTATCAAACTTTCACACAGGAGACTGTTTTTCGGTTGAATTCTTTTTAATTCTACGTAACTGGACTACTTGAAAGGGCTACAATTATTGACTATTTTGCCTAATACACATCTTTGTTTTTGAGTGTATGTAGATATGAGCTGTTGGCCTTCTCTTAAGACCTTGCTTTTGCTGAGACTTTGGTCCATGATATTTCCGTGCTCTGATTTCCGGCATGCTGTCATGACTCCTGCTATATTGTTAATGTGCGAGTATCTGATGTTTTGTCGTGTATTGTCGGCTCGTGATGCGGCTATTGGATCGTTCTTGTGCTCATTAGTTCTTTCGGTACGTTATCTTAATCCGAGATTCCGAGGTTTGTTGCCAGCTATGGTATTGCCATTGTTGTGATGTGATTGTTAAGTCATTAAAATGAGTTTGGGTTCTATATAATGATTCTCTTTCTGTATAGTGGACCAATACGATCTCGTCCAACTAATGCAACTAATGACTTAAAGAGCATACATCTTTTAGTACCACCGAATATTCTTTTTGGTTGTAGGAGAAGAGGTAGCGTGCTTGATTAGTATGGATTCTGACTAATGTCTCATCTTCAGGTGACAAAGCAGTCTCAAAAATTCTGTCCCGAAACCCTAATATTCCTCGAGTCTCTACTACTTACTGCTGTGGGCAGAGATACGCAGTCCTCTAAAGACTTTCAGGTATCGTACGGGATCTGTACTGGTATTGTATTACGGTATCTTTGAATACCCAGCTTTGAGCCGATAGATGATCTGATATCCTTTTTTCGTCTTTCTTTCATTCACTTTTATCGCTGAGAAGTTAACTACCTAAAGAAAGCTCACCACTGTTTTTTTTAAATGGTTAATGCTCTGGTCTTATATAAAGACATTGAAATCCGCTGCTGCTGTCTTTTCAGAAGTCTCACCTTCTTGAGTCCAAAGCACCGAAGGGATTGTTGCGTGTACAAGAGCTTGTGGAGTCGATCCAGCCTCTGGATTTTCTCAAGATAATGAACTTGCCAGGGGATTCCTCCTTGTTCAACACTGATGGGTTCAGGTTAGTTTAGTTAGGGCAGTGAACCGTTTATAATAAAACAGAAGCGAACAGTGAATAATTTTAGAAAAGCCCTACGCACATAACTCACTAAACACATGCTGGCTCTAAGAGTACATTTAACGGTAGTTTTTCTACCGGGTAGAAGGAGAGAGAAAATATTAAAAAATTAGGAGAGAGAAAAAGTAGGTACAAAAATTAATAAACTTGGTAAAATCCTCTACCAACTTTATATACCCGGTAGAGGCAATTGTGAGAGGAAAAAGTAGGAGGTGGGGCTGGGGAGGGGAAGGTAGGGTTGGAGAGAGAAAAAATTATGAATATAATTAAAATAAATAATAGGAGAGAGAAAATGAATACCACGTTAGAACCCGGTAACCGTTAAATACACTCTTAAGGGGTTTAGCTGTCAGTCCTTTGGCCCGTAAAACTGCAAGTCTATAAGGAATGCTTAATAGCTGTAGCCAGATGATGTTTGTGTTATGCAATGTGGTTTTGATATGTGTTCTATCTTCAAAACATATCTAGACACAAACTTCTCGAGTTAAAACAATATGGTTGCATGAGAGGGATTTTGTATAAGTCTTTTGGCTGCCGATTCTGTACTGTTTAATCTTCTTGCATCCATCTGAAACTCCATCAAATAGTGGCTCTCCATGTTCTATTTAATTCTCTTATCCGACCAAAATTGAGGAAAACAGGGGAAACATCACATCCTTACTTTTCCTGTTGGTATTAGTACCATCAAATACCAAATCTGTCATGCTGAACACCGACATTGTATTTTCTTCCCCTGCACCTCTCTATTCAGCTAATTGGTTCTTCCTATGGGCATGTCTTCAATTTACTTTAATGGGTTTATTATGCACACCTGGAGGTTATTCTTTAAATTTGGGAGTCTGATGATATTAATACTGCTCCGGCAAACACCTGCAGGGCCAGTGTGCTTATGTCAGTGGTGGAAACGCTTAACGGATTCATTGGCATCTATGGAGATCTTGCAGCCTTCCCGGAAGCATTTAAATCTATATCAGAATTGTTAATTGAATTGGCACAACAGGAAAACATGCCTGGTCCTTTGCAAATGAAACTCCGCGATGTGGTTGAATCAATAAAAGTGAAAACTGAAGAACACCACCAAAACCGACGACCTCTTCAGATGCGGAAACAGAAGCCAGTGCCTATCAAATTACTGAATCCTAGCTTTGAAGAAAAGTACTGTTTTCATTTTCCTTGGCCAATCTTTGTGTTTTGTGATTGAATATTGCTTGTTCCTATGCTACAGGCAGCTGACTGTTGTGTTGTTCTGCAGTTTCATAAAGGGCAAGGATTATGATACTAACCGTGAAAGGGCCGAGCGCAAGAGGTTACTGAGGGAGTATAAAAAAGAAGCTCGGGGTGCAAAACGCGAGCTGAGGAAAGACAACCACTTCCTGCTTGCAGTTAAGGAGAAAGAGAGGCTCAGAGCGGCGCAGGAGAAAAAGGAGAACTATGGTAAGACGATAGCTTTTCTTCAGGAACAAGAGCATGCTTTCAAGTCTGGACAGCTCGGAAAAAACAGCAAGAGAAAACGATAATATATCGGTTGCTCACAAACGAAGCTATCTTTTCTATTCCAAGATTTTTCCATGTCTACTTGATCATCTCTTATAATTTAAGATACGACAAAAATACTACATTTGTGTAAATTTTATACGGAGTATGATGTATTTTAGATGTAGTTGTTACACTGGGTATGAATAAGGAAAAACATTTTAGTTTCAGTGATCTCACATGTTGTTTGGTTATGTTATTTTTCGTATTTTGACATTTGCTATAGTCGCAACATAGTCGATTATTATGAATGAATTTTCCTCATCTCGAGACGGTCGATGTTAATTTGACAATGCTAAGCTTACAATTCAAGACTTCTTGACATCCGTGGGCTCCACCAATCTCCACCCCACTCACCCCCACTTTCTCTCCTTTCTCACTAAATTGAACCTCCGCACCTTCTCGACTTTCCCCCGCCCTTTTTTCTCTCTCCTAACCTCACCAACCTCCATGGAAACCTCCGCGACGACGGCGGCGACGACGTGCATAGTGATCGGCGGAAACGGATTCATCGGAAAATGTCTCGTGTTGAGGTTGTTGCGACTCGGAAATTGGATCGTCCGAGTCGCCGATTCGTCTCCGAGTTCCGACGTCCACCAGGAACCTCTCTTCTCCGACGCCGTCTCCGATGGTCGCGCCTCCTATTTCTCCGTCGATGTTTCCGACAAGTCTCAGCTTCTCCCAGGTATTTCTTCCGCTATTTTTTTCCTCTTTATAATTTCGGAATTTGACGATTCTTTCTTTCTGCGTTTTTTTGGTAATGTACCTTGTAATTAGACTGTTGAATTTGTGATTGGTGTGTTGCGGAAGCTTCGATTCGATTTTCTGTAGTGTGATCTTAGTTGAAATATCAGTTCATATATGTATGTACATTTTCGCCATCTTGTGTTAATTGTTCGCGTGTTGAAGAAGCTTTAATCGTTTTGTGTAAGTCAGTTTCGGTTACTATATTCTTGATTTTAAGCGTGTTCGTCGGTTTAATTCTACTTCAATTTGATTAATCCAGTCCATTTCCGCTACATTGTTACAATCTTGATTTTAAGCGTGTTCGTCGGTTTAATTGTATGTCATTATAGTAATCCATTCCATTTCCGCGACATTGTTATAATTTTGATTTAGGAATTAGGACTGGAGGTTAAATCTGAAAGTTCGGTGTGTTGTAGAGTATGTTGTTTGATTTAGGAGTTGTAGAAGCTTGAGTTGCGTTTTTTGGTTCGTTAAATCAGCTCACTGGTGTACGGAGTATGTTGTTTTTGCAAGTCGAATATGCTTAGTATAGTAGAAGATTGATCCTTGATATGCTCGTGTTTTGAAAGCGTAATGTCATATGTTTTAGTGTGGTCTTGTTCAAGGTGCATTTCTTCGTGTCTTTACTTTCTGATGTGCTCCTCATTCCCGAGCTCTCCCTTCAATTGCGTAGTTTTAGCTCATATTGTGTGTTGTTCCGTTTTGCAGTTGTAGATGGTTCTTCTGTAGTGTTCTTTGCTGAAACCACTGGTGGATCCACATGTAATCTATACGAGAGCTATACGTCCATCGTTCAAGGTAGTTCTCCTTGTGGTTGAGAGCTTAAGACTATCTCTTGAGATGCAATTCATGATTATTTCATTAACTCGAGTTCCATATTGTCAATCAGGTGCGAAAAATGTTGTCAAGGCTTGCCGGGAATGTAACGTTCAACAACTAGTTTACAACAGTTCAGCTGATGTTGTTTTTGATGGTTCTCATAATATACTAAATGGCGATGAGACTATACGTTATCCTTGGCATGTACGTGTTTGTCACTTTGAAGATTTGAAGTCTTTTTTCCACTGTGTTTACTGTTTTCATTTTTGGGAAAAACTCAATAGCTTGTACTCTGATGCAGTTTGTAGACAAGTTAACGGAAATGAAGGCTCAAGCAGAAGCATTTGTGTTGTCTTCTAACAATATCGACGGACTAAGGACATGTGTAATTAGACCAAGCAATGTCTTTGGACCATCAGATACCCACCTTGTGAACTTTCTGCTGAATCAAGCAAATTCTGTTTGGGCAAAGGTCTGGTAATTTTTCATATCCTGTATTTTCTCCTTCTCTTCTTTCTCTGTGTGTATTTTTCCTTTTTATCTGTTGAGAAGGGGTTTTCATGAGGTAGGGGTGTTTGGGAGAGGGGTCATTTCCAACTTGTTATCTACTAGCTGCTTCTAGTTGCATCTTCTTTTTATACATTTTCGAATTCTTAGAAAGAAAACTACAATTGCAGATATGGAAAACCTGTCAGTGTATAGGCGTCATGATGCTTCTTTGTTGCACTGATTTTCTGCAATTTGAAGTTCTCTTGTGCAGAACTATTGAAACAGAGTTACTGAATGTGCCAAATAATTCTGGGCCTCATGATATGTCCACGATATTAGTGTATGGGTTTCAAGGTTTGGCACACGGAAATCGCAGTCATTGCAATAGTAGTTTAGTATTGTATTAGATATGGGCAAGTGTGCGCAATTTTCCTTCCTTGTTACGGACCAGAATTTCTTTTTTCTATTTGTTGATCTGGTGATGAACCTTCAAAGTAGGTTGTGCAAGCTGCAAACAGCTCAAATTTTTCGACACACAGTTTTGTTTACTCTTTATATTTTTTGGGCCGCCCATCATCAAAATGGGCAAGAATGACGATTTTTGACGGTAGTGGATAAGGGAGACCCTTGTCGTTGATAGTCTTAAGTCTTAACCAAAGGAATCTAAAAGCTGACTTAAGAAATGAATATGTGTTACAGCTGCTATTTCACCCTTATCTTTTAGACATTGCCAAATCCATGTTTGGTTATCTAGTTATTTGTCATGTCTTTTGTTCTTTAAAGTTGGTTTTGTCCTCTGCTTTTCCATCGAACTAAAAACATTTTGTTTATAGGAAATATCCAACTTCTTAATTTTTGCTTGTGATGGTCATTCTTGTTTTGCTCTGTTGTCCTTTTTTGTTTTTGCTATGCTTTCTAGTGTCTCTGTCTGATGAAGCCCTGTACTACTTTCAGTTCATTTTAGGGGGCGGTGATAATCTTTCTGACTTCACCTATGTTGAGAATGTTGCCCATGCACATATATGTGCTGCAGAAGCTATTGTTTCTCAACCTATTGCTGTGGCTGGAAAGGTAATACTGTCTCGAATTCAAAAGCGTGCCTTTTTTTTCCTACTTCATATAACATGATTTCTATAGGGTCATTAGACTGTATATAACGGTTATTACTTTGCTGTAGGCTTTTTTTATCACAAATCTTGAGCCATTGACCTACTGGGAGTTTGTTCGCCGATTATATGAAGGCCTGGGGTATCAAAGGTGCGTGACATTGGGGTTTTATTGATCTTTGCTTTCTTGCCCCTCCTTTCTGGTCAAGCATTGTTACTGTGATAGAGATGGCAGACACTATTGGATGTGTCATCTGTGTACACAAGAAGAGTGTTACATCTTTAGATAGATTTCATATAATCTTTCGGAATGGAGATTATGTTCAAATCTATCTCCAGATTTCTTGTTCTCCTTCACCTTTTCAGCTTGCCATGTGTTTCGCTGAAACATGGTGCTGAATGCTCATCAGTTATCAAAGCTTAAACTGAACAAGTTGTAAATGTAACTACACAGTTTCTTACTAATTTCATCTGAAAAATTGATTGTATTTTCACTCTTGAACTTGTGGATGAGCTCTAAAATGACTAGTTGACAAAAAGATTGCTGATTTGAAGCTCTTATATGTTATTAGTTGGTAGTCTTTTATTTGCCTTCTTCATTGAGATATGCCCTTTAGCTACTCATATTCAGAAACTCTCATTTGGCTTCTGCTTTAGCTAGTTCCCTAAGATCTGATATTTCATCTTCTTATCACCCATATAATCTGTGTGATTGTAGTATAGCCAAAATGGATGTTCACTTGGTTGGGTTTCTGTTATGAGTCTATATATGTTAGTAGAAGTTGGTTTTAAAATTTACCAAAGTCTGTGAATGTGCGTCCTCTTGGTAAGGTAGTTATCCTTCTCGCTGCACACAGGGGTCAGGTTTCTAATGTGTGACATGCTTTTAGGGAACATTTATTGAGGCTAGTCAGTCTGAGCAGATGAATATCTATGGAGTAAAATTCCTACGATATTTTTTTTTTTATTTTTTTTTTCTCTCTTTTTTTGGCGGGTGGGGGGGGGGGGGAGGGGCAAGGGTCTTTTGAGCCATTCCGAAGTAGAATATGAGAAAGATTTGTTGGTGACTTGGTGTATGATGATAAATTATTAACTTTTGGTTGTCATATCAATTTTTTGCTGAGGTACTCAACTTTGAAAGTTTGTTGCTTTCTATCGTAATGTAGGCCAAGTATTAAAGTTCCTCCCAAGCTTGTCAACACCGTGCTTCCTTTGGTGAGATGGGCGCGTTACAAGTTGGGATCTGAAACTGAACTTGGTGACATATTAATGCCAGCACAATTTGCCACTGAATCGTCAGTGTTCACTAGAACTTATAACTGTTCAGCAGCTAAAGAACTTATCAAGTACACGCCTGTTGTTCCTATGGAAGTAAGTTTGATTATATTGGTGAAGTCTCCTATGTATGCTAAATAATTAGAATATGTTTCGCTTGACATGTTGTTTATGTTATACTTTTCTTAGTCTGTTACTCTGTTAGGAGGGGATTTTCTCTTTCTGGATTACAGGAAGATTATTAGTATAAAGATAGGAGTGATCATTTGCGCTCAAAAAGAAAAAGATTTGATATCCAAGAACCTCAAATAGATCTTTTGTATTTATAGAATATATTTTGCTTATTGAAAGGCTCATCAGATCTTAGATTTTTGGAGAGAATGGATAACTAGAAGTCTAGAATAGTTAGTTGCATTGAGAAAGTTATGCCACAGCATTTAATTCTTGTAAATGTAATCTATAGCTCTGTAATGTTGATGCTGTAAACCTTCTGATGTGTTAGAATTGAAGCAGGAGCAGATCAGTTGGTATTTGTAATATTTGTAACTAATGAGGTGGTGCTTCTGTTATGCCTTGTTTTCCGCTGCTTCTTCTCTAGAGAACCTGTCTAGTTTGTTGTGGAAATTTTGTGAGAAAAGATGATCTCTTCATAAATTCTGTTGCGAATCAAACAATATGCAACTGCAGAATATCTGGTCTCAAAAGCCAGCCACCTTTAGAACCAATGATTATTGTGGTGTCAGTAAAGGCAAATGAGTGGTTGGGTTACGGGTATAGATCAGTTGTTCGAATCTGACTCAAAGGTGGTATAACCGCAGTAGATTTTTCTCAGAAGTGATGGCCACAACATGTTGTATAGGGTGGTGATTTGAAATTAACACTTATTTGTAATTTGTTTGTATCCAAACTTTTCCCGTATTGAGTTGTGGTTTTGTTGACAGTGTTTGTACTGTCCTACAGGAAGGTATTGCTTTGACAGTCAAATCTTTTTCTCATTTGGCAAAAGGCTCCCTACCCTCTCGAGAATCTAAATTCAATGATTTCTCCAAAGCAGAAGGGATCCTGGGATATGGAAAAGGTTTTGATTCTCTCCTCTTAAGCTTCTTTTATCATTCCTTTTTCTATCGAACATATCTGCGACCTTTAATGCATATGTGATATCTCGCTAGCTTGTGAGAGCTCCATTCCTTTTTTATACTTTTGCATTTTTTCTGGTTCAAGGTTATTGATCCCTAACGAACCACTTACATTATTGGAGCTGAGGTACACAATATTGGTAATGCACTTCAAAACTGGCTTCCTACAACCCAGCTATATCTGACATTGTGGAAATGTTACACAGTAGCCCATCAAATCTTTAAAGTGAAATGTAAATTTTTTATTACCCGAACCAACATACGGCTTATCATAGTGAGGCAGCCTTATTGCTAGCAGCTACTGAAGTGTCTGTATTAGAAAGTTGTGGTATTGTGGCGGTCTTACTTTAGTTTCCTTTGGTTTCAATTTGCTCATTTGAGTAGGTGCCTGCTCCTTATTAACAACCCGAGTCACTTCGTTGGTGAGTTTAACTCGATATAAATTGTGTTAAAATATTCATGTAAAATTGGCCCATCACCTTTAGCTGTGGTAAGGAACTAGAGACCCTTGTTCAGCTGACAATTTTTATCTGTCAAGTTGGCTGAAACATGACAGTTTGAGGTGGAGAAAATCCATTAGCTATTTGGTTGTGCTTATATCAGGAGAGAAGTCCGCCGATTTTCAAACGGAAAGCAATACAAGGGATCAAACTTCTTGCTTTCAGACTTTTGTGTGGTCGATATCTGTGTTCTTTTTTTTTTTGGGTATAGTTGGTGTCTGTGTTGCCATTCAAATTAGATTTTGTAGGTCGGTCGTGACAGTTCGTTTTGCTGTTTACCTTCTTTTTGTATATGAGTGACACTCCTTGAGTGCCTCTCTAATAGAAGTATTCTTACTTACCGAGAAAGAGATAAAGGCTCAGTAGAGGAGCGGTCAGATAAAAGTTCTTGTTTCCTAAGGTTAAATAATTCCAGTTCACTTTGGCCTGCTGCACACTGTTGGCCTAATTTTATATATAGGGTTAAAGTTATATGAAGACACAAGACTACTTGTGTGGTGGTAGAGAATCCATGATTAAAGTTGCTTCCTTTAGTTATTGCATGCCCAGAGGTTCTCTTCTGTCCTAAATTGCATGATATTAGTCCATAAAAGGTTTTGCTATTATTACCTGCTTCTTGTGGGCGACACCCTTGCACTGTTATTGATATTCTTTTTATTATCTTCATTTCAAATTGGTAGTTAATAGTTTTAGTCAGCTCCCAACTGTCAGTCTGTCAATTTTTTTCTTCTGAAATTGTTGCCAATATGTTTTTGCAGTTGCTGACATACTGCTTTGGAGAGATGAGATGGAGACTTTTTTGTATTTTCTGGTGACTTGTGGATTGTTCTACTGGTTTTTTCTCAGTGGACGGACATTCTTCTCATCGACTGCTGGGCTTCTGCTACATGCCACAGTTTTACTTATTGTACATAGCATTCTTCCAGTTAATCTGTAAGTGATAATTCACTATTACTGCCCTCACCTTTAACCCTATTTCTTTACTTTCAAATAGCATCTATAAGACTATAACTAGCAACCATTAACAACCTTACCCTAGTCCCTCAATGGCTCTTGCGTATGGTGAGGTAAGGGGGTCTGGATTGGCTCAGCCTTTTCCCTTTGTTCAAAACGTAGAAAGGCTGTTTTCGAATGGCCCCTATTGAAGTTGTGCTGAGTATTGAAATCAACCAACCGGTACCTTTTTCTTTTGGGGGAGGGAGAGGGGGAGAGGGGGGGGGGGGGGGAGGCCAACTGCTCTACTTCACAATATAAGAAACACAAACAATTTAGCAAGTCTTTGGCTCCATTAGATATGGTGAAATATACTCCTAGTAATTACAGATTTTATTCTCACTCTTGTTTTGTTATATTCTTATCCCTGTAGCTTCAAGTTCTTGTTACTCGTAGCATATGCTTAAGTCCCTCCCAAGAATACATGCTCTCAGAATGGGCTAATATAATTTTATTGTTGGTTTTGTAATTTGAGGTGCAGTTCTTGTACATTGTCAAATCATTAATTACCAAATGTTTGCAACTTGTTTGGCTTCAGCTTTCAGAAATTTCCTTTGCCCTGCATTGAGATATCAGAGGTAACAGCGAGGAATATGCTTAACAATGTAGCATATTTTTGGAATGAAGGGGTTCAATTTGCTATGGCACTGGCACAGGGTGAGGATTGGAGTTTACTTGTAAAGGTACAGAAATGATCTCCCATTCTCCTGCAGAGCATAGTTATGATGTCTTTTTTTTTTCCATAATCCTTGACGCGTGTAGGTTTTAGGAACTCCTACTACAGTGTATGGTTGAATTTAATGTTTTGGTGTGCATCATTTGCATCTTGGAACATATCTCCGATCATGCTAAAGAGATTGAACTTGAATAAAGTTTGCTATATTCATTGGAAGAGAGTCCTAGATAGCCTGGATATACAAAAGTCAAACTTCTTTGGCTATCTTGAGAGTTGAGACGTTTATTTTTTTGAAACGCAGGCAGCGATTCCTCTGTATATTTTCAAGGTGATCATCTCTCATTCATTTGCCATGCTAATTGGAGCAGGTAGCTTTCAATCCATCTTCATCTCTCTGCTTTATTGTCTGCCCCCCACCCCCTAGCTTTTCTCTGACCTTGGTATTCATGACTGCAGTGTTGATGTTTGCGTTTACATCATTCTTTATATACGAGCAATATGAGGTAGAAGTTGATCGATTTATTTGGGTGGTCCTCATTCTTGCAAAGAGTTCACTGAGATTGTTGTTAAGAAGTCTTCCCGCATCCTTTACATCATACTTTTCTGCTGAAGACGAGTTAGATGACAAGCAAGTGCAGCCTTTGATGGAGTAAGGGCAGATTTCTTGAATTTCTGTATACTATTCTGCATACGATTTGATGAATCATCTGAAGTGGCGAGCCATCAACTGCGTGATAACCACTCTTCCTTTCTAAGTACTTTTAACCGAGAGGGTATGCTTCTATATGGAGTAGGCTCTCGAGTATCTCTGCAATTTCACTGACAGTACAGATACTCACTCCAGTATACAGATACGAGTGGTATAGGCAAGCTGTGTAAGTGTGTACTAGACGAACATCTGGTTGTTTATGTATCTGATCACAGTAGAAAGCTTTTGTTTACCGTTAGTCCATCAAGAGCAAGGAGCTACTGTGAAATCCTAGAGTTTTGTACAGAATACATTAAAAAAGCGATCTGGGGGAAGCCCTTTACCTGCATCTATAGTATATTGCCAATTTCAATTTTGAGTTCTCGGCATTTTTCTGTTGGCTGAATTTCAGTTGGTATCATAATTCATAATATGAAACAATTGTGAGTTTTTTCGTTTGCCTGTCTCTGCGGGAGGTGCGTAGAGAGATGAGAATTGAGAAGGTGGCCACTGATGGCCAATATACCAGGTGGGTGAGTTGCTGGTAAATATTGTGAGCTGGGCCGCGCTGCTACTTCACGAGGCTGTTGTCTCGCTAATGAGAAGGCGGCCCAAGCTGGGTTCAGTGGTGTACATTTCCGTTATGTCCAGGGTTGCTCTCTTATGGACCTAACTCCGTGGTCAGGTCGCTGTCCTCGCTGAGGATTGATTGAGTTTAGGCTTGATATATAGAGCTGTTAATGTTCGAACCGGTTACGGGCACAGTTTTGTCTTTCTTGAGTTAACAAAAAAGACATTATATGCACGAGAATGAAAACTCGGTAGTATCAACAAGATGTGAATGTCATACAAATGGTAAATCTAAGGAGTATCCTATATTCCTATAATCCTATATGCTTTTCCTTAAAACTGGCCATATATTCTTAAATAGTGTAAAAGTAGTACTAAGATTCATCTAAGGGGTGTGATATCACTGATATGCATTTTCCCTATAGTCCGATCATATCATAAAATATACGAACATCATACTATATATTATTTCATCCTTGACGCTTAGACCTACGGGAGGCTTGCCGGGTCACATTGGTTGAGCTGGTTCCTGGTTTAATTAATATATGCAGCAGGTCTGAGTTGACCACCAAATTAAAGAGTCGTATTACTTGTATATGACAAAAGCGTCAATAATAATGTCTTTACGCCGGCTTACCAAAGAAGACAGACTCGATCTGCTTCATTTTTTTTTTCTCCAGTTGTTTGAAAAACATCAAAACACTACTAGTTGTTGTTATTATAACCCTATATGTATATCGTATACGCTGTATATAATGTCTCAAGATCTCTAAAGCACATACTCCATCCATACATCATAACATTTCCAATCGCAGCTAAGTGCTAATATCTCATACTCGAGGTCGTTTCAAGTTTGAAACCCCGATTTTATTTTTGGTAATACTAGCCTTAGCTTCACATTAGACCACAAATTAAAAAGCGTTACAAATCGATCTTAACTACATACTTATACCTCTTACGTGCCAAGTCCAATCTCTTATTTCCTCTTGTAATACTAGCCTTTGCTTAGGAACACATTACATACATACACATTATTTCCAATTTTAGCTTCAAAAAGTATACTACTTGATTGTCATGTCTCAGTCAAAGCTAATCTCTGAATGCTTCGTTAGACCTCAGATTGAGGTTGATGAAGCAAAAAGACACTATCGGTTGGGTCCTTTTGAGCTGAGCATGTTGTCAGTAAACTACGTACAAGCCGGCTTTCTTTTCGCAAAGCCGGCTAACTATTCGGCTTCCTCGCACTTGAAAAGCCTTAAACTCTCGCTCTCTTACGCCTTAGTCCTGTTTTATCCGCTTGCAGGACGGCTTGTAACAGTGCAGGCTGGCTCAGACGCTGAGCCGTCTTGCTGCGTTCATGTTGATTGTCATAAAGGCCCTGGCGTTAAGGTCATTCACGCTGCGGCTGATAATGTATCCATTTTCGACATCACGAAACCCTACTCTGATGTTCCGAAACTAGTTCGGTATTTCTTCGATCTAGGGGAAATGATAATCAACTATGATGGTCATACTAAAGCTTTGTTATCGTTACAATTGACAGAGCTAAAAGATGGCGTGTTCTTAGGGTTTTGCTTTAACCATAGTCTTCTCGATGGCTCTTCCTTAATGCATTTCCTTAGAGTATGGTCCGACATATTCATGGCTACATTTTCATCAACATCGACTCCTCTACCAATTCTCGGAAAACCCGAGTTTTTTGATGGGCGGATACCTAAGCTCCCGTACCTTGACCCGAGTGAGTTCGTTGTCCGGTCTATGATCGAAGGTGAATTAAGAGAACGGTTCTTTCATTTTTCACCTCGGTCTTTAAACAAGCTGAAGGTCAAGGCTAATACGGAGATGGTCGGGTCATCCGGCTCAACCATCTCCTCGTTTCAAGCCTTGACCGCGCTTGTTTGGAAATGCATAACTCGCGCCAGGAACCTACCTCTAGACGAGGTAACAACCTGCGCGTTGCCTGTTAACCTAAGGCCGCGGTTTAAGCCAAGCTTGACCCAAGATTACTTCGGAAATTACTATGTTCAGACAAAAGCGTACGCTAAGGTAGGTGCGGTGTTAGTCAACAACGTTGGCTGGTCTGCTTCGCTACTTCAACAGGCTGTACTAGGAATCGATGACAAGGCAGCGCACGCTGTCGTATCGCAAGGTCTCGACCAGGGTCCGACACTGATACTTCCTACCACAAGCTCACATTCTAATAATGTGATCGTTGGGGGTTCTCCTAGGTTCGATGTTCATGAGCCTAAATTCGGCCTTGGTAAATTAGTCTGTTTTCAAGGCGGGTACGTGAATAAGCTCGATGGGAAGGTAAATGCTAACTCTGGTTCTGTAGGAGATGGTGTTGATTTGGAGATTTGTCTTGCACCTGAGACAATGACTGCTCTTTTATCTGATGAGGAGTTCATGAGTTTTGTCTCGTCGCAGCATAATACTCATGTCAATTTGATTTCTAGGATTTAATCTATATTGTAACGAATTTTACACTAGGATTAATTAATTTCATATGCATGCATCATTGGTTTGTTTGGTATTATGTTACGTCAAGACGTAAAAAGTCCATATATATAATATGAAATTTTCTACAAGTACTTGATTTTGCTACCATTACATACCAATGTGGTGGCATACTTCGCATTAACTTCAAACAATCTATGCCTCAAATTAAATCAAGCATCCAGGTGGTCAATACGCAATCTGTGAACTTAATTTACAATCATCAAATTCTGCCATAAACTAAGAACAAAGCAAGAACAGTGCGTTTATGTAATGATGAGTTCAAAATTTTTTTCGTGGCACAGTTTGCATGTTAACCACTTTTTTTTGCATTACAATCGGTTCTAGTTGCTTAGCCACCATCATGACCTCTATAGTAAAACTTCGGTAGTGCACAAGACCCCACATATACATCACTACTAACTCAATCAAGATAGCCTAGCTAGCGATTTGAAGCAGCCCATACGTTATGCCTTTACATACGGCCCAAGAGGAAAAGATCCAAGATCGTCTTTTAGCATGGTTGAAAATACTCCCTCCATTTCATTCATTTGCTTACGTTGGCCCGAGTTTTGTGAGGGGAACACAGACCCAACAAATGAATGAAATGGAAGGAGTACTTTTTCCATTGAAAATACTTCGTACGCCTCTGTTATAAGTAGTACAAACCCATGACCTCCAATTTGGTAGAATAACACCCCGACCATAGTTAGAAGTCTACTTGATTCTTCACTATACCATTACTAGCTAGCTATAATGTGACATACTTTGCATTCAGCCATTAACGTCACACAGTTTACGTAATCTCTTTGCTATTATCTCCCATTCATCATTCAACCCCAAAATCATGCATTCCACCATGATATGCCCGTCTAAACTACTGTCAACTTAATTTAAGAATTGCTAGCTACTTGTCATTAGTTAACTAAGAACAAAGCAAAGAACGACTCTCAACACATCATCAGTAGCACGCAACAATTTTTTAGTAGAGTTTTGCTTATCGATCACTGAACCTAGGCCGTGGCCGCGCGTCTGATCTGTATCATCTAATGCATTGTCAGTATCAGGACTCAAGAACTGGTCCGATAAGACGACTCATGTGATCATGTAACCCTAATTTTGTTGCCCCGAACAAAGAGCATATATACAACAATTTTTCTATTGTGTTCCTCGAAAGCCTGTTAAGAGTACATCCTCCGTTATATATACTCCTACGAAAAAAATTATAATAAAGAAAGAAGTTGATCTACTACGCCCAAGAAGTCACTTAATTAGGGATAATTGAGAAAACAGCGACATGGCATCGAAATCTACTACTGTTGATGATGGTGATTATGATAGCGATTACGAGGATTGCAAAAAAGCGGTGTCTCACGAAGAATATCTCGAGTTAAAAAGCAAATTTAACAGTGGGAAAATTCATTGAGTACAGCCGATACAGGATTATTCGACACGAGTGAAGCCTTCAAATTGAAGTTAGTCAATTTGCGTCACATCCATCCCCTGGCCGAGGAGTGCCGCGACAAAGGGGTCATTCAAACTTTCACTGTTCCTAGTCAACCCTGGGCTGAAGCCAGCATGATTTGATATGAGGGGGCTGGAGTGGAAGAACCTTATGTCGAATGTTAAACCACGATCGGGCCTGGGCCGCACCCGGTAGGAGGAGAGAGAGTACACGTCATAAACCCAAGGAGGTTCCATCCTAAAACCAATTGGCAATAAGTGGAGTAACTCCTTGGTTTATAAACATGTCAACTCTCTCATCTTTTTCCAATGTGGGACACTCACATGTGTTATTCACTTCAACACTCCCCCTCACATGTGAGTTCCCTTTTACTAGCAGACTGGGTTTAGGGGCTAGCCGGGGCTCTTCTAGCTCTCTTCGGCTCCCTTCTTATCTTGCCCATCTGCGCAGACTGGACCTTCACAAGCTCACCGGGGCTCTTCTGGCTCTCTTCGGTAGGCATCGCAAACCGGGGCTCTCCTACCTCTCTTCGGTTGCGTCAACTTGGTCCATCTGCATACGAGCCCAGTTTATCTTCTTGAGTCCCAGGTCTTCAACCATGGGCTCTGATACCATGTTAAACCACGATCGGGCCTGGGCCGCACCCGGTAGGAGGAGAGAGAGTACACATCATAAACCCAAGGAGGTTCCATCCTAAAACCAATTGGCAATAGGTGGAGTAACTCCTTGGTTTATAAACATATCAAACTCTCTTCTCTTTTTCCAATGTGGGATACTCACATGTGGTATTCACTTCAACATCGAATGTGCTCGCCTAGCTATATATCCAGGCCAAGAGTACAATAGCGTCATCAACAAGCCTGATAAACTCAAGCTTGTGAGCACACTCAAGGTCAATGTGGCAACTGGGATGTTTTTTGAGCATTTCATGACCTTTACTGCCTCTGACAGTGACACTGGACTAATCGGTACTTACCAGGCTGCTGCAGCAGCCCACTTTCCTTGCCCCAATTTTCATCCTACAGTTGTTCGTCTTGTTTTCCTCCAACATGTCGAAGCTGATAAGGTCCTTGTCATCGCGGAACCTTAATGAAATAATCTAATTTTCAAGTAGATCAGATAAGGTCCTTGCGAGGGCATTGCCGGATTCAATGGTATGTACGTTCTCCTTTACTTTTAATAACGCCGGCCTATTTTGATACTCTGGCTAACGTCAATTCAGACCATATGGCAATGTTGCTTTGTATGATTTGTGTTATTTGGTTTTGTACATGTTATGGTATTAGTGTATTGAAGCGTAAAGGTTAATACAACAAGAGAGATAGTACGACAATCTCAAAAATGTACAATGCTCAATTCCAAATTTCCTTTTTCAAGGTGAACTTTATTATCGACTTGACTTTCACTACCGCAACCAATGTAACATATAGATCAACGTCAATCAATTTGTGTATATATATATACTCTATTTTTAATGTATCATCATCCGATCCCAAATTCATGCATTCTACCATGTGCCAGTAGTCTAAAATGTCGAGTCCTGCCATAAATTAACTAAGAACAAATTAAGGCAGGAACAGTGACCATATCTGAACCCAACAATTTAATTATGGGTGCTCCTAGGAGTCTATATGTAGACAATACAAAAATTGTCTACAATAGTGCCACGTCAGCGTACGGTAAATTAGCAAAACATTGCAGTAAATTAATTAGGGAATGGCAATGGATTGAGGGAAATGAATGAAACATGAGGAAATAAGTTTTCATTACCGAGATGGTAAACATAGGAATGGGAATCATAGGGGGGAATGGATTGACAAGGTAAGTGCATCACTTAAGGAAATTAAAAAAGGAAAAAATAAAATAAAAAATCTTACTGGAAAATATGTATTACTCCATCTTCTAGTGTTTCTTTTCCACATTCCGGCCTACTAGGAAATAAGAAAAAGAAAAAAAAAATCCTTGGTTTGTGAACATAAGAGCAACCGAAATGATCATAGGTAAGTTCTTGTTGTATAGTTTTAATATCAAAATTATTTAAAAGAGGCAAACAACCACTTTACCAATATATGAAAACAGTTATTTTCAAGCTAAAAGAACATAATTTCAAAATTTTACTACACGTCAATGAAATTTTAGTTATTGTTACCCTTAATGGAAACAAATTTGAGATACTCTAACTCAAAATTTGTTCCAACTCGTAGCTTGATCCCCTAGTATTGTCCGAGACTACCAGGCCAAAAGGGTCTAAGGCCACTAAAAAAACTCGTAAAACCAACGAATAATCTTCAAAAATACTCCGAGTGGTGTGCTCTACGAATCACGATAAAACCATGCCCAAATAGACACTAAGACGCCTAAATCAACCGAATTAAAACACCACATTTATGCCATATCAGTTTCATCTAAGTACGTCATATACTACATATGGATCACGCTCTCTAGCTAGCTAGTAGCTAGCCTAGCTTGTACAATGTGTGCATTATCATAAGACCATTCTTATTAAATCTTCCAAAATCGAAGAGAATGAACTTTATTGTTATAAAGGTTAACCAATTAGAACATTTGATTTACGAGAAATTCAAAGTTAAGGTGGTATTGTGGTAGTAGGGGTCGGTGGTAATGATTATCTTTAATGGAGTATGAATGTTACGATTTTTACTAGATATTTACTACAAACTTTATTGTTTTACTAAGTTTTTCGAAAATTTACTACACTTCAATAAAAATTTACTTATTCTTACTCTGTAAACAAATTTTGGATACTCCAACTAAATTAGACATATTAACTAGCTCACAAAATTTTATATAGGATCGATCATGTCGCTAAAGTAAAAAATAAGCTTTAGGGATATTTAGTAGCGACTTCTCAAAAACAGAGGTTTCATCTAACTGACCCACATCATATACTACATATGGATCACGTTCTATAGCTAGTATTTTGTGCCCATGAGTAGACCATCTTATTAATTAAGTCTTTCAAAATCGAAGAGAACTTAATTGTTATAAAATTTAACCGACTGGAATATCTTATTTCCGAGAAAGCTTAGTTAAGGTGGTAGTGGAGGATTGGTGGTAATAAGTGGTGTTTTAAAGTTACGACACTCTTGTATATATTTACTATAATTTTTGTTGTTTTACGAATATTTTCGACAATTTACTGTGCGTCAATTACTTGACCTTACTCTTAATGTAAACAGATTTGAGATAGCCCAACTAATACATGCAGAAAATTTTGAGATACTTCACCCAAAATTTTATATCGAGATATGTCACTTAAATTAAGAATGAGTTTTTAGGACACTACTAGTGACTTCTCAAAATAGAGGTTATTCATCACACACATCATATGTACATTTACTACTCTCTCTAGTATTTTATGTGTATAAGACTAATTTGATCCAACCGTTTCAAACTAACGCCTTAATTCCAAAGAATTCAAGTTTATGTGGTATTGAAATATTGGTAGTGATGATTATTGTGAATCAAGATTTAAAGTTATGCCATTTGGTATATACTTATTGCAAATTTTATTAATTTACTTACATGTTTTGAAAGTTTACTGTAGAACTATGTTAATTTACTACAGGGTAAATTGGTTTGCAAGATTCAAACATTACATTTTTTTTTTGAAAAATTAAAACATTTAGACTTTTTTTTTTTAATTTGTTGTTGTGTACTTTTGGTACGCAGTATATATGTTTCGTCTAACTCCCTAATCCCCCTTCTTTTTTTTAAAAAAAAAAAAAAAAATTGTTTTGGCAGATTGGCAGGAATTACGTGGAATGAAGGATTGAGCTGTTTTTATTTATTTACTAGTTTGTATGCCCGTGCCACGCCCGGGCTATAGATTTATATTGTTTATACACGTTTTATGAAAAAAAATGTTGCCTTACATTTGTTCCAATAAATTACCATAATGATTATTTTCCTAAACTAACTAATACTGTATTACTCTATAATAATTTATTACCATATCCTAACCAATAATTGTATTTAATGGTATTTTTATGTTCTATTTAATTACTGTATAACAATTTATTACCATATCATAACCAATAATTGTATTTAATGCTATTTTTATGTTCTATCTAATTAATGTATGCCAAGTGTCGTCGTAGGAAAGACTTGGTTTCAGGTTTTAATATATAGTATTAGATAGTACTAGATGTAAGCCCGTGCGTTGCACGGGTCTCTTAATGATGATATCCAATTATGATGGTAAAGTTAAACCGATAAATATTTTTATATATGAACTATTACGTGCATTTTATTTAACCCATGTAGACAATTATTTTCACTATATGAATCTCATTTACAAACTTGGGAACTAATTATACTTTCAAATAAACAATTTTAATGTCACTGCAACTATACTTTTCGATCTTCAAAAGCACTACCTTAAATATTGTTACTAAACCTTTTACAAAAAGTTATTATCTAAAACATTCACATGGTACCGTTTTGTTTCTATTTTAGCTGATTTTCACATTTTCAATTTTCGTATAATATGCACCATAATTTTTACCCCTCGGACACATAAACAGAAAAAAAAACCAGACGATATAATCTAAAATAAAATATTCGTTCGTCTTTAATTGTACAATATAAATTAGCACCCTCTAATAGATTAGAACTAAATTAAAGTTTTGTTCAAAAACACTATCTTAAATTAATACTTAGGAACATTCACATGGTACCCTTGTTGTTTTATTTTTCTCATGCTTTATAATTTGATTTTTAATGCTAACATTTCTTATAAGAATATAGCAAATGGGTATAATGTTTACAAAAATGAAACAATATGGGTACCATTTACTCAAAACATACATGTGAATGCAACACCTTTTAAAAGGGAGCAAAGAGATAGTAAATTTCATTTTTAACAAATTTGCTTATAATGTACTACCTTTATATGTTTAACATACGCTCCCACAAAAATGCCATCTTATCACGTTAGATAACATCTGAATGCTAATTAAGGCCTTGTGTGATTCAACTTATTCAACATTGTATTCTAATCAGATCAGATTAATTCCAATCCAATCAAATCAAATTAGATCAGTTTTATTCAAATCAAATCAAAAAGCTAGATATGGATAAGGGGGGCATCGAATACATATGGTGAGCTACAACAATGGTTACTCCAAATAACAATCAATGAATCTAGTCTATTATTAGTTATTAATTCGTCTAATTGCAGTTAATTTATCGATTAATTCAGTTCAGATCAAATCAAATCAAGTTTATTCCAATCAAATCAAATCAAATCAGTTCAATTCAAATCAAATCAGATCAAAAAAATGCAGTCTAATCGCACAGGGTGTAAGTCTAGTAGATTCTGAATGACCATATAGTATATAACTACACTATCATTTAAATTAATCAAAATATAAATTTGACTACTATACGATGAAAATAAAAATACACATGAATGATGGCCTTGGCTCATATGTATCCGTGTTGTTTTATATCTCCTAATCTATTTGTACAACTCTTATCCATAGTATCATATATATAAAACAAACATATGCTTAGTGGATCGTTAGAATTGATTACCTTCATACATAGTATGTTTATATTATTTTAGTTTAGTTATGAATCCTTGACAAATTATTAGGTTGACAAATTATTTTCACTCCTTTCACCTATATATCCACTTCTCTAATAAATTTTCTAATGTACGATTTTTAGTAGAGATATTATATATTCCAATTGGCCTTGTTTCATTAATGTGGGACAATTTTTTAGTAATATCCTTTTTTTTTCGCCAAGATTAGAGATTGTCCCACATCGTCCAAGAAGTAAGATTACATTATTCACGCACACTATAGGTTAGGTTGTTTTTTGTCCCACATCGTTGCATCAGAAGATAATAGTTTTATTATTGTAATCCTAACTGGATTAGTTCTTGTATTCTTTAAAAAAAAAGTTTATTAGTCAATATATATATTTCACTTGGTCATGGTTCAACTATGTGGGATAACGTTTTAGTAGATAAATTATATAATCCACTGATCATGATTCATTAATGTGGGACGATTTTTCAGTGTTCTTCTTTTTTTTTGCCAAGATTAGAGATTCTCTCACATCGTCCAAGAAGTTTGATTACAATATTTTGCCACACTATATGTTAGGTTATTTTACTTTTGTCCCACATTGTTGCATAAGAAGAAGATAGATTAATTCTACTCGGTATTGTAATCCTAACGGGATTAGTTCTTGTGTTCTTAGAAAAAAGTTTATTAGTCCATACATATATTTCATTTGCTCATGTTCACAACGTGGGATAATTTTTTAGTAGAGAAATTAATACACGCGGCTAAGACTTAGTGGCGTGGAGCAGTCCAAATGAGCTTTGTCAATATCATGGCCAGAAATTTTATATTTTTTTGTATGGTTATGATTTGACAATGTGGGATGTCTTTTTACTACTTTTCTTATTTACCAATTTTGGAGATTGTCTCACATCGTCTAATAAGTAAGATTACAGTATTTTGACACACCATACGCAGCTAGGTTATTTTTGTCCCACATCGTTGAATCATATGATAAGTATATATAATTATACTAATTAATTGTTAATATTTCTTTTAAAAGGAAAAAAAAAAACTCTTTCATTGCGATAAACCTGTTGTTAACAAAATTGTAGGTGAAACAAACTAAACATAGAATACTCTATAGAGCACTATATAGGTCTATATGATACTCCTATACTTATACTAAAATATAATAATGTGTATTTAAAAAATACATCTTATTAAAAACTTTTTTTTACACTAAAACTATGAGGTTACCAAAAAAAATTATTAGTATGTTGAATATGCATACAAAGGACAATGTTTAAACTTGCCAATCAATACTTTAGCAGCTTATTACAGCCAGCCGAGTATGTATGATCAGGCATTATGATTGTGAATGTTGATCTAGGATTTCAACTATTTATAGCGAGCTGATTGTTTAACTTCGATTAGGATTAGGAATATGATACATTAGGATTAGGAAAATATACCAAAATCCTTGCCCGATAAATCCATTCTTTATCGATTGATATGGAGTTTCTAGAATGTTCCATTCTTATTTAATTATTTTTTAATTACCATATCATGTACAATTGAGTTTCTAGAATGTTCCATTTTTATTTAATTATTCTTTAATTACCATATTGTATTCAGTTTACATTAAATTATTGGTGATTTACCGTATGTAAGATTCAAATATAAATTTTATGATAAAAGATATGGAAAGACGGACATTCTAGAATGTTCCAATCGTTGTGGGAGCACAAAAAAAGCCTACTTTAATAATATATATTGATATTGATTGATATTGATATTGATTGATTGATTTATTTATTCTTTCCTTTTTTTCTTGTTAATCAATCTAATTACTTTTTATTTGTTTCCATGTAAACCATTCCACCCCATTCCCCTTAACCTATAAAAGGTAAAAATCTTTCTCTGTTCCTTTCCCCCCTTTGATTTCCATACCCAAGACAATTTACTGCATATGTGGGATAATTTACTACATGCTGATGTGGCAATGATATAGACAATTTTTTTGTTGTCTATATATAGACTCCTAGTAAAATTGTTTAATTATTAGAGTTGAATTTTACAACCGACACACATTAAGTCAAGAATTTATTTATTTAATAAAGTTGGTAATGATTTTCCAAAAGAAGAAGAGTTCTTAATGACCAAGACAATTATAGTCAATTTGTTTCTTCACTACATAATACTCCACTTTTGAGCAACGGGCAAAAAAAACTTAGCAAACATTACATCTCATCAAAATTTCTAAACATCAATTCATGTCTCAGATTAAGCAGATCTCAGAATGCTTCATCAGGCCACAGTTCGAACCCGACGAGTCGAAAAGACAGTACCATTTAGGTGCACTACATCTAAGTATGCTGTCAATGCAGTACATACACAGTGGTTATCTTTTCAGAAAACCATACAATTACTCTGCACCATCATATTCAGAGAAGCTGAAAATTACTCTGTCTCAAGCTCTAGTCCATTTCTATCCTCTCGCAGGACGACTCGAAACACAGCGTTTCGAGGATGGGCACTCTTCCTGCGTCTATGTTGATTGCAGAAAGGGTCCTGGTGCAAGGCTCATCTATGCTGCTGCACCAAATGTCACCATAGACGACATCGTTTCCCCGAATTCTGATGTTCCTTCTGTGGTACGATACATGTTTGATCTTGGAGAGAAACTTACCAATCACGACGGCCACACTATGTTAGAGATTTCCAAGCAATGTATATGGTCTAGTTGAACCATTTTGGTGTGTATAAGGAAGTGTATGTCCTTATGATATAAGAGGTCAATATTATGGAATTAATTAATTAAATTAATTAATTTGGATAATATTGGTAGTTAGTTTTATAACTAACTTAATCTTAACCATTGATTAAATCATGATCATGATTTAATGTGAATGGACACCAATGTAAGAGAGTGAGTCCTCTATAAATAGGATGTCACATTGTCATTTAGAATAACATGTAATAACATGAAAAAAATGAGAAAAACATAGCAAACATGTTTTTGATATTCCCACAAGAACACCATCTCATGATACTGTAGGGCTCTTACGTTGTTATAGTGCTAACGACCTTTGAGACGACTTCGTAGTATCCCTGAGACATTCGATCCTCCCCGGTGCACTCTATGGGGGCGAAATAGTCTTAAGGGAAGAGTTCGTACTCGCCGGTAGAAGTCGGTTATTCCTAATCTAATCCATGTCCCATGTTTTTGCACCAACACACTAGACCTTTGTTATCAGTTCAAGTTACAGAATTAGAAGACGGGGTGTTTTTCGGGTTCAGTGCTAACCACAGTGTGGTCGATGGCACCTCGTACACGCATTTCTACAAGTTATGGTCTGATATATTCATGGGAATGTCCTCCTCATCATTGTCTCTACCAATTATTCGAAAATCGGATTTTTCTGATGGTCAGGTAGTCAAGCTGCCGTACCTTGAGTCGAGCGAGTTCATCACCCGGCCTACTACTGAGTTTCAACTAAGGGAAAGATTCTTCCACTTCTCAATTACATGTATGAAGAAACTTAAGGCCAAAGCTAACGCTGAGGTGGCCACTAATAATTCGTCACCACCAATAGACATATCTTCTTTTAAGGCCTTGAGTGCATTTGTTTGGAGATGTATCACTCGTGCGAGGAGGTTATCCTCGGACGAGGTGACTACATGCGCGTTGCCAGTGAACCTCAGGCCGCGCTTAAGCCCACCTTTGTCACAGGAACACTTTGGGAATTACTTCACTCGAGTCAAGGGGTGCGCCAAGGTAGGCGAACTGCTCGAGAACAATGTGGGTTGGGCAGCCATGTTGCTTCACCAGGCTCTATTATCTCTGGACGACAAAGCTGCAGCGCGAGCAGTGTTCACTCGAGACTTCAACGAAGGTCCTCGAATGTTGTTTCCGACTCTGAGTTTGCATTCGAACAATGTTATAGTGGCTGGTTCACCCTGGTTTGACATATATGGACCTGAATTTGGGCTTGGAGCAGCTGTGGCGTTTCGAGGTGGGTGCGGTAATAAATGGGATGGGAAGGTAAATTCTTATGCTGCGTCGGAAGGTGCGGGAAGTGTTGATCTAGAGATATGCCTTGCGCCTGATACTATGAGCGCACTGTTATCAGATGAAGAGTTCATGAATTTCGCAGTAGTTCAGAATGCAGGGGTGAATCGAGCTTCCCACCTCGGATTTTAGCTAACGTATTCGTAATTGTTAGAGCATGAAGTTAGTGAGTTTAATTATTATTGTTCGTGGGTAGTTTCACGTGGGATAAGTTGCTTTAGTCTAGGATGTTAGTAGTTGTTATTTGTGAGCCTATATAAGAGTCCTAATTGTATCCAATCTAATTGAGCAAGTTTTTTCAGTAAACTTCTCCATGACTTAATCTCATATTCTACATGGTATATGTATAAGACGGTTTACTGATACTGTTGTCACTACGGACTGTTCTTTTATTGTTCAATCTTTATCTTAGAATGTGATTCACAAATCACAATTTCACTTCAATAATCTTTTTTGTTTTTTTTTGTTTGAGCATATGTAATCATATTGTACTACGTAGGTAGAGATTCCTTTGCTCAAAGATGAAGTTTTTAGACCGAGTAAGCTGAAACAGAAGTTACAGAACAAATGCAGGGGAACATTGAAGCCTTTCTCTAATTAGTTATGATTATGAATTAGGAATAACAAACACACTCATATAGTTTATGTCTTGCGAGTCGTTAATCGAAATACCGATATCCATCATTTCCCCGTCCGAATTAACCAATGAAACCTTCTACATATGGTTTCCTTAAAAACAACAATGAACATAAGTAACTAAAAACAGAGAAAAACAGGACAATAGGTGGAAAACACACAAAAGGTGGCTCTTTTCAAAAAGATACTTGTGATTTAAGCTTTTCAAATTACTGCATAGGAATGGGAATTAAGAAATAGATCCTAGTCATTTCAAAAAAAAAGAATTTAGATCCTAGAAGCTAAATTCACCCCAGCAAAGCTGATGAACTCTTTATCTAACAAAAGAGCGCTCATAGTGTCAGGAGCAAGGCATATTTCTAAATCGACACTACCGCGATCACCACTCGAGCCCGGTAACGAATTCACCTTCCCGTCTTGTTTATTACCATACCCACCTCTCGAACACACAGCTGCACCAAACCCAAATTCCGGCGCTAACAAGTCGAACCATGGTGAGCCAGCCATAACAACATGGTTAGAATGCGAGCTCAAACACGGGAGTAATAGTTCCGGACCTTCATTGTAGGCTCGAGCGAACACTGCACTCGCTGCAGCTTTGTCATCGAAAGAGGATACGACCTCGTGTAGTAACATTGCGGCCCAGCCAAGATTGTTCTCCAGCAACTCACCCACCTTGGCGCACCCATTGACTCGCATGAAGTAATTACCAAAATAGTCCTGTGACAAGGGTGGGTTTAAGCGCGGCCTGAGGTTCATAGGCAACGCGCAATTTGTTAACTCGTGCGTGGGTAAGTCCCTCGCACGAGTGATACATCTCCAAACAAGTGCAGTCAGGGCCTTGAACGAAGAGATGTCAACTGTAGATGAGGAATTAGCGGCCGCCTCAGCGTTAGCCTTGACCTTCAAGTTTTTCATGCATGTTTTTGAGAAGTGAAAGTATCTTTCCCTTAACTGAACTTCAGTATCAGATCGGACGATGAACTCATTCTGGTCAAGGTACGGCAAGTTGATGACTCGGCCGTCATACCTATCAAGAAAGTCGGGTTTTCGATAAATAGGCCGAGGAAAAGATGATGGTGTTGCCGTCAATCCCATGAATATATCAGACCATGCTTTATAGAAATGTGTAAACGAGGTGCCATCCACTACACTGTGATTCGCAGTGAATCCGAAAAACACACCATCTGCTAATTCTGTAACCTGAACTGATAACAACGGTCTAGTGTTACCGTCACAATTGACTCCTCTCTCCCCGAGATCAAACAAGTATTGAACTACGGTCGGAACATCCGAGTTTGGTGAAACGATGTCGTACATTGTGACATTTGACGCAGCAGCATGGATGAGCCTTGCACCAGGACCCTTGCTGCAATCAACATAGATGCAGGAAGAGTGCTCGTCTTCAAACAGCTGTGTTTCGAACCGTCCTGCGAGAGGATAGAAGTGGACTAGAGCTTGAGATAGAGTGAATTTCAGCTTTTCTAAATAAGAAGATGCAGAGTAATTGTATGGTTTTCTGAATAGATAACCAGTGTGCATATAGTTCATTGGCAGCATACTAAGATGTAATGCCCCTAAACGGTACTGTCTTTTCGACACATCGGGTTCGAACACAGGTCTGATGAAGCATTCTGAAATATGCTTAACATGAGACATAAATTGATGATTACTCTGAGATTTTCAGATGTAGTGTTAGTGTAGACTGTGGTGAAGATTGAAGAAACGCATTGACTTTAATTTGTGGGTAATCATATAGTACTGATTCATTCTTATAAATAAACTATAAAGGAACGGGTCACACTGACATATAATTGCTGTCAAATATTACTTAATTCAGCAGGATTCCTTACTGATCCTTGTTTGCCGGGATGTGTTCTTATTTCACAATGCAAGCAACTGTAAACACAAATTTGTAAATCTTATTTTTTTTTTTGACAGATACAAATTTGTAAATCTCACAATTTCAAATTGTCGTAAATCTGAAATGCGAAGCTTCTTCACAAATCTGTAGTCGGGCTAGACAAGAAAGCGGCACTATGAGCGTGACACTATGATGATTGGTCTTTCATCAGATGAAGAGTTTTGTAAGTTTTGCAGTACTCAACCATCAGTCTATACTTTTGGTTGAGTTGGCTAGAAACGTGGATTAAATGCACAGGCGATCTAACCTTGTGCTTTGAGATTTTTAAAGGTCATCCAAACCTTGTGAGGAAATTCCATTTGAAAGAAAGGAGGGGGCTCCTAGGATTTGAATTTGAAACCTCAGGGTCACTGAGCCTCTGATACCATCTTCAAGAGCCAACTTAACCAAAAGTCTAGACTGATGGTTGAGACCCAATAATTGGTTATATTAAGGTTATCCCAGCGAAATGTACACATCAAGTAAATGCAAACATTAAGTAAGCCAAGCTGATCATAGAACGAAAATCAAATGTTTGACAAATGAGGGTCAGCAAGGATCCTAATTGTGATAATTAATTATGCTTATTGCTAAAGGTCTACAGTGTAGACAAAATTAATTTGTCTATAAATGTAAGATTGAGTTGGTAGCAGTAAAATTGAAATCGGAGTAGTAAAATTAATTGTAATGAAAAATTCAGGTAGTAAAATTAATTGCGTACGTAGTAAAATTTTGATAGTGTAGTAAAATTATTGGTTATTGTAGACAGTTTTGGGTGTCTATATTGTAGACTGTTAGAGATATATATTTTATCATAGACCTCTAGCATTGTCCATGCATCACACGATTAGTATTAGCCTACAAATATTTATTGAATTTTCACAAGTGATTGATGAGTTGTTTAGAACTTTCAAACAAAAATAAAGTATAGTTGTTTATGATTAGATAATGTGAAATCAAGTCAATCGTTCTTCATCACTACATGTACTTTTTGATAATGATTGATCACTCCTTTCCAACTACTTACCATGGCTGCCGTAGGATCCTTAATATTAGTGTTTTACCTATAGTGAAGGTAATTAAGCGGCTCATGATGGTTAGAGGAATCACAATAATTTTATACCTTCAACACGCCCGCTCACGAAAATGCCCACATGGGCTAGAAGTGTGGTTAATAATATATATACTGGCCCACAAGCAACAACTTAATGTTAAGCACGATTACAAGCAATAGCTTAATGTTAAGCATGATTTGGCCTGGGCCACACCCGTACAGGGTAAAGAGAGTCCACATCATAAACCCAATAAGGTTACATCCTAAAACCAATTGACATAGATGGAGTAACTTCTTGGTTTATATATTTTTTCCAATGTTGGACACTCACACGTGGAGCTCACTTTAATATGTTACACTCTTACATCAACCATTTAACCTTATGATTAGCCGATCCCATTATTTTTAGCAGTTTCAGAGATATGATATGCGTGCTCCTCTAAACAAATTTCATTCACCTAAAACTAGACTAAACTAACAACAAAATTTTGATCTAATAATCCTTTAAATTGAACACTTATTTCACGCATTGAGAGGTCATAGTTGGCGTGCGTTGATACACCATCATCGTTCTTCAACTCGAACCAAAAGGAAAGAACAGAAAGATGACCTCTTATGTTAATTTCATATCACAATGCTTTGTGAGACCGGAATCCGATATCAAGCAATCAAATCAACACAAATATCACTACTTAAATTCTATCGATTTAAGCTTGTTATCAGTGGAAAACATACAATATGGTCTCATCTTCGATCAACGATTATCTCAACTCCCCCATTCATCAGAATCTTATATCGAAGACCTTAAGCTCTCACTCTCTCGAACACTAGTTCCATTCTATCCTCTAGCGGGTCAATTTGTCACGGCAAAATCCGAAACCGAGCATTCCTCCACCATATTCGTCGATTGCAATAAGGGTCCTGGAGCAAAGCTCATCCACGCTGTTGCCTCAAGTCTCGCAATTGAAGACGTTGTATCGAGAAACAACGATGTTCCAAAATTCGATCAATCATTCTTCGATCTTGGTGAGAGGTCGATTAATCATGACGGGCACAATCGACCTTTGATATCGATCCAGATAACTGAATTGTCGAATGGTGTGTTCATAGGGTTCTCTATCAACCACTGTGTAGCTGATGGAACTTCTTTTAAACATTTCCTTACGACATTGTCGTCATATTTTTCGGCCATGAAAACGTCGTCGTCCTTCATTTCGAACCCACCAATCTATAATTACAGGCCAGAGTCCATCCCTCTGGCTACCAAACTTCCGTACCTCGAACCACATGAGTTCATAATCCAGGCTAATGAAGTTGAGCTCAGGGAAAGAGTCTTCAAATTTTCGGCTAAGTCGGTCGCAACCCTCAAGGCCAATGTCAACGCTGATGCGGCTGTTGATTCTGCAATCTCTTCTTACCAAGCCCTAACGGCGCTGGTTTGGAGGTCCATAACTCGAGCTCGAAACCTGCCATCGACTCAAGACACTTCATGTATCTTGGTTGCCAATCTTAGGCCGCGGTTTAACCCACCTTTGTCGCGTGAGTATTTTGGCAACTTTGTCGTGCCAGCTACAGGGTTCGCCCAGGTGGTTCAAGAGATGATACACATACATATTTAATTAACTGTACGATGTTTAAATTTTCGATGTCAATAGCACGAGTAACCAACTAACTTACAAAGTGTTAATTGTCCTTGGTTCCTAGGTGGGTGAGCTAATGGCGAATGATATAAGTTGGGCCGCGAAGCTTCTTCATAAGGCTGTAGTCGAGCTAGACGAGAAAGCGGCCCATGTCGCGTTCAGTGGAGAGCCTATCATGCTAAGCCCACGTTTGCTTTCATGTGGACCTAACCCTGTGGTCATGGGTGGGTCGCCGAGGTTCAATATGTATGGACTTGAGTTCGGGCTTGGTAGAGCGGCCGGTATTCGAACTGGGTACGGGCACAAAGCTGATGGGTGGGTCAGAGCTTTCATGGGATCTCAAGGTGAAGGTAGTGTTGAGCTACAAATATGTCTTGTTCCTGATTCAATGACTGCTCTTTTGTCAGATCAAGAATTTTTAAATTTCGTCTCCGTAGAACCTTAATTATTACTTAGGATCAAGCCCAAAGAAAAAGACCAAGAAAGATCAGCTACACATGGTTTGATTGTTATTCTAATTCACAAGTGGTCGATTAGTTGATCTCAATTCAAAAAGGCTGTAGACGCAACTACGCAAGGTGTAATGTTTCTCATGCAATAATAATGAAAGCTGCATCGTCTTTGGTTTTAATCCGTGGCATAATCGTCTAGGCCATAGATCTCCCATGTCTAAATTCGGCATATAGACTACATTTAACAAAAACTTAAACCATAATATCATCAGATTACAATAAGTGAATAATTTATTTGGATGTAGTTTAAAACATGGTGATCAGTTAAAATAGAAGGTAGTATATATTTACCAGTACTCAAGTTGCGTACGTTTGATTATCATCTCCAAACACGGGTGCAAGAATTCTCTATTCCCCTTATCGTCTGAGTCCCTACTCGATCTCTAGGGGTGTGACTAATTAACCTGATTCTGTTAGTGACATTTTAGTCCTCGTTAGTTCAATTAACCAGATTATATGGTTCGATTTAATCGTGTAATGGTATTATGCATGGTAACACTACTTCAACTACCAGATAGAGAAAATTGGTCGATAAAATATTAAAATTGCACTATATACACGATAATCCAAATTACCTAGGTGTAGACACCCGACTCGGGGGCTTCCCATCTTATAAACGCCCGATGATGAGATGGATAGTGGATGGCGATGAAAGGTTCGTTTGCCCGACTTCGATTTGTTATCTTAACCCGAGTTACTATTTAGCCCGACATTTAGCCCAACGATTTAATCTTGGTCCGAGTTGTGGTTGTGGGTTGCATTAACCGACTCGATGTTGCCTTAAAACATTAAAAGCCCAATAAGTTAGGCATTCACAATGATTCCACGTAATACCAAGTTAATGTAGTGTTGGCATCTTGATGGCATTTCGTGCATCAAGTCTTTGTGATTTGGTCGCTTACGGACTCCTTTCACAAGCTCTATCCTATCTATTTACACCCGACGAGATGATTATCCATGCTGAACTTTCAAAATATTATCTTTGGGGATTAGATAAACTTATTAGCAAGAGTTTTAGACCATATTGGAAACCCACCGTAAGACTCTTTCCCATTCACCTAGCCACAAATCTAAGCCTGCCCAACTTTACTTGCTCTTATAATCAAGTGAACAAGTCCACTACCAACTCCCACAATTCATACACACATATATACTAATCCTCCGATCACCATTCATCATATCAAATTTACCATGGGCGAGGCTAAGCTAGATGATTAGCTAACTGTATCCAAGGGTCAAGATCAAGGTCGAAGGCGTTGGCGAACGAAACCGAGATCCGCACGCCGCCGATAATATGTCCACCTGAGGACCTCGATTTTTTCCAAACCAAAGTTTGAAGCTCTTATTCTTATTATTTTTGTGAACATTGCTTTACAGGTTTGCGAGTAGCCGTAACAGTCGTGATTTAAATTCATTGATTTGCAAGCATGCTGAAGTTTATATGATTGTGTTGTGGAGTTGCCATCCATCTCGTTGGCGACTTCTTCAACAGTTTGGTGCATGTTATTGCTGTAATGTTGTTGCTTTGATTAAATAATGAATGTCCATATCAATAGTTTTTTATTAATAATCTAAAAGCATGCAATTTGACACCTACTCCGTACGTGTTAACATTCACGTAGAATAATTTGATTACGTATTTACTTTTGCATGTTCCTTTTACGTAGTTGATCTAGTATGTAATTGCATGCTATTTGCTATATGATCCGTCGTCAATTATGAACTTTATATTTATCTTGGATCAATTAGTAGAGCCCGTCTTCTGACGGGCGATTCGGGTGCCTAACACCTTCCCGAATCGTACCTTGCAAAGGACGCACCCTAGGTTCGTAGGATCCTATCAAAATCCTGCTGGCGACTCCAATTTATATAAAAAAATAGCGAGACCCAATCGGTTCACCCCC
Source organism: Spergularia bocconei (assembly GCA_963457585.1). Classification (NCBI taxonomy): domain Eukaryota; kingdom Viridiplantae; phylum Streptophyta; class Magnoliopsida; order Caryophyllales; family Caryophyllaceae; genus Spergularia; species Spergularia bocconei. The sequence goes on along the minus strand of OY734943.1, from coordinate 23,423,173 downwards.
AAGCCGGTTACGGTATCTCACAGTGACGATTCCGCTGGGACTTTGCTTACCCGAAAATTGAACATAATATCGAAATTAAAAGTCGAAAGAGAGTTTTTTTTTTTCAATTGTTTTAGGTTTTGAACACAAATTGAACTAAATAATGTTATTCTTAGTTCAACATCAATTGTAAAACACGTTATTAGTGAGTAATGGATCATTACTTAAATCGGCGTCTAAATTTGTCATACGCCTTTTGTTGGGGAAGCGTGCTACAAACAACGGTGTGGGAGACGGTAAATGACCAACGACAATTAGGAGAGGACTAGCAGAGGAGTACAACAACGATTAAAGTGCAAATAATGCTAGTTTAAAATACAACAATTTTAGGTGGAAAACTCTTATCAACCAAGGGAAAAACCACCGACACTTTTGGCTCAATTAATCCACTAGTAAGAGAATTGATAGTTCAAGTATACAATCAACAATACCACCAATCAACAAGACAAGTATACTATCTCTAAGTTTAGGTTCTAATTGCAATTACCCTAATTCAATTAGTAACCTCTCTAACTCAAAGTCCTAACAAATACCTTGTTGATGAATACCGGTACACTGAGACCGAATATCGTTGTTGTAGCTTGAACCTCCCACATGAGCTCACCGTAGAGTAGATCGGACCAACCACCTCTAGTGTTTGTGACTCTCTCACTCTCCCTCTAGTTCACTCTCTTACTCTTTGGAACTCACAATGGAGGATGTTGAGCACTCCCCCTCTCTAGAAGTTATGCCCTCACCTTACTTCAAGTTTTCTTGCTCAAAACTTGATCTCACACTCACACAAGAAACCCTCTGTTTTTCTTTGTCTTTCGTGTGCCACACCAAAGGAGCTACTGCCTCTCCTTTGTTTTATTTGCGTGAGAATGGGCTCCCGGTTAGCTTCTCTAAGAAGCTTGTGATTGTTGGCTTTCTCATCTCAATCAAGCCTAGTCCAATAGCACTTGATCTACTAATATGGGCTATAAAGCCAATCTGGCCCAACTACACTTGGACAATCTCCACAACTCATTTCCACCCAAATACTGTGGTCGTTTGGTTGTCTCTCAAAACATGGGAATTCAACATTCCCATTAATCAAAATGGAGGAATTGACTTACCTAACCTCCCTTGGTAATTGACAATTCTTGTGGGAGATTCAATTACTACATGCAACCAAACAGTTTTGTGTGAATTTCTACAACCTGTGAAGTGGAATTTTATGGGCATTCCGAATTCTCGTATACAACCAAACGACCACTAACACATAATACTAATTACTCTAGTTAGTATTTACAACATAAGGTAAGATATATGTTTGGATATTAAGGTGTGATTTCCCAACAGCCTTCGAGTCATATCTTTAGTTGTTTTTATTTCTGAGTTTATTTCCGTTCATAAATACACTCCAAAAGGGCAAAAACACAAAAATAGCCCACTGTCCGTGTCATAGAACATAATTTTCGTCTGTCCTACAATGAACCCATCTTAATCCGCTGCGGTAACTCAGATCAACAACCATGCAAACCTTCTCGAATACTCTCCTTTCTCATCTGACTTTGTGAGTTCAATTTTGACCAAAATTTAATTTCAGCCATTTTGAGGGAATTTGGGCGAAATTCAGTGTACCCAGAAATTTTGAACTAATTTTATGTTATCAAGCAGCTCACCCAAAGAGGATTTCGGCGATTTAGGTATGTGTATGTTAATTTGGTTTTGTTACACTTATTTTACTCTGTATGTTAATGTTTAGAAAGTTTCCATCTTTATGTCAATTTTCTCTCTATTTAGTATTTAGCTTCAACTTCAAGCTCCATGTTTTGTTCTCAAGTATTTCTGTGTGATTTTGTGAACTGGGTTTGGATTATTATGATGGATTGTTTCTGAAATTTGAGAAATGTGGAATCATTTTCGCGGGTTTTGAATTTAGGAGTTGAATGATTTTAGTAAGGAGCGTTTCTATGTTCCAACAGTCCAACATAGCGCCGTAGGGGTAAGGCTTGCGTACATCCGACCCCTCATTAACTCGCCACAGGCAGGAGCCTATTAAGATTTAAGACGCTGGGGTAATGTTGTTCAGTTGTTGGCCACGTTACGTATAAGCACATAAAAATTTCGTCTAGGTAAAAATAATTGATTGGACCTTGAATATAAATTTGTGTCTTCTTTCGGCTTTTCCATTGTTTTTAGTGGGAATTTTGTGGAAAGAGAATTGTGGGTGTTTTGAAATGTGGAATTACTTGGTGAGTTTGGAGTAGATGAGCTATTCTGCTTCATTTCTCTATCATTGTAGGCCTTTTTCAGTTTGTTTCTGGGATTATTTCGGCTGCTTACGGATTTAAGTGCAAAATTGTTGTAGCCTTGTGGCCAAGGTGAAAGATTGTTTGTAGTTCTTTATGAAAGAGCTGAGTTATTTGAGTTTGATAGTTACAAATCTTACAATTCTAACCGAAAATGAGGGTTCTTATAATGTTGGGCAAATATTGGAGCTGTATTTTTTTGAAAGTCCACATTATCTAATTGACAAACTGATACGTTTCTGAAGTGCACAACTTCGCTTATATCATGACTTTTTGTGCGTGAATTGGACTACATTTATCTACTGACTCAACAGCATTCTTTTGGCCATTTTCCATCTGAATCAAACCATCTTCCTTTATATTCATTCAATTCTGAAGTTACGAGTTCGAAGTTAGAACAAGAGAGGTGACCTAACATGAACGTATCAACTCTGAAAATATTCTGTCATGTACCCTGATATTCTGGTAGAAGGGCGGGCATGCTTTACCTTGACATTCTACTTCTTTAGTTTAGAAACTAGTTGATGCGATTTTGCACCAATGCATCTTCTTCCATACACCTAGTGTTTTCTCAAATCTGAAAGGTCGTACTTTTTTTGCGTGTGGTACATAATCAGTGTTTAATGAACAGATTGCAACTTTTAACTTGTCATCAACATCATGATTGTACCCAATTCTAAGTTAATAGAGTTGGTAAATGACTAGTCACAAATTCATTTTTCGCTACATATCAGTTGTATGTTAATATTGTACTCGTATGCTTTTGACTTTTCAGCAACTGGCAGCAGAAACCCACAAACTCAAACTCAATACCATACACAACCACTGCATCTCAAAATCTAGATCAATTAATCATCAATTCATGTCTCAGATTAGGCAGATTTCAGAATGCTTCATCAGACCACACTTCGAACCCGACGAGTCCAAAAGGCAATTCCACTTAGGTGCTCTGCATATAAGCATGTTGCCAATGGGTTACATGCGCTGTGGTTTTGTTTTCAGAAAGCCGTGCAGTTACTCTGCTTTACCCCATTTGGAAAGGCTGCAACACAGCTTGTCTCAAGCTCTAGTTCATTTCTATCCTCTGGCAGGACAGCTCGAAACACAGCGGTTTGAAAATGAGCTTTCTTCCTGCATCTATGTTGATTGCAGAAAAGGTCCTGGAGCAAAGCTCATCCATGCTGCTGCGTCAAATGTCACCGTACACGATGTCGTGTCCCCAAACTCTGATGTTCCTAAACTAGTTCACAACTTTTTTGACCTCGGAGATAGAGGAGTCAATTATGACGGTCACACCAGACCTTTGCTATCAGTTCAGGTTACAGAATTAGCAGATGGTGTGTTTCTCGGATACAGTGCTAACCACAGTGTGGTTGATGGCACATCGTTCTTCCATTTTCACAAAGTATGGTCTGATATATTCATGGGGTTGTCTCAACCAATTAATCAAAAACCGGGTTATCGTGATGGACAGATGATCATACGCTTGCTTCCGCGTCAGCAGATCTTCAAGCTGCCGTTCCTTGAGCCAAATGAGTTCATCATCCGGTTTAGTGAGGTTCAAATAAGTGAAAGATTCTTCCACTTCTCAAAAACATGTGTGCAAAACCTCAAGGCCAAGGCTAATGCAGAGGCTGCCGCAAATTTGTCACCACCAGCACGCATCTCGTCATTCATGGCCTTGAGTGCATTTGTTTGGAGATGTATCACTCGTGTGAGGGACCTTCCCCCACATGAAGTGACAGATTGCTCGTTGCCTGTGAATGTCAGACCGTTCTTAAACCCGCCATTGTCACAGGACTACTTTGGAGTTTACCTGATGCGAGTCAAAGGGTGCGCCAAGGTAGGCGAACTCCTTGAGAACAATGTGGGTTGGGCAGCCTTGTTGCTTCACCAGGCTCTATTATCTATGAATGCCGAAGCTGCAGCACGAGCAGTTTTCGCACAGGATTTCACTGAGGGTCCTCCACTGGTGTATCCAAGTCCAGGTTTGCATTCTAACCATGTCGTTGTCGCTGGCTCGCCCTGGTTTGACGCATTTGGACCTGAATTTGGGCTTGGTGCAGCTGTGGCTACTCGAACTGGGTTCACGGATAAACGGGACGCGAAGGTGTACTTTTTTGCTGCCTCTGAAGGTGCGGGAAGTGTGGACTTAGAAATTTGCCTTGCGCCTGACACTATGAGTGCTCTTTTAGCTGATGACGAGTTCATGAGTTTGGCCTCAGAGAAGGATGCAGGGGCGAATCTAGTTTCGCGAATTTAATCTTGTTGGAAGTAATCTAGAAAAATCTAGATTAGTCCACAAAGTACAAGAATTATGTAGCAATTAGGCTTATTATGTAAATCCCCTAGAAAGTTCTACAATTTCAATAAGCATGTCGGTTAGGCAAATGTTGCCAACATATGAGCTCTATAAATAGAGAGCATGATTTATCAAATGTAATGAACAATTGAAGAAACAAGAATTCAAGAAGAAGAATAACAATCAAGTTTCATATCAGTCACCAACAAAAATGTAGCCCCAAAATTCCAACAAATCTTTATGTGAATATTAGTGATTGCTTTACCCTGCAACTTTCTTTACACTGGCAAGGGTGTAGTTGTGCAAAATGTTTTCTATACTCGAGTATAGCTGAAACAGGGCAAATGAAGGGGAAGTTTGAAGCCTCTTTAGCGTTAATGTTACATTGGCAAGGGTGTAGTTGTGCAAATAATGTTTTACATTTTAGTGGTTGTTTAATTGCGTACGGGAATTCGTAATTTCCATGAGGTGTCATTTCTCAGGAAATATAAATTCATGTAAATTTCTCAAACTGTTTGGTTACATCACTTATATGTAGGAAATGAATTCCCACTTGAATTTCTAATTAACAAGGGGGAGGGGGAAACCAAACAACTCCACATGAACCTTTCAATTCCTCTAATTTGTAGTAAATGGAAATTTATTCTCAATTCCCATTATTTTGGATGTAACAACCCTAAATTTTGACTAACTATAAATAGCAATAATTTAGAATTGTCACGCCACAATTGACTAGCGAGTCAATTGCTAGGCTAGAAATTCGATTACAACAGACCAAAAGAAATAATACAGCGGAAGTCTTAAATTGTCAAACCTACAGTTCTCAAACGAAATATCAAATTACAACTGAAATGAAATAAAGTCTCTATCGAATTATGTCTTATGAAATAACTCCCACACATGCACCAGCTTCACTAACATACAGCCACACTTCAAGACCTGTCAACTATGCCATCGAAGATTGACATAGGCCCCAGAATACGGTAAGGACAAACCAGAAACAGAACGTCAGCACAGGCTGAGTAAGAAGCAAATAAACATACAAAAGAATTTAGATATGCGCCTTGAGGCGCGTAGCTAACAAGAACGAATTGAAGTTATATCACGAGAATTATCATTAATAAGAGATAATAATATCAAAAGAGTATCGCCGCTCATACAACAGGACTAGTTATTTTATTTTGGCTAGGGTCCTACCCCATAGCCCCACATATCGAACTTCGTTCGAGCTAGAGTCGGAATAAACACCTCTATAATCCCGAGTGTGCACACCCCTCGCTAGACAGCCGGTAGGACGAGTTGTCCATCTAGCGAGGAAGACTAATAGAGAGCCGGTAGCTAACCCGACCAGAATTACCTTGATCAGAGGTATACAACGGCGGCCAGTCAAGCTGAGCACACGCCGAAACTCTAGGTGGATTTCATAAATTATCTTTCATCCATTTTATGTACGTTATTTGAGGATGAATTATTCGATGATACAATATATTACGATCGTACAGCAAATCACGCTAGCATACGAAACAACAAAAGCACGAACAACACACCACTCGGCCGAGAGGCCGAGTGGCTCGAAGGCCACGGCCGAGGGCCGGGTGACCGAGGAACGAAGGCCGAGAGGCCGAAAGGAACAGAAAAGAAGAACGGCCGAGTGGCCGTTCGCATGCGATGATTTGCGAAGTAATTAAACAAGTCAAACAACGGTAATATGGATTCAACGATGGAATTAAGAACAAGTATCATGCAATGTGATCAATTGAGTGAAACAAGGCAATAGATGATCACATAAGGCTTATCAATGATTCAATAGAAGGTAAAGGTGTTTGTGATCAACGTTCTTACCTTACTTGCGAATTCTCAAGATCGATTCAAGCCTTAAAACGGGACTTCCTCGAATACACAACCTAAAATCACACAACAACACTCCAATTACTATCCAACACTCTTCTAGCGCATCTAAAACCCTTAAACTTAGATTTCATCAATCAAACGAACTCCGATTGACACCAAATTCGCACAACAATCCCCTAAGCATATTAACTTCATGAATCAATCATTAAATCACCATACTAACAACTTTAACAACCATTTAAGCCAATTTTCAGATCTGGGCAGCATGTATTATCACCATTAAATCACTTTAAAACTTCACCAAATCAAAACCAACGTTTACCCAAGTCATAATAAACATCCCCTTCAAATTTCATAACAATCCACCCATAAAATTACTCATAAACTTCACATAAACCCTAATTTCGAAACCCTAGTTTCATAACCAATCAATCATGCATTCAAAACCATAATATAGCATGATCACAATTCAATTAGATAATTTCTAACAATCTTACCCAAATTGCAACACAATAGGCAATAATCTAAGCAAGCCCTAATTAGAAATAATGATCAAGAGGGTTTAAGACTTACTACTCTTGATTACAAAATCAAGAGGAAGTGGCTAGGGTGGCGGTGGTGACCGGCGGCAAGGGCGGCGGTCGACGGTGGTGGCGGCTTCCCTTTCTCTCTCCTTCTTCTCTTCTCTTCCCTTTCGCGCGGCTTCCTTCTTCTCCTTCTTCTCTTTCTTTTTTTTTTCTTCTTTCTCTGCGGCTTATGCGTGTGATGGGGTTTTGGGAGGGTTTTGTTTTATTTTTTTTTTGTTTTATTTAATAGGTAGAATAAATATAGTAAGGGTATTTTTGGTAATTCTGCCAAACAACTGCCAAAACGGGAAAGTGTCTCCAAAAGTGAAAGTATGCTCTAAATTCCCAAAATGAGGCTTTAAAGACTTAAAATAGGCTCTTCCCAAAGCTTAATACCATTTAAGGTAACCCAGAAAATGTGGGGTGTTACAATCTTCCCTCCTTAAAACAAAGATTCGTCCCGAATCTTTAAACCCATCCTTTAAAAGTACGCTCTTAACTAGTAACATTGATCACAGGGTAAGATAGAATGGAAAAGAAAATAGAACATGTTTGAAACAAGAACATGCTCGAATTGTCACAATAGAGTAATTGAATGAGAAGTAAATTGAGTTGGACATATTGTACTCGAGGTACGGAGAATCGATCAACATATGAGTCAAAGCACACATCATAAAGTAAAGATCACATCAACAAGCAATTAGGAACAAGTAAAGGCAAGGCGCGCGAGGCTCTCATCCCCCTTAAAATAAAGGTTCGTCCCGAACCAGATATACCTTAATTGAACAGGTGGGGGTACTTCTCACGCATAACTGACTCCACTTCCCAAGTTGCTTCTTCAACGTTGTTATTGCACCACAGAACTTTCACCATTTGAGTCTCAGTTCGTCGAGTTTTGCGCACCTTGGTGTCCAAGATTTTCAATGGTGCTTCCTCGTAAGTCATTGTTTCATCAAGTTCAATGGTCTCGGGGTTGAGTACATGAGTTGGATCACTAATGTATTTCCTGAGCTGGGATACATGAAACACGTTGTGGACCTTCTCAAGATTTGCTGGCAAGTCTAGTTCATAAGCAACTTTGCCTATTCGTTTGATCACTCTGTATGGTCCAATGAACTTAGGACTCAGCTTTCCTTTCTTCCCAAACCTCATTACACCTCTGACAGGTGACACTCGTAGTAGCACCATGTCTCCTTCGTTAAACTCAATTTGACTGCGAGTCTTATCTGCATAGCTCTTTTGTCTGTCCTGCGCAGCCTTAAGTCTTTCCTGAATCAGTTTGACCTGGTCGGTCATTTCCTGAATGTAATCTAGACCCAAAACCATTGTTTCACTGATATCATTCCAACAAATAGGGCTCCTGCACTTCCTGCCATAAAGAGCTTCATATGGTGCCATCTTGATAGAAGCTTGATAGATGTTGTTGTAAGAGAACTCTATCAAATCCAGCTTGTCCTCCCAACTTCCTTGGTACTGTAGAGCGCAGGCTCTTAGCATATCCTCCAGGGTCTGATTTGTCCTCTCTGTCTGACCATCGGTTGCAGGGTGGAAGGCTGTACTCATTAAGAGTCTAGTTCCCAAGGCTTCCTGTAACTTCTTCCAGAAACGAGAGACAAAACGAGCGTCGCGGTCAGAGACAATCTCCTTTGGTGTACCATGAAGCCTTAACACGTTATGAATGTATGCATCGGCCAATTGTTTCTTTTTCCACGTGTCCTTCATTGGTATAAAATGCGCACACTTTGTCAGTCTATCCACTATCACCCAAATCATGTTGTTGCCCTTAGGCGTCCTAGGTAATCCAGCAATGAAATCCATAGATATGGAACTCCATTTCCACTCTGGTACTGGTAAGGGTTGTAGTTTGCCTTGGGGCCTTTTGTGTTCACTTTTAACCTTTTGGCAAACCAAACACCTAGCCACGAAATCAGCCACATCCTTGTTCATTCCTGACCACCAGAACACCTTCTTCAAATCCTGATACATCTTGTCTCCACCCGGATGTACCGAGTATTTACTCGCATGGGCCTCAGTTAGGATTTTATCCCTCAAAGTAGTGTTATTAGGTACACAGACTCTCTCTTGGAATCGAATCACTCCATCATCACCTCTTTTGAACAACTCAGGTTCTTTTGTCTCCTTACCCATCAGCAGCTTGTCAATCTCTTGTAGACCCTTGATCTCCTCGATTATATCGTTCCCAATCGCTGTTGACCCTGAAGTTGCCCCTGATTCTGTCAACTGAACCCCGAAATTAAGGAATTCATCTCGCAGTTTCTGTCTTTGAACAACTAATTGAACTGAATGTAGTGACTTTCTACTCAATGCGTCAGCTACAACATTCGCCTTCCCTTCATGATACTGTATCTCCATATCATAATCCTTAATCAACTCCAACCACCTTCTCTGGCGCATATTCAGCTCCTTTTGAGTGAAAATGTACTTTAAACTCTTGTGGTCAGAGAAAATCTTGAATGTAACCCCAAACAAATAATGTCTCCACAGTTTCAGTGCAAATATCACGGCTGCTTACTCCATATCATGGGTCGGATAATTCTCCTCATAACTTTTGAGCTGCCTAGACGCATAGGCAATCACTCTCCTGTTCTGCATAAGGACACATCCTAAACCATTCTTCGAAGCATCCGTGTACACCTCATAAGGTATATTCTCATCAGGTAGTGCCAGCACTGGCGCCGTGGTTAACAGTTCCTTAAGAGTCTGAAAAGCTTTCTCACATGTGTCATCCCATTTATACTTTGTAGTCTTCTTCATTAGAGTAGTCATTGGTTTTGCAATCTTAGAGAAATCCTTCACAAATCTCCTGTAGTAGCCAGCAAATCCCAAAAAGCTTCTAATTTCTGTTACATTCTTTAGGGTCGGCCAATCCTTAACAGCTTTGATCTTAGCTGGATCTACTGCAACTCCATCCTTGGATATCACGTGACCCAAAAAGGCTACCTTTTCCAACCAGAATTCACATTTCGAGAACTTACCATACAACTGCTTCTCTCTCAGAATTTCCAACACTATCCTCAAGTGATTCTTATGTTCCTCCTCAGTCTTGGAGTAAATTAAGATATCATCAATGAATACTACCACAAATTTGTCCAAGTAGGGTCTGAATGTGCGATTCATGAGATCCATGAACACTGCAGGCGCGTTGGTCAACCCAAACGGCATAACCGTGAACTCATAGTGTCCGTATCTCGTTGAAAACGCAGTCTTTGGTACATCTTCTTCAGCTACCTTCAACTGATAATACCCAGACCTCAAGTCAATCTTAGAGAACACGCTTGCGCCTTTAAGTTGATCGAACAGATCATCAATCCTAGGTAAAGGGTATCTGTTTTTTATGGTTACATTATTCAGTTCTCGATAATCGATGCACAGTCTCATTGACCCATCCTTCTTCCTCACAAATAAGACTGGTGCTCCCCAAGGTGAGACACTTGGTCTAACATATCCCTTCTCCACCAACTCATCTAGTTGCTTCTTAAGCTCTTGCATTTCTACCGGTGCCATTCGGTAAGGTGACTTAGCAATCGGTCCCGTACGTGGGACTAGCTCAATCTTAAACTCTACCTCCCTCTTGGGTGGCATCCCGGGTATTTCTTCAGGAAAAACATCAGGGTAATCACATACAACAGAGACATCACTCAACTCTGGGTATTCTACTCTAGTGTCTCGCACATGACATAAGAATAGAGGTTCTCCCTTGGTCATCTGTTTCTTCAGGTTCATAGCTGATACGAGCTTAATTCTTGGTTTCTTGGGTAGTACACGGTAGGTTACATGGGCGTTTTTCTGACCTCGTAGTGATATTTTTCCTATTCAACAATCTATTCTTGCTTTGTACTTACCCATCTAATCCATCCCCAAAATTACATCAAAATAGGTTAGAGGAAAAGCTATCAAGTCAGATTTGAACTCATGTCCACAAATCAGTACAGGCACATCTTTAAACTGACTCTTACATGCAATACTGGACCCATCAGGCAAAGAAAACTCAAGATCTACTCCAGAACTATCCCTAAGTCCACACTTCTCAACAAACTTATCAGCAATAAACGAGTGGGACGCACCACTATCAAATAGAACATTTGCAAGTACTGAGTTAACAGGAAATTTACCCGATACGACGTCGGTATTCTCATTCTCCTCTGGGTTCATGGCATACAGCTGACCTGTGGCCTTCTTAGCCGGGGCGGCCACACTGGCCGATCCAGTCTGCTTAACTGGCGCCACATAGGTTGTTCCTTTTGTTGGTGCCGGGTTCTTGTAGGTATTGTTTGAACCTGCATAGCCACTTTGAGCCTTGAAGTTCTGAAATCGATTGGGTGCTACCGAGTTACTCCCAGATGCCACAGATGGTTTTCCATTTAACCTAGAGTAGCATACACTAGCCTTATGCCCAAGCTTCCCACAATGGAAACATGTGATCCTATCACCATTGCAAGACCTCCCAACGTGTCTAACTCCACACTTGTTGCAAGGTTTCTCGATCTCAGTGTCCTGGCTACGAGCTCGGTTGTAGGAAACATTTTTGTAGTTAGATTTCCCAGCTCCAGCAGAATGAGCTTTTCCTTTGAAGTCCCCAAAGTTTCCTCTCTTATTGGGTATGTTTACCAAGTCAAAAGGGGTCTCTTTCCTCTTTCCTCCAAGTTCAGCACTCATTGACTCCATGTTCTGTTCTGCTGTTGTAGCCCTCTCATAAACATCCTTAACGGTATGAAATCGCTCAGAAGCAAACCATCCCTTAATGCTCCAAAGTAGCTTCTTGCGAAAGCTGGCAGCTCTAGCAGCCTCAGTTGGCGTCACACTCTCAGCAAACCTATTCAAATCCTCAAACTTATCATGAAATTCCTTAACCGACATGCCTTCAGTTTGCTGAAATGCCTCAAATTCGGCTGCCTTTTGTTCCTTCAGGTGATCTGGGAAGAACTCCTTTTCCAAGATATACTTGAAAACTTTCCAGTCCCTAAATCTCTGGATAACAGAACCATCAGCTTTCTCCTCCAACACTGGCTTATAGAACTCCTCCTGAATTTTCATCCACCATCTTCCAGCTACCTCCTTAAGATAAAATGCAGCAACTTTTACCTTTAGGTTATCTGGAACACCAACAGCAGCAAAAATCCTTTCTATATCCTCAATCCAGTCAAGCAAGATGCTTGGTTCTCCTTTCCCAGTAAAGTTGTCAGGCCTTTTCTTCTGCACGGCATCTGACATCTTAGCCAACAACAGATCATCCCCATTACCGGCAGTAGCCCCAAAGCCGTTAGCTGCAGTATTGTTGTTGTTGTTGTTGACATTGTTAGCATTATTCTGGGCCATATGCTGCACAGCCTCAACCATAACCTGCTGTTGTTGCGCCATTTGTGCTAAAATGGCTGTCAAGTCGGGAACATTGTTTCGCACCATGCTATATGTAATAACGGTTATATCAGATGTAACCCACTTCACTCTCATGTTCATATCGATATATATAAGCATGAATATACAGAATTCAATCAAAACAACAATAACAGATCGCGTAAACAGCGAATCAAAATAGCAATTCAGTGCAGAATTAGTAATATATCGAAATCAGTAACTAACTATTCGTCTCGCACGAGTTTAACTTTCCAAAGACTTTTCGTTTTTTTTTTTTGAATCCCGTCTCGTTAACTGTAGCACGGGCCGTGCCGGGTTCAAGTCCTCAGCCGCACGAATCTCGACAATAGTAACATGGCCGTGCCGGGTTTAGAACCTCAGCCGCACGAATTTTCGACAATAGTAACAGCGATCACACAATTAAGAGCAAATAGCATTTAGTTCGCAATAACTTCATGAATTTATTGAAATAACATAATAGTATGGGGTATTGTCCCAGCTTAGAGTACATGATAATAAAAGTTTGAAGAAAATTAAACAAGACATTAAATGCTAAAGTTTAACGACAAACACATTCGAAGTCTAAAAGTAGCTAGGCCTTATGCCCTTATTTGTAAGTCTATAGATTATCCTTTAAGCATCATATCTAGGGTCATAATCCCCATCATTAGGAACTTCTCCGCCATCGTCTTGCTCCGAGTCGCTCGACTCCTCACCAGAACTGATGTCAACTATCTCTTTAGCAGGAGGGTCAAGAATAACAACTTCCTCATCTTCCATAGGCTCCTCTTCCTCAGTTTCTTCAGGCACATCCTCCCCAACAGGTGAGGATGGTGGGTTAGGTGAAGGGTTGGATACCTCAATCTTAACTTTCTTAAATCTCAGCTGGATAGATCCCTCATGCTCTTGGGACTGAGCCCTCTTTCCACTTATCGAACTGGTTCCATGAGGCTCCGGAACAGGGTTACTGAGGTGTGGGTTTATGGGCACAGGGGGTATGTAGACTGGACCATTTTCAGGTGCAAGGTTTGGGCTTAAAGATACTTCATACTCCCACTCTAGAATCGCCTCCAATCGATCGAGGGTGATTGGTCTACCTGATCTATCCCTCAAGTATTCAGAATCTCCTGAGAGACATGCATAATAAGCATTCCTTTCATATCTAGCTCGAACCTCTTCCCAACAGGTAAGTGCCCTCAAATTCACCAATGTCACAAACACTTGAAACTCATTCCTAACCACCCATGGAAACCTTTCAACAGCCTCAACAAATTTAGCCCTCATTCTGGCTACATAACTCTCAACAGTCTCTCCAATCCTCATTCGATCCTGGAAAGTTTCAGAAGAATAAGCTATGTGATCCATTATAGACCAAGGACCATCCATAGAACTCACTCCAGATGGACCGAACTCCCAAACATAAACTTGTGAACCTGCCATTCTGTCAGTATTCCAAAGAGATCAGTTAAGTGCGTTAGTATCCCAAACGTTTTGTGTACTCCAAATAGAACGTAAGTTAACCCTTGTTAATATGAATCATCCCCTCTTGTAACACGTAGCAATTAGCACATAGCATGCGAATGAATGCACCCATCCCATTCCCAGTTTAAATGATTTTCGAAAACAAGTTTGAAAACTCTTGTAGACTCGACGAATCAGAACCTAGCGCTCTGATACCAACTGTAACAACCCTAAATTTTGACTAACTATAAATAGCAATAATTTAGAATTGTCACGCCACAATTGACTAGCGAGTCAATTGCTAGGCTAGAAATTCGATTACAACAGACCAAAAGAAATAATACAGCGGAAGTCTTAAATTGTCAAACCTACAGTTCTCAAACGAAATATCAAATTACAACTGAAATGAAATAAAGTCTCTATCGAATTATGTCTTATGAAATAACTCCCACACATGCACCAGCTTCACTAACATACAGCCACACTTCAAGACCTGTCAATATGCCATAGAAGATTGACATAGGCCCCAGAATACGGTAGGGACAAACCAGAAACAGAACGTCAGCACAGGCTGAGTAAGAAGCAAATAAACATACAAAAGAATTTAGATATGCGCCTTGAGGCGCGTAGCTAACAAGAACGAATTGAAGTTATATCACGAGAATTATCATTAATAAGAGATAATAATATCAAAAAGAGTATCGCCGCTCATACAACAGGACTAGTTATTTTATTTTGGCTAGGGTCCTACCCCATAGCCCCACATATCGAACTTCGTTCGAGCTAGAGTCGGAATAAACACCTCTATAATCCCGAGTGTGCACACCCCTCGCTAGACAGCCGGTAGGACGAGTTGTCCATCTAGCGAGGAAGACTAATAGAGAGCCGGTAGCTAACCCGACCAGAATTACCTTGATCAGAGGTATACAACGGCGGCCAGTCAAGCTGAGCACACGCCGAAACTCTAGGTGGATTTCATAAATTATCTTTCATCCATTTTATGTACGTTATTTGATGATGAATTATTCGATGATACAATATATTACGATCGTACAGCAAATCACGCTAGCATACGAAACAACAAAAGCACGAACAACACACCACTCGGCCGAGAGGCCGAATGGCTCGAAGGCCACGGCCGAGGGCCGGGTGACCAAGGAACGAAGGCCGAGAGGCCGAAAGGAACAGAAAAGAAGAACGGCCGAGTGGCCGTTCGCATGCGATGATTTGCGAAGTAATTAAACAAGTCAAACAACGGTAATATGGATTCAACGATGGAATTAAGAACAAGTATCATGCAATGTGATCAATTGAGTGAAACAAGGCAATAGATGATCACATAAGGCTTATCAATGATTCAATAGAAGGTAAAGGTGTTTGTGATCAACGTTCTTACCTTACTTGCGAATTCTCAAGATCGATTCAAGCCTTAAAACGGGACTTCCTCGAATACACAACCTAAAATCACACAACAACACTCCAATTACTATCCAACACTCTTCTAGCGCATCTAAAACCCTTAAACTTAGATTTCATCAATCAAACGAACTCCGATTGACACCAAATTCGCACAACAATCCCCTAAGCATATTAACTTCATGAATCAATCATTAAATCACCATACTAACAACTTTAACAACCATTTAAGCCAATTTTCAGATCTGGGCAGCATGTATTATCACCATTAAATCACTTTAAAACTTCACCAAATCAAAACCAACGTTTACCCAAGTCATAATAAACATCCCCTTCAAATTTCATAACAATCCACCCATAAAATTACTCATAAACTTCACATAAACCCTAATTTCGAAACCCTAGTTTCATAACCAATCAATCATGCATTCAAAACCATAATATAGCATGATCACAATTCAATTAGATAATTTCTAACAATCTTACCCAAATTGCAACACAATAGGCAATAATCTAAGCAAGCCCTAATTAGAAATAATGATCAAGAGGGTTTAAGACTTACTACTCTTGATTACAAAATCAAGAGGAAGTGGCTAGGGTGGCGGTGGTGACCGGCGGCAAGGGCGGCGGTCGACGGTGGTGGCGGCTTCCCTTTCTCTCTCCTTCTTCTCTTCTCTTCCCTTTCGCGCGGCTTCCTTCTTCTCCTTCTTCTCTTTCTTTTTTTTTTCTTCTTTCTCTGCGGCTTATGCGTGTGATGGGGTTTTGGGAGGGTTTTGTTTTATTTTTTTTTTTGTTTTATTTAATAGGTAGAATAAATATAGTAAGGGTATTTTTGGTAATTCTGCCAAACAACTGCCAAAACGGGAAAGTGTCTCCAAAAGTGAAAGTATGCTCTAAATTCCCAAAATGAGGCTTTAAAGACTTAAAATAGGCTCTTCCCAAAGCTTAATACCATTTAAGGTAACCCAAAAAATGTGGGGTGTTACATTGGACATCCAAACAACTATACATTTTTTAATTCATGTAAATTCTGAATTCTCATGATTTTGTTTGACCACCAAATGACCACTTAGTAATTTTGATCATCAAATTTAAGCCATCTAGCCGAAGTATGTACTAACAAAACTACAGAACGATCTGAAAAAAAGAAACATATGGAACACAAGATCAATCTTATGTGATTCCGGTGGTGAAAAAGTAAGATTAGATTCATTAGAACGTCGATTAATAGGAGGTTTCTAGTATTGAAGTCTTAAGTTTTCGATCTTAAAAAAGGGAGGGATTGATTGTTGAAAAACCAACCTTTTTTTCCGCGACTAGAGCACGTAAAACAATGAACGAAAACAATTAAAAAATCTAATATATATATATAAGCTTACAATTTGGAGCGCATTGAGGGTATCCAGAGGTCAAGAAATGCAGGGAGAGAGTCCACGATATGTTAAACTGTAACATAATGTATTAAAATAATCCAATATTTGTAACACTCTCCACATTAAACATTAAAAAATGCATAGAGAGAGTCCAATATTTGTAAATCTCTTCTATAATAAAGTTATCAACATGAAACATAATATAAACTGTTATAATTTGGGCTACGTATATCAGAATATTACGATACATGTATCATTAAGTTCGTGCCGAAACGTACTTCAATATAAGATCCATTTACACATACGTTTGAAAAGTTAAGTATGATTTTGGTTGAGATATTCCGACAAGTTTAAGACATTTAAAAATGCATAGAGAGAGTTCAACATTTGTTAAACTCTCACTTCGAGTATAAAAGATAATCCACATAAAACATTAAAAAATACAAAAACAGAGTCCAATATTTGTAAAACTCTTATGTAGTAAAGTTAACAAGATCAAATATGATATAAACTGTTATAACTCGGGTTACGTATATCAGAATATTACGATACATGTATCATTAAGTTCGTGTCGAAATGTATGTCAATATGAGACCCATTTATACATACTTTTGAAAAAACTACACATGAATTTGATTGAGATATATCGATCCGCGAACTAAAAGTGGAGAATTATCTAAACATATATAAGTGATGTGGGGAGATAAGGAGACATCATAAGTAAATATATTCGATCAATAATTATCACAATTCACGGCTGCCCGACCCCAGTCACTCCCCGTCTTCCTCCTAGACATGATACACGAGGAATCTTTTTATGGCGGTTTTTCCTTCTAATGACCGGCATATCTATGATTCTTTTCTCTCAGATGTATTTTGAGATGAACTAATTAATAGACAGCAGGATTATAGGGAGCATAGAGAGTGTACACATTTGTTCCATTACCTTAATCATTAGACCGTTATTCAAAAAGAAAGAAATGATTATTAAGTACGATATAACATATTAACCGTGCAACGCACAGGATAATAATTTAAAGCGCGTAGAGGGTGTCGAGAGGTCAAGTGTAATAGCCGGTTCCTTAATCACTTTGATTAGCTTAATCACTCTCCTAATCTCCAATTAGAGATCTCGGTTGTGGAATTAGATGATACCATTAAGTTTATTGAGGAGCTATTACTTAAGGAATTTCCGGTTACATTCTCAATCCATTGTCGTTTCGATAGCTTTCTTAATCGTGAAGAAACGTTTTCTTAGGCACTAAGTAATCTCTTAACACAAATCCGGAACAAAATTGTGATTGTTCCATTGTATCATTTGAGGAGCTTTTCTTGGTAAATATGAAGTCAAATGACACAAATTATAGGTTCATTCTCAACTTACACAATCTCAATCTACACAATTTTAGAAGTTTGTGTGTAGTGTCGGGACTAGAAACCGATCTTATTTCGTAAGCACGAGGTGCCGAGACTACAAAATAACTCCTAGATGATCATACCTCATGTTCATATCTAATTGGACCCCAAAATTTGCACCTTACTCAGCAAAATTGGTGTCTTATGGAGACGACACCCAGCTGCCTGCTTGCCGCCATAATGACCTGCAGCAGGTCCATCTTCAACATCATTTTTCTCATTCGTCTCTCACCTAAAAATGGCGAAACAAAAGCCTAAGCTCAACTAATCTTTTCTATATACAATTTCCTAGAAGAGAGTAAGCCCAAATTTGTTCATCATGATCGCCTTATTGGCTCTACAAGTTAAGGTGTCTTTCTGAATGCGATTCTGGACCAGTTTGTGTATATTGGTCATATCTCCTTCATTTGGTAAGATCAATCCTTGATTCTTGTTTCTATTTACTCTTAAGATATACTGGAACAAACTACAATTGGTTAATTTCATTTTCATTATGATTTAGTTGCCCAAATCATATTCTAAAGTAAACCCTTGTTTCGTTGTTCTTCCTGTGAGTATCATGAACATAGGGTCTTCGTAATTTGATCATAACAGCCTCATTTATTCATGTTTTCAATCGAAACAAAACCCTAAGTTGAACTTCATTTCAAGATCTTGATGTTAGGCTTTTGTAATGCTTGAAAACCTGTCGTGATGATCATCTTATAGTCCCTACAAGTTGGATGCGCATATGGTACTCTGTTTTGGAGCAGTTGTGGTATTTGGGCTATAAATTCTTGAATAGTTAATGAAAGTTGACGTTTGATATGTTGAAATAATCCTAAGAGGAAGGGTTATGATTTACAGTTGGTGTTGTGTATAAAGAATAAGGAACTATTTCCTAAATGAGCATCTAAACAGCCGTCATGTGTTCTGAATCATGAAGAGGGTGCAACCTATTGCTATATTGGATTTGGACAAGTTATACTTGGCTTCTTTGGGAGAATTTTGGTGAGTCGAATACTGATGTATAGTAATTTGATGTACCATGATTATATCGTTTGTCAGAGGCCGATTCATGAAGGTTTTGGATCCTTGGTTCGCGGTATGGAGCCGTTCGGGATAGCTAAGAGTGTAAGTTCATACTTACTATGTCCTTTGCGTGTTGTGAGTAATATAAAGAAAGTTTATGAATGATATGACATTATGATTATGTGTGAATGATAATTGTTGAGTTTGATCATGATATGGTTTAGGGAACTCGGTTTCGCACATAATGTATCTTTTGATACTAGGGCATGCGTATATGAATGTGTATGGTAATATGAGTGGTGTTATGACTCATATGACCTTGTTTAGTACATGTGAATGGTATATGATAAGTCGAGTCATGTTTTATGTGAATAGTACCCTTTTAGGGTGATCAGAACTTAGTTATGCATACGATGTGCATCATTAGTTGATAGTGTACTAGTATCTGATGGTTTTTTAGATGTGAACGCGGTCTGTGTCCGCATGATCTATTGAATTGCGTGAGTTCACATGATGTGTTCTTGTGTTTGTGCGTTAAGTGAGTGATTTCTATGATATGGGTTCTCAACTTGACATGTGTGGAAACGTGATTCATGTGAATTGTAGTTCATATATATGAGTATAGACGTATATGTGAAAGTGTTTGTGATTGGTGATTGACGAACTAATCACCTGTGTAAATGAATTGTATAGTAAGAGGTGATTGACGAACTAATCACCCGATGTAAAAGAATTGTAACTGGTGGTTGACGAACTAATCACCTGATGTAAATGTATTGTGGCTGGTGATTGACGGACTAATCACCTGTTGTTTGATGTCTTATTAATTGATGATTGACGCACTAATCATCTATCGTATGTATAAGTTAGATGGCAATTTGGTTAAGGAGCCTCAGTGGTTTGATGGGGGAGTACCATGAGGTGATGAACGTATGACAGAAAGTCGTAACCTCGAATTTGGGTTACGTGATTGAAATGACCCGGATGGGCAATATTGATTGTCGCCTTAGGAGAGATTACCTCGAATTTGGGTAAGGACCTCCAAGGGGTGTGCACACTAATGACTGTTAAGGCATGCATAAATGAGGGGAAGACGTTCTCCAACAAGCGAGTGAGCCCGCAATGCGATCTTTGCCGCCCTCACGTCGTTCCCTTACCTATTGCCAACGAATCTATAAATTGTATAGTGCAAGTTATGTATCGTGGTGAGCTATCCTCTGAGCATGATTGTGCTATGTGAAACGTATAGTCTAGTTCTGAAATAGAACTATGAATGATATGTTATGTGATTTAATGAATTATGTGTTTGAATTCGAGATGTGCTTAGAGGTGGAATATGATATTCCTGCTCATATATGTAGCCTTAATTGAAAGTGTTAGTATTATAATCCAGCATGACTTGATATATGATCTATTGTACTTATAAGGAGGGATTCATGCTAGACAAGTAGGTGATCCTTGTTATCTGATAATGTGATCCCTGTTATCTGTGAGTCTTTGTATGCAACAAGTTGCACCTAAGCCTAAGTCTACTTATATTGATTGGCACGTGTATGCAATTGAAGTTTCAAGGTCATGTTATATGCGTTGCTATTATGATCTTGCTTTAATTTCTCTAAATGGTCGGGGCATGAGTAATGGGTTTGGTTACCCAATCGTCGTCGGTCTCAGGACCTTTATTTGTCGGACAAATGAGGGCAGGTGTACCTCGGTAGTCCTATATAATGTGTCGTAAGTACGATGAACTTACCAGCTTTTGCTGAGTTACCCCTGTCCATTCAATTCATTGGAATGGGCAATGTAGTGTTTTGTTAAATGTGCAGGTGTACGTGTATAGGGTCACATACTAGTGGAGAGGACGAATCACCAAGTCTAGTAGAAGTCAGGTCGTATTAGACTTTGGTATTAGTATGCCAAAGGTTATAACTTGTAAACAGACTGGAAGTTTTTGATGTACTCGTATAATATAATAATCGTTTGTAACCGAGTTATTAGTGTTTTATGTTCTGGAGAGCCTTGTATCTTCCTTAGGGGGAGATACGGCGGTAACAGGTCCGATTTAGGCTAATGATGCTTCCGCTAATAATACTGTTAATTAAGTCTTAAAACTAGCTTAGAAAATCGGGCTGTTACATCAAGAAATGCAGAGAGTGAGTCCAAGATATGTTAAACTCTCATCTAAAGTATTAAAGTAATACACATAAAACATTAATAAAAATGCACACACACCGTCCAATATTTGTAAAATTCTTATGCGAGAAAGTTATCAACATGAAACATGATATAAAATGTTGTAACTTGGGCTACGTATATCAGAATATTACGATACATGTATCATAATTAAGTTCGTGTCAAAATGTATGTCAATATAAGATCCATTTACAAATACATTTGAAAAGTTAAGTATGATGTTGGTTGACATATGTCGAAAAGTTTAAGACATCGATCAATTTACATGTACTTTGAAAACATGTTAAAAAAAAAGTGTTATTTAAAGATAAACTAATACTTGCGTAAGTGATTAGTAAAATTAGAAGACATGTTAACAAACCAACATTTAATCAGTTATCATAATTAATTTATGTATTTTGAAATTAACTACTCCGTATTTAAAAAAAAATATGAAAAAGTGCCCCGTGCGAAGCACGGGCTTTCCATCTAGTTATACACTAATTATTTACATGGTTCACTATCCCGTTAGAGCAAGTGCAATGGTGGTTCTTCACCTCGAGTTCTTCAATAAGAACCGAAAAATGATGGTTCTTCCATTGCAAAAGGTTGGTAGTTCGTTCTTATAAGAACTCTGTTCGTATTCACGAACTCGGTTCGTGATTTATTTTACTGAAGACAGCAAATAGAAGAGATACGCGCGTATCGTCACGACTGAAGAATAACGGGCGCGTGAGTTGCAAGCACTGACATACACTACCCATAGTGAATTAAAAAAGGATATTTTTCTTGGGAAAGTCATGTTAAGAGGGGGACGTGGGCCCATGAGACCATTCTAAAGCAATTAAAAAATAAACTGTTTAATCTAACGGTTACTTATCATAGATGGGACGAAATCAACGGCTGTATATTATTGCATTGAAAATTTGCAAATATATTACAGTAAAGCATGATTTTGGAAAAAAAATATAAAAACAAAGAACTCCTACCAAGTTCTTCCATTGTTGATCCTAGTTCTTATTTCTTGAAATTGGAAAAATATGATGTGTCAAGGGAAGAACTCAATTGTGAGTTCTTCCATTAGGCTTGCTCTTAGATCGTTACCTACCCCACTCTCCCTTGATGGGATGTGGTCTTTATCTTGACTAAGCCTATCTTAGACACTGAGTCAACGATTCGTGTCAGCAGAATGACTATTTGGACCTCTGTAACTCCGTTGCCCCGAGGGCGTTCACGTTGGACATGAAGAATTTGCTGAATCAAATCATTTCTCATAAGTGTAGGCCTACTTCGTGGTTGGTCTTCCCTCCACCTCACCACGAAGGCCTACTCCGTTTTTGCAAGTTTATTGGAAACCTACTTTAATACCAAAATGAGTGAAAAAAAAAGGATTATTTTGTTATAAAAAATATACCAATATGGGTCTCTAGTTGTAGAGGAAAAAAAAGTGGTATCTAATAGTATGTTTATTTTATTTTTTTTACAAATGAAAAATTACAAAAATAAGTTTTTAAAACAAAAGATGCCAACAATTTTTGAGGATAAGAAAAGGGGACACCTGGAGCATTGTGAGTGGCTAATTCATACAAACAAGTTGGTCTTCAGATTTTACATCTCGTTGGTCATGAAAACCTAGTTTCCTCTCCTCTCTCCTCTTTTCTTTCTCTCTCCTCATAGTTTAATATTTTTGGCAAATGAAGGCCGGGCAACAAGAGCCCAAGAAATATGCTCTAACGAAAAAGTCAATTGTTGGAAATAAGGGATTAACAATGGTTGTACAAGGCAGATAAAAAAACAATTTCAAGTTGTACTCCGATAGGAAACCACTGATTTGAAAGCGATTACGGTCCGACACTGGTAATCATTGTCACTGGCTGGACTGCTCCCCAAGATTAACAAAACTAGTTTTGCACACGACCACCCACGTACAAAAGTTGGAGTTTTGCACACTCTTACAATTACCCAACAACCATAGGAAGATGATCAAGATTTGCCTAACGCTTAGGAAGTTAATCTGCCCGGGGGTTGTCCCGAGTTCGAATTCTCATAACCCCCCCCCTGCGTAGCATTAGTTGCTCATTTGTACAAAAAAAAAACCCATAGGAAATGTGTTTTTGTATAGTGGGTGGGAAAATGTATTATGGATATGATTATGGTGTTAAAGACAAGTATAATCACACAATTAACATGGTAATGAACATGGTGTTCTAATTTATGAGATCATCTATGAGTGCTCTTTTCGCTGATGACGAGTTTATGAGTTTGGCCTTGGAGCAAGAACCCAGGGGGAATCTAGTTTCGCGAGTTTAATCTAATACTATATATTAAAACCTGAAACCAAGTCTTTCTAAGGACGACACTTGGCATACATTAATTGGATAGAACATAAAAAATAGTTTTAAATACAATTATTGGTTGAGATATGGTAATAAATTATCATATAGTACATTATTAGCTAATTTATGAAAAATAATAACTATGTTAATTTAATTTACAATATGGGATCGAAGAGATAATACTATGGTGATTAGCTAATTTATGGTAATACATTTAATAATGTGTTAACGGGTGACGGAATAATAGAATGAAAATGAAATAATATGACAGGTGACGAGATAGTGAAATGAGAATGATATATTATAATGAGTGACGTAAAAGTGAGAAGGTAATATACTATTATGAGGGAGGGGGTAAAAATAGATTATAATAATATAACATGACCTGACAAAAGTGAGGATCAAGGTTGGCCTAGTGGATAGGAACTCAACCTGCCTGGGGGTTGTCCTGGGTTCAAATCCTCATACCCCCACCCCCGCAGCATTAGCTGCTCCTTTGTACCAAAAAAAAAAAAAAAAAAAAAAAAAAAAAAAAAACATGACGTGACAAAAGTTAAAGAAAAAAAAAATGTACATTACCGTTCATAATAAAATCAGGCCAAAAATAAACGTACATCTTAAAAAAGTGTAACAAAGTAAGTAGACAGCCTGAGCGTGCTAAGTCATTATATAATATGATAATTATTAGATAATTTATGAAAAACATTACTTCGTATAATTATGGTGATAAATTAGTTGATTATGGTAAAGTTAATTTATGGTAAAAAATAATTTGATATATAATATAATCTAACGGGGGTGGCGGGATAGTGAAATGAAAATGAAATAGTATAACTGTAGACACCAAATTTTGTCTCAACTATTTTATTTTCATTTTTATTAATCTGTTTATATTTTCTAATTCTATTTCTATTTTCTAATTCAATTTCATTCTATTCATTTCTATTTACCCATTTCTATTCGTTTATTTGCAAACAAAACGATTTCTCAACAATTTCAATTTCACCATTTTTTCTATTATTATTATAAATTTCGAAAATCATATTAATAATATTAATAATATTGATTTTCATTGCTTTTAATTCCAAATTCATTTATTCTTTGATTTAATTCACCCGGTTTTCATTTTCGCGCAAACCGAGGTAAATTTGCTCGAGACGAGCCAAACTCGATTTCATTTTTTGTACTACTAAACTACATAGGCAATGACATCATTTTATATGTCATGCCCATGTCACTCACATTTACTCTAACAAGATGCTAACAATATGCTAACTATTTGATTTTTGATTTAATTTTCAATTGATGACTCATTGATTCTCTCCCGTCATTACAAGAGCAAGAGACAAAAAAATTTGATGAGTTGGGAGGCTAGGAAGGGCCGGCCAAATTGGAGCTTGGAGAGCAAGTTCTCTTTTTATTTTATTGTTCAATTAGTGAGATATTTATCTCTCACATTCACTCACATTCACTCATTGTTACTCTCCTTTTGATACTTAAGCAAACCCTAATTCACACACCCACACACACATTCTTTACTCACAAACAAAACAAAAAAAAGAGAGAGAGAGCAAGAGAGAGAGCCGGCCAAAGAGAGAGAGAGAAGAAGAGTATTTGTTCATTGCATTTACTCCTACTTTCATTCATTTTCTCTTATTTACTTCCACATCAAGCCTCCACTTTAATTCTAATTCAATCTAATAAATGAATAGCATTAGTATCACTTAGATTATAACTAAATAAAATCAATCTCATCTAAATTAAAATCAATTTAGAGGATTTAATACCTTAGCATTGGTGGATTTGCAACCATTGATCTCAAAAGGTAGTATTTCTTCTTCCCTTCTTCTTTTTATTGTAATTTCATTTCATTTATTTTATCTCAAATACCTTACTAACGTTTTTCTTTGTTGAGCCTTGGTCGGTAACGATGAAATACGTGTTTATTGAGCCGTATGGATTCGTAAGCTTGCCTCTAGGGCCTTTTGTGGCCGTTCCCTTTACTGAGGGGAACATTAGATGAGAGAGTTTTAGGAGTGGAGTGCCCATTGGTGATTTTTCTTATGTCTACTGTTTTATTGACCTTTTGTGGTGATTTGATATTTTTCACAAATTTTTCTACAATTATTTCCATGTACAAAAACTATCTACAACTCAATCCGATTTTTTGTTCTCTGAAAACTGTTTTTCAGTCTGACTTCCAAAATCCGTATAAAATCTTCCCTTTTGGTAAAATTCATGATTTTATAAACAATGCTTCTTTGGGGTCTTAAATGAAACCCTGCAAAATTTCAGATCCAAACTCAAACCAGATTATTTATGATGATTTTTGCAATAAAATGACTCAAAACTGGTCCCTGCTCCGACCAGTTGTATTCAACGAGGTTTTTCGAGTTGAAAACGACCTTTTCTGGGTATGTCTCCTTCACAAAAGTTGAAGATCAGACTCCCAAGTTTCCAGAAAGCTAAGGTTCAAAATTTTGTCATGTCTCTATCAACAGCTATGATTTTTTGAAAACAGATCCTGTTTTGCTCAGAAATCCGAATTTCAACCTTAAATTTGTTTTGTGAGTAAATGGACTTTTGGGGTCATGAAAAAATTCATGTGTGATCCCAAGATGTTCATGAACCCACCCTCAACCCAGAAAAATTTGAAGATTTGATTTGATCTTTCAAACCATTCAATTTCCATCAATTTTCTGTTTTTGGGGTTGAAAATGACAAGTTTTTCACCCAAATTAATTGTCTTAATTAATTAAATGGTTAGACTTAATAGGGAGTCTAATTAGTCCACCTCATTGAGATGTCAAAATGTTAAAATCGATTTAGACTTAATTAGGAGTCTACTCAACCCGATTTATAAAAACAATTAGACTTAATAGGAAGTTTAATTGATCAATCCATTTGTTTGATGACTTTAAAACACTTAGAAAGAAGTCTAGGTGAATCTAAGTCAAGTCTACATAAGTTGAGTCTACCTAAGTCAAGTCAATCGAGGTCAAGTCAATGAAAGTCAACCGTCGTCTAAAACCAATTCAATTACAACCAAGTCTACCAAAGTCTACTAAAATCCAACCAATTACTCAAAGTCAACCAAAAGTCAACCAAAGTCAACCAAAAGTCAACCAAAAGTCAACCAAAGTCAACTAAAGTCAACTAAAGTCAAACACGTCTATCCAAGCCTACCAATGCCAAATGTCTACCCAAATCTACCAATGTCAATGTCTACCCAAGTCAAACCCAAATCTACCTAAAAGTCGTCTAAAGTCAACTTTGCAAATAGGTGCAAGTTAACCGAAGTCAACCCGAGTCAATTAAAGTCAATAAGGACTAAAATCGACCCCCTTATGTAAATAATGTAATTAATAAAACCAAAAACCCCTAAAAATGTTTTCTTGTTTGTTTTCAAACGTTCTTTTCTTAGTTTTTCTAATTAAAGTCGTTTTCTCTCTTTTTCTCAACGTTTTAAGAAATTCACTTCTTTTTCCAAAACTTTTTGTACATGGAAGTAAATGAACTTTCTTCGATGTGTTTTGCATGTAAAGTTTTCTTTCCCGTTCTTGTATGGACTTTGGACGGGGCCCTACCCCAACACTAGGCAAGGATTGCCAATTCGCTTATGCGCGATCATGAGGTCGATCTACATTCACCTCTACCATCTATTCCACCAACACCCCAGTGGAACACCACTTGATCGAACGTAATCGAATCGGCGATTTATTTTCCTCATATTGTTGTAGGGCCTACACGGGCAGCTCTAACGATACGGCCAATTCCACCGAGCCCAAACACACAACCCAATCCATTTTCCATTAAATCTCCCCACGATAGTCAATTCAACCATAGTCAAACTATTGAGAGGTCTAATCTTTAAACTCGCTTTAGAGAGGTCGAGTCATCCACTTTAAGACCTCGTTCAGGGGGCATGCCTGGTTCAGGAGGCATGGTGATCATGGCAATCGCCGTCTCGACGAGAGACACATAGATGCAAGCGGAATATACCTTGCTCTATTCTACGTGGATCGACTTGACTCTAAAGTGAGTCATCTATAAAGTCTCTCAATAGTACGACTTTGAATGAAACGACTTTCTACCACTTCCAAGCGAAGTAAAACCCATCTCTAGCCCCACATTGGTGATATCCCCAGTGGAATCAACCCGATCATTTCCCCAGTGGAATGATATCTACCATGTGGATTCATCCATCCACCCTCGCGGATATTAACCGCTACCCCCCAGTGGAAAAGGCCGTTGTCGTGGGGCTGCCCGTCAGAACTACGTAGGGTTTTGATCCTCGAGTGGATTCCAATCCCACGATGAAAGGTACGTAGGGCAACTTTGGTGCTCAAACCCCCCAAGTCCGTACCCAAAAGACTCGGGAAATCTTTTGTAAATTCTTTTTCTAAACTCTTGCATGTGAATGACAATGTGAATATATATGCTTTTCTATTTCTACCTGTTTATATGGATCTTAACGTAACCAATATACCGAGAATCTTTAGAAGGATATGATGTATTAGTAAGTGCCCGCCCTTATGACGGAAGGGGAGACGAGTTCCAAATGTTCGCACCCCTTAACTAAGGCCCCGAACCTTTTTTTTTCTCTATTTCGCAGACCAGTTTTCCAAACCGTTTGGTAAATATAATAAAACGGAATTTTGCCTTAGGGCGTATGGAGTCATTTTTGGTTTTAGAGAGGTTTTCCGTAAAATTCTTTCATTTGTTTTCGAACTTGTGCTTTTTAAACTTGTTTCGAAACCCTTCCTTGTCGGGGTAAAGACAGGGTGGCGACTCTGAGTTTTCAACGATCCAACTTCGGTTAGTTCAATAACCATTCAACCATCAAAAGCAATTTTTTGCGGGCGCCGCAATAACGAGTAATGTGATAGTGGAATGAAAATGAAACACTATAATGGACGACGTAATAGTCAAGTGCAAATGAAATAGTATAACAGGTGACGGAATATGGATTGAGAATGACATAATGTAACGGGTGACGTAGAAGAGAAGGAAATATATATGACAGGTGACGAGATAGTGAAATGACAATGATATATTATAATGAGTGACGTAAAAGTGAGAAGGTAATCCTTCTATACTATTAAAGGAGGCTTTTTTAGAGCTCTCACAACGACCGAGCAAGAGAACGTATTTTAGTGATACTGATCTCTTAGAAGTATGAATAAGAGTTAGTTCGGCTAAAGAACCTGACTTTTTTTTCTTCTCGCAATAAATTACCATTTCATTCATCACATTTAATAAAGAGAAACTATAAGAGACCCGTGTCATTGGTTACATCATCATTTCGCAACACATGAGAAGTTTCGTGGAGGCGTGGACTATAATTACTTCAAGATTGCGTTCAAATCAATATGAAAGAAGCGGTTGACTAATCCCCTAATATTTGATGTTTTAATTATCTTAATTGGCAAGATGGAATAAGAACATTGGGTCATAAACATGATCAGGTTTGTTAGAGGATCTAATCTCCATACAATCATACATGGAGGGGAAATAGAAGTGTCCTGAACTACTTAGAACTATGTACCTTTTTATGTTTTACAACAAAACGAAAGCATCATATATAAATAAAAATGGACGGATTAATATAAAACAATCTTTGCTTTTTTGGAGATTTATTACACATTCTCTATATCCAAACATAAACTATCAATTTCAGTTTTAAACACGTCCAATAGAAATCATTATTAAGCGACCCGTGCAATGCACGGGCTTTCATCCTAGTATACTATGATGAGGGAGGGGGTAGAAATAGATTATAATATAACATGGCATACTATAGACATTAAACCACTTTTTGTTAGTGTCACTATATTAGTGTCGTTTCTGTTTTTTTTTTTTTTTTTTTGCGTTCTAAAATTTAGTTAAATAAGTTACAAAATGAAAACCAAAATATTTTTCTAATAACAGGCATACTATAGACATTAAACCACTTTTTGTTTATTTTCAAAAATGGGATTTTGATTTTCATAAAATAGAAATAGAAAAACAAAAACGATGCCAAATGAGCCCTAATAATAAGATTTGAAAGTTGATTCAATACTTCAATAAGAGGTTTCTGGTAATGAAATCTCGTGTTTTCGAGCTTAAAGAGCGGAGGAGGTGATAGTTGAATAACCAGCCTTTTTTTTCCGTTACTGGAGGCATGTAAGAGGACAATAAACGAAAACAATAAGAAACACGCAAGAATTATTTTACGTGGTTCACGATCCCGTTACCTGCCCCCTTCTCGCCCATAATGTGGTCTCAAGTCTCAACCTTGACTAAGCTTATCTGAGACAGTAAAGCGATCCAATTTGGGGGGCAATCCGGGTCAACGATTTTGTCTAAGTTGAAAGTCTATCCGGATCTCTGTTGCCTCGTGGGCAATCACGCTTGGGTACGAAGAATTCTGCCGGGTCAAATTATTAATCTTTACCACAAAAGGCAACTATAGCAGATTCACGCATACGCCACCTTTCCCGTTTCCCTCTCGACAATTAGTCATAACCAGGAGACCAAGAGTCGTGTTAAAACCTTAA
Source organism: Spergularia bocconei (assembly GCA_963457585.1). Lineage (NCBI taxonomy): Eukaryota > Viridiplantae > Streptophyta > Magnoliopsida > Caryophyllales > Caryophyllaceae > Spergularia > Spergularia bocconei. The sequence goes on along the minus strand of OY734943.1, from coordinate 23,393,039 downwards.
ACAATTTCCAGGAAAGCAACATCACTGCCAATTTCAAATATTGAGATGGGTGTTTACAACATTTTACCATTTTTTTTCTTTTAAGAAATTTTAGAACACGTTCGGGGGTGTGCTTAACGAAATAGAGATAAAAGATGCGAGAGAAAAAATTAACTTCATATTGATTCTATAATGGTCATTGCGAAAATGAAAACTGACAACTGAAAACAGTAAATCACTTTTTCTTGTCTTCAAAAACTGGACTTTGTTTTTTAAACAAAAAATGAAAAATGAAAACGATACCAAACAGGCGTGATACTTTCGTCTGAATATTCTCTATATCTTTTATTTTTCTCGCACATTGGACCAGCTATTGTAACGGATATAGGGATATGAGGATTTAAACCCGAAATCAGCAGTCCCGGAATGTACTTACTACAGTACTTAGCATGAGAGTCAAATAACAAATTCAGTTTTGATTTGATTCCTGACCAGTGAGTTGGAGTTGTCCAAATCTCACCCCAATCGTTACACTTTGACTTTGAATGAGACCACTTCTAGATTTGTGGCACTCCAGGTTTTAAAATAAGACCAATGACATCTTCAAATCATTACATTTTGACACACTACTATAAATTTGAACCACATGCACTAAACATTTATCACAAACATTTCCAATACAACATACACTCTCTCAACAGTTTAACACTGCATCACAAACATTCACAAAACATTTCCATTACAACACAAACACACTTAACATAGTTAGTTAACACTTACTAATATCATAATCTCGCTGTTATTGTTAGTACTTAGTAACATTAAGCTGATCATCGATTCATGTCTCAGATTAAGCTAATCTCAGAATGGTTCGTCAGGCCGGAGATCGAACCCGACGTGTCGAAAAGGCAGTACCACTTAGGTTCTCTACAACTAAGTTTTCTGCCTATGAACTACGTACACACTGGTTATGTTTTCACAACACCACGCAATTACTCTGCCTCATCTCATTGTGAAAGGCTGAAGTTGACGCTTTCTCGTGCTCTAGTCCATTTCTACCCTCTCGCAGGACGTCTCGAAACACAGCGTTTCGAGGACGAGCACTCTTCCTGCATCTACGTCGATTGCACCAAGGGTCCTGGTGCAAAGCTCATCCATGCTGCTGCACCAAATGTCACCATATATGACATCGTCTCACCAAACCGCGATGTTCCCACCAGCACGGTTCAACTCATGTTTGATCTGGGAGACAAACTTGTCAATCACGACGGCCACGACAAAGCTTTGTTAGTCATTCAGGTTACAGAATTAGCAGATGGTGTGTTTTTCGGATTCAGTGCAAACCACAGTGTGATTGACGGCACCTCGACGTTCCATTTCCTCAAAGTTTGGGAAGATTTATTCAGGGGTTTGTCTAAACCAGCATTATCATGGCCAATTATACGAAAATCGGGTTTTCTTGATGAGAAGTTCATTAAGCTACCGTACCTCGAGTCGAGTGAGTTCATCACTCGGCCCGAGGTTCCCTTAAGGGAAAGATTCTTCCACTTCTCATCTAAAAACATGAAGAAACTTAAGGCTAGGGCTAATGCTGAGGCGACCGCTAACTCGTCACAACAAGCCCACATCTCTTCGTTTAAGGCCTTGAGTGCATTTGTTTGGAGATGTATCACTCGTGCGAGGGACTTACCCTCGCACGAGGATACTACTTGCGCGTTGCCTGTAAACCTCAGGCCGCGCTTAACCCAACCCTTGTCTACGGATAGCTTCGGGAGTTACCTCATGCGAGTCAAGGGGAGCGCCAAGGTGGATGAGCTGCTCGAGAACAATTTGGGTTGGGCAGCTGGTTTGCTTCACGAGGCTCTAGAATCTTTGGATGGCGAAGCTGCAACGCGAGCAGTGTTCACGGACGACTACAATGAGGGTCCTCCACTGGCGGTTCCGAGTCAGATTTCGCATTCTAACCATGTTGTTGTGGCTGGCTCACCCTTGTTTGACGTAGCCGGACCTGCATTTGGGCTTGGTATAGCTCTGGCTATTCGAAGTGGGTTCGGTAATAAATATGATGGGAAGGTGAGATTTTACGCCGGCTTGGCCGGTGGCGGCAGTGTGGACTTAGAGATATGCCTTGCGCCTGACACTATGCGTGCCCTTTTAACTGATAAAGAGTTTGTGAGTTATACCTCGGAACTGAATGAAGGGGAAGAGCAGCATGCAAGGGTGAATCTAGTTTCGCGGCTTTGATTCGTAGCCATTGATTGATATTGTTTCGATCTAAGATCAACGATTTGTAGAACTTGATTGCTTTTGGGCAAATAACTTCTATTGGACAGTCCGCCAGACCAATTAATCTGGCGGACTGCCCATTTATTATTCATTTTTTTTATGTATTTGATTATGTACGAAGATTTGTTACCTTAGCATATGTGTTCACATACTCCGTAAGTTGCTTTACTATGGTCGACTTTTGTGGGTGTAATCCTGAAACAGGGAAAATACAGGGGAAATTAAAGTCTTTTCTAATGGACAGCCTTTAATTCTACCTTAAAGTTAAAGATTGATGTTTTTTTAGTTCGTATACTTATCGTCCTGAGCATGTGTTAATATTTGCATATATACTCCGTATATAATTTTTTTTTTTTTTTTTTTTTTTTTTTTTGGACAATGTTTGAACAGAACAAGGAATCGAAAACTACCAAGAACTAAGGACCACCTACGAGCAGAAAGGGGCAGTATCCCCTTTCCTACAACCTGTAGCTAGAAGGTGAGCTTTGTGGATAGCTCCCCTGTCAACCTTAAAAAAATTACAGCAACTGAACTCCGAAGCTAACAACTTAATTCTACTGATGAGCCAAAAGATAGAAATATCACATGATCTATCTCCGCGGAGGATTAGCACCAGCGTGGCTGAATCGGTGAGTAGTTTAATGTTGCGGAAGCTTCTTAACTTCGCCCATTCCAAGGCTTTGGAGCAGGCTAAAACTTCAGCATGGAGGCCAGAAATCAACGGGGAGGAACAACATCCTCCACCCAACTGAGTATCAAGAACTGCATCGAAGCCTAACCAAGCAGCAGCTCCCCTATCAGGTTCTTTCTGAAGATTTTAGGATTAGCATCCATGAAGACTAGAAGGATAGCAGCAAGTAATTAGAATAGAATGAAGAATTGTATGAGTTTAAATTTTTTGTGATATTATTTCTGATAATCAGAGGACATTCATGTTACAATATATAGCAACACAATTACACATACTTCTAGTTTGATAATGACAGTTTGATTGTGATGTTTCCTACATTTAGCTAAACCTTAAACTGGAAACTTTCCACACTCTTCTTCTTGCATAAGTTTAGTAATTCTTGTTTTGCTCAGCTTGACTTCTTCAACCTTCACATGCTTGGCCTTGGCCTGTGTCCAGCTCACTCATGTTGACAACCTTTGCTGCTTTACACTCCCCCTCAAGATGAGAGTGTAAGCTGGCTGAAACTCCCATCTTGGAGAGTAACCTGTGATGCTGTGACACAGGCAAAGATTTTGTTAGGACATCAGCCACCTGATCAGCAGACCTGACATATGATGTGTGTAAAGTCCCTTGTTGAACCTTCTCCCTGATGAAATGGCAATCTAGCTCAATGTGCTTTGTTCTTTCATGGTACACAGGGTTGGCAGCTATTGCAATAGCAGCCTGGTTATCACATTTGAGTTCAGTAGAGCCCAATTTCTTCAGTCCCAGCTCCTTCAGCAATGAAGACAACCAAGATATTTCACAAGCTGTTAGAGCCATAGCTCTATACTCTGCTTCTGCTGATGATCTTGACACCACTGTTTGTTTCTTGGACTTCCAGGATATAGGAGAATTTCCCATCAATATGCAATACCCTGTAGTAGATCTTCTGCTGAAAGGACATGAAGCCCAGTCTGAATCACAATAGGCTGTGAGCTTGGCTGCTGAGTTGCTGGCTAAGAGAATACCTTGGCCTGGAGATGATTTCAAGTACCTTAGGATCCTTCTTGCAGCTTGCATATGATCAGAGGTTGGTCCTTTGATGAACTGACTGAGTAGTTGCACTGCAAAAGCAATGTCTGGTCTGGATATTGTTAGATAGATCAACTTCCCAATCAGTCTTCTGTATAAGTCTGGATTAGGCAAAGGTGTACCCTTGTCAGGTTCTAGCTTGTGATGAGAGTTGAGTGGCAATTTCAATGGGTTGGCCTTTTCCATACCGAATTCTTTCAGCAAATCGACTGTGTACTTCCTTTGTGATATGAAAATGCCCTTCTCAGACCTGTCAACTTCCAATCCTAGGAAATATCTTAGCTCTCCCAAGTCTTTCATGTGGAAATTGGCACTTAATTTTAATTTCAGATCTTGGATCTCAGCTAGGTTATTTCCTGCAATAATCATGTCATCTACATATACCAACACAGCTGTGGTTGCACCATTAGCTTGTCTCTTGAAGAGTGAGTGATCTGAAGATGATTGCTTGTAACCACACTCAATAAGAGCTGCTGAAAGCTTGGAGAACCACTGCCTTGGAGCTTGCTTCAAACCATAGAGAGATTTCTTTAGTTTGCAAACTTTACCAGGGCTGTATCCTTGATTCTCCCCCTTTCTCCAAGCTTGAATGTCACCAGAGGGTGTATAACCAGGTGGGATTTCCATGTAAACATCTTCCTCTAAATCTCCATGCAAAAAGGCGTTTGAGACATCCATTTGTGTAGTATACCAGTTGTTTACAGCAGCAACTGCCAAGACTGTTCTAACAGTGGCCATTTTAGCTACAGGAGCAAAGGTTTCTTCATAATCGACTCCATACCTTTGTCTGAAACCTTGGATCACCAATCTGGCCTTGTGTTTATCTAGAGACCCATCAGAGTTATATTTAGTTTTGTAGACCCACTTACAGCCAATAGCTTTCCTGTTCTTGGGTAAATCTGTAACCTCCCATGTGTCATTGGCTTTGAGAGCTTGTAATTCTTGGTTCATTGCATCTATCCACTTAGGATGCTTCATGGCTTCAGAATAATGTTTGGGATCATCTTGAAGAGTAACAGCTTGAACCAAGTTGGCAAATTTGGGTGTTGAATCAAAGTCAGCAAGATTTGCAACTTGCTGAGCCATGACTGGATTATTTACCTCAAAGTCCTTTGTCCACAGAGGTGCTCTTCTCTCTCTAGTGGGTCTAGTGGGTAGTTGAATGCCTTCTTGCTGGTTTTCAGGTTCTTGCCTGGATGTCTGCAGGCTCAGTCACATTCTCTCTGACTTCAGGAGGTTGAGTGTCATTGATAACAGCATCATCTTCACAAAGCTGAGGCATTGGGCTTTTCTCTGGTTGTTTCATTGAAGCTCATGCCTTGTAGGGAAATATATGCTCATGAAAAACAACATCTCTAGAGACAAAGCACTGTTGAGAAGAGAGATCATAAAGTTTGTATCCTTTCTGATTAGCAGGATAGCCAATAAACACACAAGGTAAACCTCGAGGCTCAAACTTATCCTTGACTCTGCTAGGATTGTATGCCATGGCTAGGCATCCAAAAACCTTCAATCTGGTGTAGTCCGGATCCTTGTGAAACAGCACAGAGTATGGAGTCTTGTTGTGAAGTACTCTAGAGGGAAGTCTATTGATTATATGAGCTGCTGTTAGAACACAATCTCCCCAAAACTTCTTGGGCAGCCCTGATTGAAACATAATGGCTCTACTGACCTCCAACAGGTGCCTGTGTTTCCTTTCCACAGTACCATTCTGTTGAGGGGTGTAATCACAACTTGTTTGGTGAACAATCCCTTGATTTTGAACAAATCTTCCACATTCTCCTTCAACTAACTCAAGAGCATTGTCTGTCCTGATGGTCTTAATTGAGGAGTCAAACTGAGTTTGAACCAATTTGCAAAATTGAGGAAATAATTCACCAACTTCACTCTTATGCCTCATCAGATAGATCCAAGTAGCTCTACTATAATCATCGACTATAGTGAGAAAGAACCTGTGTCTGAGTCTGGTTTCTCTCTTATAAGGTCCCCATGTATCCATATGAATGAGTTCAAAGGGCTTGTTAGTGTTGTGGATACTAGTAGGAAAGGGTTGTCTGGTTAGTTTAGCCATAGGACAAGTAATGCAAACCAAGTTTCCATCCAGTTTGATGGAGTTAGAGACACAAGTGATATGTTTTAGTTTATCAGTAGAGCAATGACCAAGTCTGTAATGCCATCTACCAAAAGTATCATGCTTATCATTCAATAACAACTGATCAGTACAAGTGTTGCCTGCTGTTACACAGTTATCAGGCTCTACACTAACTGGATCATCAAACATGATATGTCCAGACATCAAGCTACTAGCTTTGACATTCTGACACTTATTGAAATCTTGCAACTTATTTACAACAGAATTTCCAAGTTGCACATGCTTATTTACTAGATAATAGACTCCCTTGTGCTCCAATCCCACACCTCTAATTGTCTTCTTCAATGAGTCCTGTATAACACAGATATTTTTATAAAAGGAAACAACACAGCCCTCAGAGGTGATTAGTTTTTGCACTGACAGCAGATTATTTCTGAAAGCAGGCACATATAATACTTGTTTCAATGTCAGACCATTTTTGAGTCTGCAGTTTCCTGTATGTGTCACATATGAGAGCTGACCAGTGGGTAGGGTTATTTTTGGCTTATGCACAAGTTCCTCTATGCTATCTAGACAGCTTAAGTCATAGGTCATGTGATCACTAGCACCTGAGTCCACTATCCAACCAGATAATTCTTTACCAGTAAAAACAGAACTGCAAAGAGCATTACCTGCAAAGTGGGCTGCCATTTCCTTTTCTGCAGTTGGATGTGGGTTGTTTGAGCTCCCTGAGCCCGAGACCTTGTTTAAAATCTGCAGAAGCTGGTTTTGTGACATCATGACCATTTGTCCTGTCTGTTCTTCCATCTCATTACTTACCATTGCATTTCCAGCTGACTTGCCTTTCCAAGAGTTGCCCTTCCCTTTGTTGTTGAACCCTTTCTTGTTGCCTTGGTTGTTGTAGGGTTCTTTTCCCTTCTTTCTGTCTTCAGGAAACCCAATAACAAACCAGCATTCTTCATATTTGTGTCCTGGTTTCTTACATTTTGGGCAGACTTTAGGCTTCTCCTGCTGTCCATAGAAGGCAGTACTCCCACTGTCTATATCCATTTTGGTGACTGAATTCAGCACTTGTTGCTGTATTTCTTCTTGTTGTAGTGTTGACACCACATCCTCCACTGTGGGAAGAGTCTTCATCATCAGGAAGTTGCTCCTCATGGTTGTGTAGTGAGGAGCTAGGCCATTTAGAAACTTGAACAGCCTTCTCTCAGCTTTTTCTTTGCTGACAGCTTCATAAAAAGCTAAGATCTCTTCAGTGAGTTCTGTGAGAGGTGGTAGATCTGACATGTTTTCCAGAGTCAACCACAATGTACTCATCTGATTGTAGTACTGAGCAATGGTCTTGCCACCTTGAGAGAGTTGGCTGATCTCTTGTTCAATCTGGAACTTCCGAGCACCATTAGCTATGCCATAGGTCCTTCCCAGATAATCCCATATAGCTTTTGCTGATTTCACAAACCTGACAGGAGCTTTGACATCTGATTTTAGGTTGTTTAGCAACCAACTAACAACCAAATCATTGCAAATGTCCCACATTTCTGCTTGTTCTGAATCTGTTTTTGATCTCTTCACACTGCTTGTGACAAAGCCTAGCTTCCTTCTTGCAGCAAGGCACAACTCCATCTCCCTTTTCCACTCATAATAGTGGTGCATACCCTCAAGTTTGGGTTCTATGGAGAGTGGGTTGCTTATCTCAGAGGGATGTGTGAAGAGTGGATCTTTTAAATCCATTTTCTGGTTTTGATTTTGGTTATGTTCTGTGCCTGCCATGCTTGTGACAGAATATTTTGGATTGATGGAAAAACAAGAAAAACAAAGAAGTTTGAAACCTGAATTACTCTAACTTACTGACAGCTCCTCCTTAAGTCTTCATGGCTCTGATACCATGAAGATTTTAGGATTAGCATCCATGAAGACTAGAAGGATAGCAGCAAGTAATTAGAATAGAATGAAGAATTGTATGAGTTTGAATTTTTTGTGATACTATTTCTGATAATCAGAGGACATTCATGTTACAATATATAGCAACACAATTACACATACTTCTAGTTTGATAATGACAGTTTGATTGTAATGTTTCCTACATTTAGCTAAACCTTAAACTGGAAACTTTCCACACTCTTCTTCTTGCATAAGTTTAGTAATTCTTGTTTTGCTCAGCTTGACTTCTTCAACCTTCACATGCTTGGCCTTGGCCTGTGTCCAGCTCACTCATGTTGACAACCTTTGCTGCTTTACACTTTCCAGGCACCATCAATTAGGATAGTAGCATCGTAAACGCTAACCGCCTTCGACTGACCCAAGTAAGACGCTAGGTAACCTGGAGGAGGTTTGTCAGGGGGTTCAGGAGGAATGTCTCTGAAAGAACGAGAGCAAAGGACATCTCTCACCAGCCTCTGACTATGGAAAATTACTGACCCTGGATCACATTTAGCCCCTTCAAAAATGATTTCGTTTCTGTGCTTCCAGATGGCCCAAAGGATAGCTGTAAACTGAATCAAAGATTCGTCCGAGCCCGGCCTGCTTGGCAAGTAGAGAGAAGGTGTCCAAAAGCCAACTAATGAACGGAGTCGCTAAGTTGGCTACCACACACAATCCTATCGTGGACGCTTTCCAGATGTGTTGGGAAACCACACACTCTCGAAAAAGATGATCCACAGATTCGTCTTCCAGACTGCAGAAGCTACAAGGGTCAGAAAAACCAAAACCTCTTCTGTTCAGGTTGGTAGTCACTGCAATCGCATTGTGAGCTAGGCGCCAGATGAATATTTTCCATTTTGGGAGTAGGTCGAAAGCCCAGAAGCGTTTCCAGAATTTTTGTTCTTTCTCTGGAATATTCATAGCATCAGGGTCAGACCTCCAAAGGAAAGCATACGCTGATTTCATTGTGAAAGTTCCGGAGGCCGTGTATTTCCAGTAGCAAAAGTCTTCCTGGTTCTCTGCTGGCAGCTCCAGAGCGCAAATTGCTCTAACAGAGGGTTCCTCAAAAAGGGAACGTAGTTTCGTAACGCACCATTGGTGGTTCGAATCTATCATATCACTCACACGCAATTGGAGGCAGGCTCCAAGGGGAGTCGTATCTTTGATTTGCAGATTAGTAAAAGGTAACCAATTTGTCGACAGGACAGGAATATTAGAACCATTCCCAATTTTCCAACAAAGCCCGTTTTTGAGATCAGCCATGCCTTGCTGAATGCCACGCATAGCCCAGGAAGCTTCTCTCCGGAGGACTCTAGGTGAGGAAGCAGTACCAGGCCCTAACGACCCATATTTCGCCGAGAAAACTCTAGAAACTAGAAGTTGAGGGTTATGCATAACTCGGAAAGCTGCTTTCATCATATAAGCGTTGTTTGTCGTTTTACTCCGTATATAATATATAAACGCAGAATGGCGAAAAAATAGAATAACATGGATACTTTGATTTCATAATGCTGGCAAGGTTTATTATTGTTCATATATAGTGTGGCCAAAATGTCACATGTTCTTCTACAAATGTCTAATTAAGATAATAAGCTATGCTTCTCTCATTGAGGAAATGGCAAACTGGTACACTTCCTCGCTTAACCTTAAGAATTTGAAAGGAAATATGCGTAGCACTCCAAGAAGATGTGTCCTGATGACAGACAGCAACAGCATCCATCTTCTTCCCCTCGGAATCGACCATCGAAACCTCGTACATGTTCGTCTTCTTAAGGTTATGGCAGTAGAAAACCGCGTAAGGGTATCCCATCTTATGGCAAACCATGCTCGAATCCGTCTCAACCTTCTTAGCACTTACAATTCTGTGCACATTTTGTATGTTCTTGTCAACATACCCTGAAAGTGTAGTCACATTTTTGCTCCCTACGTGCGATACGACGTAGTCTACCATGGCCTCTAGTGTAGTTGCACAAAGCTTCATTTCTTCAGCCATTGCACTTGATTCACATGATTTGAGTGTGGCCTCCATGATGTTGGCTGCACTCGATTTTGGCTTTACGGAGAAGATGTTTAAGATATCTTCGAGTTTGGCTGATGTGAAAGGAACTGATCCGGCCACTTCAAGGGATAAAAATGTGGCTTCGTCGTCGGCTTTCATGAAGTTTAACTTCAATGTTTTACCAGGCTGAGTAAGATCATTCTCAATGAAATAGACAGAATGTTTTGTAAGGTCAATGTCTGTAACTGTGAAGGACTTTTTGTATATTTCTATTTCTGCATCTTTAAGTATACTCGTCTCAAGTTGCTCTGTAAGAGGAAAGCCATTTCGTCTCATGTGTCTTAGCACAGACATTGCATTCGCATCAGACCCTGCATAAAGGTGTCATTGAAGTTACGTGTTTCAAGCAATAATATTCGATGACATATTTTGGCCTGTTGTATTAGAACTGTTGATTGGTAACTGAATATTGTAAATTTGTATGCAACAGTTGTATATGAGACTGTGAATATAACGAATACAAGATTTACTTAGATTTGTCTAGGTATAGCAATATTTCATGAATAACATACCTTTAAGTGCATCTTTCACGATAGGTGGCATGGCAGTGTCACTGCCCAATTTTGATTTCCAATAAACTTCTCCAGGAAATTCAGCTAGGTTGGGAATTGGCATCAATGCAACCTATGACAGACCAAAAAAATATCAGAGTACAAATTAGATCAAAGTGTATGTGTCAACGTTTAGACATGTAAGTATGTAACAATGGTTTTTGTCACGGAGCAACAGTTTGAGCAGTGTATTGGGGACGAGCATGCATAAGACAGGACGATAAATGTTTAATAGAATGAAAGAATAGGAAGGTAAAGAAAACATACAGAAATAATCACTGCGAGGGCGAGAACCACAACCGACGCCATCGATCATACAGTATTGTTACCCCAAAATCAAGTGAAATAGATACGTCTAAATGTTAGACCTTTAATATATATATTGGCGAAGTATAAGAAGATAAGGATAATGAGGTGATGAGGTAGGAAGTATGCAGGTGAAGTGCCAATTTATAGCAGAAAAGTAGGGGATGAAGTAACAAGTGTATAGACATGCAAAACTTGTTTTTGAAGCATACTTGGTAAGTGATCAACAAATGTGGTATAATATTCAAATATTTAAGTTCTTCATTAAATGTTCCTAATTTAATTGGCAGCAATGTAATTTAGTCTGATTGCTTTCCTTTAATTGTTGATCACATTGAGATATGCTTCAATGTGTTGGACATGTTCATATTTCTCAATTAAATTGTAGTATCGTACGTATTATCCAAAATAAACATGGTTGCTAACTACATTGATTATAGATCATATTGTGCAAGAATGTGGTAGAAATGGAGAAGAACAGCCACAGCTTCTTCTCAAGGAGCAGGGACGAAGCCAGAACAGAAAGTTGACGGGGGCTCAAGTTAAAGATATATTCCGTATACAGTGTATGACATTGAAAAAACTCAAAAATTATAATAATAAGATATGACCAATAAAAGTGTAGTATATTTCTTCTTACTTAAACACGATTTGGAGAGGAGAAAAAAAAAAACAAAGCTTACTAGATTGTATAGAGGAAAAGCAAATGAAAAAAAAATAGAGAGAAAAGATGAGGTAGAAGAAACATGTGAAAAAGGAAAAAAAAAAGAGGAAAGAGGGGGAGAAAAAGCGCTTGGCGGGAATCGAACCCCTGCCACTTTAGTTGAAGTTTTTTCAGAAAACACTATGGCAATTTATTTCTATGTAATTCTTTCTGCACTGTAAACTATATAATTCTGCAACTGAGGGGGGCTCGGGCCCCTGTAGGCCCTGCCTAAGCTCCGCCCCTGTCAAGGAGAATTACAAGCACATACACCTCTATCATCTATACATCTATACTACTACATATATTTGTGTCCAACACACAATGTTCATGTTTGCCATGTTCATGTTTATTAGCGTTCAGCACACAATGTTCATGTTTGCCATACATACTTTTTGGATAGATATACATGACATGTCATGTTTGCTTAGAATATCAATTTTATTATCGACAGACTAGTGAGTTTGGGAAATAATATGAATTCGAGTGCATGACTGTAATAAATCTACTAAATTTATGTTCTTTTACCAAATTTGAGACCCATACGGCCATAGATGTCAAATTTAAATAGAAATTAAAAGTAGTCCTTAAACTTTTGGCCCATGACAGACCATAGATTAATCAAGAATGTAACACTAGTGAATATTAGAATGAGTTGATGAGTGAATTAGAAGTATTGGCAAGGTAGACAGATGCATGTTGGAGCAACGCGTAACACCATAGCGCATAAAATACGTGATTATTTTTAGACCGAACTAAGATTCTAATCAAGTTCGAAAAAAATATCACAATACATAAGACTTCACACGAGAAAATAATCATACATTTTTATACGTACAAACTCTTAATACTCGAGCAAAACCGAGCGATATCGATCTTTCAATTTGTAATACATGAAAATGTTGAACATTGCACTTATTCTTTCGATGCGAGACAATCGACTTCCAACGACGCCATACAGCTAGCAAAATTTAGGAAGCGTCACTAGAAAGCTGATGCTTGGAGACCAAAATTCCATCATTATCAGCCCACAACCAATCCCCATCACTAATCAAAGCCCCGGCAAAATGAACACCCACGTGCTTCTCACCTGCGCCCAACTTCCTGGACTTTACTGGGCTGGTCCCCAAGGCCCAAACCCCAACATCACATTCATTAATCTCATCCACATCTCTAACACACCCATTCAATACAACTCCAGCCCAACCGTTATCTTGGGCTATCTGGCCCAAAAGCCCACCCATCAAAGCACACCTTATGCTCCCTCCACCATCAATCACCAACACCTTCCCTTGGTGGTCCTTGGACTCCAACAAGGCCCGGACGAGGACGTTGTCCTCGAACACTCTAACGGTCACGACAGGCCCATTGAAGACATGTCGTCGACCGTAAGGCTTGAAGAGTGGTAGTAGCACCTTTAGCTCTCCTGTTGATAAATGGCTTGAGTTTGCATCACAAATGTCTGTTGTTGCTACCATTTCTTCTATTTTGCAATTCTTTTGAGTTGGCTTTATTTTGACGTTTCTTTTAGCGTGTATGTTTGGTATAGTTTCCTAGTAGGTAGTGATATGTAGTTTTAAGTAGTGGTGTGGGGAGGCTAAGGACAAACTAGTTTTGTAAGCATTTGTTTGGAATTTTGTACCTTATCCTTGTAGGGTAGTTATGGCCAAAAGACCAAAACAAAGCACAAAATTGTGTGAACTGAATTTGCCACTTGGTAAAGATTTTCTAATCTTAGTCATCATGGTCTCGTAAGTATAGCTATCCCACGGCTTTCACCACTTAAACTAACTGTTAATCTATTCAAAAATACTAGGAGTTTATATGTAGACAAGTTAAAAATGTGTCTATGCCTAATTTGTAGTAAAAATAATTAAGGGTGTAGTAGATTTTGTTGTATAATTTGGCAAATGATGGATTAGAAGGAAAGAGAGACAATTAAGGAACCTTGATTTTGGAAATCAATCAATTCAGATTTTTTACAATTATTAGATCAGTAACAATGTTGATTTTACTACCAATGTCATATATTTACTGCAAATACGATAATTTTACCACACATTCATATTTTTTTACTGCATCTGTAATTTTGCTATTGTCTACATATAGACTCCTAAGATCATCCCAATCTATTACAGTATCTAATACCAGACTATTATTGTGTCACGAAACTATTAAACGTAAGAATATAATTGAAGAAATCATATAGTGGTCGTTTGGTTGCCCTTTTAAAACACAGGAATTCCAAAATCACATGAATTACATATTCTCCGGGTTGTTTGGTTGCCCATAATTTTAAAAAGTGGGGGAATTGGAAATTCCATGGGAAAATGAAATTCCCACATAATGGTGGAATTTGCTTACCAACTCCCCCCTCGGTAATTCTGAATTCCTCCATCATCTTTCTTCAAAAATTACAAATTTGCCCCCAAATAATTAGATAAACACTATTATTAAGGGATATAATAGTAATTAAAAAATAAAAATAAGGGAATTGGATGGATGCAACCAAACAAGATGTTGGAATTTAATTCATGGGAAATCCAAATTCCTCGATGTCTACCAAACAAATTAAAACGAATTCACATGAATTGTACACAGGAATTAAATTCATGTGATATGTAACTTCATGTAGGAATTTAATTCCTACATGAACCAAACGACCACATACAAAGACTAGGAACAACAATTTTGAATTCTTCGTTAGGTTAGTAGAATGTTGCCTCAAATAAAAATCCGCCTAAAACCCTTCAAATTAAGCAAGCAGCAGCTTATACAAGCAAAATGAAATAACAGAGAAAAAAACTCTAACAAGATGTTAAGCTTTAGTTTTACAATTCAGACTACAATCATCAATGATATTTAAAAGCTTGTTTCGGAAAATCTAATAAGCTAAGACAAAGCAATCATGCTGAGATATATATGCACAAAACTCTGTCTACCAAACAAGTCGTTAATTTAATGATATGAGTAGCTTGATGTTTCACCGGAAAATTATCTAGCGCCCGCGAGTCTTGATCATCACCATGCTCGGACCGCCTTGTTCTCGCCGGCCGCAGCAACAACAACATAAGACTAAGAGAAGAAGACATACGAGGACGATTGCCGGGACTGTTAACGACGTAGGCAAATGCAGAGCTCGTAACACATTATCCATTTTGTGGAGAAATGAGGATGTCAAGTGTGAGGACCTTTCCTTAATATCGTCCATAATTACTTGTGTTTTGTGCAAAGAGAGGAGATTCGAAATTGATACTTGAAGTATAAGCAAGATTATGAGAGGAATCTAGTTTTGTTTGTTAGGAGGGTAATTGGTTAATTATTCAAGTGTACTATATGTGCTTGTTGCAAGTTATTCAAGTCATTTTATGGTCATTTCATGTCTATTTATGTTTTTGGTGTATACAAGTGAAAGTGGGGAAAAAGGTTAAATGACAAAGATTGATTTTTTACCTATACTACTTTATTTGTCGCAGTTTTGCAGCACTCGAGCTGAGTTAGCTGATATCCGCTCCTTATAAGTGTAATTGATCGGAAAAAGTGTATGCTATTATCTTGTATACTAAGAAATCTCAAAACTAGCCATTTGTGAGATAGACATATTGAAGGGTACGTAGTTTTCCTTTGGATTTATTAGATCCATGAATTCATCTTTTCTAAGCCTTGATGCGTACTGTTATGAGTAGTATAATGTCGTGAAAGCAAAAGTCACAAAGTGCGCCTTTATTTTATGTATTTGTGTTTCTCTGATTTGCGAAAGGCAAAGTAAAAGGAAAAGCACTGAGTTATGGAAAAGGCTACACATACACTAGGTGTATGTGAATCTTTTCTACACCAACACCTTATTGGTCAGTTAGAAAAGCATTTTATTAAAAAAATAAAAAGATTCTTTTTTCAAAATAATTTGAATTTGAATTAAAAAATAATGTTCAATGTTTCAACTTTGAAATCTGAAAAGGGACAACACATATTACAAAGCAAATAATCAATTCCCAATGTAATCAATAGATTTGATGTTTCCCGAGATAATTGGTTGACTAACACTTACTGGAATTTTTGATACCAATTATAATATTTCGAAACTAAAAATAGAGTTCTAAGCAAAGAATTAAAATAATTCGATAGACATTGAAACTAGGTTAATCAGATTTATTTTGAATGAAATTTGAATAGATACTAAACAAAATATATATTTTCTATAACATAGAGTCATTTTGGCTACAATAATTTTGGCTTTATAACATAGAGTTATATTACATTCAATCGACATACAATTTATGTGGTAGATTTAATTAGGGGAAGAAGAAAAAACGATTAGCAATAGTTTGTATACATCTGAAATTTCGGGAACTTATATAGTAGTACTATAATGTAAATACTTTTATATGAAGTTTCCCTGTAATGATAATAGTTTCGAAGACACCTAAAATAACAATCATGTCATTTTATTAGCATATACAATGTAGAACTCATAGGTGTGGATGATATAATGTGAACAAGTGTGTTTGAGTGATGTTTTATGAGTTATTTTAAGTGAAATTTTTATTTGATACTAAATAGTAGATACAGCTACCATAAATTTGATTAACCGATTACTGTGTCCAGCCTCCTCAACTTTGTTTTACTTAAGTCGTGTTTGATTGGAAAAAGAAGAGGTGACGCAATCACAAGTGAGAGGATGATCAGACTTATTCGGGAGAACTGAAGAAATTTAGGAAAAGAGAGTGTTTGGTATATGGGGTGTTTAAATAAACGGGGGGAGAATATGTTGTAGATTAAAAACTAATATCTCCGGATTAAACCTAAATAATCTAACTAAAAACACATGCGATTTGATAATAGTTTGGGAAATAATCGATTATAATAGCTAGTTTATATTTAAATATGTTGGCAACTTAATAGTAGTCTCGTAATGTAAAATATAGTTTCAATTTAATAATAATAGTTTCAAATAATATTTCAATAAAAAAAAGGTTCGGTCATCTTATTAGGAACTAGTAGAAAGAGCTACCTATCGGTATGGAGGTATAATGTGAACAATTGTGCTTGCATGATGGTGTTTAAAGTCATAGTTAATTAAGTTATTTGTATAGTTGTATGTAATCCACAATATTCTTATGTAAAAAACGTGGCATATAAAATATTTTGTGATCATATTGTATGAAATTTCATAATAATAATAGTTTCAAACTTAATTTCAAGCAATATTTGATTTGTTGTGCTAGCAATTACTACAAATTAATTATATGTATTGCTATGTAGACACCCTAGTTGGACTTCCCTTTTTACCGCCCGATGTCGAAATGGAGAGTGGACACACATTGAACGTATTTGTTTGTCAATGAGTTCGATTTATTAGTTTAGGCCCAAATTACCACGTTTGACACAGACTAATTAGATTGGACAATATGTAGTGTGTTTAATGTTATTGGATTTGATCAACTTAGATGATTCTTTACAGGAAAATATCACGATTAATCAGCCTAAAGGTACATAGCTAATCGCCTCCCTACATGTAAAATGGCGTTACCAAATCTCGCAACAACGATACTAGAGAGGACACTGTTTAGGCGGCCAATAATACATCTGGATACCAAAATTCATATTTTTTTTACTAGTAGCTCAATTTAATTTGGACCTACGTCATACTTGTGTTATTGTTGGAAAGTCTCGTTTAGACGTTGTTAAAGAAGGTGCTATGATAATAGGATGATAATCTCGTTAACATCTACTACTAAGCACCTTCTTTATTTCATCATCTTTTTTATTTTTTTGGTGAATTAAACTTATTTCAATGTTTTTGTTTGATTAGCATACTTTTTTTAGTAATCTATTTGCTTGATTAAATTATGCAAATCATATCTAAACTTAACCATGTATATAGGTATATCTCATGGGTGTGAGTCTCGTTTTAGTTCATCGAAGTGTTAGATTTTTTTTAAAACTTTTCACATCATACATGAAACTTAAATTAACTACTAATAACAATGATCTATATAATAACTCAGAGTTGGAGTGAGTAAAATGAACAATTGGGTTATTAGTGACGATTTTATTAGGATTTTATGGAAACGGTCAAAATGCGGTAACATTTCAAGTGAGAACATGCGTTGATAAAAGATGAAGATCTTATTTCTTTTAAAATCGCAATAGTTTATATGAAAAGCGATAATTTTTTTTTTAAAACTATGGAAGATGATGTAAATGGAGGAGACAAAGGTTGAAGATAACAATGGTGGAGAGAGAGAGAGTAATGGTTTATTAAAAAACATTTCAATATTAATTTAAGATTTAGTTTCTCAAGCCTCAAATATTTTCCCTCCAAATCTAAATATTTCCCTCCAAAAGAAAAGGAATCTATTTCACTTGATGATGTGGCAGCTTATAATTGATGGTGTATAAAAGATTCACATACACCTAGTGTATGTGTATCATCTTCCATTTATGCATCATTACAAATTTCAAATATCCACCATAATTTTGGCACAACTCATTGCATATGATTTTCTCGAAACATTAGAACTTTAGTATTTGACGTTTTAATCAAAACAAAGACCACTACTAAAGTAAGTCGTTCATTTTTGGAAGAAAAAATTGAAATCCGTAATACAAGATTAATGCTAGCCCAACCAACTTAATTACTCCCTCAAACTCATTTCATCTAATTTGTTACATTTGACAAGTTTGCCCCACAAAAACTGAACAACAGTAAAGAAGCAGATGAAATGGAGGGAGTATAAAGATCGTAATCCAATCAATTGGATTTACGAGAAGAGCGTTGATTCTTGAAGAAGCCTTTCGGATTGCCAGTAAACCCACTTCTAGGGATCTTTCGGCCGCGGCCGCCAGGAGCCTTCATCATCTTGTTAGATCTTGAGCAGCAACATGAGCAAATGAGTAGGATGAAAAGCAATGCTATGACGATTAGTGCGAGTAGGCCTAACCACTCTGGATGATCGGAAATAAACTTGGTTAGCTTTGGAAACGCAATGCTTAGCCCTTCCTTAATCTCTCCCATTGTTGATTAGTTGTTGTGAAGTTTGAGGTTAGGTGGTCGTCAAGGAGAATGATATTCAATGGTTTATGTAGCCTAAGTTTTGCATTAATTGAAATTGACCACTTGATTGAAATATTGAATTAATAGTTGGGTAGAGGTTGTGTGGTAAAGTAGTACGTTGGAATTAAATTAGCAAATATGGGATTTAGAATGAGGTAATTAAAAGGTAATGCTTTTTATAAGCTTAGGAATGTACAATCAAACGAGAGTTGATCGATACAAGATATTGTTGTCTGTCTAATATGACGTAAAACACTATACGTAAAACACACTAGACCAACAGTAACTCATGCTCACGGGTTTGGTTCACTATATGTTAATGTCGCATATAAATGTAAGGCGTAACATTTGGACGAACACCAAGTTAAAAACGAGAACGTTTATATGTGACAAAGACTAATGTTAATTGAGTATCCATATATTTCAATTAAAATATATTTTTTTCTAAACCAAATGTAAAAATGTTTACCATTATCTAGTGTGCCCAAACTCAAACGACATGTAATATAAAACACTAAAACCCTCCTCTCAAAAAAAAAAAAAAAAAAAAAAACCTAAAACCCTTTTGTAATAAGAAATTAAAAAACATCGTTTGTTTATGTATGCTTCTTAAACGCATGATAATAAGGTGTCGTTTGGATACCCTCAAAAACTGTAGGAATTTTATTTTCCTGTGAATTGAATTATCTTGAGTTGTTTGGTTACCATAAAGTGTAGGAATTGGAAATTCCCGGGCATTTCCAATTCCTCCAAAGTGTGGGAATTTAATTACCTAGGGGGGGCTTGGTAAGTAGAAATTCCCATGGTAATTGAATTCCCTTGTTCATCCAAACAAATTTCCCCAATTCCCATACTTTCTTAATTCCTAGGATTTGCAAACACATGAGAATTCCGACTTCCCGAGTGTATCCAAACGACACCTAAATGTAACTCGATTAAGTCGCCCTTGCTATGTACGAAGAAGGCTCACTCAATTATTAATTTACATGTTTGATCTCTCAAAAAAAAAAAAACTTAAATCTGAGACCTACTAGTATTGTTTAGGGAATGCGATAATATGATCGATGTAGGACAGTTGGCTCAAAAGATGCATAAAAAACAGAGTATCTCACATCCCAGCCATACCATAACAATTCGTACTGAACAAGAGCATCATATACTCATAATTCATAAACATGAGATATAATAATAGAACAAAGCAGTACAAACATCACATCTTATACAATCGGAAGATTTCCTTCAACATGTTAGATAATCATTTAAACCAAAAGTCTAAACTAATAGTTCGGATCCAAACTATGATTTCATACTTTGACACAACATTTGATCATCGTTGGTAGATCGATCAAAAGTAGGATGAGACATAAGAAATCTTCCTGGCCACCTCTTGGAAGGTCTTAAACCCTTTCATAACTCATTAGCTTCTTCTTCAAGCATACCACCAACACGGAGATAATTGGCGCAAGAAATGTTCAGATCATCAGCGCAAAATTATTGGCGCTCGGAGATTCTGAAAATAAGCAGCAGGGTTACTTTCAAAAGAAGCCCTAGAGATCATGACTGCGCCACCGGTACCCGGAGCAACCATCATCTTAGTGCTACGGCGGGAGCAACAACAAACCACGTTGAAAATCCACCTTATGCAGCTCACGACAACCCGCAGACAGCAGTAGAGAATGCAAAGCAACAATGCGCCGCAGATGATCAATGGCGCCGCAACGGTTAGCCAGTGAGCGACGGCGTGGAGCCACCCTTCTCCAGGCGGTATCACGTCGTCGATGTTGGCGAACCAGCCTTGGAAGGTGGAGAAACAGGAGGTCAAGAAATTGGGTACGCTTGGAAACCACTGATCGAGGGTGGAGGAGAGGAAGGAGAGCCACTGGTGGAGGTAGAAGAGGATAATTCCGATAAAGTCAGTTGGCGGTGACGGCGACGGCGACGGCGACGGTTGGGTTAGGGTGTCGTCAGAAGGAAGCTTTAACAAGGATATGAATCTGTTTACTTTAAAGTTGTTCATCGTGTTTAATTTGTTTTTGAGATTATTTGTGAATGATTATTTTGTTAATCCAGAGACTTGTGACTTAAAAAACTTGCTTAAGACTTAAAACTTAAGACTTAAGAGAGTGGGTAGAGGCTTTGATGAGTGGTTCGTTTCATATAAACAAAAACGAATCGAGTACGTTTGATTGGAAAAGAGAGGAAAAGTAATTACTGTATTACTTTTGTCCCTTAATATTAATTTTAGGTTAATTTTTTAAAGTGTGTCATTCCCTTATACTCGTACGAAGGTTCATTATTAATTCATATATACTCGTATATGTTTGTGTATGTTTAGAAATTTCATAGGGAATCAATGTTCGGTTTTAACTAGTAGATTAGACCAAAACATTTTTTTTTGGTACATAGAAACTGTGGATGTTAGGGGATATGAGAATTTGAACTTGAGACATTTACCAAACAAGTTGGTTTCCTAAACACTAGGCAAACCTTAATCCTCATCGGACCAAGACATTAATAATGTAGTAGAAAGAAACACACTTAATAATACGATAATAGGATGTATGTTGGATAGTTGCTTCAAAAGATGCATAAAAAGTTAAAAACAGAGTACTCTAACCCACAAGTCACTGAGCAGGAGCAGCATATATACACCAAAGGAAAACGATTGACAACAACAAGAACGTGAAAATTAACTGAAGAAAGCAGTAAAAACATCATACAATCATCTTTTCCTCATGGAAATTTATTAGGAAGTTATTCTCCCATCAACCTTTGATCATCGTTCATCGATCGATCGATCATCAGCAGGGTGAGCCATAAGAAATCTTCCTGGCCACCCTAAGTGGAAGGTCTTGAACCCTTTCATAAATCATAGCTTCTTCTTCAAGCATACCACCAACAGTTGCAAGCTCTCGAGCCACTTCAATTTCGTCTTCATCAACAAGTTGAAGCTTGTTTTCGACATCAGTAATTCCTTGATCAAAATACAGAGCATCTTTAATCTCCTGAACAAACTTACCAAGTACAGGAGATCTAGTCAGTCGACTCTCTTTGCCAAGTACACGGTCGCGAACCTCCTGGTTGCGACCTTGTATGAGACCGAGTTTAATGTCGCGGTCCTCTGCCAACTTAAGCCCATTCTTCAAAGCAATTGCTTCCGCAATGGCTATGTTACAACGCGGGTACTGGTTGTCGAGGTTGTACGCAGCCGCGACAACTAGTTCGCCTTGTTTGTTTTTTATTATGCATCCAGCTCTGGCCTTTTGTAACTGGTTTCTATCAGACCCGAAATACTGCAGGGTAAAACGATCAGAAATTCTCGTTTCTTGTAAATCTTTACTACTAGAGTTGTTATAGTCCCATGATTTTTGTACTCCTTGAATAGCCTTACTGAGCTTATTAAGCTGATCATCCGAATTAGACGAGGTAGATGAATTGTCATCGGAAAAGAGCTTGAGAGCACCCCAGCCTAACAGTGCCACTCCAGCCACCGCGGCACCCGCCACACCGATGTCTCTCGCCATGCTACTCCCCTCTCCATGATCATTCCTTTTCTTTGTGACGCTTCTGCTTAACTTTTCTTGATTTATCCGCTCAACCACCTGGTACAATAGTCCTAAGTTACATTCATAATAATTAAGTACATAAAAAAGAAAATTAAAGTTCAAGACGAGTTTATAAGTTAGCGGATTACTCTGGCGTAGCATATTATCACTGTCCAAGTGAGCACTATACGTACTAAACATCAAAGTCAATTTCTCGCTGAGCAAATCATTGAAAACCAAGTTCAAAGGACTTTATGTGTGTATACCTTAGGAGGAAGATTATCAATGTCCTGTCTCATAAAAACCGACTCAGTGACAAGGCTAGACAACCCCATAGACGCAAACATATCAGCAACTTCGTTGTTATCACGACCAATAAGCTTAACATCAGTGATATCAAGATTAATAAGGCTCTTAATCTCGGCAATGATACCACTCAAAGGTGGTGGCGGTTGCCGTCTGGTGAAGCCGAGGACGAGATCAATGACCTCTTTGTTGTCCCCGTGAACAAGATTAAGCTTCAGGTTGTGTTTCTTAGCCAACCTCAAGCCATTACGTAGACCAACGGCTTCGGCGATGGCGACGTTGTAGAAAGGGAGGTCGGTTTTTGAGAGATTGTATGCAGCTGCCACAACAAGTTCGCCATCATTGTCTCTTATGATGCACCCTGCTCCACCTTTGTTACCCTGGTTGTTATGTGCTCCATCGAAATTCAGGGTGTGTGATCTTTTAAAAAACATGGTCGTAGTAACGTATATTATTAGTGGTATATGATCATGAACGTATCGAACACCCTTTAAAAAGATGAGAGAAATGTCGCTAGTTGAAATAACTTAGGAAAATCGAACGTCACAATGTGACATTGGAACAGTATTGCTGGTGTATGGAGGTTGGCATATAGTAGGACTTAAAGTCATAAAAATGTGAAACGGTCACCGGTAATGCAATAATTGATTGTCGATGTTGATGAGTGACAAAATTTATTGAGTTAGTGGTAGTAAAATGAACATGGCAGTCAGTAATAGAATTAACTAGTTTCGAAAAATACTGTTATATTAGTAGTAAAGGAAAAAATGTTTTTTTGGTAAAACGGATATTATAGTGGTGTAAGTGTTGTAAAATCAAGGTCGATATTATTAGACAAATTTTAAGTGTATGTCTAGACTGTCTACATTTTAAACCTCCGACATTGAGTACAAATTGGTTTGGTTAGACGATCATTAAACATTTAAACATCAAAAAGTTGGCCGTAGACCTCAGACGTATCGATCTCCGACATTGGAGGCACGCCGCCATGCATGCCCAACAGAAGATTGATGCCTACCTTTAACTCAACCAGCAATAATTTCTCATTGGCTCACTGCAATTTGGTGGTAATTACTCCTTTAATTTTCATCTTCTCTTATATTTACTCACTGAAAATGAATTCAAGTTATGATAAGAAAAAACTACCGAGTAATAATTATAAGGGAAAACATTGAGTACAACTGAATAACTTATCATAATAAGTTATGTAATCGATAGATAAAGCTACAAGTAAGTCAAGCTGATGAATTTGATCAGGTTAGATTATCTCTAATTACGTACATTTTGGTCAATTTGAGCTGAATTATTGTCAATTGATTATAGTCAAGTTAGGTCTTGGGTCTTTTTCTATCAAGCTTCGGGGTTGTTTCTCTATTAACTTACTCGAGTTATATTACGTTACATTTTTTGTGTTTTCAGATAAGGTCTGGAAAAAGTCAATTTATCTTTGTTTATTAACTAGTGGTTTCTACTAATGAAGATTAGTCGCTACTTGCTAGTAAGGGGCTAATTAATTAGTGGGTAGTTTAGGTAATTAGGTGGGACATATTCCTATAATAGACTTACGAGTAATTGCTAGCTGAAATGATGGATTATTGGAGTCTTGAGTGAAAGCGAAGGCAAAATATGCCCAATGACTACGGTCTAGTCTTATCCCTACTAATTAAGCCACTACACTTGGTCGTTTGGGAAATATTACAATAAGAAAAAGAAGATTGGAAAAACTTTGTAGTAATGAATTGATAATGCATTTTCTATTTAGAGGCTAGATCAGTTGCTCTTCTTCGGGTTCACAAAGTTGTACGAACACGGATGAAGAATAACTAAATTAAGTGAATATAACGTTGGTTGTTATTTGTTACTTTATTAATGCTTTGTAGGTTAAATATGAAACATACAAAAATGAGAAAAAAAATTTAACTTCACAATACTTCATTGTACGTTAACAGAGAAGCATGTTGATCGTTAGCGTAATTCAATTTTTTATATCGCAAAAATAACATTAACAAAAAAAAAGGATATAGTACAATAGGAGTACTATAGACATCTTGAATCCCCGTAAACATATGATTAGGGACGACGCACACACGTAGCATAGAAATGTCATGTTAACTAGCACAAAATTGGCGTACGAAGAGTCGAAGAGCACGAAGATAATTACTCCATATAGGCAGCAAGGTTACTTTCAAAAACAAGCATAGAGATCTTGAATTGTCCACCTCTAGGTGCAATCATTGTCTCACCGCTGGAACTACATAAATTTCAGACACTTCAAATGTATATTGAAAACATTTTGACACGCGAGAACAAAGTCTATATGTTGAAGATAGATCTACCTTACAGACCTCACGTCCTCACGACATGTATGTACATTGTTTGACCTCATGAAATACAATCACAAATTCAAAACCATACTCATTTCTCTTTACATACATTGATTTCACCCTTTGCATTGCTAAATTACAATGGCCTTCTCATCCTTGCCTTCTATCTGACCCTTAAATTCTTCAATATGTGCTTGTTGAATATTTGACGTAATCATGGTGATGTCACAAATATTTACTCTTTTTTTCTATAAACAAGAAACTTCGACGAACGTTGAACTGATTCTTGATTCTTAACTTGAATGAAAGCAAACGCAAGAGGTACTCAATGACTTACCCTACTAGAGTACTAGCCACTACACTTTGTCGCTTAGGAAAGAAGAAAAGTAGACTGAGAATGAATCTAATAATGGATTCATCTGATTATCCATTTTCTATTATCTAGAGCAGTTCTTTTTGTCCTTAAAGTTGTACGGACACTGATGAAGAGGTTAACATAGCAATAAGTGAATATCACATCGGAATATCGGATCGATCTACTTTTTATTTGTTAATGTTTAATAAAAATATAATAAAGACGAAATGACTAAACAAAATTGCTGAGAATTAATTAAACGACCCAAATTACTCATAGCATTGTTAAAAAGGTACATAAGTGAGAAATTGGTTAAACGCAAATTAGATGGCTACATAGCGGTAAAGTGTAGTGCATGTTTCTAAATTCAAATGCATAAGTTTTCATTGCGACAAGTTCAAAGTGATCACAAGCATTTGAATCAAAATACAATTACTTTAATTTACATGACATGACATGATTACTAAGTTTCTCATCAACATTACTGATGATGACCTTACAACATCGAATCAAACATTAACAATTACTAGTATTTAAAAACCGATAGTAGTATAGTCTACTACTACTGTACCACATACATTTCCTGCGCATAACCAATCCCCATAAACATACGATTAGGAACCACGCACATACTACACACGTAGCGAAAAATTGTTCATCAGACGCGGAAAATTATTTCGCCGCAACGAAGAGCCCGAAAATAAGCAGCGGGGAGACTTTCAAAAGCAGCCCTAGAGATCATGACTGCTCCACCCGTACCCGGTGCAACCATCACCTTAACGGCAGGACTACATAAACTTCCGACACATCGACAAACCATACAAAGCGTATTAAACACACTTTGACACGCCATACAAAGCATGGTGAAGACCCAACATAGGAAGTCACAACATGCTTTGAACACACCGGTTACGCAGCTCAAAACGGCTGGCAGACAGTAGTAGATTAGGCAAACCAACAATGCGCCGCCGGCGAGGTATGGCGCCACAACTGTTAGCCAATGAGCCGCTTCGTGTAACCACCGCTCTCGAGTTTTAGGCGGTAGGAGATCGTCGAAGTCGGATAAGAGCCTGCCTAACAAGTTGGGTATGACCACAGTGAACCAACCGTGGACGGTGGAGAAGATGGAGGCGAAGAAGTCCGGTGCCGCGGTGAACCACTCGTGAACGGTGGAGGAAATGGAGGCGAAGAAATCGGGTACGGCGGCGAACCAGCCGTGGACGGTGGAAAAACAGGAGGCGAAGAAATCGGGTACGGCGGCGAACCAGCCGTTGACGGTTGAGAAGATTTGAGTAAAAAGGTTGGGTACGGCGGCGAACCAGCCGTGGACGGTGGAGAAGCAGGCGGCGAAGAAATTTGGTATGGCGGCGAAGGAGTCATGGATGGTGGAGAAAATGGAGGTGAAGAAGTTGGGTATGGCGGCGAAGGAGTCGTGGATGGTGGAGAAGATGGAGGTGAAGAAGTTGGCTATGGCGGCGAAGAAATGGTGGATGGTGGAGAAGATGGCGGAGAAGAAGGAGGCGATGAGGTTGGGTAAGAACATGAGCCACTGGTGGAGGTGGAAGAGGATTATCCCGATGAAGTCAGACGGCGGCGACGGTGATTGAAGGGGTTGTTGGGTTAAGCCGCCGTCGGATGGAAGTTTTAACAAGGAAATGAATCTGTTTACTTTGAAGTTGCTCATTGTCTCGTCCGCCATACTCACTTGTTGGTTTGTGTATAATTTTGCGAACTGTCAAGGATTAAAAGAGACTTGAAGACTTCTTTAAGAAGAAAGAGAAAACAAGAATGGAATGAGTAATTAGTTGGATAACTATATACAAGTTACTCCCTCCGTTCCAGTGAGATGTTCGATTTTGCTTTTGAAACAACAACTAATAAAATTAAAGGTGGGGTAAAAGTAAGGTAATTTAGTTGGATAACCTTATACAAATATTCCTTCCGTTTTAGTGAGATGTTGGACTTTGCTTTTGGATCAACAATTAATAAAAGACGGAATGAAGGTGAGGGTAAAGGAAAACGAAAAGGAATTTGCTAAAGGTCTACAGTGTAGACACAAAAATTCTGTCTACAATGTAAAATTAAGTTAATAGTAGTAAAATTGACTTTGGAGTAGTAAAATTAATGGATGATCCTTATATAGACAATAAAAAAAGTCATGCAGTAAAAAATTTTGTGTCAGTAGTAAAATTTTGTTAGTGCAGTAAAATTAATACTGATTGTAGACACTATCAAGTGTCTACACTGCAAACCTCTAGCATTGTCCAAACGAAAATCCCCACAAAACAAATAAAATGTGGAATAGATGACCAGAAGTAAAAGCAATATAGTAATTTTACAAACCCATACAAACCCCCTATATATGAAAAGACCAACATCCCATTGAAACACTCGAAATGGAATAATTTAAAAATAACAAAATGAGTATATCACATTGGAAAGAGAGAAAAAGTAACTAATTTTCTTTCATAATTAATTTGTGTCGCACTCGAAACTTTAAGCGGATAACTCCACATATTCTACAGTGTTAATATTGTGGGTTGTAAAAAAGAAAATTCATAATACAATTACCAATTCTACAATAGCTACCAAGGTATGGTAGCCATTGTAAAATGAGTGAATATTAACCATTGATTTTTCTAAATAGATCATAGCCTTCAATTTGTTTGACCAGTTATTATAATTAAAATTTAAAATTAAAATTATAAATCAATATTAAAAAACACCATATTCTTCCTCCTCCTAACCCTGCCTCCCCTTCCCCACCACAGAAACCACCTCCGTGCCAACCCAGCCACCATCACCAAACCGTCGCCCAAAACCATCGTTGGGGCGCCGGTCACCCTCTACCAATCGCCCGTACTCCTTGCTTCACCAACGCCCTCCCATCCACCTTCATTTTCTCTTTCTTTTCTCCATTTTCTTGGGCGGCGACGATTGTGAAAGGGCGGCGACATTGGAGGCGACTAGGGGGACGGGGGAGAGGTGAGAGGGGGTTTTTGTGGGTCGGTTGCCGGGGAATTAGTGGGGGTAAGGGTGGGAAAGATGAGTGTTGAGAAGAGAGAGAATCGTGGATGCACACCTATGGACTTGACAATGGTAGCCGACAATGCCTCAGGCGGGATCGGCGTAGTGTCGCCGCCCGGAGATGGTTTTCTCAGACGAATTGGTGGTGTTGGGTGTAGGTCAGTGGTGGTGCTAGGATGGTGACAAGGCTGGGGAAGGGGAGAGGGGAGAGAAAAAGATAGGGTTGGGATATAATTAATGCTTTAATTTTTTTTTATACTAGGTCAAATAACTGATGGCTGTGATTTATTCTCTGAAATCAACGGTCCGATTTCCTTCTATTACAATGGCTACCATACCGTGGTAGCCATTATAGAATCACTTTAATACAATACACTACACTACAATATTATTTAACAACCACGAATACGGCTAAAATAATTTAGACTACATATTGTACATATCCTGCAATTCTAAGGTAGAGTGTAAAAGCATAAAACTACGAGTAAAATTGTTGAGACCTCAATTGCCAACTTGTATGTACTTTTATTTGAGTTAGTTCTTTCTCGTGGTACACTACGTATCAGAGTTAACTATGAGTTGAGGGTCTAACGTTTCCTCTTTTGTTCAGTTGAGGGTGTAACGTTTTTTTTTGGTCTATTAAGGACTCGGTGTGACGGACGTTAATTTTTAGGCTCACTTGTCAGTTGTCACTCTCTTTCTCCTTTCTTTCGCTCCTCATTCATTTCATCTGCAACTCGTTTTCATCCCCTGCATCTTCACCATTGTCATCCCTTAATCATCTTCACTTCCTCTTCTCAAACCAGTTTGCGTAGAAAAATTTCATGCCAATCATTCCTCCATCTTGATCCTCTTCTCTATTCAATTTTTTGTGTCCCAAATTTTCGAGCCACTCAACCCAGAAAAATCGTCCAAAACAATCACCAATTTACCCGAAAAATCGTCCTGTATTATTATCTCATATAAACCCAGAAAATCGTCCTATATTTTCTCATATAATTATATAAATCAAGAAAATTCGTCCTATATTTTCCCAAATAATCTCAGAAAACTCATCTTACATTTCCCCCAATTATCCCAAAAAAAACGTCCTATATTTTCCTAAATAAACCCAGAAATACCGTCCTACAAATTCCCATAGAAACCCAAAAACAAAGTCCTATAATTTCCCCACTAAACCCAAATAAAATCGTCTAAATTTACCTCCTTTGCATGATCGTTTGTAGCTAGATTGATGCTGATAATGAGCGATCTGTCGGCGTTGACAAAGCACATAATCTTTACAATCGTGAATCAGATGATGAAGAAAAACTCAAGAAATGAAGAAGGAATTTAAGAGGGGAGAGAAATTTTGATAAATGAAGTATCAGTTGCTTCTGTTTTTCTCTCTTCTAGTCTTCTCCATGTGTTTAATGGTTGATTTTTATGGTTAAAATGGTTTTTGGTATTTAATCTCAATTACTCCTTACCTTTTCTTGGTTGAACTAATGAAACAAGAATTTGCCAATTTGGATGAGTTATGAAAATGGGGTTGCAGAGGAAAGGAAATTAATGAGCAGAGGAGAGAGAAAGGAAAAGGAGAGTGACAAGCCAGCCTCTAAAAACTAACGTCCGTCACATCGGGTCCTAAATAGACCAAAAAAAAAACGTTACACCCTCAACTGAACAAAAGAGGAAACGTTAGACCCTCAACTCATAGTTAACTCCTACGTATCAAGTAGTAAAAGATAATGACCAATAATGCAATGACTACGCAACTACTCCACTATGCCACTACACTTTGTCGTTTAGGAAAGAGGAGTAATAATTAAGAACTAGGAGTAATAATTAAGAAATAGAAGAGTCGATGATCCAATTTCTCTCCACAGTTGCTCTTATTTCTGCTCACAAAGTTGTATGGACACGGAAGACGTTAACAATGAGTGAAATTGAAATTGAAAAAGACGAAATGAGTCTAGAGGATCATGATCGATCCGAGTATCGTTTAGCATAATTCAAATTTCATAGTAACAATACTTGTCAAAAGAAACATCATTAGGAAATAAAATTGAACGCAAACAACTGCGGTAAAATCAAAATGTTTCCAAATACTAACACATAAGTTGATTGCAAAACAAACTCAACTGATCAATAGCATTATTTGAATCAAATATTTACATGGCAGAACAGTATGTACATATACCAGGAATATCCTACCAACATTCCTCTAAACTAAACGAATTGAACTAGACGTTAACAAATAAAGAACACACGGTACGATTAACTAGGAATCATAGCAAATTAAAGAAATAAATGTTCATCAGCGCAAACTTGTTATGGCGCACCAAAATAAGCAGGGGGGTTACTTTCAAAGACAGCCCTAGAGATCAGGACTGCTCCACCCCTACCCGGACGAACCATCATCTTTCCGGTGCAACTACATAAACTTCCGACACTTTGACACGCATTACTAACGGGTTCAGAAAGAAAATTTTCCGATGTCCCAATAATATTTTTCAATGTACCTCTCTTGTTTTCTTGGAGTTTTTCACAGTTTTCAGTACAAGAATTTGCATTCTCGTATAAAATTTCTGTATCTCGGGCCGTAAATTCTATGCCCCGGGCCCCCCTCCCTCCTTCTTGCATCCGCCGCAGTTGATACACCTTAAAAAGCGTAATCAAGACACTTCGACACGTTTTAAAAAGCGTAATCAAGACCCTCCGACAGGCCTTGAAAAGCGTAATCAAGACACTCCGACACGCCTTAACAAGCGTAATCAAGACACTCCGACACGCCTTAACAAGCGTAATCAAGACACTCCGACACGCCTTAAAAAGCGTAATCAAGACACTCCGACACGCCTTAACAAGCGTAATCAAGACACTCCGACACGCCTTAACAAGCGTAATCAAGACACTCCGACACGCCTTAACAAGCGTAATCAAGACACTCCGACACGCCTTAAAAAGCGTAGTGAAGATGCACCTTAGGGAGCTCACGGCAACTGGCAGACAGCAGCAGAGTACGCAAAACAACAATGCGCCAGAGATGATAAAAGGCGCCGCAAAGGTTAGCGAGTGAGCGGCGGCGTGCAGCCCCTGTTGTCGAGTTTCAGGGGGTATGACGTTGTCGATAATGGCGACCGAGCCGTGTAGAGTGGAGAAACAGGAGGCGAAGAAATCGGGTACGGCGGCGAACCACTGATGGAGGGTGGAGGAGATGGTGGTAAGGAAGTTGGGTAAGAGCATGAGGAACCGGTGGAGGTGGGAGAGAATGATGCCTATGAAGTCAGCCGTCGGTGGCGTTGACGGCGGCGACGTTAATCGTAAAGGTTGGGTTTGGCCGTCGTCTGATGGGAGTTTAAACAAGGAAATGAATCTGTTTACTTTGAAGTTCCTCATCATCTCATCATACGCCATACTTGGTTTAATTTTGTTAGGGTGTTTAATTTTGCGAAATTTGTAAAGCGTTAACTTAAAACTTAAGATGTTGGGTGAGAGGTGGGACCGAGGAGACAAGTCAGATAACCAATTATTCTCTTCGTTTCTTTGGATATTTTCATTTCAATTCATTTGTTTTTTAACATTTGGTTTGGAAACGAGATCAATAAATAGAGGGAGGGGAGGGACCGAGGGTGTAGGTGTATTATGTAGGGGTGAAGGTGTATTATACTATTATGAATGTATGATCAATTAGTTAACTTATTCCTCTACTTCTTGTTCACCACCAAGCCACTAGCACCTCTGCTCCGACCGTGTCACGTTTGGCCCTCGCGCCATTCCTCATTGCTCGTTATGATGGTGAAATAGATGTTGGTTTATTGGTTAGTAACTCAGCCTGCTTGAGGGTTGTCGCGGACTTGCGGGTTCAATTTAAATTCTCATATCCCCATCCCCGCAACATTAGTTGCTCCTTTGTACAAAAAAATATATATATATGCCAAATTTAAACCATAACATCATTGTATTTGATGTTAGACTATCGTATTTTGTTAATTTTGGTCTCCTGTATGCTATGTAGCGAATTATTAGGAATGAATATTTCTCTTAAGAGAGAGAGAGGGAGAAATTAAACGTATAAGCTAACAAAGTTTATTATATGAGATGCATGATAAATAAAACACAATTATTCGAAATATAAATAAAATGACAGCTCAGTGACGCGGTCTCTCGATAAGTTATTGAGAGACCGCCTTTTATGAGACTTTGTGTTAAAACTAATCTAAGGACAAATACGGTCGATGTGAATATAATTTGATTTACTAACAGTTATAACAAATAAGCACAATTGACATGTTCATTATTCCATTCAAAGCAAGTTACACCGTAATTTATATTCCTTATATTAACATTATACAAAGCAAATCATATTATATTAATTTACACCTATAAAATTTAGTTTAATTTGAATAAGAAAAAAAAAAGTGTAATGTAATCGGGCCGCCCGTGCAATTTTGCACGGGCAAAAAGCTAGTTAAACGTATAAGCTAACAAAGTTTATTATATGAGATGCATGATAAATAAAACACAATTATTCGAAATATAATTATCCAAATACCCCCATCGGATTAGTTACCGGAAGGTGCAGCTACACTTGCGCAGTTGATGGTGGTGCCGGTTTAACTTGTGCAGGCCAGCATTCTCCAATCTTAATATTAAAAAAAATTACAAGAACAAATAAGAATAGCACAACTCCAGCAGCCACTGAACACCCTATAATTCCCCCTGAATTCATTGGGTTTTTTTTCTCTTCAAATCAAATTATTGAATGCTAATCTCGATCAAACATGCACAACCTTAGTCAACAATTGATCGGAAAATTAATTAGACCGAATCCTATATATATAGTACTATATACTCGGTGATGCGCATTCTTTACTAACCCTAGTGACCATTAAATGCAAATTAATCTTAATTATTATCATATTATCATTATTAAGATAACGAGCAAAGATTTTCTTTCTCGATGCATTCATTTTCCTTGTGTTATTTTGGTTACATGATCTGATTGTAAGATAGTATACTTTTACTTGCATTAGCAAAAAAAATGGTTGATTCACAAAATAAAATCTGATCTGATGTGATATTTTTAGGATAGTAATAACCATAAATTTGATTCACGTTATAATTTACACATTGACT
This sequence comes from Spergularia bocconei, assembly GCA_963457585.1. Taxonomy (NCBI): domain Eukaryota; kingdom Viridiplantae; phylum Streptophyta; class Magnoliopsida; order Caryophyllales; family Caryophyllaceae; genus Spergularia; species Spergularia bocconei. The sequence goes on along the minus strand of OY734943.1, from coordinate 23,359,661 downwards.
TTTTACATACTCCCTCCTACCCACTTTTATTTTCCCCTTTTGAAAACTGTTTTTGAGTAGTCATGTTCGTAGCTACTTCTAGACCAAATGAAATACCCGTTTACCATAAAATCAAATAGGCTTGGTAGAATGCACTGCAGAATAGAATATATACTAATTTTTTCAACAAGTGAACAATTCATTTGGTCTAAAAGTAATTGCGAACATGGCTACTCGAAAACAGTCTTTGAAAGGGGAAAATGATAGTGGGTAGGAGTAGTATATGATATATCTTAATTAGATTTTGTTGATATAAACTACTCGTAGATAATCGATATCGGATTTAAAGGGCCTCACATGTTAGGGGCCCAAACTCTCACTTTTTAAGGCTACTATGGTCGTCGGTCGTCCTATCATTCTTATATGTATGACGTAGAATTTGACGTGAAACATATAGTACAAAGAGTGTACCTAAACTGCTAGCAGGCCAAAACTGACACAACTCAAAAGATGCATATTTATCAAAATTCAGAACACATTATATATTTATATCGTATCTTACATCGCCACATCGATCCCATGCCATACCGTAACAATTCTTACTACTCCCTCCGTTTCTTTCATTTCTTTACGTTTCGTTTGAATATGTGAGAGGAATTCAAACGAAACGTAAAGAAATGAAAGAAACGGAGGGAGTAAATAAAAAGGTCGAGCATCATATGCCGCTCCTAAACAAGGGGAACGATCGACAATAAGAACATACGTACGGAGTAAAGTTTAACAAGAGCACTAAAATCATCAAGTACAACCTTAGCTTTTGATGACTAATCAGTTAAGGTGAGCTAGCCATGAACCTCCCTGGCCACTCTAGGTGGATGGTCTTGAACTCTTTTATAAGTCTCGATCAGCTTCTAGTTTAAGCGTCCCGCCAACATTTGCGAGTTCTCGAGTGATTAAACGTAATTATGATCAAAGTACTCCATATTGTAGAGTATATAGGTTTACAATTTTACCCCTGTAACAAACTAGAATTTTGTTACAAAGTTTGTTACAGTTGGTTGGAGGCGGTTACTTGTCCTAACCTCCTCTATATATACTCTTGTAATGATCATATTGTGATCTGATGATTTCTGTTCTAATTGAAATGATTTTTCCCCAAATCTCTCTAAATTCTCTATTCTTCTCATGGTATCAGACCAACTCAGTCCTGATTTCCGCATAAGTTCCGCATAATTTTGCTCAGAATCATCACAAAATTCACATTTCTTCATTTTTTTTCGAAATTACTCTGTAATTTCGACTTTGAGAAGCTGATTTTAACTCAAATCAGCTCAAATTTGTCCTTTTTGCTACAATTTTAGCTTCTAATTGAAGCCTAATCTCTCTTCGATTCTTCGGAATCAGCCTGATACTGTTTTCTGCAGTAAATTTTTACTTGATTTCAACTCGAAATTTTTTCGGCGAAATTTGCTGAAAATTTTGGTGTGGATTGATTTGGTTGTGGTTCTTGATTAGAAACTTGTTGATTACGCTCAAAAGTTTCTTGCAATTGCTCGTTTCTGTGATATTGAGCAGAATTCTGGCAACTTCTGGAAAGTTTGCAGGTTGACAGTTGGTTGCAGGTTGACAGTTGGTTGCAGCTTTCGGTTCGAAATTTGGGGATTATTCTCTGATTCTTGATATTTCTGGGGATTGTTGTGGTTATTTTTGGTGTTTTCTGCTGCAAATTTCGGCATTTCTTCCTGTTAGTTATTTGAAGATTTTTCTGGAAAATTCAGCATTCTGTTGACAGCTTCAAATGGATCACAACAGTGGTACAACTGGTTCTGGTTCCTCAGCAAACTATGTTGATCCCTATCATGTAACCTCAGGTGATCAACCTCATCTTCCTATTGTTCCTAAGAAGTTTAATGGTTCTGATTTCATTAACTGGAGTAGAACTGTTAAAAGATCTTTAATGGCTAAGAATAAGCTAGGTTTCATAAATGGTAATCTGCCTAAACCTGCTGTAACTTCCCAAGATTATCAGAAGTGGATATTTGTTGACCACATGGTGATGTGTTGGATATTATATGCTATGGAAGAAAATGTTTCTGAAGGATTCAAATATGCCCATACTTCTAAAGATCTTTGGGATGATATTCAGGAAAGTTATGGGCAGACTGACAGTGTTCAGTACTATGAACTTCAGTGCCAATTAGCTGACATTAAGCAGGGAAATCAAAGCTTAGCTGAATATCATGGTAAGCTTAAGAATATTTGGGAGAGTATGGCTGCAATTGAAAGTATTCCCACTTGTAGTTGTGGAGGGATGGAGCAATGTTCCTGCAATATCTTGAAGCAGTTGGTAGATGCTCAGAAAAGACAGAAACTGGTGAAATTTCTGATGGGAGTAGATCCTTACTACACCACAATCAAAGACAATGTTCTGACAACTGTGCCTTTGCCTGAGTTCACCACTGTATACAGTCAGCTGTTAAGGGCTGAAAGACAAAGGAGCATCAATCAGTTGACCAATTTCTCTGATGTCAGTGCCATGGCTGTTGAGAGTCAGTCTTATTCTGATAATGCTGCAAACACTGTCAAATTTCAGAAACAATCTGATTCTCCTAAACCTTTCAACAAATTTGGGTTTACTGATTATGTAACACCCCGTATTTTTGGGAGTTTTAATTATGGAAGTTTTATGAGAAATAATCATTTTACGAGTTTTAATTCTATTTTGGGAAATTGGAGTTTACTTTCCTAATTTAGCTAATCTCCTAATTGGGTAGCCCAATTACTTATTTAAAGTAAACCGTCTTACCTAAACCCGTCTTTTAAGCTCCCACCATAAACTATAAATACTAACCAACCCCAAACCCTATTCCTCACACTACCTGCGCCCAAGAGAAAAGAAAGAGAGAAGAGAAGGAGAAAGAGCCGCGGGAAGAGAAGGAGAAGAAGAAGACGCGCGCGCAACCCGAGACCGCCGCCGCGCGCCTTCGCCGCCGCCCGTCGCCGCCGCTAGCCGCCCTAGGCCGTTTTCCGAGCCCTTTTGTCTTTTCTTTTTGGTTTTGCAATCAAGAATCGTAAGTTTCTAAGCCTTAGTATGATTTTCGGATTAGGGTATTGATTATTATTCATGTTAATTGGAGTTTAAGCATGGATTAGATGATGATTAGTTGTTGTTGGGTTCATAGTTGAATTTGATTATGTTTTGGATGCATAAAGAATTAAGTTTATAATTAGAGTTCATATGATTGGAGTTTATGTTGAATTAATAATGATTTTATGAATGGAATTGAGTAGTAATTGAGGGGATTAATTATTATGACTTGTTGATCATGTTTTTATAATTTGGGGATGTTCTAAGATGTTTTAGAGAGGAAATTATATGCTGTCCAGATCTGAATTTATCTAGAATTGAGTGTTATTATGATGGTTTGATGATTTGATGATGGGATTATATTGTTATTATGATTGGGTAAGTGCTGTGCGAATTTGGTGATAATTGGAGATCGTTTGGATCGATTATAGATGCCTTTTGTGTTGATTGGAAGTATTGTTTGGTAATTGATTATTGTTGGTGATTTCTAGGTTCTGTGTTCGAGGAAGTACCCTTCTAAGTCTTGTGTTGATTTGTGATTTGCTAAGAAAGGGTAAGAACGTTGGTTACAATCCCAACTACCATAACCAATTCTCTAAGACTATGCTTCTTGATTCTAATCCCGTCTTCAATGATCATTGTCCATGAATATCTTGCCATTGCTTTTGTTCCTACCTCTATCGATTGAAATTAACCTTGCAGCTAAAGCCTTTCGGCTCGCCTTACCGTACGGCCCTTCGGCCTCCGCCAATCGACCGGCTCGGCCCTTCGGCCGGCTCGGCTTCCTCGGCCGCTCGGCGTTCTCGGCCGAGTGTGCCTTCCTCGATTCTTCTTGTTTTGTTATTGTTGTTCCTTAAGCTTATAATTATGAATTTGATATTTTTAAAGGTAAGCATGATTATGACTATTGACTAATAATTGTGATTGATGTTGATATCGACTTTACCACCTAGAGTAAGGTGTCTCGGCGTAGATCGGTCACCTGTGTACCTTCTTTACAAGAGGGGAGTCTTTGGTCGGTTCGCTACCGGCTTCCTATTTGGCTTCCTCCTAGGGGTACGCATCCTACTGGATCCCTAGAGAGGGGTGTGCACACTCTGAGTCATTAGGGGTTGTTTATGGTACTCTAGCTCGCTTTGGTTCGAGGTTTGTGGTGGCTGTGGGGTAGGAACCCGGCCTTAATGAATGCTAATACATATTGTGATTACTGAACTCTTAACGTTGTGATGATTTAAGTTAATGGTGTAACGGTAGCTTGTTATTTGTTAGCTACGCGCCTCTAGGCGCGTATCTTCTGTTTTCTTGTATTCTTTTGTTGTTCTTACTCAGCCTGTATGCTGACGTTCTTTATTCTGGTTTGTTCCCTACCTTATTTCTGGGGCCTACGTCATTCTCGATGGCGTAGTTGACAGGTTTTGTTGATGATGTGGATGCTTGGTTGAAGAGTCGTCTGCATGATGGGGATTTTTAATAAACACTATTTAATTTATATTTCAGTTTGATTATGTAATTTAAGACTAGTTTGAGAATAGTAGTTCGACATTTGTTTAAGACTTCCGCTGTTTCATTTTAATTAGTATTGTAATCGAATAAATAGCCTTGCAATTGACTTGGTAGTCAATTGCGGCGTGACAATTCTAAATTTAATACTATTATATTTGAGTCAAAATTTAGGGTTGTTACAGTTGGTATCAGAGCAATAGGTTCTGATTAGTCGAGTCTATAAAATTTTCAAACTTGTTTTCAAAACTGGGAATGGGGTGGGTGCATTCATACGCATGCTGATTGCTAAGTGTTATGTGACTTTAATGCCTAACCATTTGGTGTAGTGATTATTTGGAACTTCTAACCTTGGTGAATTGACAGATGTATACCGACCCACTTGGATTTAGCTGGAACTTTGGAATAGATGGACAAATTGGGGATCCAGCAGTAGAAGCTAAGACAGACACAATAGCCATGAATCCAGGATTGTTTTGCATACCTATAGGATGGGGAGAGACAGTCACAAACTTTGTTGACAGGGTGATAGCTAAGCTCCAGATAGCTAGAGGAACGCACGAATGGGCTTTGAATGAAGAAGTGATAATGTTTGTAGTGATGGTCAACTTGAAGAATGAGGCACGATGGGATCACGTTTACAAGAAGCTCGAGAGAATGACCTTTTATGCTTGCCATTTCGGTGACCTAAAATACCTATACACTGATTCAGGAGAGCCCATGACAGTAGAGGAACTGAAAGCTGTGCTGAAATACGAGGACTTACTCTACAGGAATGCCAAGGATGACTTGGAGGAGCTACCTGAATATCTAGTAGAAGCCACAGTTCACCCTAACTACCCTCATCCAGATCCCTATAAGATCTATAAGGACAAGGCTGAGGAAAAGAGGAGAAGTGCTTTAGCAGTCCACCTTGCTAGTAAGAATATTAAGCCTGGAAAACGCTACTACATTCCTTCCCCACCTGAATCACCAGTATCTCTTAGGGGGAGACCATTACTCAGGCGTACTGCTCGAAAGAGTGTACGACCCATCGTTCTGCGTAGGGCCAACCGTGAACCTATTAGGGAGGAGTCGGAGGAGGATGATGTTGACCCTTATGCACCCTTGAACTCTAGTGAGTATGCCGCACAGGGGGAAAGTGAAGGATCAAATGAAGTAGGAAGCCACGAGAGAAATGCTTGAAACCATAACCCAAAGTATTGGAAGACTATGTGCTAGGATTTTATTATTATTATTGCATTTACTTTTCGTCGAATAATGTGTAATGTGAAAGTTAAAACAAGTTAGATATTGCATAATTCATAAGAGGGGACCATACCCCAATATTACTATGATATATGTTTGATTATTAATGGTCGATGTGATTTAATTGCTATTTGAAAGTCTATTACGTGCGATTTGATGTTGTGATTAATTTTCTGTTTCGGCCGTTTTCGATTCTGATGTGCGCACGACTCGTGCTACAGTGAACACGGATCGTGTTCCGGAAAAAAAAAAAAAAAAAAAAAAATCGAAAAAAATTTCGAAAAGTTAAACTCGCGCGAGACGAGTAGCTAGATGTTGATTATCATGTATATATATAATTCTGGAATGAATTCTTTACATGATTTACTGATTTATGCGAATATGCTATTGATTATTGATTGATATGCAATTGATTATTGATTGAAATATCTTGATTATGATTTTGAATACATGGAATGATTTAGCAATTGGTAATGTGATTATAATCGATTCGGAATGTTGATGCCTTATAGACAATGGTGCGAAACAGCATACCTGATTTGACAGCTGTTCTGGATCAACTGGTGCAAAACCAGAACACCATGGCCCAAGCTATGGCACAGATGGCCAACAATGGGATGAATGGTCATATAAATAACAATGCTGGGAATGATGACGAAATGCTGTTGGCAAAGATGTCTGATGCCGTACAGAAAAAGAGGCTTAACAATTTCACAGGAAAGGGGGAACCTAGTGTACTTCTGGATTGGTTGGAAGACATGGAGAGGATCTTTCTAACTGTCGGTTGTCCTGATAATAGTAAGGTTAAAGTTGCTGTGTTCTATCTTAAGGAAGTAGCTGGACGCTGGTGGATGAAGATTCAGGACGCATTCTTCAAACCAGTACAGGAGAAGCTCGCTGATGGAACAATAGTAGAGCACTATAGAGATTGGGCAGTTTTCAAGGTCCTAATTGAGACAGAGTTCTTTCCAGAGCATCTGAAAGAACAGAAAGTGGCTGAGTTCGAAGCTTTACAGCAGACTGAGGGAATGTCTGTCAAAGAGTTTTATGACAAATTCGAAGATTTGAACAGGTTTGCTGAGAGCGTGACCCCAACTGAGTCTGCAAGGGCGAATAGCTTCAGGAAGAAACTTCTTTGGAGCATTAAAGGATGGTTTGTTTCTGAGCGTTTCCACACTGTGAAGGAGGTTTATGAAAAGGCCACAACGGTGGAGCAAAATATGGAAACAATGAGTGCTGAGATTGGGGGAAAGAGGAAGGAGAGCCCCATTGAACTGATGAGCAATCTTCCCAAGAAAGGAAACTTTGGGAACTTCAAGGGAAAAGCACAGTCGACAGGAACTGGAAACCTAGGATTTAAGAATTTTCCTGTCAATAAAGCTCAAAGTTCAGGTATACCCCAGGGTGGTCCTTGTAAGAAATGTCAGCAACACCATGTGGGGAGAACCTGTACAGGTGAAAAGATCACTTGCTATTATTGTGGCAAACCAGGACACAAGGTCACGGAATGCTACTCTAAAATGCGAGGGAACCCACCGTCAGTGCCTGCGGGAGGATCTACGGCTCCGAATAGGTTTCAAAACTTTAGAGCTCCAAGTGGTTATGCTGGTTCAAATAACACTTACAGAAACCCAGCGCCAACCAAGGGGACTGCCTCCGCGGCCCCAGCTAAGCAGGCAGGTTCAGTCAGTGTGGCCACCACAGCTAAGAAAGCTTCGGGACAGCTATATGCAATGAATGCTGAAGAGACTGAAAATACCGAAGTCGTTGCGGGTAAATTTCCTGTTAATTCAGTAATTGCACATGTTTTGTTTGATAGTGGTGCATCCCACTCGTTTATTGCAGATAGGATTGTGGATAAATGTGGACTTAATGACAGTTCCACAGTTGACTTTGAGTTCTCTATGCCTAATGGATCTAACGTTAAATGTAAGAGTCAATTTAAGGATGTGCCAGTGGTAATCTGTGGTCATGAGTTTAAATCGGACTTGATAGTTTTTCCCCTAACAAATTTTGATGTGATTTTGGGAATGGATTGGATGGGTCGATATAAGGCAAGAATAGACTGTTGGATAGGGAAGATTTCTCTTCGAGGACAGAAGAATGCTCATGTTACCTATCGCGTACTTCCTAAGCGACCAAGGATTAAACTGGTGTCTGCCATGAATTTGAAGAAGCAAGTGTCAAAGGGTGAGCCCCTATTCTTATGTCATGTACAAGATACCAGCGTGGAATACCCAGAGCTGGGAGATGTTGAGGTAGTAAGTGAGTATCCTGATGTCTTTCCTGAGGAGATTCCAGGGATGCCTCCGAAGAGAGAGGTGGAATTTAAGATTGAGTTGGTACCAGGAACAGGTCCTATTGCTAAGACGCCTTATCGAATGGCGCCAGTAGAAATGCAGGAACTGAAGAAACAACTCGACGAACTGGTGGAAAAAGGCTACGTGCGACCAAGTGTTTCACCTTGGGGAGCACCTGTCCTGTTTGTAAGAAAGAAGGATGGATCGATGAGGCTGTGTATCGACTACAGGGAATTGAACCGTGTGACCATCAAGAATAGATACCCCTTACCCAGGATTGATGATCTGTTTGACCAATTAAAGGGGGCAAGTGTGTTTTCAAAGATCGATCTGAGGTCTGGATACTATCAATTGAAGGTGGCTGATGAGGATGTACCAAAGACTGCATTCTCGACTAGATACGGGCACTATGAGTTTACAGTGATGCCCTTTGGGTTAACCAATGCACCAGCAGTATTCATGGACCTCATGAATCGTACCTTCCGACCCTATTTGGATAAATTTGTGGTCGTATTTATTGATGATATTTTGATTTACTCCAAGGACAAGGAGGAACATAAGGAACATTTGAGGACAGTTTTAGAGATTTTAAGAGAAAAGCAACTTTACGGTAAATTCTCGAAGTGTGAATTTTGGCTGGATAAAGTAGCATTTTTGGGACATGTGATATCAAAGGATGGAGTTGAGGTGGATCCAGCTAAGATTAAGGCGGTCAAGGACTGGCCAGCCCCTAAGAATGTGTCTGAGATTAGAAGCTTTTTGGGACTTGCAGGTTATTACAGGAGGTTTGTGAAGGATTTCTCAAAGATTGCTAAACCAATGACAACCTTGATGAAGAAAACCACAAGGTATAAATGGGATGAAAACTGTGAGAAAGCTTTCCAGACTTTAAAGGAACGGTTAACTACAGCTCCAGTGTTAGCATTACCTGACGAGAACATATCATACGAGGTGTATACTGACGCTTCAAAGAATGGATTGGGATGTGTCCTAATGCAGAACAGGAGAGTAATCGCCTATGCGTCTAGGCAACTCAAGAGTTATGAGGAAAACTATCCAACCCATGATTTGGAGTTAGCTGCAATGATTTTCGCATTGAAGTTGTGGAGACACTACTTGTTTGGAGTGACTTTAAAGATCTTTTCTGACCATAAGAGTTTGAAGTACATATTTACTCAGAAGGAGTTGAATATGCGACAGAGGAGATGGTTGGAGTTGATCAAGGACTATGACATGGAAATACAATATCATGAAGGAAAAGCTAATGTTGTAGCTGACGCTCTAAGCAGGAAGTCTCTGCATACAGTGCAATTGATTGTTCTAAGAGAGAAACTAAGGAATGAATTTGTCAACTTTGGAGTTCAGTTGACGGAACCAGGATTAAACCCAGGAACGATGACAATTGAGAATGATTTGTTTGGAGAGATCAAAGGATTACAAGAGGCTGACAAAGTGATAATGGACAAGATGGCAAAGGAGCCTGAATTGTTCAAAAGAGGTGAAGATGGAGTAATTCGATTTCAGGAAAGGATTTGTATACCTAATGATGAAGCATTAAGGAGTAAGATCTTGACAGAAGCTCATGCTAGCAAATACTCAGTACATCCAGGAGGAGATAAGATGTACCAAGATTTGAGAAAGGTGTTTTGGTGGTCAGGAATGAAAAAGGAGGTGGCTGACTTCGTTGCTAGGTGTTTAGTTTGCCAAAAGGTTAAGAGTGAACATAAGAGACCTCAAGGTAAATTACAACCCTTACCAGTGCCGGAATGGAAATGGAGTTCCATATCCATGGATTTCATTGCAGGATTACCTAGAACGCCTAAAGGCAACAATATGATTTGGGTAATAGTAGATAGATTGACGAAATGCGCACATTTTATACCCATGAAGGACACATGGAAGAAGAAACAGTTGGCTGACGCCTACATACACAATGTGTTGCGACTTCATGGTACGCCTACATACACAGTTGGCTGACGCCTACATACACAATGAGTTTGCTGAAGGTGATATGGTGTTGTTGAGGGTGTCACCTACCAAAGGTGTTGTGAGGTTTGGGAAGAAAGGGAAATTGAGCCCTAAGTTTATTGGACCATATAAGGTGACTAAGCGCATTGGGGAAGTCGCTTATGAATTAGATTTGCCTGCGAATCTTGACAAGGTTCACAATGTCTTTCATGTTTCTCAACTCAGACGTTATGTCAGTGATCCGTCACATATTTTGGACCCAGAAACCATTGAGTTGGATGAAACTATGACCTATGAAGAAGCACCACTGAAAATTTTGGACACTAAGGTGCGAAAGACTAGGCGAACAGAAACGACGATGGTAAAGGTGTTGTGGTGTAACAATAATGTTGAGGAGGCTACTTGGGAAGTAGAGTCGGTTATGCGTGAAAAGTACCCTCATTTGTTCGATTAAGGTACTTCGGTTCGGGACGAACCTTTGTTTTAAGGGGGATGAGAACCCTGCGCGTTTTATTTTTAATTATTTTGTGTGATGTGATTGACATTTTGTTGATTGTGATTCATGTGACTTTTGATTCTTCTTTCTGTGGTTGATTGCTTCATGCCTCAACTACCATGCCTTGCCACATTTCTTATCTTTTTATACTCTTATTCATGTTTCGACTTGAGCACATTTCTAAGTTCACATCCTACCATTTCCGAATACTCTTGTTACCTTGTGACTGATGTTTTAAAGTGGAGCGTGTCTTTTAAGGATGAGTTTAAAGATTCGGGACGAATCTTTGTTTTAAGGAGGGAAGACTGTAACACCCCGTATTTTTGGGAGTTTTAATTATGGAAGTTTTATGAGAAATAATCATTTTACGAGTTTTAATTCTATTTTGGGAAATTGGAGTTTACTTTCCTAATTTAGCTAATCTCCTAATTGGGTAGCCCAATTACTTATTTAAAGTAAACCGTCTTACCTAAACCCGTCTTTTAAGCTCCCACCATAAACTATAAATACTAACCAACCCCAAACCCTATTCCTCACACTACCTGCGCCCAAGAGAAAAGAAAGAGAGAAGAGAAGGAGAAAGAGCCGCGGGAAGAGAAGGAGAAGAAGAAGACGCGCGCGCAACCCGAGACCGCCGCCGCGCGCCTTCGCCGCCGCCCGTCGCCGCCGCTAGCCGCCCTAGGCCGTTTTCCGAGCCCTTTTGTCTTTTCTTTTTGGTTTTGCAATCAAGAATCGTAAGTTTCTAAGCCTTAGTATGATTTTCGGATTAGGGTATTGATTATTATTCATGTTAATTGGAGTTTAAGCATGGATTAGATGATGATTAGTTGTTGTTGGGTTCATAGTTGAATTTGATTATGTTTTGGATGCATAAAGAATTAAGTTTATAATTAGAGTTCATATGATTGGAGTTTATGTTGAATTAATAATGATTTTATGAATGGAATTGAGTAGTAATTGAGGGGATTAATTATTATGACTTGTTGATCATGTTTTTATAATTTGGGGATGTTCTAAGATGTTTTAGAGAGGAAATTATATGCTGTCCAGATCTGAATTTATCTAGAATTGAGTGTTATTATGATGGTTTGATGATTTGATGATGGGATTATATTGTTATTATGATTGGGTAAGTGCTGTGCGAATTTGGTGATAATTGGAGATCGTTTGGATCGATTATAGATGCCTTTTGTGTTGATTGGAAGTATTGTTTGGTAATTGATTATTGTTGGTGATTTCTAGGTTCTGTGTTCGAGGAAGTACCCTTCTAAGTCTTGTGTTGATTTGTGATTTGCTAAGAAAGGGTAAGAACGTTGGTTACAATCCCAACTACCATAACCAATTCTCTAAGACTATGCTTCTTGATTCTAATCCCGTCTTCAATGATCATTGTCCATGAATATCTTGCCATTGCTTTTGTTCCTACCTCTATCGATTGAAATTAACCTTGCAGCTAAAGCCTTTCGGCTCGCCTTACCGTACGGCCCTTCGGCCTCCGCCAATCGACCGGCTCGGCCCTTCGGCCGGCTCGGCTTCCTCGGCCGCTCGGCGTTCTCGGCCGAGTGTGCCTTCCTCGATTCTTCTTGTTTTGTTATTGTTGTTCCTTAAGCTTATAATTATGAATTTGATATTTTTAAAGGTAAGCATGATTATGACTATTGACTAATAATTGTGATTGATGTTGATATCGACTTTACCACCTAGAGTAAGGTGTCTCGGCGTAGATCGGTCACCTGTGTACCTTCTTTACAAGAGGGGAGTCTTTGGTCGGTTCGCTACCGGCTTCCTATTTGGCTTCCTCCTAGGGGTACGCATCCTACTGGATCCCTAGAGAGGGGTGTGCACACTCTGAGTCATTAGGGGTTGTTTATGGTACTCTAGCTCGCTTTGGTTCGAGGTTTGTGGTGGCTGTGGGGTAGGAACCCGGCCTTAATGAATGCTAATACATATTGTGATTACTGCACTCTTAACGTTGTGATGATTTAAGTTAATGGTGTAACGGTAGCTTGTTATTTGTTAGCTACGCGCCTCTAGGCGCGTATCTTCTGTTTTCTTGTATTCTTTTGTTGTTCTTACTCAGCCTGTATGCTGACGTTCTTTATTCTGGTTTGTTCCCTACCTTATTTTTGGGGCCTACGTCATTCTCGATGGCGTAGTTGACAGGTTTTGTTGATGATGTGGATGCTTGGTTGAAGAGTCGTCTGCATGATGGGGATTTTTAATAAACACTATTTAATTTATATTTCAGTTTGATTATGTAATTTAAGACTAGTTTGAGAATAGTAGTTCGACATTTGTTTAAGACTTCCGCTGTTTCATTTTAATTAGTATTGTAATCGAATAAATAGCCTTGCAATTGACTTGGTAGTCAATTGCGGCGTGACAATTCTAAATTTAATACTATTATATTTGAGTCAAAATTTAGGGTTGTTACAGATTACAAGGCCTATAGAGAGTTCAAGAGGAGTACTACTTGCAAACACTGCAACAAAAAAGGTCATCTGACTGCAGAATGTTTTAAGAAGCCAGGAAACAAGATTCCTGACTGGTATAAGCAGTTGCTGCAGACTTCTGGCAAACATACTGCAAACATGGCTGATGTAAATGCTAAAGATGGTGCTGCTGAATCAGATCCTCTATCTTTACTACAGTTTCACAGCAAAGCCAACCAGAATCAGCCCTCTGCAGTTTATGTTGATCCTCAACTGTTTAACTCCATGATGCTACAGTTACAGACTCTGCAACAGAATCAAGCTTCTCCTGCTCAGGCCTCTACATCAAATTCAGCAACTAATTTGAACTCTTTCACCAATTTTGCAGGTATGGCTCATTTTAGACAGCCTGATATTCCTCATCTTCAACCTGTAAATTGGATTATTGATACTGGAGCAACCGACCACATATGTCCCTATTTTGACCACTTCCTAAATATCAAAAAACTTGATGTTCCCATTGTTGTTGGGTTGCCTGATGGACAAAGGAGGATGGTCTATTTTACTGGTTTTTACAAGAGACATAATGTTACAAAGAGTATTCTATATACTAGAGTTCAAACATAGCCTGTTATCAGTCAGTCAGCTGGCTTATACAACTGGTGTTTCCTGCATATTTGACACAAATGGGTGTCGATATTTCAGGACCATTTAACTAAGAAGATTTTGGCTGTTGGGAAGAGAGAGTCAGGACTCTACAAGACTCAAGGGGTTTCTTCTTCTTCTTTAATAAATGTACTTCAGTGCAACAAAACTGTAAGTGCTGCTGCTTTTACTGCTTCTAGCAAGATCAGCATGCCATTGTTTCACAGTAGGCTTGGTCATACTTCATTGTCAAAGTTGAACCACATTCCTGTCTCTTGCAATAATGGAATAAAACAGTTGTTTTGTGAAACCTGCATTCTAGCTAAGCAGCATAGATTGCCATTTCAGAGAAGCTTATCTATCTCTGACACACTATTTGGGTTAGTGCATATTGATTTGTGGGGTGCCTACAACACACCAAACATAACTGGGGCTATATACTTTCTTACTATCCTTGATGATAAAAGCAGAGCTGTTTGGACTCATCTGCTATCTAACAAAACCCAGGTTTATGATACTGTAAATGCTTTTCTGGCCTATGTTTTTAATCACTTTGGTGTGAGTATTAAAAACATCAGGACAGATAATGGCACAGAAATAGTCTATCAAATGTGTGCAAAATTGTTTGCAAGCAAAGGAATTGTTCATCAAAAGTCTATACCTGGTGTTCCCCAACAAAATGGGAGAGTGGAGAGGAAGCATAGACATTTGATTGAACCTAGAGCCCTAAGGTTACATGCTGGTTTTCCAAATAAATTCTGGGGTGAATGTGTCTTGGCTGCAACTTATCTGATAAATTTGATGCCTGTTGAACTGTTGGGTTAGAAAACTCCTGCTGAGATATTATTTGGAAATGCTCCAACCTATGATCACTCGAGAGTGATTGGCTGCCTCTGTTATGCTCTCAACAATACTACTCACAGAGATAAGTTTGCAGCAAAGTCAGCCAAATGTGTCCTGCTGGGCTATCCAAATGCTCAGAAGGGATACAAGTTATACAACATGGCCACCAACAAGATCTTTGTCAGCAGAGATGTTCTTTTTCAGGAAGAATTGTTTCCTTTTAGGGACAATGTCACTTCTCCTCCTCCAATAATCTCCTTTCCAGTAGCCCCTGCTGGTAACATTGTTCCACCTGTAGTAAATATACTAGTTAATAGCCACAATAATTCTCCCTCACCACTCCAATCCTTTTCTATACCAGTTGTATCACCCACTGCATCAACTCAATCCTCTCACTATTTACCACCCTCTCCTGCCACAAGTACTACCTCCACAACCCCTGGTACAACCTCAATTGAAAATCCTGAACCACTCAGAAAATCTTCCAGACCCACCAAAATACCAGCCAAATTGAATGACTTTGTTTTCAAAAATATTCCAACCAGAGTCTCTGACTTACCTTCCTCAGATTCAGAAATCTTTCAAATATCCAACTATAGTACTGCTTATCTGGCCTCTTTGGCCAAAGTCCTGGATGAAGATGAACCATCTACCTATTCTAGAGCTGCCAAAGATGACAGATGGGTGGATGCTATGAATCTTGAACTAGCTGCATTAGAAAAGAACAACACTTGGGTTATGGTTGATTTACCTGAGGGTGTCCAACCCATTGGCTGTAAGTGGGTTTACAAGGTCAAGCATAGGGTTGATGGGAGTGTAGAAAGGTTTAAAGCCAGGCTGGTTGCTAAAGGTTACAATCAGGTGTATGGGATGGATTACAAACAGACCTTCTCTCCAGTTGCCAAATTTGCAACTGTAAGAGCAGTTCTGGCTGTTGCTGCAATTAAAAACTGGCCTTTACATCAGCTAGATGTCAACAATGCCTTTCTTCATGGGCATTTAGAAGAAGAGGTCTACATGTTGCCACCCAAAGGTTATGCCAGCAAACCAGGACAAGTCTGCAAGCTCTTAAAAAGTCTGTATGGCCTGAAACAGGCCAGCAGACAATGGAACAAGGAGTTATCTCTTTTCCTGACAGCTGAGCTTGGCTATAATCAATCCAGGAATGATTATTCCTTGTTTACAAAGGAGAATGGTTCTCTATTCACTGCTGTCTTGGTATATGTAGATGATCTGCTGATCACAGGCTCAGATTCAGCAAACATTCAGGATTTGAAAGAGCAGTTGGACAAGAAATTCACCATTAAGGATTTGGGCAATCTGAGGTATTTTTTGGGGCTGGAAGTATCTCGAAACTCTACTGGTATACTCTTGAATCAGAGAAAATATGTGCTAGATTTGTTGAAAGAGACAAATCAGGAAAATGCCAAGCCTTGCTCTTTTCCATTTCCTGCAAATACCAAGTTAACTCATGAAGATGGGGATATCTACTATGACTCAGAACAATACAGAAGGTTGGTGGGCAAGCTCTTGTATCTTAACCTCACCAGGCCAGATATATCATACAGTGTACAACAGCTTAGTCAATTTTTAAGCTCCCCCAGAGTTCCACACTTCCAAGCAGCTCTCCATGTGATTAAATACTTGAAGGGGACTGCAGACATGGGACTGTTTTACTCTGCTTCTGCTGAGCCAACTGTACAAGCTTACACTGATGCTGATTGGGGTAATTGCTCATACAGTGGAAAATCAATCACCGGATATTGTGTTTTTCTAGGAACATCACTTGTTTCCTGGAAAACCAAGAAACAAACCACTGTTTCTAAGAGCTCTGCAGAGAGTGAGTACCGCGCAATGTCAGTTACTAGCAGTGAGTTGGAATGGTTATATGGTTTACTGAATGATCTACAGGCTCCTCCTCCTCTTCCAATCACTTTGTTTTGTGATAATAAGGCTGCACAACAAATAGCTGCCAACCCTGTCTATCATGAGCGCACCAAACACCTGAAAATCGATTGCCATTATGTCAGAGATAAAATCTTAGACAATTTCCTGGAAACACAGCATGTTTCCACTGGCTTGCAGATTGCAGACATCATGACAAAAGGTCTTGGTGAACATCTGCATCAAGCCTTCACTTTCAAGCTGGGATTGGTGTTTCAGCCACCAATTCCACCTTGAGGGGGGAGTGTAGAGTATACAGGTTTACAATTTTACCCCTGTAACAAACTAGAATTCTGTTACAAAGTTTGTTACAGTTGGTTGGAGGCGGTTACTTGTCCTAACCTCCTCTATATATACTCTTGTAATGATCATATTGTGATCTGATGATTTCTGTTCTAATTGAAATGATTTTTCCCCAAATCTCTCTAAATTCTCTATTCTTCTCACAAATGCTAGTAATAATTTTGTTGTTTAGTAGTGTGTTACACCGCAAATTATATGGTACACCACGGTGTACCATGCTCATGGTGCACCGTGACACGTGGCGCGACTTGATTGGGCGGAGAAAAAAATAAAAAAAAACTAATAAAATTCCCATTCTCCTTTCTCTCTCCTTCTTTCTTTCATTTTCTTCACGCGTCTTTTTTTTTTCTCTCTCTCTCCTGTTCTCCACGGCCTTCGTCGCTCACCACCACCATCATCGTCCAACACCACGCCGCCGCCCTCCCACGTCGCCAATCTCCATTATTTCTGTACCTTAATCAGGTTAGTCATGGATTTTAATATCTTGTGTCATGGATCATGATTTTTTGGACATACATCCATGAATATAATTTATAAGATCCATGGACATCATCTATAAAATCCATGAATTAGAGTTATAAGATTCATGGTTTTAATCTAAACATCCATTTAACTCCTCATATGATTTACATGAGTTTTAATTTTGAAATTGTTGATTTTTTTTTTAAAACCTTTGATTTTTCGAAATGTTGGGATGTGTTGGTGGTTCTACGAGTGTCATTAATTGGGGTGGGTGCGTCGAAGGTCGCAGGAGAAGGAGATGGCGGTGGAGATGGTGTTGAATTTTGGGAAAACGATTTTGAGTTTTCAATCAAATTCATTAACTTTATCCTAAATATCCATATAAAATCCTCAAAATATCCATGAATAATTGGGGTAAGATCCATGGATTATAATTATAAAATCCATGAACTTGTAAATTTGTTATCCATGATTTTCGTAAGATTTGGATGGTGCTTGCGGACGTGTGTGATGGTTGAGGTGGACCGACGGCAGTGCGTGGGTGGTCGTGCGGGGAGAGGGATGAGAGGGGATGAGGAGAGAGAAAAATGTGGGGAGGGAGACGCGGGGGTGGTGGTGGTCGCCGGCGATGGTGGGAGCTGGATTTGGGGGAAGTGGGTCGGGTTGGGTTGTGAGGGAAGGAATCTGGGATTTTTTTTTTTGGGAAGTTTTTTTTTTTTTTAATATTTGGGCGAATGACAAGCCGACACGTGTCATGGTGTACGGTGGACACCGTACACCGTGGTGTATGGTATAAGGACTGGTATTACACTACTATACGTACAAAATACTTTTGATATACGTGTACTAATTACTAAATCCATCTAAACGTTGGTAGGCATTGATCGATGAGCGAGATTTTCATTTTTTTCTTTTTTTTTTTGATAAGGTAAGCGGAGTACAAGAAAGGCAATCAGGTGCCCCTACTATCCAGGGTTGCACCCGAAAACCGGTGGGACGGTACAAGAAATAAAAAAGAAATATAAAAGAAAAAGGTCGAGCCAAACCAATGTTTCGGCCCACTTAGAAGGAGGTTGGTTGGACCAGAAGAGCCCAAATACGGGCGAAGGGGTAAGCAACTGGTCCAAACAATCTCAGATCTAAGTGCCAAAAACACCGGAATAAAGGCCCAACCCAAATACAGCAGCAACAAAACCACATAAAAAAACCAAACCAAGACAAAAATCAAGCCCAAACCCTAACAAAGCCCAAAAGAAAACCTAAAACAGAAACCTACGACACGAGGAAACAAACACCGCCACCGACGTATGCAGTAGCCCCCGCCGCTGAAGCCTACACGAACCGCCCCCAATCACATGAAAACCAACGGATGTCCAAAGGACTCCGGCAAAATTACGCGGTGGTTCGCCGAACAGCAATCAACGGCCATCAGTTGTCGGAGGTAGCTTTGACGCCCTCGTACAGTCGAAATATCCGCGAAAGACAACTCCGATAGGACGTTCTCAGATCAGCTTGATCACTTTCATGAGAGAGGAAACATCCCCAAAAAAGATAACCAATTTGACCAACTGCCTCCATATACAATAGGAGGAAAAAACTTGAAGCAAGATTAATCTAAATGATAAAAGACAAAATACAAACCTTCGAAATTCTAATTCAAAGGTAAAAGAACAGATCAATTAAGCCAAAGTGTGGAAAAAACAAAACCATAAAAAATTTGACTAGGATGCGTGAGATCGGGTACCCAACACCAGCTCACTTGTTTGGTGTGCAGCTTCATGGAGTTTTCCACTGCGAACCAAGCTCGGATCTTCCGCCCAACACAAAAAGGAAGTTTTTAGAGTTATGCATGATTGATCGGAGATCCAAATCGCCAAAAAGAAGTGATTATTTACCAATAACCACTTAAAAAGAGAGAAACAATGGAAGGGCGTGAGACGTTGATGAGAAGAAAACATGGGAAGGATGGATTTTCAGTAAGAAAAACCAATGAATTCATAGTTGGGAAACATTTTTTCATGAAATTTCTCATATCTTCCTTAATGGAGGCCATGAGAGGTTCTAGAGAGAAGAGAGAGAGTTTCTCTCTCTAACTCTCAAACCCTACAATCTTACGATTGTTGTATAAGCGAGATTTTCATAGTGTTGATCATGATTAACTAAATCCATCTAAATCGAATAGTGCTCGAACACATGAGTTTTTATTTTTAATTTGTTCCGTTCAAATAAAATGGGTCACAATGTAATTCATATGCGGGTGTACAAAAATCATTGCCTTATAGTCTTATAGTGTGATCTGATTTAGTTTCTTAATTAGTTACTCAAAAGTGAATAAGAATCGTTCATTTGATCGGCAAAATGCCAAAATACGACGTAAACCTTTTTTTTTTTTTTGAGATCATACGAGTATACGACGTAAACCTTATGTCAAATAAAAATAAACTGAAGTAGATTGTAGAAGCCTAGAAGGTCACTTTAATTTTCTTGGAAAGGAGTAAATAAACAAAGGAAAAGTTGATGCGTTTTTATCAGTTTTCGGAGCAATACTATTGGAGTATTGGTGTATAGGTAGGCACACGAGTAACTTTATTGTGCTTCATCTCGTTAATTGATTACATTTTCGGAAATGAATTGCAATAAATTTGCTTAATAATGTTTGACAACATTGCATGCGCTTCAATAGTAATTTTATACCTTTCTAACCGAGATTTTTTTCACTACTTTTCTTGGTAGTTGATCGATTAATTACACAATTACATTATGTCGTTTGGTGACTAGCTAGTTGTTCTACTAAATGTCGCTCATAGTGAACATGTAAAAATGCGAGGGTGAAGATTTTCCATGCTAATTGAAGTAGAAATACTAACGAAAAGGCCATTATAAATGTGTGTTAATACTTAGTACATTTTTTTTGTTACAAAATACTTAATACATTGTTGTTCACAAATTCCACCTTGATGAAATTTAGTTTTCAATCAAAATGTTCTCATTGTAAAACACTTATGGTGACGATAGTATTAGACTATTACTTTATTTCACTAATTATAATCTACTGTACTACTAGTCTTGTCTTGATATATAACGGATAAAGATCCTCTAGAGTTTTTTCTTGGTGGAGTTTGTGGAGTTTACCAAAAATAGTAATAAGACAAAATGAAAGAATTTTAAAAGACACAAATAAAAATATTAAATAATTTATTCTTACCCTTTTAAGTAAACTCTACCAAATAGAGTTTATTTTCAACTCTAGAGGATCCCTACACATATATAACATATAAGTTCAAAATGTATCAAAAGGAAAATGTAGAATAATGAAATTCAGAGCTCCAAATTAAAGTACATGACATTCATGACAAATACATCGATTGATCATACTGATCAAACCAAACCACAATGTTTTACAAACTAAATTACTAAATCTTTTCACCCCACACGATCAAACGTACATAATAAACATTCTAGACGCGATGACAAGGTTACAAGTTCAACCCTCTAACTTCTACGAAGAGCCTGAAAATAGGCCGAGGGATTACTCTCGAAAACAGCCCTAGAGATCCGGACTGCCCCACCCGTGTACCAGGAGCAACCATCATCTTTATAGACCCTTTGCCGCAACACCATAAGAAACTTAGAACAGTTTTACACACCGTAATTAGTAAGGGGCAAACTTTTTGGCTCACGGTAAAAAGTGCGCCTAGCAAACCTTGAAATCCGGTAAAAGCTACGGTGAAGATAATTTTACACACGGTAAAAAGCATGAGAAAGATACTTTGACACGTGGTAAAAATTACGGTGACGACACTCTGACATGCAGTAAAAGACATGTTGAAGACACTTTGACACATGGTACAAAGCAATGCCAAGATAATTTTACACACGGTAAAAAGCATGGTAAAAATACTTTGACACGCGGTAAAAATTACGGTGACGACACTTTGACATGCAATAAAAGGCATGTTGAAGACACTTTGACACACGGTAAAAAGCACTGTCAACATAATTTTACTCACGGTAAAAACCACCGTAAAGATCAACCTTAGAATGTTTAAACACGTAACAATAACACAAGTTACGCAGCCCACGACAAATGGCAGCAGACAAAAGTAGAGGACGCAAAACAGAAGGAATCCGCCGACGATTAGAGGCGCCGCAACGGTTAGCCAGTGAGCGGCGGCGTGGAGCCAGCGACCCCGGGTTTCAGGCGGGAAGATGTCGTTAACATTGTCGAATACGACGGCGAAAATGTCGGATATGGCAGCGAACCACCCGTGTAGGGTGGAGAAGAGGTTGAATTCGGTGGTGAGGAAGTGGTGGAGTTGGATGAGGAAGTTGATTAGTTTGTTCATCAAGCTCATCACTATAAGCTGGTCCGCCATACTTAAGGAGTTATTAGGGTTTTATTTACTTGGTAATCTAGACTTGTAGATGACGCTTAGGTATTAGGAGAGAGTAGAGTGAGGTTGGTCGTTCCTTTTATACGAGACGATATATCTAGATAGATATGCTAAAACTTTAAAAGCAACTTTTGACCTCATGCAAATTCACAATGTACGGTGTACAGAAAAGAAAATGTGCGACATTTGTAATTGACATTAAAATTTATGAGAAGATCAAAAGATACGTCTTTTGTAGTAAATAATAATTTGATTAAATTTTCCCTTCAAAATAATAATAATAATGTGATTAAATTAATTATACGTAGGGTATACTCGTACATGATAGAAGTTTTAACTCATACTTGTATAGGGTGTCTGATCGATTGGTGGGTACGTACGACATAAACATTGTGCTCACATTAAATATAGAAGCTTATTAATCAACTCATATAGTGTGTAGGAGCAGGGGAACGTTGAGGGCTTTGTTCTCTATCTTCGTAACCAACATATTGCATAATCGTATGGAATACGTCCTCTCCAGGTCTTGGACTCGATGATCGCGGTGGCGGCATCGATGATTGTGGTGGTGCATAATTAACCGGCGGGGGTTGTACAACCACGTTTTCAAGTTGCGCTTTCTTCGCTGCCTTGCACTTGCACCAGATGCACAAAACCAAGAGTACAACAATTACAATCCCGCAGCAGCCTCCTATGATCAAGGGAAGTAATAACTTCGACTTCGACACCATGATTGATTTGATGTGAAAAGTAACAACTAACAAAGAAGATACAATCTATATTAGGTTGTTCCAACACTTGTATACACTTTTTTTTAACGTATATACTA
Source organism: Spergularia bocconei (assembly GCA_963457585.1). NCBI lineage: Eukaryota > Viridiplantae > Streptophyta > Magnoliopsida > Caryophyllales > Caryophyllaceae > Spergularia > Spergularia bocconei. Next base: position 23,337,230 of record OY734943.1, on the reverse strand, counting down.
TGCTTTTTTCATAATATTTACCCCTTACAGTATATTTTCCTGGTTCATCACTCGAAGGTGTGTGTACGTAATTTCCCTATTTCAGCGAGCACTATTTCTTTTCCTTTTTTTTACTTTAATGTTTGGTGTGTTATAAATTAATTTCCTTCTTCTTAGGAAAAATGCGATCGAGTAAAATATATAAAGAAAAATGATAAGAGGCAAAATTTAATAGAGCCTCACTCATTTTCATAATTTATTAATTTGAATTGGTAATTTCCATAGCTTGTGTGGTTTCATCAGGAGTAGTATATAACTATATATAAACGGAGTATATAGTTTTTAAGTTATGAAATTTTCCTCATACTTCTAAATTATACATAGGCGTGTGTAATATAATCTTAGGGCCCTATTTTTTTTGTCAAGTTTTCTGTTATCAAATGGAGAGAGTAGAACAGTCCTTATACTGTACACCACGGTGCACGGTGCAATGGTGCACCGTGACACGTGTCAATATTCTATTGGTGCGCATAACTACAAAAAAACTGCCATTAAGTCCATTCAAAAAAAAAAATTAATTCCCCTCTCTCTCTCCTCCCCGACCCCCCTTCTCCACAAGATCACAACCAAGTTAGAGTCGTCGGCGGTGGGTCTACTACCAGTACCACCACACGCCGCTCCGGCCACCACCAAACCACTACCCCGCCACCATGCCCGACGGCCGACGCCTTCCTCAGTCCTCACCCCCATTTTCTCTCCTCATTAAAATTAAAAAAATTGAAGATTAAAAATTTATGAATTGAGTAGGATTAGCCAAATATTTGAGAAGTAAAGCCCATGGATATTACCCATGTAGTTCATGGATATTATGGGGGTGTTGCACGCATAATTGGATTAAAGTTTATGGATGTAATTGAAAAACAAAAATTAAATCCCCAAATTTCAACGCCACCACTACCGGTCAATCTAATCTAATACTATATATTAAAACCTGAAACCAAGTCTTTCCTACGACGACACTTGGCATACATTAATTGGATAGAACATAAAAATAGCATTAAATACAATTATCGGTTTGGATATGATAACAAATTATCATACATTAATTGGATAGAACGTAAAAATAGCATTAAATATAATTATCGGCGAGGATATGGTGATAAATTATTATAGAGTAATATAGTATTAGCTAATTTATGGAAAATAATCATTATGGTAAATTGTTAACACAAAGATAAGGCAACATTTCTTTTTATAAAACGTGTACAAACAATCTAATACTATATATTAAAACCTGAAACCAAGTCTTTCTTAGGATGACACATGGCGCACATTAATTGGATAGAGCATAAAAATAGTATTAAATACAATTAGTGGTGAAAATATGGTAATAAATTATCATTGAGTATATAATTAGTCAAATTATGGAAAATAATAAATATGGTATTTTATTTTCAATATGAGATCTACGAGATAATATTATGGTTGTTAGCTAATTTATGCTAATAAACTTAAGTATAATGTGATATAACGGGTGACGGAATAGTAGAATGAAATAGTATAACATGTGACGAGATAGTGGAATTAAAATAGTGTAATGGGTGACGTAAAAGTGCAAAGGTAATGATAATATGACGAGTGAGTAGAAATATATAATAATTGAATATGACGGGTGAAACAAGTTGGATATAGTGCTTTTCATAATAATATTAGAACAAAAACAAATCATACACTTTTATGAAACGAGATAAATATTATAAATAGATAAGCCCGGGCGCGGCACGGGCATGCTAACTAGTATAAATATATATCCCGGGCGTGGTACGGGCATGCAAACTAGTTGAACCTCATTCTCCGGTCACCGCCGACGCCCACACCCCTACCCACATGCACAACCAGCAACATACACCAACAATTCAAAAAATTATTGGTTTCAAAGAGAAAAATTACCAATTTTAAAAAATTATTCAAAATTAATCCTCATGGATTTAACATGGATCTTATAACTATAATGCATGGATCTTATTGACAATGTTCATGGATGTATCTCAAGAAAACAAAATCCATGACACAAATGAATTAGATCCATGACAAACCTTAATAACATCCACGTGTAGAGGTCTGAGACGTTGGTGGCAACAACGTGGTAGGGCTGCGGTGGTGGTGGGCGACAAAGAGGGAGGGAGACTAGGAGAGAGAAAATAATGAAGGAAAAAAATGAAGGAAAGAATGAAAGGAATACGCAGAGAAGACAGAGAGTGAGAATAGGAGAGAGAAAGAAGAAAGAAAAAGGGGAAAAATTGTTGTTTTTTGTTTTTTTTTTAATTTTTTTCTTTCCAGCCAATCATGCGATAACACGTGGCACGGTGCACCATGGGCATGGTAGACCGTGGTGTACCATATAATTTGCGAGAGTAGAATATCACACTGATCTATTTATTGTCCATCCTCCAATTAATGTAGAGGAAATCGATTTTTGAATATTTCTAAGATTGCTATGTAAGTTAAGACTATACTTTTACGAACACTTACTAGTGACCTCTATTAGTATTTAGAACAATTTCCTTCTCATCAGACTCACCCTACAGATTGTATTTTTTGGGTTCCTACAGCCTTAAAATAGTTTTTCAAAAGCGAAATGAACAAAGCTTCATTGTAAAAATGAAATTAGCAAAGCTAATTCAGAATGTGAATTAATGGATGCTTACAGAACACTAAGAAATATTTATGTTATGCCAGTTTTTACTACGACCAGTTTAATTTCTTTTACTAACACAAGCTAAAGTACATGACCATAAATACGTAAACATAAAGTTGTGATTTAAAGAACGAAAAAATAATTTTGGCTTTTAATTTCTTTCACATCGAAATTTTATATTTTGAAAATTTAAATCCGAAAGTAATTCAATAATATAAGTTAATTTGTCTTATATTTTCATAGTTAAAAAAATTACAAATGTTTACAAAATAAGACCAGTCTACTTGGTTGGTCGGACGAGGAGGGATGTCCACGGGTTGTCAACTTGTCATACGAGGAGGGTCGACATTGGTGAGCGTGCAAATTAGTGAATACTTTGGGTAAGAAAGAAGTAAAAACTTGCAACTTTGTGTTCATGTATACAATGAGAAAAATTGGATCTGCATAAACAACATGAATTATAAATGTACACGATTTTTCAAATGCCATTTCGGTTTTGAGGCTAACCTCCCGGCCAGCTCCAAAATTCCCATCAAAATAAATAAATAAATGAAACTCGAAGTCAAACCAATAATGTGCTAGTATAATTAAGAACCCATATATTTTATACTCCCTCCGTTTCTTTCATTTCTTTACGTTTCGTTTGAATATGTGAGAGGAATTCAAACGAAACGTAAAGAAATGAAACAAACGGAGGGAGTATAATAATTTGAACTAATAAAAACTCAATAATAGACTAAACGTACTTGAATATAACTAATATCCAAATAACAATAGAATGAGCTAATACGACTTATCTATTTTTATAATAGATGGATAATAATTCTAACACGATTATTCGAAATGTAGTCATCTATCTAAATGAATAATAACCCATCCGATCATTAGTTACCGAATGCTCTAAGCTACACTTGCTCATCTTGTGTGGGGTTTACTTTCTCTTCCTTCGACTTTCTGCACTTACAATTCCACACTAGAAACATAATTAGTATCAACACAATACCTGACATGACTGAACCACCGATAATTTTATTTTTGTTCATTGTTTTTTTTTTCTTTCTTCTAATTATATATTGAAATGTGAAATGTGAGTTAATTGATTGCAAATTGAGGTCATTTCCTCTCTCTATATATATAGTATGTATACTATGCGTATGTATTATTGTTACTAAACCCTAGTGAGCAAATAAAAAGGGTTAATATATTATTCAAAATTATTACCATAATGAACAAGATACTTTTACATAAGCAAAGATTTTTCTCTCTGTGTTTTTGGCTAAAAGATCCTACGTCATATATTTCTACTGTGCTTTGATGGAAAATCTCATAAAATATTTTCCTTGGTAAAACTATGAATTGATTTTATTTACATGTGTTTAGATATTATGATGTATGTAACTATGTAAGCGTACCCACACTAGTGGAATTGATTACATTTACATTGGTACTAAATATGGTGAATGATGATTTATTATGAATAAATATCCTTCCAAAAAAAACAAAAAAAAAGTTGAAGTGTTTAAGCGCACCCACAATTAGTGAAATTGAGCTTCTATTTTAAGCGTACCTACAGTTGCGAGTATTTGAGCGACTTGTCTACATATGCATCAGCAAAAACATACAGAGATCAGAAATTAAGTAATTTTAATTTTTTGATCAACATACACTAAATTCAATTATCTTAGCCGAGCACACGGTCCGAAAAATCGCACAAAGGATTCCTTATTCTCAATCGCAAGTACAACAATGACAATTCAGGCGAACATGATTATGAATTTATGACGAATTAGTTTTTCGTTAAGGGTATGCTTAGAATTTGAATTAGAAAGCCTAATAACATTTAATTATGAGTTTGACGGCCCTAGTTAATGATAAATGATCGACAAGGCCGGACAGTCGGCCACATCCTTAAAATTCAACCTAGGCTACTTAGGAGTTAGGACGATGATAATCTCCCATCTTGGATGATCAAAATTAGTATCATATATTCATATAGGTATGCAACTTACCCATTTCGATGGTTTGGATATAGTTTTACGGCACACATTCTATGAGTAATGAGTTTGTACATTGTTGCTCGAACTTTATTCTATTCAAATTCATAATATAAATCACTTCTCGATCTTAAATGACATTTTAGTTCATGCGTATGCATGTTGTGGACTGTGGACACTCTTAGATTTTAATCAAGAGTAAAACATTCAAATTAAAAGAAAAAAAAAAACTCCAATATAATGAAAGCTTTTGTATAAACATAAGAAAGACAACTCTCTCAACTCGAATCCATTCTAGCCAACCTTGATTAACAAAACATACATTATTATACTCTAATTAAACTTAGGTGTCGTTTGGATACACTCGGGAAGTCGTAATTCCCATGAACTTGCAAATCCTAGGAATTAAGAAAGCATGGGAATTGGGGAAATTTGTTTGGATGAACAAGGTAATTCAATTACCATGGGAATTTCTACTTACCTAGCCCCCCCAAGGTAATTAAATTCCTATACTTTGGAGGAATTGGAAATGCCTAGGAATTTCCAATTCCTACACTTTATGGTAACCAAACAACTCAAGATATTTCAATTCCTAGGAAAATAAAATTCCTATACATTTTAAGGGTATCCAAACGACACCTTAATCTTATTCTGACAATATATAGAATAGTAGTCTGTTTATGATATGTTGTGGGTAATAAATGAAACATCCTACTAGTTCTCATATGCTAATGCTCCGTTGAGGTGCTTGTGCTTGTTGCGCGGGTGCCGATGTACTTGTGCTTGGTTGCGCGGGTGCCGGTGTACCTGTGCTTGGTTGCGTCGGTGGTGGTTTTGGGCCTTTCTTGCAGGCATTCCAATTCAAATTGTACAAAAGACAACCCCCCAACAGTAATATTACTAGAACTGCTATACCTATAATCGCGGCTGTCCCGACCATTTTCCAAATTATTGATTATATGTAATGAAAATAAAGCTTTTTTATTTTATTTTGAGAGGAGAAAACAAAATTGCTATGATAGAAATTTTGATAAAAAAAAAATATATATATATTTGCATCACATGTAAGGTTGATTGACTTGAAAATGAGACCAACTCCTCTATAAATAATCTGACCTAGAATAAGGGAGAACCCCTTTAACGTGTACCTTGTGGAGATAAAAATACTGTATTCATATCACCATAATGAACAAGCTAATTAAGCATGCAATGATTTAATTTTCAAGAACGGGATTTTATTACCGTACGATCTAAGCATGCAATTAAAAATGTCATAGAATGTTTTTCATAGTTTTATATTTGGTTACAATATTTTCCATAGTAAAACCACGAATCAGTATTATATTAGTTTCCATTGATAGATGTATTGAAAATTAAATGTGATTTATATAGGTAGGATGATGACCTTTTATATTAGGATTATGCCAAAAGTTGGTACTTATTCATCAAGGTAAATAGCTTTATTTGCAAGTTTTGCGCGATTTCTACAAGATATGCATACTACCTAGTACCTACCTAGCGTAGGTGAAAATCAGCGAACGAATAAGTTTGTCACTAGGGTTTAGTAACAGATTTACGGTCATTCATTGATCGATGTCGAACGCGCGTGAATTGAATCAAGAGGAAATACACGGTGTTACTAATGCGGAATTTTTGTAACCAAAAAAAAAAAAACTAATGCGGAATTTCGCGTGAAAATTATTGGATTATTAGAGTATATTATGTATTAAATCGAATCACACTAGGTCAAATCTAGACAATTACTCTATCGGATTATGCAAGCTGTGGAGTAGTATGAGGTTGATATACATGAGATTGAGTTAAATAGATTGCTCAACAAGCATTATTACAAATATGCATGAACTTGGTGATCAATTTGTTTGTCAATGACGTTGGTGTTGCAAGTTTGCAACAAATGATGTTTGCCGCCGATGGCGATGAATCGCACTGGACGGCGGGCTGCCGGGAATGAAGTTGAATGAGTTTATCGCATTTTTCGTATGCAATATGCAAGCTAAGCCTATTATTGTTAATTCATTTTACCTACCACTCTACGAATATCAATCATTCGCAGCAAAAGTTGGAAATGTCGAATGAATATGTTAGTATGTAATTACACGTACAGCCTTCATTAAATGTATGTAGTTATAAGAATACATTATCGCCCTTCAAAAAAAATTCAATATAACGGGTGACAAAAGTTTTTTCTTTTAAAAAACATCGTTCTTAACTAATAACATTATAACGAAAATAAAACTATAGTTTTATAAAATAATTATAACAATATAAATTGGCGCGAAGTGGCATGCAAACTAGTTATTAGATAAATTATGATGATTGAACTTTAATAATATAGTTCAATCACTCCAATATGTAAACCAGCATGAGCCAAACCCATACATTAGATAACTAGTGCTATAAAGAAAAAAAGGCGCCGATTATTCGATATATTATTATCTAAACACCCATACATTAGATAAGTTTCGGACGCAACTCCTACACAGATGAAGTTGTTCCTAGCCTGGCCTCTCTTGTGTAACTACTAGCCTTTCCGTATATAAGTGTACAACCGGTGATAAGTAGAATCACGACGATGATGACCACCACAACTATTCCAGCCGTTGGAATCCCTGCCGCTGCCATTGTCTTTCAATTTCCCTTTAAAAAAATTTGATGGTTTATGTGAATTCAAATTTGTACTGCTTGAAAATATCGATCAAACATGCAAATGTGCACAACTAAAGTTTACGTACACATTGGTATATATAGTCGACGTACGCATGTGCATTGTCAATTAACCCTAGTGACAAAAATCAAAAGGGTTAGTTAATCGTTATTATAATTACATTTACCATAATTAATGATCATGCATGCTATATATATAAACAAAGATATCCTAGTATAATTACCATATATATATGAGTATAATGAACTAGCTTTAGCTATATAGATTCACGAGAAGATTTTTATTCTCTTATAATATCATAATATCATGTATATAGGTTTCAGTTCATACTAGTTTGCATGCCCGTGCCACGCCCGCTCTATATATTTATATTGTTTATACACGTTTTATATAAAAAAAATGTACCTTATTTTTATTCTAATAAATACCATAATTATTATTTTCCATAAATTAATTTTTATGTTCTATCCAATTAATGTATGATAATTTCTTACCATATCTTAACCGATAATTGTATTTAATGCTATTTTTATGTTCTATCCAATTAATGTATGCCAAGTGTCGTCGTAGGAAAGACTTGGTTTTCATGTTTTAATATATAGTATTAGATTAGATGAGAACATATCCTCATAATACTTATATTATTGATATATTAATCATAAATAATAAATTACAAGAAATTGGTTGGGAGCCGCGAAACAATCTGGGCCCCCACACCCTTGGCTATAGAGAAACCAATACGAGTAAAAATATGTGCCGCAGCCTGCGCACCAATGTCCTTACTTTGTTATGTTTTAATAGACACTATACACTGATCGATCGTACTTGTCATCGAGATTGTACGCAGACACGACGACCATCCAATTGTACCCAGTTGTTGTAAGTCGTAACTGATATCAATCATTATTATTGTCGGAGCACAAACTGCAACTCACATTTTTATCAAAAATTCTAGAATAACCGATATTACATTAGCTAAGGGTGTGAGGCCACCTATTTCTTGTAAATCTTTTTTAGAATTTTTGTTATGAAAGTATTACTAATATATACTAGTACTAGTATATAATAAGCTATTGTTACCAAAAAAAAGATACGAGTATAAAATAAGCTATAATCTTTTGTATAGATTACAATGAAATATAAAGCTTTTGAATAAACAGAAAAAAAGACAACTCTCTCGGCTCGAATCCATTCTAGCCAACCTTGATTAACAAAACATACATTATTATACTTATTAAACTTTAATCTTAATTATTTTGACAGTAGAACAGTCTGTTTATGATATGATGTGGGTAATAAATGAAACATCCTACTAGTTCTCATATGCTAATGCTCCGTTGAGGCGCTTGTGCTTGTTGCGCGGGTGCCGATGTACTTGTGCTTGGTTGCGCGGGTGCCGATGTACTTGTGCTTGGTTGCGCTGGTGGTGGTTTTGATACATTCTTGCAAGCATCCCAGTTCAAATTAAACAAAACACAACCCCCGAGCAGCAAAATTACTCCAAAGAATATTATCGTGGTTGTTTCGATCATTGCTTTTTCTTTTTATTTTTCTTTCTTTTCATCTAATTATTTGACTGGAAAAATTAGGCCAACTATATATATATGAGTATATGACAGAAGAAACTCATGACTCATTAGCATGGTTTACTAATTTTTTGAGGTTCGAGCATGTTTACCAATCATTAAACCCTAATGACCAAAAAAGTTTAATTAATCTTTACTGCTACCATAATTCATTCTCAATAAAATATATTTTCAAGAACGATCATTCTGTTTATGGCCATACGTACGACCTAAGGATGAGTCTATAGTCCTAGAATATTTTTCATAAGGAAACTATGAATAAGTTTTATTTTGGTTTCCATAGATGTGTTGTAAATTTGTTTTAGATGGCTTCTTATGTTCGAGTTTGCTATTCTGAAACACACAAAAAAGTTTTTATTAGCCACCAAAGTGGGGAGGGTGGGATCTAAAAAACACCAAAGTTGTATTTGAGATTTATTAAACACCAAAGTTGAAAAACTTGTTTTTATAACACACTGCAAACTATTTGGGTATTTGTTAAACACCAAAACAAATAAAAAAAATGTTAATTTTTATTTTACCTCGTAAATTATTTTTATGCGTTTAAAAAAAATAATTACTCATCTTCTTCTCCTCCAGTTCTCCATCATCGATTTTCTCTACGAAGGCACGACGCAAGCTTAAGTCATACCCAACAAACTTCACAATTAGAACCTAGGATTATGGGAAATCTAAATGAGAGTCGTCCTAGATCTAATGGAGCGAGAGCGCAAGGATTTTGACACTTCTAAACAATTTTATGCTACATTTTGAACTTCGCGGTACCGTTCAATCATGTTCGTATTTTTTTGACATATGATGAATTATGTAATCTATTTTTTTTTTTTTTTTTTTTTTTGAGATCAATGAACTGGATTTACTCCATATCTTACCTATTGTGAAACGAGCCTAGTATTTCTTAATTTCTTTTTTTTGAGAGAAATATTTCTTAATTTCGGTGAGTAAGAACATAATTTCATTTTATTTTTTAATATTTTTATTTGTTTTGGTGTTTAATAAATACCCAAATAGCTTAAAGTGTGTTTTAAAAATAAGATTTTCAACTTTGGTGTTTTATAAATAGCAAATACAACTTTGGTGTTTTTTAGATCCCACCCTCATCACTTTGGTGACTAAAAAATACTTATTTGGTGAAACACATGATGAAAACCATAAAACCATATATTTTCCTTAATTATGTGAGATTTTCATTTGGAAACAAAATATTGATTTGGACAAGATATGTTTCCTTAGTCCGATTAAAGTGATAAACGTATATGGGAACTAGCAAATGAGTTAAAATGGTTAAGCTATACACAAATCCTACCGTTGGACGGTCTCATCGTATGAGATCTCTCACACATTTCAAAAGTAACTATTAGCGGAGGTCGTATATTTGCAGAAGTCCAGTAAGCTTTGCTAATATGATCGAATACCAATCGGAGAAAGACCAATGCACCACATTTCCTACTAACAGCAGATATACATTTGGATATGGCTCATCCCGGAACAAGAAAAAACGGAGCCAAGGCCATATCAATAAATCACAAATCGATGAGCAAAGCTAGTATCATAACACATTTTCCACCTAGCTTTCTTATCAATTTGTTATCTACCTAAACAAAAGTTTTTCTTTCATGTTCGATATCAGCTTGAATTTCTCCTCTGCTTCAACTTGCTGCCGCAAGTCACATTTTGCAAACCGATCAGGATGAAACTTTAGACAAGCTCGTTTATAGGCTGCTTGGACCTGAAATTAAGAGCCACCTACATTTCAGTATAAGGGGTAGGCAAGGAACAAGAAATGAAAAAGGGTGGAGCAGTCACTCCCAGTCCCACCGTGATGAAATTAAAAGAAAAGATGTGAAATAAGAAAAACAGTTCAGGCTCAAAGCCTGTGAAAAGAATCGATCCACACTTCGACCACAAATAACCTTACCTCGTTTGGAGATGGGTACAAACTACCAATCTGGATTCCTAAACAGCGAAGCAGTGAGGACATGTCACCACAAATCATCTCGATTCTACGGAGTTCTTTCCTTATCCCCACGCGTAATTGTTCTTTAAGGTTTAAATTTTCCTCATCCTGTGTTAAAAATAAAGTCAGGAACTTCTATTCTACCTAGCAAAAAAAAAAGTCTGACGCTTAATGTAATGCAACTTCAGAAGACAAGGGAAAAATAGATCTAGGTGAAATGACACAAGTGGAGGTCAATGGGAACTGGGAAGCTTAAAAATCTGACTGCTATTAGTATCTCATTTCCACTACCACCTGTTAAATTTATTGGAAATTAATCAATGGATAAACCGTAACACCAGGCAGGAATGGGGCTATTTACAAGGGACATCTGTAATACGATATCCCACCACCTTGTTGGTTTCACTGTTTCAGTAGTCAGTTTATACACTAGTATTTCATAAAACTACTGTCAAATGACACAAATAACCTAGTTTTAGGTTTATTTTGCGAACTATTTAAGAAAGCTGGAATTTGCAAACACGCATTGATTCCAAACAGGTCTTCAATGACGCAAAGTAAAAGGCGCACCAAGAATTTTTTAAAATTACTGGCTAACGATTCCAATTCCAAGGGAAAAGAAAATGCACCTTTCTCCGTGTTTCCCGTACTTCCTCCAACCGTTGCAATTGTCTTCTTTCATTAGCCTTTATGCGCATATTCTCAGCTCTTTTCCTATCACGCAACCTCCGTGCTTCCTCTGCCTAGAGTACAGAGCAAGAATACAATGTCAGGTAACATTATCCAAAAGATAAAGCTACGCCATTTAACAGGCAATCTGGTACACAGAACACCATGAGCATTGAGATTCTCTGAGAAAGTGAGAATTATTAGAACTGGAGAGAGAGAAACAGTATAACACCATATCAATAAACTGAACTATAAAAGCAATCCAATGTGAACTTGTCAAAAGAGAGTAATGAGACACATGAGGCCATTCACAGCAAGGGAGCTAAAGCCTAAAGCTTCTACAACTTTATGATCTTCATGGGAAGAGCATCACCAGGGTTTAACCCACATTAGACCAGTCCATCCTTAGGAAGCCAAGCCCTTTGGAAAAATGGAAAGAAACAAAGAGTACAGAAAACGCTATCCCAAATCTCACGCCATGTGGTCCATGTTTCAAAATTTTGAGTGTGCATGTGTGAGTATGCATGCAAGGTATGGGAAATGACTGGGAACATAGGACAGAGGTCTAAGTGTCTAACCCCTTTATAGAATAATTAATTATCAAAGACCACCATCAAGAAATGCTGGTACTCTGTTATTTCTGCTCGGCAAAGTGAATAACGGCTGATCCTTGAGCATATGAAACTGTTTTAGAGCATACATCGTATGCTGTGAAGCCAGCAAAATCATTTTTGACCAATATAATCAGTTATCCTCATAAGATTAAGTATGCGCCGCTGGAACTGAGCACATACAAGAAACAATAATCTATCATAACTGTGAAACATACTCTGACCAAGTTGAATTATATGAACCCACATGGCCGTACAGCCGGCATTAGTAATTCCAAGCAAAGTGCCATTTCCCTAACACTATCATCACCGTATCGAAGAGCTAGCAATGGAAATATGCTGGAAATTAAGACCTCATCAGTCATCACTCCATATTCATACTTCATGGGAGCAAATGATTAATTCTTAAACTGTCCACATTGACAATCACATTAGAACTTTTAACAACACAACTCTAACAGTACACTGATGCTATTCTATAAATAATAACCTTAAAAAAGAAAATGCAAAAGGTGAAATTACTTCCTTTTTAAAATAGTTAGCCAGCTATCTACAAATGTTTTATTTGAACCTAGGTTTGGCCAAAGAACATTGATCCATCACAACCAGAAAAAACTACCAAAAAACCAACACATCATAGTGCTTACCTCAGTAAAATCAGCAAATCATATAAGACAAGAACAAGATTCCTAATATCAACAGCATTGACGAAAGTTTAGGGTTAAAAGATGATTCAATCAAAAAATTGTGGCAGTAGGGTGGGAAACTTTGAGTAAGTCTTGGAACGTAAATGCTTCTCTCAGGAGCCAGAGGAGAAGTTTTCCTTATCACTCAGTACAGTCAATAGACTACAAAAGGGATAAGAAAAATCAACGAAACTGTTCAAAGAACCTAAAGACTATGACAGACAAAAAAAAAAAAAAAAAAAAAAAAAAAAACAATTTACAGAAGTAAGGAACTCTCCCCAGTTAATTCAGCTACTGAAATATTGAAATGTAATCCTAGACATGCCAAATATTCCAGAGAGAGGCTGTCTTCACTAGAATTTCAGCTAACCACAGAGAGCTTAACAATATTCACCACGACTCGCATTACATGCTATTCACTCAGTCAACTTTTAAAAGCATTCAAACGACAATAAAAAATGTGACCGGGTTAAGTGATGTTACGCAATCTTTTCCTTCAGCAATCTACACGACCAACATAGCCAAACAAATCTCCAAATTCATAGCAGGTCAATAACAAAAGGCAAACATACAAGATAGACTGTACACTATTTTAAACGAATATCTCGAGATCAATGAAAAGTATAGAACCTGGATCTCCAACTGTTGCTTCCTAGATTCCCACTCTTCTTCCATTGCACGCTTGTATTCATCAGTCTCCTTAATTTTCTGGCGGTCAGTAATTATACAACTCTGGACATCAGAAGAATTGGCTTCAGAGTCACGGGCCTCATGGCCAGAGGTAGAGTCACCTTCCAATAGACTAGCTGGCATTCCAGCACCTTGTTCACTCTCATACGATGAAATACTAGTACTTCCAGCATCAAGATCAGAAGACCCCTTGATATTTGCAGAGGCATCCCCAACAAAGACGTCACTCATCTCCTCAGCATCATCATCCTGATCAGTGGAGTTGCATTGTTCACGTACCTCCTTGGCAGAATCGTTAAAAGAACCCTTCTTTTCATGATCAAAACACCCCCTACTGTTAGAAGGCTGCGGAACTTCGTAAGTATTTAATTTATCTGTTTGATAAACAGGGCAACCAGGTACAGAATCGCCAATTTTATCATCTGAGGGAGAATGATCATTACAACTATCATGTTTTCTTTCAAAATGTCCACTCATCTCTGTAGGATCAGTTTCCATCTGACAGAACTGGGTTCCCTCGGAAAGCTTCTGAGCAGAATCACTAAGACCATCAGCTGTATCTCTGTGATGGTTAAGAGAGCAATTACTAAAGTTGCTCTGTTGCCTGGGAGGCTCTGAATGCTCCAATATACTTTCTTCTGTGCTATTATGAACAGGCTGATTAGGTGCGGAAGAGCCTGCTTTATTCTCAGGAAAACCACTACTATTGTCATGTGAATGTGTAGAAGGGGCCTTTTCCCACTGTTCATAAAGCATTTCAGAAGAATTTCCCATAAACTCACAGTCGGAACAGTCATCATCAGATGAACAAGTAGATTCAGAACTTAAGCCATATCGATTTCTTGATATGTTTGTACCGGAGTAAGTTCGCTTGGACTTAGACAGCTTCACAGGTGTGTTTTCTTCAGTAACAGAATCCACATCAACTTCAGCACTGTTCAAAGAATGAGCTACCGAAGTCGGGGAACATCTATCGTTTGCGGCGGCATCACCATTTGGATTACAAGCTGCATTTCTGCTTTCACTGATGTTCTCATCGTCGTCATCAATGCTAATCACATGTTTGGGTCTTTTCCTGAATTTTTTATGGAAAGACTCAGGGACATCAAGGATGATAACGTCCCCAAAATCA